>CM042085.1:7796061-8996061 GCA_023512835.1 Taxillus chinensis
GGGAATGATTTTATGACTTTTTAACTTTTTCCCCTAAATTTAAGGAAACAGACTTATATAGGAAATCTACTACTAGTGCTCTTATAATCATATTCAAATGCAGGCTAAGATGATGATCACTATAATTTCTTTTATTGAGAGATCCCATTATTTATTGGTGTAATAATATGCAATTAATTACTCATTGTTTGAGTAGCAAAAAAAAAATATTCACAAGTATATGTTATTGCATGTATTATAGTGATAATGTATAATGTTGAATTCATGATAAATATAGTATAACGATGTACCACTAGTAAATTACTAATTAGAGCACTAACAACTGCTTTCATATTATTTTTCTTAATTTTATAGATTCAAATTACTTTTTATTTTTCTATTTAAATATATATCAAAATAGATTCCCTTAATCACTTTACATATAATTAAACTAATATTACATACTATTTTTTACTTAATAACATTTCTTATAATTTAATATAAAATAAAAGTAAAATTTATGATAAACGTACAGAAGAGAGGTAAGATAATTTTTTTTATATAATTTAATAATTACATGGAGTGAACAATATTTTTTAATACATTGAGAAATATTATACAAACCTATGAAAAAAAAATTAAATATAAGGTTTATACTATAGAAATAGTTTTTTGACTTTTTAACTTTTTTCTTTAAATAAATAAAAACAGACATCTATAGTAAATCTACTACTAGTGTTTTATTAATGCAAATCTACATGTTGATTGATGAAATTTTGTAATTATATAATTAATAACAAAATAATAATGATATATTTTTCACGTAATATAGTTATTGGTTTTTTTGATAAATTATTAAAAGTTAAACTTATCAATTTTGTTATAATACTATTAAGCGAGTGAGTGTTTTCAAAGAAACTAAGTATTATTAACTATAGAGACAAAAAAAAAGGTTCCTAAAATCTATATCTATCTTTATAAAGAAAATTGTTGGAGATAAATGTTTTTTTATACATTATTAAAAATCAATGTTTACATGAGATCATCCATATCTAAGCAAGGCATTTTCTTTGAAAATTGAATATGAATTTGAAATGTCATTGATTATAAAAATGTCATAACTGTTGTACAATTCAAATTAAATAATACAGTGAATGAGTTTTCATTTTATAAGGAAAAGTGCCTAGAAATTGTTGATAAACTTTCGAATGGAGGATTGTAAGTTTGTGAGTATTCCAATGGCGATGTGCAAGCTTAGAAAAATATAGATGTAAAGACCATATATCATATTGAAAATAAAAAGGATAATTAAAGTTTTTTACATGTTATAGCTTTAATACCAAACTTGACGCTAGATGTATTTGCTGCTATCAAATATCAACAAAAACCCAATAATTCGTATACATTAGTTATGACAAGAATCTTGCGGTATCAGAGCACTAACATCAGACACCCAACCACTTTTCCTAAATTTACAGATCCAAATTACTTTTCATTTCTCTATATAAATATACATCAGAGCACTAACACTAGTTCTCCAATCATATTCCCTAATTTTACATATTTAAACTACTTTTTACTTCCTTACACAATATACACCACAATAAATTTCCTAAATCAATATATATATATATATTAAAATAATATTTTATACTACTAATTTTATTTAATAATAATTTTGTTATAATTTAATATAAATAAAAGTAAATGTTATGAAAAACATAAGAGAGAGATATACGAGTAGATTTTTACATATAATTTAATAATTATGGTGAGTAAATAGTAGTTTCAAATACATTGAGAAATATTATACAATTCCGATAAATTTTTCTAAATTTTAACTTTTTTTCCTAAATATAAGGAAATATACTTTTATAAGGAACTTGTTAATAGTGCTCTCACAATAGATTCCCTATAGCACACTCTATATCATTAAAATAAAATTTTATTTGTTTTTTTATTTAATAATAATTTTTTTATAGTTAATATGAAATAAAAGTGAATACTATGAGATACATAAATGAGGGATGTAAGAGAAAATTACATGTATAATTTAACAGTATATGGAGTGAATAGTGCTTCATGATACATTAAAAAATACCATACAAAGCTCATGTAAGAAATTAAATATAAGGTATCTGCTATGAGAATAATGATTTTATGACTTTTTAGCTTTTTTCCCCTAAATATATGGAAACAGATTTTTATTGCTACTAGTGCTCTTAGTGTACTAATAATAGCTTTCCAACAATCTTTCATAATTTTACGAATTTAAACTACTTTTTGATTCCTTATGTAAATATACACCACAATAGATTTCCTAAATCACTCTCTATAATATTAAAATATATTTTATACTATTTTTTATTTAATAATATTTTATTATAAAAGAGATAAGAGAAAATTTTTATATATAATTTAACAATTATAGAGAGTGAATAGTATTTCTCAATACATTGGAAAACACTGTACAAACCCTATGAAAAAAGTTAAAAATAGGACATTTGTTGTGAGAATGATTTTATAACTTTTTAAATTTTTTTTCTAAATATAGGAAATCTACTACTAGTACTCTTACAATGATATACTTGATATGGGATTATGGTGTTCTCCAAAATACTATTTAGAATTTAAAGCATTATATATATATATATAAAGGGCCAAACGGGCCTCACATACAATTTAAGCCATGAGGCCCAAATAAAAAAAGGCCTAAACTGCCCAAGAAAACCGGTTCATCAAGGGAAATACAATGGCCAAGAATACTTGAAACACCGGAAACGATACTGCTTATGTAGATGGCACATTATTGTAGTGGCACCGTTTATGTTTTTGGTTGCATGATACCAATCTTTTTCTTCATACATACACTTCTTTTGTTGGACTGTCCCCTACTCAGTTAATGTAGAAAATAGAATTGCATATGAAAATTATATTGATTTTGTGTTTTCCATTGCTTGATTCACATTGCTTGATTCACATGGAAAGAAGGCATTGCACACGAAAATGGTGTTAGAAATACATTGAAATATGTAAAATGTTTTCCTACACACATTTGGGTTAAAAACAAGAAAAAAACACTGCATAACAAGTAACAAAATTATCCTCATTTGACAAGTACTTATCTAATGGTGAGATAAAGATAAATTTGATTATATATGTATACATATCTTTTTACTTTTTTATATCTTAACCAATCATGAAAAAAATAATTTAACTATTATATATATATATATATATATATATATATATATATATATATATTCACTCATTTTCTATGGGTTACCAAGCACTACGGTCGTGTCATATTCGACATCTTCATAGAAAGAAAGAAAAAAATGCATTACAAAAAGTTGATGAAGTATAAAATATTAAAATATGTTTGGTTTGATTATTTTATGTGTTATTTTTAAAATATGATAATTATTTAAAAAAAATAAAAATAAAAAACTCATTTTATTTTTAAAGTTTTTAAAAAGTAAATTAAATTTTCATTATTTTAAAATTTTTTACTAGAAAACATCAATCATATTTTAAACTATTTAAAATTACCACGAAATGAGAGAGACTAGGAATTATTACGCCGTATAATTATCATATTTCTGACTCATTAAAATTACCACGAAATGAGATAGACTAGAAACAGTTTATATATATATTATTTATATAAATATATTATTTATTTATTTATTTGAAAACAGAGAGTTGGTTGGTGTGTAACATGCATAATAACAAAATATGTTAAATTACAAAATTACAATCGATTTCAAGTACGAAGGAAATTACAAAATTTTCGCTGCGGGCGCCACGATGCCCACTTCTTCTCGCCGTGGCGTTGCCCGTACAAGTGACACAGGCATCCTGCTGCAACAGAGAACGCTCGAGCCGCGGCGGCAGTCACACGAACGCTCCTGCGCCGCGGTTACGTTCTCCCTAACTTTTGTTTTGTTAAAAAGAAAAAGAAAAAGAAAAAAAAGAGGCAAGAGTGTGGAGTGTCGACACTCTTACACGCTGATAACGACCGCACGACACGGCGAAGGCAGCAACGACTTTCTTCTTAAAACGCCAACACGTGTAGGGCCCGTAGTCAAGTGACACAGTCAATTGACCGTATTCCGTAGTCGCGACTCCACGTGGCTGCATCCTCACCCGCAAGGCCACAACTGACAGCTCACAGCTGCATTTATTCTAGCTCATAATTTTAATTTTAAACTTTATATTCCAAAATTCATACTTTTATTAAAGAAAAAAAAAGTACGCATAAATATTTGTATATTGTAAATTATTTCTAAGTGGATATGCTCTTAAAATTATTTTGTTTGACCGAATAAAATTATATTAAATTCATAAAAAGCTTCCCGCGTTAGTGCTCTACAGACAAACATTTCTTTATAGCTGGATGGCAAATAATTCACTTACAAATCAAATAAGTTAATAAAAATTCATAATATTTATAAACTATCATAAATTAATAAATAAATATCTAAACTGACTATAAAGTTTAATATTCAAATTTAACACAAAGAGGGTCCATGTCAAATAATAAGAAGAAGAAGAAAAAAAAGTACACATATATAACGTAATCAATGCTATATAAATTACCTTTATTTCAAAATTGACAAGTCACATGACACCAACCAGCTATGTACATTATGAGCCCCCAATAATCTAAAATCAATATTAACGAGACAAAAAATATCAGGGTGCTGAAACATCACGTTCTTTGCATAGATTAGTTTTATTTTGAATTATTAGAGATGACAACAAGTAAAAGAAGCTGCTTAGTTTAATCATAATGGGATGACTTAGTTTTGTAATATTATACTTTTAAAAGAAGCTGCTTTTAATTGTACATGAAAAATAAATTGATGTGAAAATAAATAGTAAATGCTTGGTAAAAAATAATTTGAAAAGTGTTTTAATTTTTACAAGTAATTAATAAGTATTTGATAAATTAAAAACTAAAAATACTGTGAAGATATAAAAGACATAAATATCCTTTTTATTTTAATCTTCATCCTCACCCCTTGCCGCCCCCTTTGTTCCCAGTCCCGACCTCTCGCCACCTTACAACAGCCACTGAGAAATATGTTTGGGTTAAATCACACACACACAAGATTTGACAATAAGATTTGGAGGAAATGGCAAAAATGGGGATGTGCTGCAGGTCCAGATTGAACTTGAAGCTGTTGTAGGAGACGTGATGGCCATTGTGGTTGCGCTTCCACCACGCGATGTTGATCCCGACGAGGCAGTTGCCGAACAAGATCTAGGTAAAGTAGTTGGATGTCAAGCCGAACATGACCTATTAATGGCTGGAGTTGTGGCCAATCCAGCCACTCTGGATCCAGACAAAGTCCATGAGGGCGGCGCAAAGAAGGTGGGTGAAGGCGCCACAGCAGCAGACGATGCCATAGACGGCGGCGGAGAAGAGGATGGCCATAAGGCCGAAGGTGATGAGGACACAGTGGACCTTGGTGTCGAAGAGGCCCATCTTGGAGCAGTGGGAGGCGAGGATGCGGTAGTCACGGGAGCAGGGGGAGACGACGTAGTCACTGAGGTGGTAGCCGGGAGGCAGTGCCAGGTGATGAAGGCATCTGTGACGTCTTGGGTGACAAGGTGGTGATTGGACCAGTCGGAGGCATTGTAGACCTCGCCCTGGACTGAGATCACAGAAGAATGAAGGGACATTATTGTCATTTTTATTTTTTTAAAACTGTTCCTACAAAAGCATCTTCCAAAAGCAAAAGTATTATTGCTTCTACTTTTGACCAAAAAAAGTAGAAACATCTCTTATAAGTACTCTTTTTAAATTTGACATCTTTGACTGTTTCTGCTTATAAAATAAGCATAAGCAGCTTCCCAATAGCAATGCCAAACTGGGCCATAATCTGATTCGAATCAGTCCTGAATATGTATAGTCTCGCTTCAGATTCTACTTGTTCTGATAGTTTGGAAAGTAAGGGATGAATTTTTTTTTACTTTAATCTTATTTTAAAAATATAATAAAATATCGAATCGGGTGGGGTTTGGGGGGGAGATTTGGGCCCGACCCAATGACTTATTGGAAATTCAGAATATAACAAATCCAGACGGAGTGGGGCAATATTGACATCCCTAATAATTATGGTTAATGGTGGAATTCAAATATTATCGAAAGGAAAAAAAATCTGAATTTGTTTATTTCTTGTTTTTGTTATTAAAATGTGATATCTATTTTTAAGTACGAAAAATCAAAAAAAAATCACTTTTTAGGTCACAAAAAAACGAAAATAACTTTTTGTTGTTTTTAGTTTTCTGTACTCGAAAACAATTATCATATTTTAAAAATAAAAACAAAAAACAAGCAAAACAAACATGTCCTTGTGTTCTTGTGATATACTATATTTATTTTAATGCTAACAAAAAAATTTGCAAGTTAAAAATAATGATAGCCCATTGAAAGAAAGAAATTTTCATACAAGTATGGCAAAAAATCAAATTTTAGGCACATTACTTTATATATATATATATAATGTAATAAAGATGTATGCTTATAAAGCTTCATTATAATATTTTTGACAATATAACTTATATATATACACACATATTAACCCAAGTTCACATAGACGAAGGCATGCGAGGACTAAGGGGGGCCATGGCCCCTCCTTACGTCGGATTGTCCGAATTATTATTATTATATATAGTACACTAAATTCATGCAAATTTGCTGATCATGACTACTATTAGTAATTTTTAAATATTTTTTTAAAAGTTAGCCGCCTGATTAGTGGGATTTATATATTCTTTTTGGGCCATTTTAAGTATATTTTCTTTCTTTTTGTTTCATTTATTGTCCAATTGAGCTACATTATCACATTTTCAAGTCTTAACCGGAAAAGAGGATTTTCTGGAGCTTTATGATATTTTTGCTATATTTTAATTGAAATCTAAGAATCAATAAAAAAATCATCATATCATCGAAGGAAGTTGAAATTCTAAAAACTTAAAGACCACGACGAGTTAATTTAAATTTAGTCGGGTGAAGCTCATATTGTATATTTGGAGTCTCTCAGCTTCATTGAAGACAGTTTCCTTCTGGTCTGGTAAAATTCGAGAAGGATTGGTGACAGCCGGGTGAAATTGATTTTTGCATATTCAGAGTCTACAGCACCAGTGAAGAGAACATCCTTCTGATCGGGTGAGATTCGAGATAACGTGATGATGGTTAGGTAAAGATCCTTTTTCACGGGATTAGAATTCCTGTGCCTCTCAATCCATTGCGGTACTTACCTTTTATTTACGTGATTCGCTAAGTTTAGCTTTTGAGGTTGAAACACACGTAAACTGCTTTCACCTCGCCATCGGACTCATCAGGAGAACAATTCTAGTTATCGATTGTATAAGAATGGTTAAATATTTTTTTTAACGTCAAGTCCTTAACTAATGGCATGTTCTCTACCCTCAAGCGGATCAACATATCTGAACTTCGAAGAGGCTACATCTATTTTAGTCATATCTCCCAATGCACCAAGAAACAAACTACAATTGCCCGATCTTTTACAGCGTGACAGTTACTACATGTGAACGTGTATGGCTTTAGTGTGACCTTAACGTCTTAAAATTTCATTCCCGAGACCCTCTACTGCAACAATCAGTCTCCTCTCGACATTGCTCACAATCATTTTCCATATTGACGGCCACATTTTTCGTGATAAACTCCACTCTAGTCTCTTTACCACAGTTCATTTTCCCTCTCAACAAATCGTTGACATCTTCGCCAAAGAATGATACAGCGAATTATTTGTTAAACTTTATTTAATTTTTTAAAAAAAAAAAAAAAAATATATAATAAATCAAAAAAAAAAAAAAATAAAAAATTATTATTACAATTCCTAATAGTTATTATCAACTACATAGTTAATTTGTTTCTAGAAATCATGTAATATATATATATTTGTACACTAGATCAATAGGTGAAATACATTATTTCTTTTAACAACCTGTCACACATTTCACGAGCCCCCAGTCCAACTTTAATACATCGATTTCATTTGTTGGCTGTCCGCTGTCGTGTCATATCCGACATCTTCGTAGGAAGAAAAAAAAAAAGCATTACATAAATAACACTAACCGAGATAATGACCAGAAACAAATTAATATATATATATATATATAATATAAAAATATTAGGCAACCCCGAATATTTGATGGATAAGCCAAGGTCCATCAATGTGGGTCCGTCTTGTAGAATGGCATCACATAAATAAAGTTTTATCCATATCCAAAACTCAGCATTTCTGAACATTGCAGCTTTAATTTGGGTAATAAAAATTAAAAAGAAGATCTCGACGCACATCACAAACGAAATCAATAAGGGGGGAAAGAAAAAAAAAAACACCTTCTTTACTCATAGAAATTCTGGTTACTGGTTACATTACACCAACCAACCAACCAACAACCGATCACAACAGCTCATCGGACATTTCCTCTACTTCGTCTTTCTTTTTTTCTTAAGAACAAAATTTTATATATATATATATATATAATATAAAAATACACGAAGATAGGAGAAGAAATTAAAGAAAACCAAAAAAGGACCGAATTGAAAGGAGATGATAGTTGAAGGAGGAGAGGAAAACCCAAAATTTTCTCCTGGAGTAGATTGTACTACTACTTCGATTCGATTCGATTCGATTCACTTCTCGATAACGCTGTTAATATCGCGAATTATTATTAATCCCTCGGCAACCTCTTTTTTTTTTTTTCCCCCAAAAAGAACCCTAATCCTGAAACCCAGTTTTTTCCCAAATCGCGTTTCGAACCCTACTCAGATCCCTACCTTTGAGAGTCCTCCCCACGCCTTCGTGCACCGAAAACGATGCGATCCGCGTCCTCGCGAGCTGCTTAGCCAGGAACTCGTGCGGTGGGAGCCGACTCCCGCCGTCGCTGGCGTAGTCGTCGCCGTCGCTGGCGTAGTCGGACCCCGCCTTGTCGCCCAACCCTCCCTTTCCTCGACTCCCCCTGTGATCGTCCTTCAAGATCTTCGACCAGTCCGGGATGTTCACCGGCAGCGAGGACGCCATCTCCGGCACCGAACCGACTCCGCTCTTCGACGCTGCCTTCTTCCCGGAGCCCCCGCCGCGGGAACTCCGCTTCCCCGGGAGGCGGAACTCGGGCGAGTTGGAGCGAGTCGAGCTCCAGACGTCCGATTCGTCCAGCTCGAAGAGCGAGTCCGCGACGATCGAAGGCGGAGCATCGCGCTCCACGGGAAGGAACCGGTAGCTCTTTCTGGCGAAGTAGCTTCTTCCGGCGGCCATCGGACGGTCGATACTGCGACAACCAGTCAAGAAGCGGAGATCGTCGCCGTCGGGTTGTGACTCGCACCTTTCTCTGCTCTTTGTTTTTTTGTCCCCCGCCCCTTTTGTCTCTTTTGCTTCTTTGGATGTACGTGTTTGTTTGGTGTGCACATCCAACATCTTATATACAAGAGTCTTAATGGGCAAGGTTGCTCTCCCCCTGTATGAGTCTATGGCAGCAGTGACTATGACTGTAATTTCATTTGCTACTATAAAAAAAAATTAAATATATTTATTAATAAAAATATTTTTTCTTTAATATTTAAATAGTAATATTTAAAATATTCGAATAATAATTATTTTAAAAATATATATTTAATTTATATTCAAATATTATATTTTAAGAATTATTGTAGTTATTCCACACGAGTGTATTCCGTGGGTAATTTCATTTCATTTTTATCCAACGGAAACTACTGATTTGACCCCACGCTTTGGAAATGTCGTGACAATTTCGCGAAAGCTTTTTAATTATATAAAATAAAATTTATGGCATTTAATAATAATTATCACGTCATTCCTCATTTCACTAAATTGTCTTATTTGGTTTTTTGGTATTATCTTAATTCACAATTACTGGATATTTGTTATGTAAACCATCAGCCAAAACGACACGCCATTTGCGTAGAGGTCAAGTCAGACCAAAATGAGGATAAAGCGATATGCTATGACTACGATTTCTACGCGATTCTTACTTGGAGCCGAATGTCACGATAATGTCGTTATTATTATTAATATAATATTAAAATTCAAGTCACGCTGCGTGTAATTTGCAATGCAAATGAGGGGAGAATTTTCCATGTGCATCTGATATTTTTTGTGACTTAAAGTGAGGCCATTTAAAAAAAACACGGTGCATGGTGCATGGTGCATGGTGCATGGTGCATATAACAAAGTTCTTTATGGAAAATTTTAAATATACCACCGGGTAATATATGATTTAAAATTTTCCTCCCCTTATGGACGAGTCCAATGGTTATGATATGATTTAAAACTCTTGTACTTGTATATACAGATGTGGATGGTGGACCGAGTTATGGGTTGGATATCATCTTATCCGTTTTTATTTTAAGTGGATATGAATTTGGATTTTTTATTGACCATGAATACGGAAACATATTCTTATCCGATACAAAAAATTAAAACTACAAAAAAAAAAAAAAACGAAACATACCTAACGGATCCTAATCCTATGGTTATGATATAATTTATGAATTGTATATTCAACTTAAATATATTTTTTAAAAAAATAATTAATATTTTTTTTATTTTAATATTTTACTTTTTTCGACCAATCTAATTTAATAATTTATGTATATTATTTTATTACAATATTATTTATTAAATATTTATTTATTCAGTAAATACGGAAAAAAGATGGGAGAGAGATTAGAGTCACGTTTTTATTATAATCAACAAATTTATTAAATTTGAAAGCTTTGCCAAATGAATTGCTGTATTTTTAATCATCACTCATCATCTATAAAATTAAAATTAAAATTATATTTTATTTTGTATACTTTGTAAAGCATAAAAATACTATTAAAAGATATTAAAACCATCAAAGCATTTTATTAAAGTTATAATACAATAATAAATGGGTGCCCATGTTTCCAGTAATTCATGGACTAAGAGCACTAGTAGCAGCATACTCTCTATAGTAATTTGTTTCCTTAAATTTATGAGAAAAAAGTTAAAAAGTCATAAAATCATTCTCATAATAGAAACTTCATATTTAACTTTCTCTACAACCGTTTACACTTTCCTGTTTTACACCTTTAGTAAACCTAATGAGCAAAGTGATGTAACAAATAACAAACACAAAAGATACATTATGTACGTGACTCGTTCCATAATAAAATTGTTCCCCAAGTTGATCAACTACATACCTTCAAATCAAGATATTTGTGTCACCGTTGAATTAAAAATAATTAAGAAGACTCACGAGATACGAGTCTTGAGTAGTGACCACTGAGCATAAATAAATTCACGAGCTTTGACCGAAAAAACGAGACGATGATTGAGACAATGAAAAAATTGAGATTGGAATAACAAATGAAGAAGAAATGGAGATCAGGGAAGGGGAGATCTAAAAGGCAAGGGAGACCCGATGAGATCCAATCTCCATGCCCATGGTTCTCTTGGTTGCTCCATAGTCCAGGTTAATGACTTCATCTCGACAAGTCAGCGTAACCTAATGTTAACGGTTAACACAATGAGCATCAGTCGGTTTGGGTTTAAATTGAGTCTCACTACCTCATATTGAAATTCATCCAATGATTACCCTAAACCGAAACTCATTCAATTAGTCATTAGACAGGTTGTTATTTGGTTAAAGTTTCGTCGAGTTGGGTTTTCATCGATTTGGGTGGTTCGGGTCAATCAGTTTAATTGAGTTAAGTCGGCTTGGTGATTTTGCTACATAACCCTAATTATATGCGTAATCCAACCCAAGCTCTCCTATAATGTTGGCAGAGTCCAAGCGAGTCAAGGAAGTCAAAGGTGTAATCAATTGAGGCTCTTGTTGAATTCTCCAAGTTTGGAACACTAGAGGTAAGAAGGACGTCATCACAACTCTCTTAAATCTCTCCACCAACACCAAGGCTGAGGGTGATGCATTGGCTGCAACCTTAGCCCTTTGTTTGGTTGATATGAAAATACGTCTGGTATATGAAAAATGGATAGAAAATTTAATTTTTCTTGCTTGGTACATACGAAAAGAGCATGAAAAATACATGATAATATGTGACAATTCATTGGAATGTGTAAATGTCATTTTACTCTTTAAAATGGCATGAAAAAGAGAGAAAAAATGCATAGTAATTTTTGTTTTCAAAACTATCTATAATATCTCACTATTAATAATTATACAAATTGATAAAATTAATATTTAACGTAATATTACTCTTTTAAAATTTTTCTTAAATTCTAATTAATTTTTTTAAAAAATAATTTTTTATATCAAATTTCCCATGTTTTTTTTAATATTTGAACAAGCAAAGGATAAAGGTTATGGCCAAAAAAGGAGTGCTAAAGAGGCTCCACACTAAAGTTAGTTGTCCTATTGAGGATTGATTTGATAGTACTAGCCGTGATGGTGAATGTAAGACTAAATTATTAATTTATTTAAAATTTTAACTATTATTTTGTAGAATATATTTAAAAAATATTAATATTTTATTAAAATAACTGGGAACAACATATTTTTTGAAAAATTATATTCTTTAAGACCATTAATGTGCTCCCCTTATATCACTGCTCACGGGGCACACGTAGCTATTTAAAGTCTAACGTAAGGAAGGGGGCGAGAGTGGCACGTGAAATGGGCCCATGGCTCGGATCTTGAGTGTTTACCTGCCACCTGCACTGTGCGCGATGGCCTGCTCAGCAAATGGCCCCTTTAATCCCATCCATATTCCAATTTTATATATATTTATCTCTATTATTATAAAGTAAAATATTTTTGTCTTTACCTACAATATTCTTATTAATTCACTTTATATTATTTACTGCTCATCCTATGTACACGGTCTCCTCTCTCTCTCTCTCTCTCTCTCTCTAATAACAGACCTATGAATCAATTACCTCAGAATAACAGCTAGCACGCAATCGCTACTTGTGTTTATTACTTGGCCACCTACACGAGTGACAGAGTTTGAATTTTATGCCACACACAAAATGAAATAAAATAAAATAAAATCATTCCACACTACAAAACGAAACTCTTTATCGTAACTCGGGAAACATTTATGAAATCATGATGGGAAGCTTCCGCGGGAGAAGTTTTTTGGCAGAGCGCGCAGAATTTACTGTCCAATAAGCATCTCACGTGGGATCACTTCAGCCATCCTTACCTTGCCATTCTCACCATTCCCGGCCATGTCACAAACTATAATAATTACTTTAATTTTGAGCTTGGAAGAGTATGAAAGACCGGACGAGTCACTACTATTTTGGAATGTGTCCCATTTTAAAAAATTATATTTTAAATTAATTTTGAAACCAATTATATTGATTCAAAACTCATTCCAAAAAGCATTGAGCGCTGACGGGACGAGTATTTAATAAATTTACTATATTTCCTTATATATATATATGAGTTATTTAGTTCCTAACTCGTTCCAAATTCTTATTGGATCAAAAATATTCAATTCAAATTCAATTATGCTAATCTTAAATCTGTCCCATTAGGGACAGGGGTGGGGCTCAAATTATAATAATTTTAAATTCATCTTAAAAGGATTGGGGTTGACACGAAGTAAACTTATTATATTTTCTTAGAATATTTACGTCAACTTTGATATTTTTATCTCTATTTTATGGATGAATAGTAAAAAATTTATTTAGTTTTTTTAAATATCAAACATCTCATTCTTCATTTCTATATATATTTATTATTTAATTTATTTTATATTATTTCTCTATCATCCTTTTATTATTATAACCAATCAAAAAGTTACAAGTTCAATATATATATATATATATATATTAAAAAATTATAGGAAAAACATTTAGGGATGAATAGTAAATCCCTATATTTATGGATTTACTATTCATCTCCTATCCCTATACCCTATTTTAGGGAACCTTCTGCAAATGAGTTTTTGATGATTTTATATATTTTTTTTCCTAAATTACAGGCAAAGTTAGATTATAGGGAACCTACTGTGGATACTCTTATATATGTGAGTTATCTCATCCCGAACTCATCCCAAATTTTTATCAGGTCAAAAATATTCGTTTCAAATCCAATTATACTAATCTCAAACCTGTCCCATTAGGAGCAGCGCGGGGTGGGTACCCGGTATAACCCGCCCCATTGCCATCCCTATGAAAGAGAAGAATATATCTTACTCTTTGGTTGGTAGAGGATATAAAAGGAGTAAAAGAATTTTAGGAAAATATTAGAAGAGAATTGTTTGGTTATTACTTATGATGGGAATTTTTTTTTTATAATTTAATTGAGATTTTAAAAAGTAATATTATTTAAAATATCATTTTTACCCTTGTGTCTATAATTATGGAAATTTAAGTTAAAAACAATAGTTTTAAATTTTGATAGTTTTTTAGAAAATTTACTGTTTGATTTTTCATAATTTTTTCAATCATGCATTGCCAATAATAATAATATAAAAAAGCACCCGTTTGACTGCGGCAACCTAATTGAGCTCTATGAAGTTGCCGAGACCGACGAGTGACTGGTTAGACACGCTGAAGATCATGAGCATGGGCCAAGATTTGACGGTGGCGTTGGAGAGGTCGGCGAGGCCGTGGACACAACCAATGTCAGAGATGATAAGGAGGACACCAAGGTGGCGAGTAAAGCAGTCGTAGGCGGAGGCGACTACTCATTACGGAATGCGATGAAGCGGATGCCAAGGGCTACATTGTGGGTGGCGATGGAGGTGATAAGTATGCCCATCGCGCCGAACATGCTGTCGATGGCTGCGCGAGTGAGGCAGGGGCGGAATCAGGAATCAATTGGGGGGGGGGGGGGAAGCCTGGCATTATTTTTTTTTTTTGACCGGAAGAATTTTTGGGTTGGGTTGGGAGGGGAGGGCAAGGCTTTAAAAGAAAAAGCTTTAACAGAGGGGAGTGCAAGGCTTTTGATCGGAGAACCAGGAGAAAAAGCTGTTTTGGAGAACTAGCTGATCGAGGAAAAAAACTGTTGCTAAGAGAATTAGAGCATGTTTGGCGTCTTCCATTTTCCGGTGTTTTCTGTGTTTTAAAATTGAAAATTAGTGCATGCGTTTGTTTGGTATTTGTTTTTTGATTTTAAAGAGAAGGAACGATTACTGTTTAAATGATATCCAGTCATGATTTTTGAAAACATTCATTCGGTGTTTTCTATTTTTCTTTTTTGTTTTAGGCAAACACGGTGGCATTTTTGCAATTACAGCCGGTTGCATTTTTATTTTCTCGTGCAACGCTTCTCTCCACAAATATATGCCATACCCTCCTCTGAAATCCTATCTGTCAATTATCATAACTTCCTTCCCAATTTTTACGCCATCAGATCCCTCTGGCAGCCAATACAAATAGCCTCTAAACCCAATCATGTAGGGTCATACGAATTGAGAGCAACACAAATCGTTCTCTTCATTTTTTGTGACCGACTTGGCTGCTGTTCTTGCCTGCATGCCCGTTCAACATAGGATTGTCAAAGTTGAATTTCCCAACAGATCTTGTGGATCAAGGCTTTCCCTTATTGGCTTTGATACAGAGAGATCTGTAGCTACATAGGGAGAGATATATCACACGTGAGATTTGGTTAGGATTTTAGAACTAAAAAGATGAATAATTGATCTGTTTTAAATTCAGACTTAAATTAACATTTTTCCTGTAACTATTTGTGGTCAGCTTCCATCCGAAAAGCATATGAAAAAAGGACACTTCAGAGCTGGGATGTGAAAGCTTGGCGAGACTGTCTTTTGGCTCTATCGACGTAAGGGATGTTCAACAGCGCGGGGAGAGAGACAAAGGACAACGATTGCTTCTACGCAAGGAAGGCGACCAACAATGTGCAATGAGCTTGTTGATTTGTGCGATTGCCGGAAAGATCATAGGTTTGAAGCCAAAACCTTAGAATAGGCCATACATATGAAGGAATCGATCCAGATTTGTTGGTGGCACTTGTACGGGATGGCTGCTGCCTCTCACGGCTTATGACTTCAACGACGGGATACCGTCATGACTACTCATTGCGAATACCTGTTGCGAAAATACTTACCAAACAAAAAAACTTATATCCGATAATCTCAAAAACAATTTTCCAATAATAATTTCCAATACATTTTTTAAAAATAAAAAACTCAACTCTATACCAAACATAGCCTTAATAATTTAAAACCCAATAACTCAAACGTAATGTTTAGTAACAAAAGAATGAAGGGGAGCTGGATATTAAATTTTCTTAAATAATATACCATTACAAAACCGATCGCATAATTCAAAAATTTTACAGAAATAATTTTTACCTTCCCCCATCCAGCTCAGCATTTCTACAAGTACTCATTTGATAAGTTATTATATATATATATATATATATATAATATAAAAGAAATGAGGGGGGGCCATGGCCCCCCCTACCAAAGGCTGGCTTCGCCCCTGGAGTGAGGGACATACTAATGAGGTGGCTTCCGTCGATGAAGTGTTCAATTTTTCCATTTTTTAAAGTACTTTCCTATACTTGACGTAAAAAAAGAAGGTTGATTTGTTTTCTTCAGATCAAACTCAGCTTTATTCTTCAGAAAAGAAAAGACTTGTTTTACGTTTTATAGATTGGGTGGTCTATATGATTAATGTCTCCACGTCGATTATACCAAAGTAATGCTTATTGATCAATAATATTGAATTTGGGAGCGCTGTTATCTAATGTCACGGCACCGGATTATTTTATCACCGCGCTATCGAAATAATAAGATCATTTTTTTTATGTTGAATAGTTAAATTAGTTAATAAAAGTTATATTTAACTTTTACAATAGAAATTTAGCTAATAATATTTTAATAATATATTATTTATTTAGTTATTTTTTATTTTTTACAATTTACTCTTATCATATATATTTTTTAAATTTTAAATTCATAATTCAACAATCCACTCACATAAACTTAAATCTCTAATGTCACAGCACCAAATTTATGTACGAGTATAAAAGGAGAGAGAAGGATAAAAATCGCACAAAATTTGTGCAAAAGTCAGAGTTATATTTAGCTTTTATTATTACTTTGACTAATGATTTAGCTAAATCATTCGAGTAAGTTTTTTTTGTTAAATTTAGCTTTACATATGGCTTTAAAACATTAAAGACGCTCTAACCATGTTACATATTTATTCTGCTTATAAGATAAGCAAAAATAGTAAAACATGTTTGATAACTTAAAAAAAGCACTTATTAAAAAGTTTATGCTTTTTTAATAAAAAGCAGAAGCAGGGTTGCTTTTAGAAGTTAATTTTTCAATAAGCAATTTTTTAAAATTTAAAATACCAATATTATCCTTACTATCTTTCATTAATTATTCGCTACATCTCTTCTCTGTTTATGTCTTTTATATTTTCAAAACACTTTTGTTTTTAATTTACCAAACACTTATTAACTTTTTTTAAAAATTATATTTTACCAAACACCCACCTACTTATTTTCACAGCAACTTTTTTTAGCACAGCTAAAAGCAGCTTCTCCCAAAAGTACAACATTACCAAACTAAGCCATTATCACCCAAAACTAAACTTATTTTTTGTTATCATTTTAAAAATATTTTATTTATCAATTACGTGAGATTGTTTCCACTATTATTTAATTTATGGACCGTTAAATATTTTTTGATTTTAATAAATATTCGATATGAATTTTATATATATACACTCTAAGCAAATTGGATCATAGTGACTTGCATGTATCTAGCATAGCACCATAGAATCTTTGCGGGTTTTCTTTTTTTCATAAATATTAAAGTTTTTTTCATTAATTAGTTTTTTTGGTCATTTTGATTATTCATAGCTGATTTTTTTATTCATTATAATACAACATATTATTTTAGTTCATGCGAAAATTTCAACACATTTTACTAAACATTCAAAAGTAAAGTGTTGTTTTATGTGTGCAAGTTTTTCTGAATGTTTATAAAAAAGGCTGATTTGGTCCGAACAAGGGTTGTAATAACATGTGTGTTTAGATTGAAAGATGTATAAAATTAACTAATTGTATTAAAAAAGAGTTAGCTGATTCTAAAAAATCAAAATATCCTTAAAAAGTTACCTATATTTTTTGTAAAAATAAAACATTGCATTCAATAAGTCTAGACTAAGTGTGGTCTCAAGGGTAACTTAACGGTAAGTTTGGCATTATACCCTCTTGAAGGTTTCAAGGTTGAACATCTGTCATTATTTGATGAACTTATTTTATATTTATTTGTAGCATGTGTTCATTCTGTATTTTAATGAGTATTACAAGTGTTTTATTGTGTTTGGTTTATGTTTTATTTGACTAACATATGTTTTTAATATTTTATTGTGTTTGGGTGTATTTTATAGGTTTACAGAGCATTTTGAACTTAACTGGAGCTACTAACATTTAAAGAGGCAGATTCAAAGTACAAAACAATAAAACCATAGAAGGAATTGCTTACGTAGCCATGGCTATATATTTGGTGTTCACCGACCTTCACCAAAGGGTCAAGGCATCCTTGCCATGGTCATACATCTGGTGGCCATGACAGGCGTCGACAATATTTTTCCTTTTTTATGTGTTTTTATTCATTGTTTTAATGTAATATTTGAAAGAGTATATAAAGACCGTATTTAGGTTAAAGTTAGAGATTTTAAACCATTAGGGAGCCGTCATTGACGACCAAACACCTTTAGTTTGGATTTTAAATTTCTCTTTTAATTTTTTGAGAACTTCTTTACGATTTTGGATATGAAACACATCGATTTTGTGAGAGGGTCGTTTATACGATTTTGTGACAAGTTATTTCATCTTCTTTTCTCTCTTTGCAATTCTAATTTCATGATTTTATGTATAAATATGTTTATTTAAATTCTCACGGGGTAGTTTGTTCTTCTTATAAATTGATAATAGCCTAATTGTAATTTCTTGATTGTATGAGTTTTTTATTTGATTATTTCTTATTTCTTTCATGAACGATTTCATTATATCAGTTAAATCCATGTTTGTAGGCATCGTGAACCTATTACATGTCTTAAATCATTGGGGGAAAGACCAAAAGATGAACCTTAATTATCAGAATTATAGAATTAAACCTAAGACTTACATGCTATAAGAGTAGTTTGTGGTCATAGAAGGAATCATGGTTGATCATTTATCAATAAGTTTAATTCTATTTAAGCGAGTCATGAAAGTACTAGGCCGTGTTAAGATTAGGCACATTGCTATTCACGTAAAAGCGTTTGACGGTTACATTATGATCGACCACCTTCACATGTTAGAGAATGAATAAAAATAATTAATCGAACAATATGCCTAGCAATTGGAAATTGTGTGGTGAACCTCAGCCCTTAGACATTTATGTCCTTATTTTTTCCTTTTACGTTAGATTTCTTTATTTTATTTATTTTAATATATTATTTTCTTTTATTTATTTAATTTCCCAACACGTTTGTTGCTTAAACAATACAAGCGTAACTAGGTTAGAGATTTCTAACCATATCTACGTGGGATTGACCTTAACTTACATTTTCTATTGATTAGTTAGGTTAATAAATATTATTTTGAGAACATTAGTACGACAAAAACGTGTTATCACTAATGCATGAAAATTCTCCTTACTTACATTGGTCGCTATTCGATGGGACCCGTACATCTTGAGGGTTTAGTCGTGGAGCAAGATAGATGCTGGTTTGCTTACTCGACTTTTAGTGTTAACTCATACCTAAAGAAAAAGAGTGTAGATTAATTGTTATACTTATTGTGTTACCAGGGATGGTTTCAAAATTTAAGAGACCAAATGTGAAATTTAAATTGAGACTCTTATCTCTCATATATTTTAAAATAATAAAATTATTTGTATTTTTATATTAAACTATTTATTCTTATTATCATTATCATTATTCTATTAGAATTGTAGGAACAATATAAAATTTTAAAATATATATCATTGTTGAAATTATAAATTAATATAAAATATAACAATAACAAATGCTACATAATGTAATATATATGATAAAAACTATTGCCTTAATTAAAATAAAATATCTGAAAGTGAAAGTGCATTCTTTATTAGCATGATTGGAGTGGATGAGGGCCTTATTTGTGAGTCAAAATTTGAAAGCTCAAGCCACCTGCATTCAATGATGAATTCATGAAATTTCGTTAGGGGGTAATACAAACTGTGTAATCTATGTATAGAAACAGTTATTTAAAATTACAATTAACACAATATTGGTCCCAGTGAAATTGCTAATTTATTAAACTATAAAGACTAAATAAAATCGGTTGGGTTTGATTTGAAATTGAATAATATATCAGTTTGAGATTTCAAAATCGCGGTTTAAACTGAATCGAATCGAAAAATATTATTATTTATTTATTTTCTATTTTTATTTATGTTTTAGAACTTATTTATTTAAAATTAATTGTTAATACTTGATATGTTGTGTTTGTGAATTATATTATCAAATTTTGAGACTTTTAGAATTATAAATTTGATATATATTAATATTGATGTGCTTACAAATTATTTATTTATTTGTTTTTCATCATTTCAACTTTTAACTCAAAAATTGATGAATTAAACCGATAATTTTTCAAACCGTTACTTCAAACCAAATTGACCTAAACCGAATCATTTTAATACGATTTGGTTTGGTCCAAACAATAAGTTTAGTTGGATTTGATTTTGTTCCGACCGAAAAATATTAATTTGGTTTGAAAATTAGTCCAAACCGACTTAAATTAAGTCGATTTCACTTATAATTAGCACCATCTAAATCACAAGTAATAACATATAAGTATAAAAAACTCATCAACTTAGATAATTTTTTAAAATCATATAATTCATTTATCACTATTACAATTTGCAACATGTTCATCACAAATATTATGAGACAATAAATTATATTACTAATTATATAATATATATAACTATAAATAAAATTTTTATTTTTAATATATATATATATATATTCTCCAGACTTGGCTTGTTATATTTTGTTACAGCTTCTTATATATTTCAAAAATATCTTTTTTAAATATAAGTTCAAAGGTCATCATAAAATCTACATACTGAGTAAATTTGAAAAAAAAATGTATAAGACCTTGGATTTCGGTGGTTAAATAATACATGACAAAATTTACTGGTTTCATAATGCGTTATTTGACTAACAAAATTGAAGGTATTATACATTTTAATTTTTTTCTTCCAAAATTCAAGAATATATATATATATATATTATTAACAAAATCTAATTTAAAATATACAACAAGTTATATCAATTTGTAACAGAAAATTCGGAATCCATCTAAAATTCGGAATCCATCTAATTAGACATTAAAATAAAACTATAATCAAACAACCAATTCATTTAGTATTATGCAATTAACAAATTCTAATCAGCATCCAACATGGGCGATCAACTTTAAGGATTACAACTATGATCTTAGCTGACTTTTTACAGCAACTTTTATTTACATATGAATATTTTAAACGAATTTGGATGCATATCAAACTTTAATGGTCATGTCGATATTAATATTTTGGTTCTGTGCAGGAGACGAAACCAGATCCATTATAATAAATGAATAGGGCTGACTCCGCCCCAGGTTTTGTGTTGCAACCCTCACTTTGATGGATTGCTTTTATATACATATAAATGCTTTTAAGTTTGGGCGCGGTTTTATGTTGCAACCCTCACTTTGATGGATTGCAACTTTTTTAACCCCTTTATGCGGATATACATATAAATGCATTTTAAAGTATTGGGCAGCAGAGTCATTATATATCTGGTAAAAGAGCAGATATACCATTAATTGGTATTAAGCGATCGACCCCCCCCCCCCCCCCCCCCCCCCCCGCCTCATTGCCATCCCTACCATTAATTGGTATTAAGCGATCGACAGCCTCTGACCCCTTTATTAGATATTATACGATCAATAGACTCTCTCTCTCTCACGCGCGCACGATCGTACCAATTAGATATTATACGATCGAATATGCTTTGATATATATAATATACCCACACACACACATATATGAATATTTATTGAGATATTATACATAAATATTTTTGTATCTGTAATATATATGCATCTAGTATTACTCTTTTAATAATAATAAATATTAATGTTAATTTTTTGTGTTTTTTTAAAATTAATCAATATTCAATTGATTAACTCATATAATATCTTAACAAAGATAAATATTTTCAATTAATGTTATTTGATTAATTTCTTAAAGAACGCGAATGACAATTAAAGTTTCCTATACATGACAATGTTTCAGACCCAAATATATGAGAGAAATTGTTTAAAATATAATTCCCATGAAAATCTGACCTATCATTCAAATAAATTCAAATATAATTCCCATGAAACTACTATTATTAGTGAGGAAAAAAAAAAACTCTCAGTCCTGGGTGGTGAAAAGGAAACAGCAGAGCCACGTAGCCATCCTCCCTTGAGGGGATGTTGGGGCATAGGGGACTCTAGATTCTAGTGTTGGGAGGTCTTCCCCCGTCCCCGCTCGTCCTTTCTATTCTTCATTCACGAGTCAAGACCAAGGATATGGTGAAGTCTGTGAAGTGGGTCATGAGTGCCTCGGGATGGGGGACTCTAGAGTCTAGATATTATTAGTGTAAGGAGGTCCTCCCCACCCTCCATCCTCCATTCATGCCCAATGATGGTGAAGTGACCCCAGTGAAGGCACAATTCATATCCTTCCTTAATTCCTTGTCTTAATGATGGTAAAGGGATAGAGAGGCGTGCAATATGGAGACTTTGAATGAGTTGAGTTGGAAAGCACAATTCTCATCTTTCATTTCATTCCTAACTTAATCCTTTGTTTTTAATGATAAAGGAGTAGAGACTAGAGAGGCGTGGGGACTTAAAATAAGTTGAGTTGGAAACCTCATCACCGGTTGGGGGTTCATAAACGATTACATTCGCTCACCATTTCCCACTGCATCTCTCAGCTGTCTCGACTCTCAATTACTGCATTCATGGAGTATAATATTACCGACATCTACTGTGCCTTTCCCTTTTCATTAAGAGAGCTTATGTGAATTGATCTTTCACGCCCTTCCACAATCCACAGCAGTTTAACTTAATTAAGAGCCCACACAATAATAAACTAATTAATGTGCATCTAAACGGTGCTGGTGCATGTGGAAATTGGCTCATATTCCCTCTGCCTATGATCCACCTGTGTAGGTAGCCGTCTAAAAACTTTTATAAATAAAAATTTTGAAGCAGTTTATCAAAGTTGATTAATCATCAAAGACTTTAGTTTCTATTTGTTTTTTCTTCCCGTATGATAAATGTGTAATTGTAAAACAAAAACACAGTGCACAAAATCTATGAGAGATAGAGAGATCAAAAGTAATAAAATCTAATTATAATAATTTTTTCATTTTCCCATGAATATAAGCAAATCGATGAATCACGTTAAATCTTAGTATTTTTGTGTGTATGATGACTAGATCTTAACAATGCAAGATATATCATTTGTTACTTCTTCGTATGTATATCAAATCATTCATCATTTTATTTAAACTTTTTTAAAATAAAAAAATACCCAAGTAATTAATTTCAGTAGATTTATGAATTTGTCAGAGCTTTATTTGTTTTTTTATTTTGTACTTATTTGCTTGCTTATCCTTTTGCTTTTGTTAATCCTTAAGACCTTTAATTTTTCCACAAATATAACTATAATAATTTATTTTGATAATTATATGGTTATGTTTCATGAGAAAATACAAGTTTAAATCAAACATTGCTAAAAGAATTCTTATCCCTTAGAGATATTTTCAATGCAAAAGGATAGATGAGTTATTATTTTTTTGTTTTAAAAATCTTCATAGTGGCACATAAAATTAAAAAGACTATAGACAATTAATAGACGTAAGTAACTAAGACATTATTTCTAAATAAATAAAGGCTTTGTATAATGATTATTGAGTTTAAAAAAATTAGAAACATTAGGCTTATGTATTGAGCCTTCAATCCTTCTGTTACAATTCCTCTTGTTGAACACAATCATGCCACAAAAACTCCTCTTATGCATTTTTTCTAGTTCTCTATGTAGTGGACCATTCCAACCCCTCATATTTCAATTTTTAGTTCACAAACACCCAAAATGTGCTAATATAACGCAAAACAAACACTCAAATATAATTAAATTCTGATCATAGCACAATATATATCAAAATATATCAATTTTTAGTATTCTGCACCAAAAACTCACCCAAATTCTTAATTCTCAAATATTTTTCAATCTAATTAATTGTTTGACACGAAACTACCACAAAAATGATAGGATTATCACTCATAACATCTGGGCCCTCAATTTCATCATTTTACAAAAAAATTCAAAACCACAATATTCTTGGGTTCTAGGTAATCCTATATATTTTTCATAGTTCATGCAATTATAATCTAATTTTACAGTCTAAAGAGGAAACAATTTTGAATAACGGATCACTCAAAGACTCCATGAACAACTCTTCCAATCTCTGCATATGTTTTATTTTATTTTCTTCTTCTTTTAATAAACCAATAATAATATATTTCATTCTAAATTGCCAAAAAAATCGTTTAATTCACCAAAAATTATATTTTGGGATTCCAAATTTTAAATTGGACTCAAACACAATAAAAACGCTTGTATCAATGATCACATCATCATTCAAATATTGTTATCCTCAAATAATGACAAACTTACAAGATCCCTCAAATACAAGTCCTTACATGAGATGTTTTCGTATGTTGTTGTATTGCTTCTATGCAACCACTACTTTGTTCTCTCACACTGGTCTCATGATATGATTTGTAAGGAAGTTTAGAATAACTTTAAAGAGCTAAATAAGAAAATTATTACAATGCAATGTATAAACTCTCTACAAGAGAGAATAAAATATCCAACTTCATCTCGAAAAGTAATTCCAAAATAAAATGAAAAGTTATTTGCATCTACTAACTTCCATGACATCATTCACGAAAGTAAAAGTACACACAAGCAAAAAGAAGTAATGAAAAATCTTACTATTATTAGGAATCATTGAAGAATATATTTGAAAACATATCCATGACATTGTGGCATCAACTTGAATCCATTAAAGGGGCCGCTCAATGACTTTATCATTTTTGTATATATTAACATTATTTGAACACACTATTACATAAAAGCAAAAAGATATGCTTTCGTCTTAAGTATTTAACGATACTTTTGCAGTTTCTATCATCGTTCTTTTTTTGATAAAAAATTATGCTTTTAAAAATATCATTATTTTGATTTGATAAAATTTAAAAAAATATAATATATATAATTAAATGTTTTTGCAATTAGGATTATTCAACCTCCACAAAATATAAATTAAAATAATAATTTTTCAATTATTACCCTAGGCTATTAAGCATCAATTCAATTTCAAGCTTGATTACACCTCAGTAAAGTGACCAATTTTAGGCCAATATTTTGAAAAAAAAAATTACAATGCAATGAAGCATGTACAATGAAAACTTTTCTCTGCATAAACTAACCTAGTGTAAAAGAGGAACGACAAGACAGATCTTTGGCACATACAACTTCAATATCGCCTTTGACAATGGCATCATTGACATTTTCATGCCACCAGCTTCTCCTACCCACCCTTGGTCCCAACTGATGACAACATCGATAAGTGGCGAAAAATTGAACCCAAATAATTAAAACCCTTAAATCTCAATTCCACAATTCCACTTTTGGAATTCTCTCCACCATGTGATTCTTCATCACATTCATCGTCTATTATTGACATCTCAGGGCTTGATGGGGGAGCCTTTTCATATTGAAACTTCTCAGTGCATCTATGGTCCATGGAAGAGAGATGAGCGTAAGGGGCTTGATATGTGCAGTTGGAGCTGTTGGGTTCTCATATTCCGTACCTTATCATTCGGAGCTGTTGCAGGCCTATAATGGAGTACAGAACTGCAATTTCAAATGCTAAATTAGTGACATATATAGTACATATATCTTTTCCATCAAATTATTAGTTCCAGTTTATATAAAAATCCCATGCTGGGGTGGGTAGGGAGAACCAAATTACTTACCTGAGAGCCATAACTTCAATAGGACCCTGCAATTTTGCAGTACCCCCTAAGTGTCTGTAGTGGAAAATCTGCAATTAACAAAAACAGAACTCAAACAGTACTGTTGAATATATTTACAACAAACAGATCAACAACACATCAAAATTTATATTAAGGTCAATCAGTTCACAAACCATTTTCCTATTAGATTCTAGCAAAGAAGCATTAGATATACACTTCTGTTAAGGACTAGAAAGATGCTTCACCTTTTTTCCTTTTTTATATTTTTATTTTTTGTGTATTTGTGGAGGCGATGGAATATAGAGGTGCATTTAAACTGATAATTTTTCACCTTTACCTGGTATTCTTTTTCATGCTCATCCAGATTCATGGAAAGCACCTTAGCTTTCTTCTTCAGATCAGCAGCTCCATCTTCAGCCTTTTCTATTGCAAAAGCTTTGTCCTCTACAGACCTCTTTAGATAATCAATACTGCCTGCTATCTGAATGACGAAGAAAAAGCAGGCAGAATGTAAATGGTCTGAAACCAACTTCATCATGTATTGTGCCCAGCCCAGGACTAATTAAGCTTCAAAGGCTTAAATTATATAAACCTTTGAGCTACCTCAAGTACAAGAAATTTAAGATTTTTTTTTTTGCACTCTCAAGACTTTCGAAACTGCCATAAAATCTCTAAATATTTAGGTTTAAGTAGGATTATATCCAAACTCACTTCCAAGAGTATAACTGTTCATACTCATACAAGAGAGATTTATATGACACTGCACTTTTATTAGTTATAAAGTTTAAGCATTGGTACGACACATTGATTTACATTGCAGACGAAGGTGACTTCATCCTCTATGTAATCCTCTATGTAACGTGACTCATGATTAAATATATATGTAGCATGCAATAGTTTCATATACTTTCATTTAATTTATTTTTGGTCTTTTATTTAATTTTTTTTACTTGTCTAATGTCAACATAAATTTTTATACGTATGATACGCATAATTTAATTATGTTCCACAATTAGGCCGTAGGCATAGAACCGTACAAGTACTAGAATAATACAGGTTATTTGCATTGTTCTTATGTGACTTCAAACACACGATTGCAGGTAGCTCTGTCAAACATTCACATCAATTGGCAATTGCAACAGAACAGAATAGAATAGAATATTATATATGTTTTTGGATGACATTTTTAAATTTATACGATACGACTGTCAAGCTTCTCTTATCTTTCTATCCCTCTGTTCTCTTCTGTTAGCGCTCCTTTCCAATTTCCATCAATACACACCCATCGAATTAATTAACAACGAGGGAGGAGCAGAGACCGAGAGTGAAGACTCAGCATCGATGGCGGCGGTGAAAGAAGTGGAGGCGGCGACGTCGGAACAGGGGGCGTTCTCGGCGAAGGACTATCACGATCCGCCGCCGGCGCCGCTGGTGGACGCGGAGGAGCTCACCAAGTGGTCCCTCTACAGAGCCTTAATCGCCGAGTTCGTCGCCACTCTCCTCTTCCTCTACATCACCATCCTCACGGTCATCGGCTACAACAGCCAGACCGACCAGCTCAGGAACGGCCAACTGTGCGGCGGCGTCGGCGTCCTCGGCATCGCATGGGCCTTCGGCGGCATGATCTTCATCCTTGTCTACTGTACCGCCGGCATCTCCGGTAAGCTACCCCGGCCCGTTTATTCCCCGATTATTTCGCCTACGTACGTTGTTTTGTTTTGTTTTTTTTTTTTTTTTGTGCTGTGATATCATCGATCGAACACCGCAATATTATTGTTTGCGACAAACAAAATTTTAAGGCAACGCAAATTGATTTTACCTCCAACTAACTTTGTTTCGTTTTAGTCAATCCTTAATTAGCATTTGCTTACACAAAAACTCATCCGTACGTGTATATGTGACGTAAAGTATATATAAGATCTGATAATACACGTACATATACATATGTGTTGTTATAACCTATGTGTGTGTGTGTGTGTGTGTGTGTGTGTGTGTGTGTGGTGCTGGTGTGATGCATACAGGGGGGCACATAAATCCGGCGGTGACGTTCGGGCTGTTTTTGGCGCGGAAGTTGTCGCTGATAAGGGCGGTGATGTACATGGTGGCACAGTGTTTGGGTGCCATCTGCGGCGTGGGGCTGGTGAAGGGCTTCCAGAAGGCTCATTACAACAGGTACGGGGGTGGGGCCAATGTGGTGGCCCACGGATACACCATCGGCGTAGGATTGGCCGCGGAGATCATCGGGACGTTCGTTCTGGTCTACACCGTGTTCTCCGCCACTGATCCCAAGAGGAGCGCACGGGACTCCCATGTGCCCGTGAGTACCCTATCACAACCCCCCTCCCTCCCCATACTCTATTACTATTACGATATATATTGCGCGCATGTCTTTTTCTTTCTGCTATTATCTGTCCAAGTTTATGATAATATGGGTAATAAGTGATTGTGGACAAAAGTTAATGTAGCCATGTAGGGGTATCAAATTATTGCGGAGAAAAGTTGATTAGTCACAACAAATGATAGAACTGAATCTACATATATATTTCATATTTCATTGTTTTTTTTTCTTAATATTCACGGGTACGTCTTACTGGATTGAGGGTAGCTGTTATTATCAAAAAATAAAAATAAAAAAAAATAAAATCCATGGATCCTATTAAAGTTTTGCCATAAAACATTGTAGAGGCTTGAATTGACCTCGAACCAACTTGCTTTGGGATGAGATGCGTTGGTGGTGGGTCACTATCTTTTGTTAGCAGTTTTTCAAAAGTTAGATAGTAGTCAATCAATTGTTTGCGTCTGATTTTCTGTCTTTATCCGCTATCAAATTGGGTCACTATTGGTCACTAGCTAGTAGCTAATACCATAATATTTTGGTATTTAAAAAAAACTTAATATTAATTGTGAGCAATATGGGGAAAAAGAGTTTTTTAAAAATTATTTATTTATTTATTTATATATTTGGTATAGTATACACAAATAATTGATGAGAATGAATTGATTACGTTAATGGAAAATAGGTGTTGGCTCCGCTTCCGATTGGGTTTGCGGTGTTCATGGTACACCTGGCGACAATTCCTATAACCGGGACGGGTATCAATCCGGCGAGGAGTTTCGGAGCCGCCGTCATCTACGGTTCAGACAAGGCCTGGGACGATCATGTAATATATATATTTTAATTAACTACATGCATATGAACTAATTAACTAACGCAAATCAACTGATGTGATGATTAAACATTTGTAATGTTTTATGTGTTGGCATATATATGCAGTGGATATTCTGGGTGGGTCCGTTCGTGGGAGCTGCTATTGCGGCGTTTTACCACCAATTCATCCTGAGAGCTGCGGCCATCAAAGCCCTTGGATCCTTCAGAAGCAACCCCTCCTAATTAAATGTTGGACGGATGAGATTCGCTCTACATATATAATTCACGGGTTATGAATATGAAACAGCGTACGTACGTCATGCGCATGCAATTCCAATCCCTTTGTCTTTCCAGTTGAATAAACAAAGCAGGACCCTAGCTATCCTGCATGCATCTTCCACTTACGTGTCTTCGTGCATTGCTTTCTCCTGGTTTGCTTCCAAACAGCTATATATATATATATATGCTTAGAGGCTTTGAAGAACTATATATATATATATATAATATTGTACATAACATTTTCTCTGTGATGTGATGCAACTCTGGAGGGTAGATTATGCGCATAACCCAGTACTCTGTGTTTTTATTTTTGTTTATGTATTTGTACAATATATTATTGTATATAGCACGTGTGTTCAAGTTCGGTAGTAATTTGTTTTTTCTTTTCTTTTTCTTCTTCTTCGTTACTGATTTTCATTTATACCATCGCAGCGCATTTTCTCCTGGCCGGGAATATTTGTGTTTCCCGACAATATTTTATCTTTGGACAGTATATTTGATTCCTCAGCATAGAAAATTTTAATATTTGTCTAAGTACCATTTTGTGACTGTTTGGAGGAACCTTTTTAATATTCCTCGAGCGGGTTGATACCTCGTTCACCAACTGAAGCAGCAGCTTACCACTTCCACGACTGCAATATATATATAATAGGAGATTTGGATGGCTTTGTTCGAATTGATGAGGTTTACTACTCTCATTATGGGACGCGTTGGATTTTAGGAATCAGGTAGTAAACGCAGTCCGCAGCATATATAGTATATCAAAATTATATGCAAAATATTAAAATTATCCTATTTTGATATATAGTTTTTTAAAAAAAATTATAAAATTAAGTCAATAATTATGTAGTTTTGTTCTATTTTTGTGTACCGTACGTGGGATTAATGCAGGAATTTTTTATTGGATTTTATAATTTTCATTACTAAACCGGTTCATTTAATATTGGTGCAAAAAATTTATTTATTTAAAATTGCACGTGTTGAATTGCTGCGGAGGAGTGCAAAGGCATTTGAATTGACAAAACTATAACTTAAGCTACATGTTATTTGTGTCTTATATATATATTTGGAAAGGTGATTTAAAGATGTTATAAATCTAAGGAGCAAACATGTACTTGCTGGTCTTTGAGTTAATTAGGCGATCTTTAATTTCCAACTATGACAACTCCGGAGTGATAAAAGCGTGCAGCCTCCAATGCTCCTAAGAGTGGATTTTTGGGGTCTTTGTCTTCCATCATTGTCGTTGTTTAATGGGGCTGACTGGCCAACAAAGATAATATCATTAATCATGCTAATAGAAACTGAAGTCAACAAGTGAAAACAAGGAGGCAATTATGATTATCATAGAAGGATAAAAAGTAGTGTTGGAAAATTGCAAAAGGAATCATTGACTTTTGAAATTCCTATAATTATTTCAAATTAAAACTAATTGTCCAATAATGAGGGATATCGGTGCTAAAACAAGTATCTACACCATCAAATGAGGGATATTAGTCCTAATTCATGTCACTATTCATATACACAGTAATTAGTTTTAAGACTAATTTATATGATTATTAAAACTATATAAGTTTTGACTTTTCCTGGTGTAAAATTCTATTTGCAAAAGTAACATGAATTACTCGGATGAAGAAGAAAAACAGTGACCAACTGTAATTTTCCGTGACACCAAGTTAAATGGAAAACAACAATAATTAACTTGTTTTGTGGGTGGACAAAAACACACCAACAATAATTTATCTAATATTTGTTTTGCTTTTATGTTTTCACAACAGGCCCACGAATGATATCATATACATGGGCCTTGGAGGAAATGAGTTTCCTCACACGTATGGTCACTATCTTTTCATGGGGCCATTCGGCCTATTGGTTTGGACATGGATTACATGGAGGGCCATTCGTAGGATGAACCATGAAAGAGTGGGGATATATGATCACGCTTCAAAATCATGTTTTTTTTAAATGTTAGTTGAATTAATATATGTCTAGGGTTTAGTTTTTTATTTTTAAATTATAATTTCGTTATATTATATTAAGTTTTTTAAATAATGTTTTGAAATAGGGGTTTCGTGTTTTGTTTTTAGGTATTTAGTACTCAAAATTCAGTAATTAATAGATTTGATGTATATACTTTTAGGGGGAAACATAACCAAATTCAGTTTTAATTAGTCATATTAATCCAACAATGTAATTAGATTAAACAATGTAATTATTTTAAAAGAAATTTTATTAGCTTTATATTAGTATAACCACTAATTAATAATTAAATTCAATCCTCCCTTATTCGTTAATAAATATGAACCCACAACCAAATTTTACAATGTCAAAATGAGTTTATATTTTCATGTTCAGTATAATCTTTTAGGACAATAAATAACTGAACTCATTTTAAAATTTGTGAATTAGGCCTATATTAATTAAGATTACTAATTAATAAATATTAATTAGGTCTAGCTCATCGATCGATCGATAAATATGAGATAGACAAATCTTTATTTATAATATTTTAATTTTAAAACACTATACTTGTATAATATTACAAATTTATAATGTGGTTTATGATATAATAAGGTAAACTTTAATTAATATTACAAAGCTTGTTGTCAACGCCTATGCTTTCAACCAGGTCATTTTCTTCTCCGGCTATGGTCAAGATGGCCTTGCTTGATTTAAAAGCATAACACAAAATGAGAAAGATAAAAAAAAAAAACAAAAAAGGTAGTAAACCATTTAAACGCATAAATAACTTGAATTAATTGAGTTTGTGACAATTTTTGTCGCCTTAATTTTGACCCATCAATAACAGCATCGAGCAGGTTACAAACCATTTTCAAGATGGTTTTTATTTATGTTCTTGAATTGGATATGCAGTTCTCGGTCGCTTGCCTATCCATATAGCTATTGTGCTCCTCTTGTGTCTTGAACCGAAGACGACATGTTTTGCATTGTCTTCGAAGATCAACATATAAAGCCTTTATGGCATATTCATGATGTATCTTAAGAATATCTGGAATAAACCCAATGCTAATAGTTTTCTAAAATATGAAACACTTTGTTTGTGATAATTTTTTTCATTTAAAGTAAAAAAAGTTTCTTAGTAGATACCTATTCATTGGCTTGTATTGTATTTGAGATCAACCCTTTAACCATGAGAGAAATAATTGTTGGTGTGAGATGTTAAAATAGATAAATTGTAGTAATATATTTTTAATGTAAAATTCTCATTTTTAAGGATCAACCTTAATTTCAGCCATAGATAATATATTGCTTAGAATAGCTACTTCTCTCTATATCACTATATTATTGTATGAAATTCTAAAAACAAAAAGTGAGAAACAAAGAAACGTATCATTTCAATATGGTATTAGAGCAAGGTCTTTAAGACCTCTCAACCCATCTTGTGGCCAGGAAAATTTAAATTGCTTGAAAGTTAAAATTCATGGTGAAATTTAATGATTATACTAAACTTCTCAACCCTTAGAACAAATCTTTTATTACAAACCTGATAACTAAATTAACTAAAACCTATACTAAATCCCAAACATTACCAACCCTACCACCAACTAATTCTACAATTGTTCCAATCAACATCAAGTTGGATGGCTCCAATTATGCCTTATGGTCATGTATATCTTTGGAAAAGACAAGTTTGAATACATCAATGGAGACTCTCCTAAGCCCTCAAAAACCAATCCATGTTTTAGGAAATGACAAACTGAAAATGACATTGGGACCAGAGTACCCCAGTTAAAACCATTCCCTAAGATTGAGCAAGTCTATGCTCATGTCCAATAATTAAGAAGATGTCAAAAAAATGATAATGACAGCAGATGTAGATAATGCCCCTAGAGTAGTTATAACATCCAAAGGAATCGGGGCAAGCTACCATTATACACCATTGAAAATAGGAGTTTTGTCCCAAAGCCACGGAAAGCCAAGTGTCATGGGGTTATCATGTGAGCATGAATAAAAGTGCAATTCCTTTTGCTTTAATACATTCAGATGTGAGGGGGTCTTCCCTAGTAACTACATATTGGTTTGTAATTTTTGTTGATAATTGCACTCGAATGACATGGTTTTACGTATTAAAACACAAAGCTAAATTATTTGATGTTTTCAAATCTTTTCATATAATGGTTTAGACACATTTTTATGCTAAGTTTTAGATTCAAAAAATATGTTAATTGATAATTTCAAATGCTTTTTCATAGAGTTTTTCCATGAGACCTCCTATTTTGAAATTCTCGTAGCAAAATGATATTGTTAAAATGAAGAACCAACATATCTTAGAAATTACACGTGTTTATTGATCGGTATATATTTTTCAAGTCACTAGAAAGATGATGTCTCTATAATCATGCATTTTACTAAACTATATGCATACGTAAGTCCTAGCCTTTCAAACTCCATTATATGTCCTTTCTAATCATGTGCCATTACCTACTATTTTTATTATTCCTTCTTATTCACCTTCATAAGAATTAACGAACTAAGCTGTATCCATGCATTCTCCAATGCTTATTCTTGGGGTATGGCTTACATCAAAAAGAGTATCTGATGCTTCAATCCTACCTCCAAACAGACGATGTTACTTTTCTAGAGCCTGACACCTTCTTTCCATCGCCACCATCCAATTCCAACCTTCAAGGGGAGCTCCAATATGAAGACTAGAATTGGTTGGCACTGAACTAGGTGTTGAAAGGATGGGTGGCACTTGATAGGGCATTGAAAATCTAACACATATAAATGATGGAAATGACATGATTGAGTACACGTTGAAAATCTATATTAAACTTATATATATATATTATTTCTTATAGCCTAACAATCCGTCGGATATAACAAAGAAATCCATTCCTTAATGGTAATAATATATACATCCTATTTCATATCCCATATTTACCTCATTCATTTAATAATTCTATATTTACCCAAATTCATTCCAGCGTACGAACGAATCATATGAATTCGCAGCAATAATTTGGAGTATTGGAAAAGGGTGGATGTTGGTCATGCGTGGACGAGTAAGTCATTGATGTGGTTTGCTTTGCTGGGCCGTGAAGCTACGAAACCGATGAGCACGACATCTTACACATAATTGCCAAATTATTCATACGTGTGATCGTAAATTTTGGCTTCTGTTTGCAGTTTACCAACTACTGTATACGAGTTTAACCTGCTAATTACCTGTGGGTCCTTTGAATTAACATAACACAACCAACCTATTAATGTCCAATCTGTCCGGATTAATCGCGTCGTCATATTTTTTTTTTAAATTTTTTTATCACATTGACATTTATTTCATATACTTAAGTCCCCACTAGTCTCTTTGCCGAAGCAATCGAGTAGATAACGCATGATGCCCCAGACCCACGTTACGTGCCCGGTGCCCCAACACCTCTCCATCAATCACTAATTTCTGCCTCGAGCCTGTAGTTTATATATATACTCTTTTCACTTTTTTTTCAACCCTTCGGTTTATAAAACTATTTGTATGCAAATAATTTTTATGCTTTCAATGTAGTGCAAATCAAGTAAAATGTACGAAGATTTTCATATTTTAGATGTTTATCTTGGTTAAAATGACTTTAAATGTCCTTATTTAATTTTCATATACCGGAATGTGTCTTTAAATAAAAACTAACTATTATGATAACTCTACCACAATAAAAGAAACTAAAACAGAAGAAACACAAAAAAATGTACCAAAAAAGACAATTTGTTGTTGTATTCCAACTATAATTTTAAATTTATATTAACAATGTTCATCCATAGTTAAAACAATATTTGTTATTTTAAAAAAAAAATAGTTTCCAACAATAAGATCGAAAATCCGAATTAAACAAGTCTAATGTGTTAAAATAAATGTATAAGTAAATATAAATATTTAAGGTTATTAATGAAGATACGAATTTATAGGTACTGCCGAGACATGTTGATTACTCTCAAATAATACAAGTTCGTTTGAACTACGAGCCTAGTTGTTGAAATGTTTATCATCTCATTTATTATTAATGTTTCATATATAATAACATTTTCGTCTTCAACTAATTTACAAAAAACAAAATATGTTAGAATAATCAATTTTTGGGAAAACAAAATGCGGTGGTCATGCCTTCGGATTTGAAAACAGTTGGAAATGTTGATTGTGAGGGTCAATAGGGAAGCTTCCATGCTATCAAAAACAATTGAAAATGTTAACTATTTTAGTGCATCTGTCTGTGGCATGTTTTCGGAATAGTCACATGTATTGGCAGCTGTGTGTGTCATGTTTTCGGATGTTCCAATGTTGCAATATCAGTGGGGGTAATATTTCATGCTTGGTCTGATGTCCGTATGTTCTGCTTTAAGTTTTAACACCATTTAGCTTTATCCTCAAAACTAAAATAATAGTATACTGTCATCATCATTCATTGCCAGGATTCAGGTTCAAGCAACATGCTTATCTGAAGCCTGAAAGCCTTATAAAAACCCAACTCAAGACAACCCGAAAAGGTCAAAACAATCCCAAGCTCAAAAACTGCAATTGCTTTCTCTCCTAGTTCCAACCCAAAGATCATCATAATTAATAGCTAACCAGACAACATGGTTTCCACGGTCCCTTTTTTGCTATTTGTCTGCTATCTGGCATTTTACTCCATCATTGGCAGTGCCCAAGACAGGCCTCATGGTCTTCCCTACGAGAGCCCCATGGCTTTTCCACCTTCTGCTTTTTCCTTCTTCAATCCTAGCGCCGATGGAGGCCACAGCAGAGGCAATGGCTCGCCGTTGCCAGTAGCGGCTCAGTTCATAGCCACCGAAGCACATGAGAGCAAGGAGGAAGAGAAAGGGACAAGCGGTAACCGGATGGGTGCCTCTGGGATCGCTGGCATTGCATTTGGATCCGTGTTTGTTGTGATTTCAGCAATGGGGGTGTTCTACGTTTTGGCCAAGCGAAGGAACGGCGTGAACCGAGCCACCTCTGTTCAAACAGATGCTTGACATGCCTCCAACGCTGAAGACATTGTTCGTGTGTACCATAAAGATGGTCTGTCACCGGAGATTATTAAACTCGACAACACCGAAGGCCAAGATCTAATGCTTCCCTGTGTTTGGGTCTTGCCTTCTTGTTCGGGGGATTAAAAATATAAGACGTATGTAGTAGTAATGTAATTATGATCTTATGAGCTAGTGATTCATGAAATTAGTATTGAAACGACAACTCTTCTGCGGTGCAAATTTCGTGCCTTCTGTACTACAATGCCAACACATTTCAAATTTGAGAAAAAATATTCAGCCCATCTAGTCATCAAACTAGAGTTTGCCATTTAAAAATAATAACTATTATTATGTGTGATTTTCATAGGGTATTAGGATTGAATCTTGCAGGAGTTTGTGTATCTTCAGTGAAATTGTTATATAAAGAAACATAGAAACCCCATAAGCAGATTTGCTGACAAACAAGTGAAAAAAGAAGAACAAAGAAGCTGTATTAGAATTATTGTTTGATAGCGAGTTAGAAATGAAAACCTGACGTTGAATATAATCAATTTATGGGCAAAATCAAAGATTGTCTGCTTTTTGTAAACGGTTGAAAATGTCATCTTTGTTCTTCAATTGTACAACCGCGACAAGTTTGGCACTTTTCCCGGAAATTGATGACCGAGGAGTAAATTTTGGGTTAATTCCTAGTTTGTCAAACTTCAGTAACCAATAAATCCCCAAATTTGCTCCCGTCACGTCAGTTCATCTCTCTCTCTCTCTCTCTCTCTCTCTCTCTCTCTCCCCCCCCCCCCCCTCCCCCTCTCTCTCTCTCTCTCTCTCTCTCTCTCTCTCTCTCTCTCTCCACGAAAATTCAACTCCACATGGCAGCAAAGTACACCCGCGTGATGTCCTGCACTTTTCCCTGAAATGGATCACCCAGAGGAGTAAAATTTGGGTTTATTCCTAATTACTCAATCTTGTATAAATCAGTAAATCCATCCCCAACTTTGCTCCCATCAGTTCATCTCCCTACAAAAATTCTACTCCAAGCAAACAACATTGAAAAAACCAATCCCACTTTCAAACTGTTACTACCCTCTCCAACTTGCTAATCATAGTAGCAAAGTAAATATGGTTTCAGCGGCCTCCTTTTGCCCACTCATATCCACTGGTAAATATTTCTTGACTTTTATTGGCAGTCAGCCATGCTGTGCTTGCCCATGAGAGTCCCATGGCGATTCCACCATCCTTTGGTTTTCCTTCAATCCGAGCACCCAAGCGGCAGTAGTTTGCTGCTGCCTAGCCACGAGAGACCAGATACGAAGGGAAAGGGCAAATTGGCAGCCAGATCGCTGCTGCTGGGATTGCTGGAACTGTGTTTGGAACATGTTTGTGCTTTCAACAACGGGGAACTTTTATGTTGTGAAGACACCGCAAAACAACACGAACCGTCTCATCTCTGTCCAATCAAACGCTTTTGATAAACCCCCAAAAACAGTGCTGCTAGGAAGAAACTGCGCAATGGACGCGTACGCACTGCAAAAAATTGGTCCGTACACACGATGAAACTCAACATCCGACTAAATGCTACGATTCAATATTTGGCTTTTTTGTTCTGGGAGATTTATATTATGAAATGTATGCCATTATCTTTGCTAGTGATCTATTATATTGTTGTGCAAGTCTTGTAGGAATGAATGGGAATTCTCAAGCCTTTCATAGGCTTAAGATGCCCCAAAATGGCATCACCTTTCCACTTGAACTAAAATAATCAGGTCACCGGATCTCATTAACTAGAGTACACCATTAGCAGACAGGTCAATTACATGTTTTCCAGTATCTCAGAAATGAAACTTGCATGATTGCCCCATTCTTGTGGCTTCCAATTTTTTTAAATACAAAGGAACATAAAAAACAAAAAAAAACTGCACTAAATTTGCCACCCGCTTCTTAGCTCGGGGTACGGAATATTTAAAGGAAACACATGGTAAGTTAATAAGCATTAATAAATACAGTTGACAACTGACATCATGATTGAAGCATACTTCAACATATCTACCACCCACGCGAACTAAGAGACTCGATGACGGGTCCCAATGTCTGATCCACAGCTTTGTTCCATAGGTGTGCAATGTCTGATTGCGACTTTCTTCCACATTTAGGTTCCTGCATCTGATAAATGTTCAAGCTATAAATTTGACAATCTAAAGCCACTATTCAAGAAAGAATTTTGCCGCTGGATTAAATAGAATATTTAAACAAAAAACTCTTCAAAGGAATTTGAAAACAATAGCCTTGCAGAATTCACAGTAACTGCACCGCACTTTCCAGATCCCCATTGCGAAGTTACCAGCCACACGGAGCCTGGGGAGCAGGCAAGAGGATTGTTACATTACACTGTGTTACGTCTACTTAAATGCTCTTCTTGAATGGCCTCTTTCCACAAGGTTAAAAGTTATTCATCAAGAAGGTTACCTATAATATAATAGCACGTTTGGTATTTGAAAAATAAAAGTATCTTTCTTTTTCCATGTTTGGTATGTCCAAGGAATTAGAATTAACAATTCTTTGGGAAATAATTTGCTCCTACATAAACATAAATTGATTCCAGTCTAACTTAGGTTTACAAATATTCTCCTATTTGGGTGAATCAATTTTTTACTAAAACACTCCAAATCACCCATACTATTCAAGAGCAGTCTAACGACGCTCATCAAGCACAAGATTTCGATCCTCTTGCAGGTCCAACACCCCAATGTCATACAGCTGTCAAAGGGGATGGCCACCAAATCCCAGATTACTTCGTCGTGGAGTTGGTCCATGAGGAAGATGCCAGGATTGTTTCGGGTGCTCAGGTTTCCAAAATCATATCCAAATTGGAGGAAATTACCCAAGGAGGGAGCTTCGCCATACAGACCAAGGATTGCGGAGTGAACTTGGAGGGCTCCATAGAAGACATCAAGGGACCTTTGGCAATTGCTGCAGGGGTATTTGAATTGAAGCCTTCTTTGAGAGTGTTGGAGGTGAAGAGGAAAGGAGGCGACAGTGGAGAATATAGGAATTTCTGCAGCCAAAAACTGATGTCGGGTTTGCAGAACCTTGATGAACCTCCTATGCCCACGATGGATGAATCTGCTTCTGCTTCACATTTACCTTTTGATTCTGAATAAAGGAAGAGGAAGGACCTAAGGTTTATTATAGCTTATGGCAATGCTTATGTATGTATTACCAAAATCCTCCTATGAACCTTGATGAACCTCCTATGCCCACGATTGTGTTATTGTCTACTTGGTATCTGAGCAAAATCCTATCTTTTAGAGGAGCTCCTTGTCATTGTCTTGTAGTCGTCAAACTCCCTTAGTGGTTGACCTATCCTATGCCTACGTCAAAGGACTTCCCGTAGCCTATGTCTATCACTCCATCACTGCCTTAGCCATCGCCGTCGCCGTTTCCGCCCCCGACTGCCGCAATCGCCATCGATTGCCGTTGTTACCGTCAAGTCTTCTTCGTAATTGTAACAGCATAGCCTTCATGTTGTGGGTTATGTCCGTTGATGCCAATCCTACGGCCATTGTTGCCACCAATGACGCCACCGTCTCCGACAGTTGCCCTTGCTGCCATTACCATCTACAGCCAAGATTGGAACTATAACAGAGTCGTCTTCATGTTGTGGGTTTCGTCTCCACAGTTGTTGCCAATCCTAGTTTGTCGCCACCGTCATCATCACCTGCTCTGCCACGGATAGGGGTTTGCTATGCTCGTTCACTCACACACTATTCTGTTACGTTTTTAAGTGAAAACGAATGAGCATAAAGAGTCCGTGATTAGCGAGAATAAGTTCCGGCCTCTTACTGTTCAAGAGACTGCTGCACCAATTCATCTAAAATTAGATGGTACTAATTATCGCATATAGTCTAAAGTTTTAGAGATGCATATTACAGAAAGGAAAAAAAGAAAGAAATATATCATCGGAATGAAGATAGCTCCTCCCACGAGTCATCCCGATTATGATGAATGGGAAGCTAAGGATACACTTGTTAAATCATGGCTTATCTATTCCATGACTTCTCATCTAATGTCACACTTTGTGCAGTGTAAAACAACTCAAGAAGTGTAGGATGCCATGAAGCGGAGTTATCTCAACCCCTTTGACTCAATGAAAAAGTCCTTTCAATTGTATCAAGAAGGCCGTTCACTGACAGAATACTAAGTTAAACTCTATTTAGATGGAGTTAGAATATCGATAACCAAATGCTATGTAATGTTCTTCTGATTCTGAAAAATACATGAGGCGTATTGCTGAGGATCGAGTTTATGTATTTCTTACAGGTCTTGTTCATAGCTTAAATCAAGTTAGTAGTCGTGCTCTTGCAATAGCACCACTACCTTCCTTAAAAGAAGCATATTCCTTAGTTCGCCGTCAGGTACAGAGACAACTAACTATGGGTACTGAGGAACGCTCCGAAAGCTCTGCACTTGTTATCCACAAAAGCAACCCTCAGTTAACTTCCTCCACTGGTCCTCCCACTCATCGTTGTACTCATTGCAATAGTACTACACATGTGGTTGATACTTGTTGGAAGAAACATGATTACCCAGAATGGTACAAGCTCAAACAAGCTGAGCGAAAGAACAACAAAAAATCATCCACTATGGTTATTTCTGAGGGTTCTAATCTGTCTACATCGCATGAGCTTCATCTTGAAGGTGATTCTAATGTGACGTTACTTTTCTCTACTAGCCACACTTGGGGTTATTGATTCAGGAGCGACTGATTATATGACTAGTAATATCTCTTTAGTTACTTCTCTTGTTTTCTCATCTATTAAATCTGTCTAGGTTGCTAACGGGACATCCATGTCTATTATTGGGGCTAGAAATGTCTCTCTTTTACTTACTCTTTCCATATCTTTGGTTTTACTTGCTCTTAATCTTTCTAATAATCTGTTCTCTATTAGTCAAATTACCAAACATCTAAATTGTTCTGTGACTTTTTATCCTACTTATTGTGTGTTTCAGGACAATCTCACAAAGATGACAATTGGCACTGGTAAAGAGAGAGGAGGATTGTACTATTAGGAGGAGGCAAAAGCTTTAAACACCGAGTCTAGTCAAGTATCTCAAGAAGGGAATGCAACATCTCTAAAGGAAAAATACCCTTATGGCATTATCGTCTAGGACACTCTTCGTTTCCATACTTGGAGCGCTTATTTTCCCACTTATTTTCTCATATTTATGTTTCTAGTTTGACATGTAAACAATGCATTTATGCTAAACATCACTGTGTTCCATTTAAAATTAGTTTCAAGAAAAGTCCACTCCTTTTTTATGCATTCATACTAATGTCTGGGGACCATTCTCTACTCCTGTTTCAAGCCATAAATATTGTGTCCTTTATTAATTATTACACTCGAGTCAGTTGGATATACTTGCTGAAATCAAAAAATAATATCATCAATATCATACTTCAGTTTTATCAAGTATTTCATTTTGATAATAGTCAAGCATTTGTGAATCAATCTCTAGCTACTTTCTTTCAAACACATGGTATCCTTCACTGCACGATATTTGTTCACACACCACAACAAAACGGCATAACATAGCATAAAAACCGACACTTTCTTGAGGTGGCTCAGGCTTTGTGTTTTACTATGCATGTTCCTAAGTGTTTTTAAGCTGATGTTGTTATAACCGCAATGTATCTTATTAATCGCATACCTTCTCGTATCATTGAATATCAAACCCCTTTGACGATGTTATTTCGATTCTACCACATTCCTTCAACTCTTAACATCTGTTCTAAAGTATTTGGTTGTGTGTGTTATGTTCATGTGCACAAATTACATCGAGATAAACTTGATCTTCATGCCCTCAAATGTGTCTTCTTAGGCTACTCTAATTCTTAGATGGACTATCGGTGTTTTCATCCTCTTATAGGGAAATATTATACGTCTATGGATGTTCAATTCTGTGAACAAATGTCTTATTTTTCTAGCCATATTTCACTTGTTCCTCTTCCATAGGAAATTCATAGTAAGGACGAAGAACAATTATGGATGGATGAAAAAATGATATGGATTTCAAGGCAACGTAAGGATGATCCAACACAGGGGGAGTTTCCCGCTACTGCTACTACTGCTCCCAATGACGGAGAGTCTGCTCCGACTCCCACTAATCACAATGAGGGGGAATCCGTTGCTCCTACTGATATCGGAAAGAGTAAAAGACCAGTGTTTGACAAGTATTATACAAGAAAAAATGTTACTCTCAACTTCGATTCTCTTCTTAATACCATGCCAACGGATGATTCTTTTGTGATTGACCAACTTCCTCATAAGGTAATTGTCTCATCTCCTATTGTTTCAGATTCTACTGATACCTTGGTTTCTAGCTCTATAGGTTTAGACAATGCAGTAAATTAGAGATATCCTTTACGTGATCGAAGAGAGCCTGATAGAGTTGATTTTTCGAAATCCTCCTCTAATGTTGTCTATGCTATTTCTGACTTTATTTCTTATCGTCATTTGTCCAAATCTCACATGTCTTTTGTTCTTCAATTATCTTCTATGTCTATCCTACTCATTTTCAGAAAGCTCTTGGTGACCCAAAATAAAACTTTGCTATGGTAGAGAAAATGAACGCCCTTGAGAAGAACTTCATTTGGGAAATGATTGAGTTATCCCAAGGTAAGAAGACAATAGGATGTAAATGAATGTTTACAGTGAAGTATAAGTTAAACGGAATGATTAAAAGATACAAAAGCTAGATTAGTTGACAAAGGATACACTCAGACATATGGCATAAACTATCAAGATACATTTACTCCTGTGGCTAAAATGAGTACAATCAAAGTTATTATTTCTCCTGCAGCCAACCTTGATTGGTCATTACACCAATTTGATGTTAAGAATGCCTTACTTCATGATGATTTGATGGAAAATGTGTATATAAATCCTCTTCCAGGTTTTACCCCAAAAGAAGCGAAAGTATGCAAGTTGAAAAAGGCATTATATGATTTGAAGCAGTCCTCTAGAGCCTGGTTTGATCGATTAAGCCACTCAATGCAGGCATATGGTTTCAAACAAGTTTTGGCTGACCATATCCTTTTCTATAAACGAAATGGTGCTGATATTACTTTGTTTTTAGTTTATGTTGATGACGTGATTGTTACAGGCAATAACCTGACAGAGATAGTAAAATTTCGTTATTATTTAACAACAGAATTTGAAATGAAAGATTTGAGAACTTTGAAGTACTTCCTTGGAATTGAAGTATCCTGTTCCAAACAAGGAATCTTTGTATCTCAACGGAAATATGTTCTAGCTTGCTAAGAATGGAAATTCGGCTTGTACACCGACTAACACTCCTATTGAAGTGAATCATGGTCTATGCATCTATACTGATCAAGTTCCAACAAATAAGGAGAGATATCAAAAGTTGGTAGAAAAATTTATCTATCTGACTCACACTAGACCTGACATTTCGCATGCAGTCAATGTTATTAGTCAATTCATGCATAATCCAAGTGATCGATACATGGACGTTATGAACCGTATTCTTGCATATTTGAAATTTTCTCTAGAAAAAGATATTCTCTTTTCTAAGCATGGACCCCTCGATATTATGGGCTATACCGATTCAGATTTTGCTGAGTCCAAATTGGACAGAAAGTTTATTTGTGGATACGTGTCGTATGTTGGTGGTAATTTGGTGACTTGGAGAAACAAAAAAACAAAATGTGCTTTCGTTATCCAATGTTAAAGCATAATATCGAGCCCTTCATCATATCACTAAAGAGTTTACATGGTTACGTATTCTTCTGCATGATCTTGGTTATGAACCCAAGAAGCCTATGATGCTTTTTTATGACAATACTACTACTGTTATTGAAATTGCTAATAATCCGGTCCAACATGAATGAACAAAACACATTGAGCTTGACCATAATTACATCAAAGACAATCTTAATTCTGGATGGATTAAGGTTTCCTATATTAAGCGTGCGGGTCAACTTACCGATATCATGACTCATGGTATTTCTATTGTTTCATACCACACATCTTTGTCCGAGTTGGGCATGTACGATATCTATGCGCCAACTTGAGAGGGTGAGTTAGAATGAGTTGTCAAATAATTAGAATATTTGATTAGTATATTTGATTGATTGTGTAATTAGATTAGAATATTTAATTAGCATTGTTGCTATTCTTATGCTACGAGTGAGTTGTATATAATAAGATTATAATCTTCAATATTATTATTAAGGAAAGTTATTCATTCATCTATTTCTCTACTATTTATAATCGATGTGTGCCTTGCTTATCTGCACTTTCTTTCTTTTTTGCGCCTTGTGCCTAGACCCTAAGAGACCTTTATGTCTTAAGTGCGTATTGCACCTTTAATAACTTTAACATATAGACTCATTTTAATAACTGAGAATGAAACTTGAAAGCATCTCATAGATGCATGCATTCTATGTGAAGTCACAAGATTTGACCAGGGATAGCTTTGCTGGATCATGTGTAATAACATCACAAGGCCTGAAGAAGAAAAGGCATTCTCTTCTTCAACAGTTCATACCCTCTTCTTCAACAATTCCTACCCTCTTCTTCAACAGTTCATGCCCTCTTCTTCAACGGTTCACACAAAAAATTATTATTCTTTGAAAGAGCCCATAATCATAGGAATTCACAAATTTGGTCTCGTATTTCTCAAAAACGTGATTTGATTGTTAGGATTTCGTATGATAATTTTGAGTTATCGATATTCAAAATTTCAAATATTTATTTCCAAATCATTTGATTTGACCCCATTTGCATGCAGCAATATTACATGTGATCTGGTATCCTGATGACTTTTGGGACAATATTTCACAAAAGTGCTTTCTGAGAAACCAATTTTAACCAAGAGCAGTGCAAAACATAGTGTCAAGTAGTTTATCGAGATTCAGGTATCCAACAACAGCCCTTTAAATAGAATTGAAGCAATACATCAAAGCCATTGAATTCACAATGAACATAATTACCAACTATCATGAGTGTAACACGTTGAAGGCCAGAAAAAATCCACCTGCGTTCGTTTGTAATTGGATTCAATTCATACAACAATCCCGAGTTATGACGATTAAATATATCTTGATTGACGGTCAGAGCTATATATATGTCCAAAATCGACTTCAAAAGACAGATATCTAGAACGTCTGAAGTATGATGCAATGCGTAAACAATCTACCATTATATAATAGTCAATAAAATAGTTGCACAAACCATTACTCAACAAAATATAATTTTGCAGCATATAGGTGTGATAGATTTACATTTTTTAAATAGGTCAACTAACTCTTTAAGTGAAATAACATTATTACACACGGAATTTGAAGAACGAGGGAGAGGTAGAATAAGGCAATTCTAGGGTTTTGGGAACCCAGACCATTTATGTATGGGGACATACCAGGGATTGAGTCGCGAATCGAGACTGGGTCTCGTAAATGGAACTGTAGATCGTTCGGCGTTGATCGAAAATAACGACACCGGCCATAAGGCTTCCCAGTGCGAAGCCAAGCAGACGCTCCTGACCCATCCGACAACGATTCAGACAAACGCACAAAACACCAAAACCTTAGAATAATCAATAATGTAGGAAGAGGAATTAAAGACAGCCAACCTGCATAAGAACACTGATCATGACGCCCCAAGCTTGTTGCTCCGTCAGGACTCAAAAAGAGACCTCCAAAGACCTCAGCAAACGAACAAATTTTCGTCATCGCTAGCATATACGTACGTATTTCTAATCTGATTTACGTTTGCTCCTTTTACTTTTAGAATATCAACTTGAGTCCTTGTATTTTGAGAATTGTAAATATTTCGACAAATATTAATTCCGTATTTTCGACAAATATTGATTCATTAAACTGTAAATGAATCAAATGTTCATGAACAAACTTGTGTTGGCTCAATAAAAGATCGTTTATGTTCGTTCGTTAAGAAATGGTACCATTCGTGAACAGTTCGCGAATATCATTATTATATTCGTAAACATGTTCGTAAACGTTCATGAACAAGTACGAACAATTGTAAATATCGTTCGTGTTCGTGAAAATTATTTGTGAATAAGAGATTAACAAATCAATTAATATGTATAAAAGTTGTTTTATTAAATATAATTTAATAAACATATAATGTATATTATTATTAAATAAAAAATATATGTTTTAAATTTATTTATTTACTATTAATATAGTTATTTATAATTTTGTATGATTTTATAATTGTGTTCGTAAGCATTTGTGAACACACGTTCATGAACGTTCGTGAACCGTTCGTAGACAACAGAGTAACGTTCATGAATAGTTCATGAATATCATAATTTAAGGCTCGTGTTTGGTTCGATTTGTTAAAAAATAGTAACGAATATGTTCGAACACCTTACTATTCGGCTTGGCTCGATTCATTTGCAACCCTACTTGTAGTGGCTTGTTGCTTTGCCAAATAAATATTACGACATCATCAAAGTTATTATGTCATCAACATTACGTGTGACAAGTGTGACTTGTTGCTTCACTAAATACATTTTATGGCATCATCAAGGTTATATATTACGCCATTATCATTATTGTTGCAAGCGTAGCTTATTGCTGTCCTATATATGTCTTATGACATTATCAATGTTGCTTATTACATCATTTGTGGCAAATATATCTTGCCACAATCAAGCCACGCTTGCTTATTCATCAAATGACATCACAAACATTACAAGCGTGGCTTGTTCTTTTTGTCAAATATATCTTGCTATGTCATTAGCGCCACTTATTACACCATTAACAATGTCTGTGATGTCATTTGATGAAAAAATGATATCATGTTACTTACACTGCCTTTATCAAATCGAAAGTTATATTACAAGCATTGTTATTTACATCATAAACACTTCTTACGTCGCAATTGTTTAAAAAAAACAACGTTGTTTAACTCAAATTTAATCGTTTCTCATATGTTACATTACAAACAATGTCACTTATGTCTTAAGTAGATATTATGATGTCATCATTTATTGGAAACAATGTCGTTCAGCTCTAATGTTTCATCATTGCATTCATGACGAGTCATAACCAATGTTGCTTGCATCATCAATAACTCTTGTGACATTATCATTTAATGGAGACGATGTCCTTCAGTTCTAATGATTTGTTGCTGCCTTCATGCAAAGTCATAAGTAATTATGCTTGTAAGACCCATAAAAATTTAAGCCCTTCCTTAAATAGTAATAATAATAATGTCATTACTAAAAAATAGTTAGAAAGAATATTTTAGATATTATCAAAATAAAAATAAGTACCCAGGATAGTCATTTAAGTAGCATGTGACTAGTAAGTAGCCGTTAGAATAGTAACTAGCGTTAGAATAGTAACTAACCGTTGGAATAAGTAACTAACTGTTATGAATAGTATCCGTTTGAATTGTTATAAATAGGTATGTGTATGTAATAATGTTTTTATAATATTATACTTTATAAAGTAAGAAGTCATGGAATATAATGTTATCTTACTTTTATTATTTATTGATTACGCAATTATATTATTTTATCCGCGTTAATATTAAATACGTTATAAAAATAAAATAATTTCTTATACGTCATAAAAAGTTTAGATGCTATATATTATGTCATTTAGTTTCTTAAACCAAATTACTATGGGTAAGTAAGTATTACAAGCCTTAACTTTACCAAAAGTATAAAACATAGGTAAGGCCCAAAAATTTGAATGAGGCAGATTCTGGAGGTCCCATTCAAAAATTCATAACTTGAGTTATACAGATCCAATTGACATGAAACCAAAGCCCATTTGTTCATTTATGACTTATCTAAAACGTGTAGAAATTTCAGAATTTAATATGAAGCCAATCAATTCCAGAAGTTAAAATACTACACATAGGTTCAGTGTGAACGGGTAAACTTTAGTATGACTTCAAAATTCAATAACTTTTGTTATACATATGTAGAAATTATAAAATTGATACCCATTTGTAGATATTTGAGTTAGTAATGCAATACAATTGGCCGTTTGTCAAAAACTACAAAATTAAAAAAGTTATAATTGAATTAGTAAGGAGTACACCAATGTGGACTTTTGATGCCAAAGGAACCTTCTAGGTTTAAAAGTCTTAAAACATTTTTTAATGGTAGGAGGAGATAACCACGTTTTTAATAAGAGATAATATGAGGAAAATAAAGTATTATATATATTTTAAATAATTTAATTTAATGCCAAAGTCAAATTCGTACACTATTTTTCACACTATTACACCTACCACCTTACCTATAAATAGCATGCCTCACTTCCCTTCTCAAGCACTCTTTCCATTCAAATAAGCCACAAAACTCTCCTCCAAATACTTCCCAAAAAGTCTATTAACACCCCAATAGCCCTCCAAGCCTTCTCTTCTCTCAATCTTCCTCTCACTTGTTGGAAGTTCCAAGAGGTAAATATTTCAAGCATATATTAATCATGTTCTTCCTCCTCATACATATATATATATTATGGATGGCCTTGCCCCTCAATATATATATGTATATTTATTAAACAATACGTATATGTATATATATATAAATTATTATTATTCCATGGAAGGCTAAGCCCCTCATACATATATATATTATGGATGGCTTTGCCCCTCAATATATATATGTATATGATATGTATATATGAGTATATAGATTATTATTATTCCATGGAAGGCTAAGTCTCTTCATACATATATATATTATGGATGGCTTTGCCCCTCAATATATATATGTATATTGTATAGTATATACGTATATTATATATGTATATGTATACGTATAGATTATTATTATTATCATAGAAGTTTTTCCACCATAATATACTTATATATGTCTCTCAATATATTATTTATGAATATACTATTATTATTCAAACTAAAATATTAACTTTTTAAATTTTGTTTCAAGGTTTATAAACGGAAGACAAAAAGACAATAGGATTCCCTCTTCTTTCTTTACCACGATTCCGACGTGGAAATTCATTTCCTATTTCTTCTCTATATTTATATCTCAAGGTTTTTTTCTTATAATATTATTTTAAGAAGAATTAACTTTCTTTGGCACTTCTTGGAAACTTGGTAATCTAACTTATTGAATGGTGAATACCCCTTTTACTTATCGGGGCTATTATTGCAAGATCTTCCTTTACGTTGAAATTTACCATTGAGTGATTGTTTGAAAGTTTGTGAAGATATGTTTTATGTTTGGCAATATGTTTATGGGTGGTTCAGAAAGACCTCCAATGCATTGGGTAAAGAACATCACGGAGAGTGTCAATCCAGTTGATAACAAGTTATGCAAGATATCTAGGTGGTGAACCTAGATGAGTAGATATTCTTATTTTTCCATGAGTTGATTATTCTCCATATATTATCCCTTACTTTTAACCTTCCTGGGCTATTTGAGCTCATTTCCTTTCATGTTTTGTTTCAAACCCCAGGGAACTAGGAGAAAGCAGGATGCTAGGATAATGGTGTGTCCCAGTGCTTGGAATAAAATCATAAGAAGATTATGCATGTAGTATTTATGTCATGTAAAACTATAATGGGTCATCAACACCTAGTCTCTAAACGCTAAACCTTAGAGATCTTGTGATGAGTCTTGATGTAATAAATAAACCATCGAATTTATGTTGAGTAATAGATTACTATTCATATAATTGTAATATTTTATTTATCTAACGCACCCGGTCCGAAGTCCAGATTTGGGGCGTTACAATGCTCACATCATCATCAACTATTATGACATCATCATTTAATGTAATGACATTATTTAGCACTGATGTTCTATCGTTGCCTCCATGATAAGTCATCATTAGTGTTGTTCATATCATTGACAAAATATTATGATGTCATCATTTAATGTAAAGAGTGTCATTTGACTCTAATACTTTGTTATTTTATTATTCTTAAATTAAAAGTAATGTTGTTATTATCATGACCTATTTTTTCTTTTCAATTTTTCCTCATTCTATCTTTTCACCATAATGGCTTCCACCAACCCAAGAGCAAGAGAGATCAAAGAAGAAAATGCACTTTAATGCTCTGAGTGGGATTCATCGGGACGGAGGCAAGAGAGATAAGAGCAAGACTAAGGTGAAATTGTGATGAATTTGAGATTAAGCGCGATAAAAATCATTTGTATTCATTAATTTTATTCTAGAGGAAAAAAGAAAATAAAAAAAGAACTTATAGGGCTGGTCTAGACCCAATGACTTCAAACAAAAGATATAAGATGAGGAGGGGTGAGATGAGAAATGAAAAAAACAAAGGGAAAAAATGATTTTCCCCCATTTACAGAGATGTGGTTTTTTTACATACATAAATTTTAAATATATACTATTATTAAATTAAATTAAAATCTATCCATATTTATTATTTTAAAAAATAATTTTGCCGCAATGTTATATTGTACAAATGAATTGCATAGGAATATCTTTGACTTTGTTTTTTTTTTAAATAATGTTAATGGTCTGAAAAAAAAATGAAAATTAGCCACTTTACCGACCTGACTCGGGTCCATACAGATTTAACCCCAAATAATTATTTAATAATTTGGTTTATTTTTAGCACTAGTCGGGTAGATTTTTTAGATTGAGTTTTGAAATGCCCGCTTCATTATTTTATATATATTTTAATGATTGGATTTATATATATTTTTAATTATTTGATATATCATTTTTTTTAACTTCCACAAACCATTTTCCTCAACAGAGTCTCAAAATCCCTAACCTGAGTGAGTCAGTGATTGAGTCAGGATCTTCAGTTCAGGGCCGCGATACTCCCTCCCCCGACGACAATGCCGACGTTCAGTCGTTTGCTTCTGCTCTCATCTCTCCTCCTCCTCCTCTTCTCCTCCGCTACTCCCACCTCCAAAGACGACGGTCTCGTTGACGACGACGACGATCTCCGTTTCATCCAAGACGGCGACGACTCCCACTTCCCAGATCCAGACCACCTCGGCGATGACGGGGACTTCGGAGACTTCGACGACGGCGAGTTCGGAGACGCCGAGTTTGACAGCGACGATGCCTACGCCGCGCCCGCTATCGACGAGAAGGACGTCGTGGTCCTCGAGGAGAAGAACTTCACCGCCTTCGTCAAGAGCAACCCGTACATCATGGTCGAGTTCTACGCCCCGTGGTGCGGCCACTGCCAGGCTCTCGCGCCGGAGTACGCCGCCGCCGCCACGGAGCTCAAGGACGAGGGTGTCGTCCTCGCCAAGGTTGATGCCCAGGAGGAGAACAACCTCGCTCAGTCGTACGACGTTCAGGGATTTCCTACTGTCCTCTTCTTTATCGATGGCGAACCCAAGCCCTACCCTGGCCAGCGCAATAAGTATGCTTTAGCTCTGTTTGGTTGCGTGGACAATTTTAGATTGGCGATTGCTCTCCTTTTGGGTACTTGGAACATAGAATGAGTCCTTTTCCGTGGTTTCAATGCTTTTACCAGGGCTTTAGCATGCACATGTTGGATTTATTTTTTTTGTTATAGAACCATAGGAAATGTGTGAAATCAGTGTTGATTAGGACGATTACACATCTCAGGCATGTTGGATTTTCTGCTATAGCACCGAATGAAATTGGTGTTTATAAGGACCATTACACATCTCGGGTGCTGATTTTTGAGTTCCGCGTTTTCCTTGCAGGGATGCTATAGTAGCTTGGATCAAAAAGAAGGTTGGACCAGCCACACACAACGTAACCACGGTTGAGGATGCTGAGCGGATACTGACATCGGAAGACAAAGTTGTTTTGGGCTTCCTTGATTCTTTGGTGGTATTTCCTCCTTCCCTTTTTCTACTCTATAACCATTTTACTTGTATGATATACTCGGTGGCTGATTGCATCACTGCAAAGGTGACTCTAATTTGGGTTGTAAGTTTTAACCTGAAATTGCTACTTATATTGTGATTTATCCTGGGCTTATTCCCAAAGCAATTACTTATGGTTAGCTTCTATGGTTTCTGGTGACATTATTGAAGGTGGTGTTGTTAAATTGAAAGGCATATGTTTTATCCATTTTTGTACAATCCAGCAGAGTTGGGGGAAAATTGAAAGTTGAGTGTCAAGAATACTCTGTTTTAGGTGCATCAAAACTTCATTTTTTTCCTTCTCTGCTTTCCTATTTTAGTTGAAAATAACTTCTCAGTTACCTCGTCCCAGTGTTCAATAGTGGAGGTGTCCAATGAAATTAGGATTGTAATGATACTGTCTACTGGACATCTTTAACAATGGATATGGAAATTAGGATTGTAATGATTTACAGCGACGAAGCTCAAATTTAGTGTGGAATAAGGAAAAACTAAGCCCAGGATTTCAGGGTCAGCTATATGGATCAAAGAAAAAATTCATGTGGGATGTATGTGTACAGCTGATCCAACATAAAAGTATGCTACATGAATGTATAATTTTGATGGAAGATTTCATTTCCTGAGTGTCCAATTGAACGTTGTATTTTTTACTTTAATGCTTGAAATAGAAGGGATGCAATAAAATATAATTTTCTGACTCAGCTTGTTGTTCCATTAAGTGTCATTGTGTCTACATTTTATCTTCACTGCTGCATCATTATATTAACTTTAGGGACCCGAGAGCAATGAACTTGCTGCTGCTTCAAAACTTGAGGATGGCGTCAACTTCTACCAAACTGTGAATGCAGATGTTGCTAAGCTTTTCCACATAAACCCTGAAGTTAAACGTCCCTCTTTGGTCATGCTGAAGAAGGATGATGAGAAATTGAGTCATTTTGGTTAGTTTTTCTCTCGTCGTTCACTTTGTTAGATAATTGATGTACCAGTTAATGATAATTGTATGATTATTTATGATTCTGCAGATGGGAAATTTGTCAGGTCAACGATAGCTGAATTTGTGTTTGCCAACAAGCTTCCTTTAGTAACCATCTTTACTAAAGAAAATGCACCTCAAGTATTTGAAAGTTCAATCAAGAAACAGGTAATGTGAAACTTGTTGAATTTCCTACCCTCTCAACTTGTAAATAAATATACCTTTGAATGAAAATTATGCTTTCTTATGGTCGTTGAAGTGACGTTTATATTTGTTACATTATGTTTTTTGTTATTCTGTCCAGCTGTTGTTATTTGCCACTTCTAAGGACTCACAGAATGTTCTTCCAAGATTCCAAGAAGCTGCAAAATTCTTCAAGGGAAAAGTAAGTTTTAGCCTGGGAGAGAGAAAGAATTCAAAATTTTATGCATCTATTTTGAAAAAAAACTTTCAAAACTACTGCATGCTAGCTTCTTTTATATATTTATAGATTCAGAGAAACTCCAAAATGTTGTCAAAAGTTCATTTCATATGGATCTTGTTGAATGGTTTCAGAATAATCTTGCCATTAAATCTCAAATAGTGCCGTTTTATCTAAACATGTAATTAAATTCTGGTTGACATCTCAATCTCTATGATATATTACTCTCCTCGCTGATGTAACAATGTTTGATCCTAATTATGTCAGGTTTTATTTGTCTACGTGGAACTGGACAATGAAGATGTTGGAAAGCCAGTTGCCGAGTATTTTGGTGTTGCTGGAGATGCCCCAACTGTTGCAACTCTCATCTGTTCTGGATTATTTTTTATGGATATTTGGTGTCATTTTGAACCACAATCAATTTCTTATAGGCTGGTTTTACATTTTGTTTGCTTCTATTTGTCAGGTTCTTGCATACACTGGAAACGATGATGGAAAGAAATTTGTACTTGATGGAGAGGTGACCGTTAACAATGTTAAGGTTGTAGCTGTTCTGCCCCCTTTTAATATGGCGTCGTTTCATTGGTGGTTGTGGGAAATTACAAAACCGAAAACGGCAACTTTGTTTCTCACAGATGTCTGAAAGAACGTGGTTTAAACTAATTGCTTATGGATGTTATGTTCTGTCCCTCAGACTTTTGGAGAAGCTTTTCTTGAAGATAAGCTAAAACCATTCTTCAAGTCAGATCCCATTCCTGAAACAGTGAGTGCATATATATATATATGTGTGTGTGTGTGTGTGTATGTATTTGTATATATATTCACATTAAATAGTTTTACGTTCTGATCTAATAAATTACACCCACAAATTTCTTAATTCAGAATGATGGAGATGTGAAAGTTGTGGTTGGAAAGAATTTTGATGAAATTGTGTTGGATGAGTCAAAGGATGTTCTTTTGGAGGTATCATCTCAAACCAATAGTGTGAAACCTCTTTTCATTAAAATTAAATGTCGTGATTTTTTCTTTCTGTGGAATCATCCAGATTTATGCTCCGTGGTGTGGACATTGCCAATCTCTGGAGCCAACATACAATAAGCTTGCCAAGCATCTTCGTGGCATTAATTCTCTAGTAATAGCTAAAATGGATGGAACTACAAATGAACATCCCAGAGCAAAGGTAAACTCAGAATGGGATGTTGGCCCAAGCTATTATACACTCGCAGCTCAAGCGAAGATCACACATTCATGAAAAATCGCAAAACGATTTATGTGTGAATTGGAACTACTAATAAGCATTTCTTCTGTGTTTTGCAGTCCGACGGTTTCCCAACAATTCTCTTTTTCCCAGCAGGAAACAAGAGCTTCGATCCAGTGAGTCATTTTTCACACATGCCAGTTGCTTGTCATCGATCCATTCTGTTTCGAATGGTGGATTCCATTATGCTTGTCCTTGTTGGATTTAAACCAAGTTCTCTGTCTCACAGATTACAGTGGACGCGGATCGAACAGTGGTGGCATTCTACAAATTCCTCAAGAAACATGCATCGATCCCTTTCAAGCTGCAGAAACCAACTTCCACCCCAACCTCAAAACCTATTAGTCCTGATGCGGAAGCTGGCCATGAGAGTAGCGGTGATAAGGACGAATTGTAATATCAAACATGCATGGGTAATTAATAAGTTAAATGCATCTGTCTGTTGTCACATTAGTTAACGGGAATAGCCAATGGGATAAAAATTGGTGTCGAGGATGCACCATTTTCTCATTTTGCTGTTGTGCCTTGTTTTTTTTTTTTCTTTTCCCGTTGATCTGGGAAGTTGATGGTTACAAGCCATCTGTTGTTTCCCAAATATTGTCGACAATGGAAAGAAAATAGAAGGCATTCATGAATGAGGAGTTCTAGAAACAAGAATATGAGCAGGAAATCGATGAGGGGGAATGTGGGAATGTTGTGGAGCAAGAAAATTTCATGAATTTCCGCATTTTCATAAATGTGAAAAAGTTTTATTTTTTTGTTTTATTTTATTTTTTTGCCATTGGGTGCTGACAATGTTTTAGAGGAATCCAAATCAGGTTTGGTTAATATATGTTACACTATTTATTACCTTTCCATGAAAAACGAAAGGAAGAAACATGTTTTACAAAGGATCCTTGAAGTTGAAGGAGCGTACAAACCGCTGTTACAATCACTTGCTTTATTAGTTAACAAATTATACGATCACTTGACATGGAAGCGATTGGTATGATTTCAAGGCTTTCAATGAATCAGCGTTTTCAACACGGAAGCTATGAGTATCGATATTATTAAATATTTTTTAAATATGTGATTTAATATTAATCATATATGATTATGTCTTTGAAGAAGTATGTGTGTTAGTTAAAAAATTTAACAAAACTTTAATTCGGTTGGTTTTTTAAATTTAAAAAATAAATAGAGTAAACGTCTAAAATTTTTAATTAAAATATAAAATTTAAAAATATTTCATTTAATATTTATTCATATATATAATTTAAAAAGATATTTAATGAATCCTACGAGTCTTTTCCCTACAAACTAATGGGCTCCCGTCAACCTCATTATGCGTGATCGCAAAATTACCCACCATTGACTTTGACCTTCTAACGTTTTTTCCCTACTTCCATAAGCTATTCCATTCTAAGTTTTTTGTTTTTGTTTTATTTTAAACCTTTTTATTTGTTTATTTGTTTTTTCTTTTTGGGTTGATGTAACTAGTAAATGATAAGTAAAGTATTGGGTTATATTCAGATTTTCAGGAAATCATGGGAAATTTTTAAAATGGTTTAATTGACGGTATGATTTTTATTTGCCTAAAGATTGTTTAATTTGAAATAATAAATCGGAAGCATACTTGAATTTATTGTCGGAGTTTGATCAACAAGTTATGATCTTTTAAATTAGCACGACCTTAATGAACCCTAATTCTGAATAGTTCTGTTGATGGGAATACAACCCTAATAAGCCATCATATAACTTGGTATATATATATATATATATTATTTGTTATTTTCAATTTGATCCCTCATCAAATTAAAAAATAGCAGTTTGTATCTATAAATTAATTCCATGACAATTATACCTTTTAAGCCTTATTTTAAAATTTTAATTAGATCACTTTAATTTAGGCTTTTCCAAAAATAGCACATTTAATATTTACATGTTTGACTCTATATGATGAAATTATTACAACATTTGAACCGTTGGATCAAGTTGGAATTTTCAAAGCTTGTTGGAATATTCTTTATAGTAGCGATCAAGTTTTGAGGTTAGAATGAGTTTTAGGTGCCAGAATAAAACAGTTTTTGTTTTGCATTGATAGTCTGTGCAGTTTAATTCAAGTGGGTGGTAACAAAGTATCAACCGTTGGATGGATCTGAAATTTGAACAGCGTTATCAAGAGATATAGACGTTGACACTGAACAGTGGAAATTGTGTTTAATATTTTTAAGTATTTATTTATTATTTTAAATGAAAAAGTAAATGTATGTAGAAAAAAAGAAATATAAAAATAAATATGATAAGAGAAAAATATAATATTTTAATAAATACAGAGTAAATAGTATTGAGTTAAATTTTGAAGAGTTATTATTTATTTTATTAAAAATTTAGTTATAATAAATAATTTAAAAAGTATAATTTTTAAATTTTTTTTATTAAACTAGCTCTTTAAATTAATTAAAAAATATAAATATACTCTAATTCATTCATATGCATCCTCATTGCCATTAAATTAATATTAGTTTTTAATATATTAATTTGACTAGTGTTTATGTACGAACATAAAATCTGAAAAAATAAATTTACTTTTATTAAATATAATTATTTCATGAGCGACCCATTCAAATATAATAAATTACTATACTTTCATAAATATCTTCAAACTTACAAAAATTTAACTTGGGGATGATCTATATTTGTTCCGAATTTAAGTTCTTTCATTATTTCCCCAAATTGCTGTGTAAAGTCAAGTTCTTATAGATGGAGTCGGGCTGAGAATTTAATATATTTCGGCTCCAATTGACATAGAAGCGGTTATTAGATAAACTAAATTAATGAATTTGAAGATAATAATAGCTTGGAAAAAATACAATCGTTGATTTTTTTATTGAAATTTATTGTCTGCAACAATAAATTTATAAACTATAATTAATATATAATCACTCATTGTTCTCTTGTTAATGTTTACTAATTAAATATTATTTATTTATGGTTAGCATGGTGATAGGAGCACACGTCACTTGTGGTGAAGTGTATAACAAGATAGAAATTTTAGGAATAGGTGAAAAGTGAAATATTATTATAAAAATATTTTTAAAAAAATAAATAAAACCTTACTTACCTTTCTTTTAAAGAAATAAATATAACAAATGATTTATTAATTATAATTAGTATGCCAAGACTTTATTTGGCCAAAAATATTTCAGAAAATATATATATTTTTTTCTAGTGTAATATATATAAATTTTCGGAGGAAACTATGGTCTTAGTTGAATTATTTTTGTAAATAAAATTATTTTAAAAAAAATATAAACTCATACAATTTACATAACTTATAAATATTTTTAAATTATTTGGATATATAGTTTTTAAAAATAATTTTATTTTTTAAAATAATACTATTTTGCCAAAATATTTATAAAAATAATCCTATAAATTATATAAAAGTATTTATATTTTGAGGGTGAGACAAATATAAATTAAAAAACATTTGTATTTAAAAAAATAAAATATATTGTTTGTTCCTACTAGGCAGGTCATGTTGGCAAAATACACGAAAGTGGAGACACGTCAGCACCGAACAATACCTTCACCAAAAAAGTCAACATTCCACCGTTAATTCTCACTCACTCCAGTCCAATCCATCTCAGTGATCCGTTCTCTTAACTTGCGCCGCTATATGCTAATCTGGCATCTGGGCATCATTGCCTCCGATGCCGTACGCCGCTCTACACGTGGCCAGATCTGGCGGCACACTCCTCCGTTACCGCCAGCGAGGGGCCCGCACTCCACGTGCTCGTCTCGCGTCTACCGAGGGTCACGTAGGCCCCTCCCCCCAATCTCTCTCTCTCTCTCTCTCTCTCTCTCTCTCTCTCTCTCTCTCTCTCTCTCTCTCTCTCTCTCTTTTCACTCAGAAACTGAAACGGTTACAAATTCGTAATTGGAATCGCAGTTTTGCGTTCTCTCGCTCTCTCACGCTCGAACCGCAGAGCTCGCTTCCCCTTCAGATCTCTGCGTTTAATCTCCGTGCCTCGAAGCGAGAGCGTTCGATTTCGATTCCAGCCTCCAAAATGGCGGTGCCGTTCTTGTCAGTGGTCCTCCTGTTGCTGCTCCCGTCAGTACAGGCACAGTTTTCTGCGTCGGAGGAGAGCCCGCCGCCGTCTCCGGCCCCCAATCCCGTCGCCGAGGTAAAATCTCCGATCTCTCCTCCGCCGGCGGAGACGCCGTCTCCTGTATCTCCTCCTCCGGAACTCGACACTCCGTCGCCTCCGCCGTCGCAGCCGTACTCGGGACCCCCTCCTCTTGCTTCTCCGCAGCCGGCTTCGGCTCCGTCTCCGGCTCCGTCGAGCGGCAACAACATCAGGCACGAGAGCGGCGATTCGATCCGGAGCGAGAGGGACTCGTCGCCGGGGTCGGACGGACTCAGCGGCGGACAGAGGGCGGGGATCGCGGTGGGAGTGGTCGCCGGAGCTTTTGTCGTCGGCATCGGCGGCGCCGTCTACAAGAAGCGACAAATCAACATCCAGCGATCTCGGTACGGGTACGCCACCACCAGGAGAGATTTCCTGTAGTGTTTGTTCTCGCGGGGAGTCCATCGGAACTTACCCTATATCATTAATTATTCAGCGCTCCTTTAGTTAGTGATGTGTTTCTTCGAATGGCGATGGTTAATTACAATTTTATTACATGGTTTTTGGTAATCACGCACATATATATATACAAACACACACACACACACAGTTGGTTTGTTTCACAACCCCCCTGTTTGTTGTAGCCATGTTTTGTACTACATAAATCATTACCCTATACTATGTCTGCTTTGTGCGGCAATCCTTATTGATTGATCTGTCTGCCATAATATCTGAGCACTTTGAATGTAACTGGGTGAATAAAAGGCGTGAGCACTTTGAATTTAACCGTTAGCCCGCTATATCATATTCCCTGAGAGACCAATGCTCCCATTGATGACCTTCTTTAATTTGAAATCTATATCATATGCGGCATGTCCCAAACTGACATCGATGAAGAAGTGAGTTCCAGTAAAAACCATATATATATTTTCTATCTTTATTTTAGAATATAAATAATACAGTATCATTTTATATATTTTAATTATATTTTTAATTGTTTTTAATTTTTTTTTATATATTTTATTTATTACAATTCGTATAGATAAATAAAAAATATTTAAATGATAAATAATAATCTTTTAAATATAAAAATATTTCCTGATTCTTGCTTTTAAACTCTATTTTCGAAAAATTATTATTATATGAATGTTCCAACGCATTAAATTCTTACTCATTTTTAACATTGTGATTTTTTCCCATTTCCCAAAAACAAATTAATTAATTAAAATCACTTTTTAGAATCTCTTCTTTTCTTTCCGTTACCAATCAATTTATTTAAAAAAAAACCAAAGGCAGGTAAACAATTTCTCTTAGAACACTATCACTTTAACTATTTTTTAATAAATGTATTGTTACATGTGACAACATATCACATTATTAGAAAAATAAATAAATTATAACCATCCGCATCCATCATGATTTCCAACCAATTGCACCAATTACTTTCCTTTTAATAAATGTTTTAATCGTCTTTATTTCTTTGTTTATTATTATTAGCAGGCAGATATTATGGTCTGGCCATTTTGGAAACATAATGCGTATCAAACATGTAATCTGCGCATTATTACATATGCAGACAAAACATTTTCTGCCGGCGTACAGGCACAGGTTGGCAATGGAAGATATTTACAAGTTTTTTACATATGCAAGTTATTATTATTATATTATTAAAAGCTTGCAATTGCATATGCATACAAAATTTATGCGTATGTTTACACAGGTTGGCAAAGGTTGGTAATGTAATATTTTTTAATTTCACTTTGTATAATATAAATTATATATGTTTACACAACTGGCATAAAAAAACTATTTTTTCAAGAGAAGGATAGATGTAGCTAATAGCCTATACGTGTCTCATTTGATTTTAGTATCTAATACATTGAATTAGTCATTATTATTTTTAAAATTCAATAAAAATTATAATTTTAAAATATTCTTATCCATAATCTTATAAGAAATTAACCTTAGATCCATTAAAATAATATTATAATATAAAAAAACGAGAAAAAAATAAAAAAAATATTTAATTAATATAAATTATTCTTCAAAATTAAAAATTCTCAAAAAATTTTAACTTATAATTACAAATTTTAAACTTTAAAGAATCTAATATGACTACTATATTTCTCCTACATTCATCAAATTATACATTTCAATAAAACAATAAATAATTCAATGTCAATGATCTTTGCAAAAAAAAATAAAAATAAAACACGCAAATCAAAAAATTGTGGGTGAACACGAACTTGTATCTAACAAAGCACAACATTATATATACTCGCATGAAAAAAGCCGCTTGCAATTTTGTTTTACCGTAATGCCTCCCAATCTCATCAATCCTATCTTATCATATCCTATAAAAGAAATAATAGCTACAGCCGTGTCGCGGTGTATTAATAGGAAATTAATGATGCTTTTTTCCAACTAATTACAGCATGACATGTCAGTATGATAACACAAAACTATGTGACCCCAACAAAAAACCATAAAAAAAAAAAAAACATTTGAGGCCTACGCTTGCAAATTTGAGGCGATAATATGGTAGAGCATTTGAAAATTGTATGCTTATATATCACATATATAATTGAGCCTTTTATATATGATTTACCTAAGCGCTTTATTGTTGTGTACAATAACATGTGTGGACTTAATTTAATTTAACCCCCCGGATTGAAGGCATGCAAGTACCTGCACATTCTTGTCTCTTGTCAGTGGCTCAAATTCTCCATCGATACTGCCACTGAGTTACTCTTCTGCCGGAGGATCCACCCACCGGCCATTATCTTTTATCAGCTGGATCAACGCATCAGTCGCACGTTCCATCTCAATTCCCCGCTTCACCACGGTCTGAGATGCGTTCCAATTGATCAACAAGTCCACAACAATTCAATTATATATATACATATATATACATGCAAACACACACACCCCAAGAATAAAGCCTCTTAACGTTAGTGGGATGTTGCCAAACACTTCAGGCTTCTGTAGTTTATAACGATACTACTAGACTAGGCCAAATGACTTTCACGCACTACAATCAAATCAAAATGAGTTCAGGAGAGAGTATATTAGATCTTGTTTTACCTTCCCAACATAAAGGTCTATTTTTCCAGGTGCACCACCCACATAACCAAAGTCCGCATCAGCCATCTCTCCGGGTCCGTTCACAATGCACCCCATGATAGCAATCTTCAAGGGAAAATAATAAGAATATATGACAACACAGCCTTTTCCTCCTATTATTTTTTGGCTTAGAAAACAAATTGCAGTGTCAATCAATGTCAGCCAATCAGAAAGTATTGGGAATTACCGAAACGCCAGGCAAATGTGAAGTCTTCTCTCTTATCTCCGCACTTATGTCTTGAAGGTCAAATAAAGTCCTCCCACAGGATGGGCATGAAACATATTCCTAAATTGAGAACAAATTGTGCACAGTTGAAATAATCATACAATCAAAATTAACAGCACATAACCATATATGAACTCACTATAGCCTTTTTCTCCAAAAACTTCTTACCGTCTTTGTATTCCGCATCCTGCAACCTTGTAGTAAGTTGAAAGATGTGTCCCTAAGGAAATTGACGTCTTGGTCTGGGGCCTCCAATAAAATGCCATCTCCAAGTCCATCCACTAAAAGGGCTCCAGCATTCGCACCAGCACCAATGACCAAGTCATCTCTGTATGTTTGCAGGAATTGGGTACTCATAGCTCTTAATTCAGTAAACTGTTAGATGTAACATTGAATTACCTATGAGTCCCATTGGGGAACTGAAGATGATGGATTACAGGGAAGCTCAGAGAACTGTCTGCTAAATATTCGAACAACCTGCCGGCAATGAAATGTTGAATCATCAGTAAACAGTATCTGATTTGCAGTGCATAAACCATATCTGACAAACAACTAAGGGTGCTACATGCTAAATCATTATGGAAAGAAATGCCACTTTGGATTTTAAAGATTAACTGGATGTACTCTACTGGAAAGAAATGTTGAATCACCTCCTTGCAGCATGTACTCTACTGGTTTTTGTGGTATATGGAAGATCATGAAGAAGCATGGTAGCATCAATTTCTTTGAGGATTTCAAGCTCTTGGTAGGGCTCATCACCGCCAACAGAAACAACCAAGCGTGTTCCTGAGAGAAAATTGATATTTATAATAAAATCTTAAGCTAGTCCTCATATATAGGTGACAAGCTGGTACCTTCTGGCAGAAGCTTGTGAGCCCCAGTGGATAATTCCTTGAGATTTACGAGAACCATCGCATTAGGCAGTGGTTTTGTCAGCTGTTCTGATAAAGGAGTTATAACCCCCATGCTTATATCTATTAACCTTTTGAGAGCGAGCCTCTGTCATTTAACAGTCATAATACCACGATTATACACTCCAAAATACAAATATAGAATGCAATAAAATGGTTGGAAGACCAAAATGAAGCACAGTTATTGGTAATTGTTTTCCTATTTTCTTCCTCTCATAATGATAATAAGATGAAGAAGAATGAAGCAGAAAGGAAACTGGGTCCTACAGAATCAGCATCGTCCACTGGTGGAAGCTCTCTTACAAGGACTGAATCCACTGTAGCAAGATCCTGAATCAAGTTATTAACAATAATCCCCATTAGCAGACGATACCCCATATCCCACAAAACACATGATGTGTTGGATAGAGTCAAAATAGATATTAACCTTATATGGCATGCCAACAACAAGTTTTGCCGCTAATGATTTGTACAGAAGTTCAGGCATCTGAAAGAAATAAGATGAGTTTGAAATCAAAATGGAAAAATAAATAGAAAAGTACATAAAGCCTTTAACTTTTAGCTGCCAATATCACAACAGAAACACATCTCCCATAGGCAACTATGAGAGTGGTTAAAAAAACCATGCGAAAAGCGCCCAGCGGTAGCAAGTACCTTCAACTGATCCAGGGAAACAGACATGAGAACAGAGCCATCGCGGTGGAGGGCACCCCTATAATCCACCTCATCACCCTGAAAAGATACATTCAATCTCAGTATCACTGGAATCAATTAATACATAGAAAGGTAAAACAATTGATATTGAAATTTATAGCCAACCTCCTTTTGCACTGGAAGTTGACCAGTTCTGCGCTGGAAGTCAAAATAATGTCTCTGCTTTTCTTCAAAAGGCATCTAGTGGGGCAAAAATTTTCCAAGCAAGCTAACACAATTTCAGTTGATCAAAATTTTAAATGCATGGGCAAATTCACTTATAAAGAAACATACCACCCCTTGCTGAAGATCGATTGCTCTCATACCAAGGTTAGCAAGCCTCCGGCAGGGATCTATCTCCTCCTCTGGTGGTTCGGTAAGAGATACTCTAACGGTATTCCCCAAACCATCCTATATATATCAAAGAAGAAAATTAATATCAAATCTACCTCACTATAACAATCCACCAACCTTATAGTTAAAGGATAACCAAGCAAGGAGAATAGAATTTTAATAGATTATGAATACCTGGAGAAGTGTTCCAATACCAATTGCCGATTTCATCCGCCCATCCTCACCTTCACCAGCCTCTGTAACACCTAAATGTAACGGATAATCCCACCCTTCAACATACATTTCTGCTACAAGCAGACGGTATGCTTGGACCATGACAACTGGGTTGCTTGCTTTCATTGAGAATACAAAATTATGGTAGTCCAACTTGCGGCAAATCCGTGCAAACTCAAATGCAGATTCAACCTTTATAAGAAACAAGGGTTAGTAATGACACCAAGCTCAAAAACTTCTTTATACATGATAAATTTTGGCACTAACCATTCCTCTTGGAGAATCCCCATAGTAGCTCATTATACGATCAGATAGGCTCCCATGATTTGTTCCAATACGCATTGCCCTTCCATATTTCTTACATTTCTCAACTAAAGGAGTAAAAGTCTGAAGCAAGTAAAAGGAAATTTTCAAGGCAAGGAACAACCACAATTGCACATGGTAACTGTCTGACCACATTGTCTGGCTCAAGGCATATGAAGAACAAAATATAACTTTCTGCAAATGTAATGATTGGTGAAGCCAATGATTGACTGGAAAAAGGTCAACGAAATTTAATTTGATTTCGATTTCATATAGATCAACCTCGATTGCCTACCTCGCTAATTAATTACAACCAATCTGTTGAACAGTTTATCAGAAATACTTTAAAATATCATTTGGAATTGTTTTCTTATCATGCAATATGCCTGGAGTGTATAAGAGATCATTAAGGCCAAGTACTCAACAGTGGTAACTATGATGCCCTTACAAAAATCAGGTGCCACTCACCACTGATAAAATATCTCGTGCTGCCTGCTCATAAAAATAATAAAGTAAAGATAATCTTAAAATCAAAAGAAGAAGTTTGACCTGCTCAATATGCTCAAGTTCCTTTTGATAATCTTCTTCTGTGTACTCTAGCTTTTCAAATTGAGCTCGCCTATCAGCTGCAGGGAGCTGTCCCATGAATCCAGAATAATTGTTTTAAACTGTATACATAAATTATCAAATGCGAACTATGTACCAAAATTTCCAGGGTTGACACGAATTTTGTCAAAGCATTCAGCAACTCGCAACGCAACAGAAGGAGCAAAATGAATATCTGCCACTAAAGGGATATCATAACTGCATTGAAAGAAAAACTACAGATAAAATATACTCTCATTGATACTAAAAATAAAATAAATAAATAAATAAAACCTAAACTGATACGACCTACTTTTTCTGAACAAGAGAGTTTTTTATTTCATAACATGCATCTGCCTCTCTCTTTCCTTGCACTGTTATACGAACAATATCTGCTCCCTTGTCTGCAATCCTCATTACCTACCAATATAATATTTTAGCCTCGTCAATATCTTTGAGACACATAGAATATCATGGCAGAACAGAACTATGTAAAGAATATCGTGTCCCAAGTTTGCATTTCCAATTAACATTGAAATCCCCTTTTAGCTTAAAATTCAATACACATAAGATACTATGGCAGAACAGAATTCAGCATACACAAAATAAAAGTCATTGATCAATTCAGTTCTTTTTTGTTTCCCCAGTTTCAATTTACAATCAGTCTATAGCACTGATGATGGAGAAGTAATGTCCTTCACTAGGATTTCAAATTGTTTAAATGATGCAGTTTTGTAAGTTGAAACCAAGAATTGGTTGTTCCACTCACTAGCACGCTAATAGTTCAGAAATATTCATTGTAAGTCATAGTATTCTGGAAGTTAAACACGGCACATAGAACATGAAGTGTTCATGATTGTGTTCAGCCCAGCAAGTCGACTGTGCTCTTTCTGAGTTACTGACTTCTTAGATTGTCAATGAGAGCAACACAAGAGGAGGCTGGCCCCATACCCAAAAAGGTTTTCAGGACTTAGAAGAAAAGGCGTTCTACATGATGCATGACCAAAGGCGTTAAAATGATGCTGACTGTCTCTAACTCAGTAATAATTTTAAATTTTTTATGACAAGTAACATGAGTTGCATATATGATATGTGATACATAATGCCCAACAAAGCCTTCCATTCGCTCATGCATTCATCTGAACCAACCATTGAAATATAGCAGTTTACTAGGTCAGATGAAATAGAACATTGCAACAGTTAATATAGAATGGACACGCTGCAGTAAAAGGAGAACAGAAGTTTTTAAAAAAAGAAAAAAAAAAAAAAAGAAAAGAAAAAACCTGGTCAACAGTTGCAGCAACATCCTTGGTGTCAGTTGTGGTCATCGTTTGAATTCTTATAGGATGCTCACTGCCAAGTGCCACATTCCCAACCATCACAGTTCGTGTTTTTCTTTTAACTGTTTTGTGTATTGATTCACAATACTTCTGCCTGGGAACTACAGTGGAAAAAAAGGAAAAAGAATGCCTCACACATAAACACAGCTGCAACGGATTTAACTTTGCATAATAGAATCCCTAATTGTTGGTGCGAAGTTCTATATTTCAATTCATTTTCGTTTCCTTCAGCAATCAAAGTAGAAGGACTCACACCTAAACACAACTGCTATGCATTTAACTTTGCATACACGGAACCAAAAATTTAACCTATGGTCGGTGGTTGCCAAGACCAAATTGTTGATGCAAAATTCTAAATTTAATTTAATATAATTCATTTTCATTTTCTTCGGCAATCAAACAGAATCCAAATAAAATTAGAGGTCTTGTTTAAGTCCCAAATTTATGAATACCAAGACCTTGAAAATTTAGCATTTGATAATGATCTGTTCGTGTGTTTGATACAAACTGTAGAAGATTATACCAAGTAGAGGACTCCCATCAGATGCAGGCTGAAGCTCAGCGATATCGGAACCAGGACTTGAGTTCCGTACAATGAACACCTTTCTTCCCCAACCACGAACCCTGACCCTCTGCAGATCAGAAACTCGCAAACGCACGAAATCCACACTCTTTGCGCTACCTAAGCTTGTATCCCTACTCCTCAGACCCGAAATTGAAGCTAGAACAGCTCCGGTCGCCATTTTCGCAAGCACAAAACCTCACCACGTCTTCTTCAAATTCCCAGAAAACCCAAAAAAAAAAAAACAGAAAACACAGCACAGCACAGCAATAAAAACATATCAATGTCGGAGAACACTTATGTTCGTTTGTCAACTAATAAAACTGAAACAGAGAATCAAACAAGTAACAACAAAAGTAAAACATCCCCTTTTACTTTCCTTAGCAGTTCGTAGCAACTAAGCAGCAATTGTTTCCGTTTCTTATCGGATCACGACGTGAATTGAAAAACACCAACACTCACCTCGATCGCAATCGATTTAGAACTGGGCATCACCGTACCCACCACTCCGGAGCGAGCTGAAAAATGAAAACACAAGCAGAGGAACAGGCGCAATTGTTTCAGTTTTTTACCAAACCGGACCGGACTTACAAAAATCGAAGCCTACTTATGGGGCGGGAGGGGGTGGTTAACTAAGCTTGTGGTCACCTTGAGCTGGACTGGAGTGAGCTATTCGAGCTTGTGACGCCTCTGTCACACAAAATGCGAATAAACTATTCTAAATAAATTTTAAAAACTTTTTATTTTAAGTTTTAAACATTGAAAACAAGATAGATAACTAAGTGCAATTAATCACGAAATGTTTGGGAGAGAGTGGGAGCGAGGCCTGGCCTGGCCAAAAGTGTATTATGAAACGTAATTAAATTTATTTATGGAGGCGCAAGTGGCGTATTAAATGTATATATTATAGTTCATCACCCGTTATTTGTTTTTAATAAATGCAATGTATGCAATTGAAGCGATGAGATGGTGGCAACGAAATAGAAGTAGGTAATGCTTGACATAACATAAGCGAAGTCACTGCTGAGAAGGCCGATGAACAGAATTGGGCTAGGTTGGATGAGTAAGGTTAGGTACAATCGGAATTGGATAATTTTTTGATAACCGTAATGACATGTCAGTCTATCAATTCATCAGATGATGAAAAGAAAAAAAAAAGATCATAGCCATCCAATCCATCATGATTATACAAAAATGCTACAAGCCGATTATACAAATATTTATTCAAGTTGAATTCATATTTCATGCAATAAGAAAAAAATTGCACAGATACAATTCCTTTTTTCTAGGTTGTATATTTAAATACAACAGTTAACCTTTGATAGTTTAGATATCTGGTTAGTGTGAGTAAACTTTAGTATTTATGTTCAATTTAAATTTAACCTTTCCAACCCTCTCTCTCTCTCTCTCTCTCTCTCTCTCTCTCTCTCTCTCTCTCTCTCTCTATACCAATAAAGAAGTCGCCCGATCTTTCTTTTTTCATCTTTATCTTACCCTCCATCTCAATCAACTCCATAGACTTCCCTCTAATCACTTGTCATTGCCTTGCCTTTGTTGACTCAAACCCACACTGTGTCATCACCTATCGTGAAATCGTGCTATTTCCATGTTGTTTTTTAGTTTTTATTTTATTTTTTGTAATGTTTACCTATTAGATGCTTCCTTTCCAATGGGAATGGGCAGTAGTGAAGTCACAATCAACAAATCAATGACGTCTTCATCATCTTCACACTTCAAAGACTGGGATAACAATAACAAGTCACACGAATTCATTGTGAATTTGATATCATACACATGTTGTTGTGTTATCTCAATTTATCGCCATGTTGATATTGCACACTACATCAACAACTTCTAAAGTTTCATTACTTACTGTTGCATCATCATTAACCTTGATGCTTATTATTCCATTGTTATTATGTGAAATACTTCTTTGGTATATTTATTCGTTTGTCATGAATATTGTTGAAGTTCATTTTGTTCGAGCTGAGTACACACCAACATAAGACATCAACTCAAAGTCAAATGACAATCAACACCAGAATCAACACTTTGAATCTGATTTTACAATCCTTGCCTTCATATTTTTTTATTTTCCTAAAAATTTTCATTTGTGTGTCTAAATAACTTTTGTTATAAGCTTTTTAAAAAAACTTGACAACAAACAATGTATGTCAATGGACAAAGTCAATGATTTGGATGGCTACAACGTTAGCATCCAATAACCAATCTAGAAAGGTGCAGTAGAACTACATTAACCCCAAAACATCATTACTTTGCTCATCAGCAACCCATGCCTACGCCCTAGAAGCCCGTATACCAAAATGGTATCATTTTTCCCACCAACAACCCTTACTTATATTAAGATGACATCCTAAATGCACATTGTCATTGAAACAATAACATTTTGGAACTCTAGCGAGCCTGTTTATAATAGTGTGATACATGAGAGTTGTCTCGACCTTAAAATAGCGTCATTTTGCATATCTAACATTTAAGTCCTAAAAGTAATACTTTTTAATACAAAAAAAAACATGTATTGGATAATGGTATATGGTTAGTTTAGGACTTGTTTGTTTACCTTATTTTATGTTTTTATTTTTAAAATGTGATAGTTGTTTTCGGATATAAAAAACTGAAAACAACAAAAGATTGTTTTCATTTTAGGAGACCTTTAAAATAAAAACAATCTTTTGTTATTTTTAATTTTAATTTTTTTAATTCGAAAATAGCTATCACACATTTTAACAACGAAAATAAAAAATAAAGTAACCAAACATACCTTTAATCTCATGTATATATAGTATTGTGAATTTACTTATGGTATCTTAATAATATTGGTTTACAATCATGCTTTTTAAAAGTAAGAATTGAATAGAGTTAATTATTAATCATTTTGTAAGGATTGATCAGTTAATTCTTTCTTTAAAAAATAATAATTTATTTAACTTTTTTTTTTTGGCAAAAAACTATTTGAGTTAAAATAATAAACAAAGTAAGAAAATGATAGATTTGTTCACCCAAAACATATTACACTAAAGCTAATAAAGAAATAAGTATTATATTCTTTTGAATACTATGAAAAAATTAATAGACATGCAAAGATGCCCATCAAAGACTATAAAGATATCACAAACAAATCATTCTAGTTTCAAAAATTTAATGGCCTTTTAACATGAAAGTAGTTTCATTACAATTTAATAGAATGCCTCAAGCAATTAAACCACTCAAACATAGACTTTGTCTTAGATATAACACTATAAAACCCTTTACTTAAAAAAACAACCACCATACTCGGTTAACACTAGTGCATGGCAATTGATTTTTTCAAGTGAATAAAATGATAACCATATGCACATTACATTTAAGTAATGGGACAAACCTAAGTGATATGGCACTTGTTTGTGAAAAATTGATATATATATATATATATATACACAAAAGCAATCCTTGCGCGAAGGGATGTCCATAATATAGACAAAAGATCCTTCCAATAATGAATTTTAGTCCCACCACTCCTAAACACCAAAAACATATTTCATGAATTTATAAGTCATTAACATTAATTTGCAAGAGAAAAGAAAATGATAGAGTAACATTATAAAACCTCACTTAATAAAAGAATTAAGATTTCTCATAATCCATTACCTTAATACACTTGAACTCAAAAAGAATAAGAGACATAATTAATTTAAAAGTCTCACACTACATCATAAAAATAATAAATAAGACCAAACATAATACTCCACGAGAGAATAGAGAATGATTTTAATTTAAGTGCATACAGACTGTTTAGGCATGTGTACACACAATTTCATGTTGCCTATATAAGAAACACTCAATGTTGTTTGCATGTTTTTGATGATTCTTGATATATTATTAATGTTCTTACTTAGAGTCCAAGCTAGGAGCATAGATACATCACTATCTATTTAGTTTTTATATAAATAAAAAATACTTTTAAAAGCTTTCATACAAATTCATTATTGTAATTACAATTTAGTCCCTAATATGTTCAAATGTCCATTTTTTTTTTGAGATTTGACAACTAAGTTATCAAAGTTTCCAATAATTATAATTTATTAGTCCCTTGACTTAACAAAAATTTTAAAAAATAATATTTAATAAAAAATAAATTATAATATTTATTTAAAACAAATAAATAATTATGATCTGTATAAAAATCGAACCAAACCAATTAATTTTTGATCAATTAAAAATATGAGCCTAAATGAATCAGTTCATATAAACCTTCTCCATGACAGACCGGCGGAGGCAAGTATTTTTGATACCCCTATTAATCCAAAAACTCATTTTAATTTTAACTCGTTGGATTGTTGTTAAATCTAGTGTGACTTTCTTATTAAGGTCATATTCTTGTGTCACTAACCCTTTGATTGGTAAGACATGAAAAATGAGTGGAAATATTATTGGTGGAAAAGGGATGGAAAGAAAAGATAGGGAAAGAAAAGGGGGGCAAAATTTGTTTTCCATATGTTTGTTAGGTTGAAGTATAAAAGTAATAAAGAGGTTAAAATTATTATTATTATTATTATTAGGTAAAGAGAAAATAAGATTTGAAAAAACATGTATAACATATGAATTATCAATTTTACCCACAATTGTGTTAAAAGAAAAAATAAATAAGAACTAAGCATTATCCCTATCGTACGTCGTCTCCGATGGAGCATGAACGAGACGAGACACGTCTCCCTCGAGGGCTGGCTCAAGAACTCCCTCCGTCTCTTCTGCTGTTGCTTTGGCAGCTCATCCCCCAACCAACAGCCTGCGCCGACCACGGACACCCACGGCATCAACAAGCCCAGGCTAATCCGAGGCTCCTCGCGTCATCCGGAGGAGTCCCATTCAATTGGGAGGAGACTCGTACTCCCATGCTCAAGAAACCGCCGCCAATGATGTCGCCTTCGTCGTCGACTCGAAACAGCCGTCCCTCTCTACGGAGGAGCTCTTCCACAGCAGCAAGATCCGTCCGCTCAAGCCTCCGCTGAGGCTTCCCTTTGCTCGATTGGGTAAACCAAACAAGGGTAACGTAGAGGGCCATGCACAATAGTTGTGTCCAACGAACGATCTGAATATTGTAGAATAAAATAAAATTTAAAAAAAAAAACAATACGCGTTGAAGCAGGAGCAGAGGAGCTGCGGTGTTGCGTTGGTAGCCAGCGCTGATATTGAATCCAAAAGGATATTTTCGTAAATCAATTTTGGACGACAGTTTTTCATGGCAAATTACACCAATTTGAAGGTCAAAAAAACTATCCGTTAAATACAACATTTTTCATTTTTCTGTACCTTCTCTCGATCTTTCGCAGTCTATCCGGAAAAATAGGTACCCCTTCTCCTCACCGACTAATTACCAAAATTTTCAATGACTTTTCACAAGGTAAATGCCCATACCAAAGTTTCGCCGGCGGTGTGTTTGCAAAGCCTCCACAGTCCCCACCCCACTGTTCACGCTGTTTCAAGTACAACAAAAATCTCAATTCTCAAGGAACGAACGCACATCAACCACATATTTCGCGGCGGGGAGATTAAAGTCACGGCCATAAAATAGGATATTATGATTTGCTTTACGTGCGTGATACATGCCTCTGAGTTTGTCCAGTTGGAGGACGGTGGCACGTTAATCACGAACACGAATGAAATGAAGCCATCCAAAATTGACAGGTCAGCACGTGTCACTCGTGAGTCAATCTCCCTCTCTCTCTCTCTCTCTCTCTCTCTCTCTCTCTTATAATAAGAGCATATAACACATTTTTAATAGAATTGTTCAGCTTAATATGTTTATTTAGAAATTAATTGTTAAATTTAACTTATTTTAATTTTTTTAAATTTAATTTGCGCACGATTAAATTATTATAAAAATAATATATACCATATGAATATTCAATCTAATAATTAATTTTTAAAATAAATATCAACTTAATACTAAAATTATTCAAATTTCTAATGTATTAAATTGAGCTTGTTTTCTAATAAATTCATATTCTGGGAGGGATATAGATGTGTGTGATATTAATTTTTAACTACCCAAAAAAAACACTCCACAGTCTTTATTCTTTAATTCAAATGAAGAATCATAATAAACTTTTACTTTATGCGATATTTAAATTTAAACGTCATAATTATTAAACGTATCTTGATTTGCATGTTGAATTACCATTTCCTGTGGGACGGTGATGGTTTTGGAATTTGGTTTGTGGCATTGGTGCTGTAGTAAAATTTATTTAATAAATAATAATAAATATATCATAATAACTTTCCTATAAATTCATCGTACTGGAATATATTATATTTGAAAATGAAAAAAAATATTAATTAACATAATACAAATTAAATAGCTAAATTTAACAAGCATCTATAATATTCCTGTACTTTATTAAATAATTGAAGATATTTTTTAATTCAAAAAATAAATGTAAAAAATACAGTAAGTGAAATATTCTAAACTAGTATATATATAATTTATAAGACAAACATCTAGACATCACATTATATTTATATTTTCTATGAATAATATATTATTTTATTTATTTTATTTATTTTTCTCTATCTAATTCTCTATTCATATCTTTATTTTTTAAAATTATATTTTATATTTTATATCTATTTTTTATTTTATTTATTTATTTCAATCAATTAAAAATACACATAAGTCCAAAAAATATATTAAAAAATTATTTAAAAGATAAATAATAATCCTAAATATTCTCTTTCTTATTTCTATTTTTAAATTAACTTTGAAAAAACAGATAGACTTATTTTTATTAAAATTTTAAACTGTAAAACTCCCAAAATCTGATTAACACGACACAAAACGCGTGACGGTAATTTTTTCTATTAAAGAATTTTATTACAAAAGCAATACTTTTAATTTACTCAGGTACGTATTTTTATTAAGACTTATAATTTCTATTAAATAATGTTAAGCAAAGAATGATCCTATAGTAAACTTTTACAAGAGAGAGAGAGAGGGAGAGAGAACAAGAAACGGAAATATATCACTGATCTATGATTGATGGGCAAACCAAAGAAACGGAAAATTTGTTCCAATTCAGGCAGAAGTCCCATCTTCCACCATAGAATGCCTTTTCAGGATGGCAACGGTCTCTTCATTGGCACTGCACAAGCACGAGTAAGATAAACCAGGTATCAATAATCAATTATTACCATCAAAATGTTATATTGAAGGAACCAAGAAAAAAGACCCCACCAGACAAACAAATAAACACAAAAAAGGAGGCTTCAAAAGAACGAAGGTGGGGAGCTTGAGGGTAACGGGTTTTCTATTTCTCATTAAAGTCCCCCATAAGTATACTAGTTTCAATTGTCGCAAACAAAGCATGATTTCAAAATTTTGATATTATAAGAAAGTTGAGCATGCATCATGTGCATGATCGAACTTCCTAGAAGATGAAGAAAATAAAGTCCTTTACTACCCCAAATTTCACTCTTTTCATGATATCCAAATTTTGAATGCAAGACAGTTCCATCGTTATGACTTGAAGCACAAAACAAAATCCTATTTTTCAATGCGTTAAAGATTTTAACAATGTATCTAATGGTTAGAAGAATAAAATTAAATTTACCAGTAAATAGATTTTGATTATTGATATTCCTCTAAGAGCAACAACAATTATAGCAAACTACTTTATACCCTACGAATGCTTACCTCCCAGGTCTAAGTATCGTGTACTTTCCCGGCTGGGTGAGGTCCACAACTGTCGAGCCTGCTCGCCCCGATGGCAGCACGCCACTATCAAACACATATGCACAGTGTGCCCAAAGGCCCTCAAAATCTTTTGTGCAGACACTACTAGGCTGTCCACTTAAATTTGCGCTTGTCAGGGCCAATGCACTTCCAGAACCACGAGCAATGATCCTAATAAAATTTAAGTCAGGCACTCGAACTCCTATACTATCCAATCCTGGGTTAAGAGACTTTTCAAGGATACTTAATTCCCCTGCAAAAGGATACAAGCACCTTACTATCAGGATGGCTAGATAGAAACAATAGAAGTAGTTTACAATTTTCTAACAACTGAAGGGACAAATTGACTATGAATTCATTCTGCATTGCCGTTAATAAAATTTCCTAACCTTAAAATACAATTCAACAAATGTATCACGACTTTTAAACAGGCTAACAAAATTCTTACAACAGTTTCATATATATGGGAATATATAAGAGTTTTAAGCATTTCAGTGATAAACCTCTCTTTAAAACAACAGTCACGGGCCCAGGAAGAAGAGAATTGAGTAACCCATAGGGCAAATGGTCTGTTACAGCAAAACGATTTATGTCTTCCACATCTCCAACACAAATTGCAAGAGGACTTGTATGTTTACGCCCCTTAATCTCATATATCCTGTTGACTGCTTCTGAAGAACTGCAATGATGAAACCAAATTATGAAAGCTATGAATCAACCCAAAAAAAAAATGGCAGAGATTGAACATTGTCTAGATTCTGGAACGATCTTCACAATATATCACTTTTTTTTTTTAGGATTCTTAAAGATATACATAAAGGCCCAAGTTTGGCTAAGCTTTTTAAAATAGCATTTAGATGAAAGATGATAAGCGACCACTTAATGCCAGAATGTAACAAGAGGAAAGACTACTAAATTTCATTAATTCATTAACATGCCTTACAATAATGAAAACTAGGAAATAAATAGCACTCAAACCACTAAGTCCACTAACATGTAAACTACCTATTAACCCACTAAGCAACTTCCATCATTCCACTCATAAAACTATCCCATATTACCCAAGTAACTACCCACTAACACCATAACTACCAATAAGTATGAAGTGGTGAAACCATATCAAAAGATGAGTTGGAATTGAGTTTTTTTTTTGTCAAAAATAGATAGGCATCTGGATTTCCATTGTAACAGGAGCATTTAAAACTGGAGCTGCCAACCAGAAGCTTGTTGGGAGCTCAGGAGTCTAAAAATTGGGCTTTCAAAAAGTCAATTTGGATGCCCAAAAGAGTCCTGAAATGGGTTTCCAAAAGCCTTCTATTTTTGCCAAACAAGTTTATCAGTTTTAATTTTTAAAAGAGATTTTCATTTAAAAGCTCTTTCTATGAGTCCACCCAAACTGCGAAATGGTTTTTATTGTATTACCTGAATTGTACGCACATGAATATAAGGGTCAGAAACATGTAACTGAAAAATTCATCTTTTTTCCTCATCATTTGTAAATACCAAATACCATCCACCTTCAGCCTCACGTGTTGGAAAAATTGTGAAGACAAGATAGGTCCTCTGTGATCTCCAAGACTCCAATAATGTTTGCCATTACTTAGGCCTCCACAAAATACAAGTGTGAAGTGCTGTACATGTATGCTAATTGTAAAGCCTAAAAGCTCTAGTGTAAAACTTTCAACAGCCACTAAATAACTCGCTGCTGCAAAAGAATGTTATGATAAAGGAGCACATATAATCTGATAGAGCAATCTAACAATAGCTTTCACAAATTTGAAGTATCACCGTCCATCGTAGGGAGTACAATGCTAAATTCATCCATCAAATACAAGGGACCATCCACGAAATATATGTGAAATCATTACTGTTAAATATATTTACTTGATCTGAAAATGGAAGTGCATCGTCTTTGGTAGGTCAACTATAGCAATGAAGTCCGCCTACATTTTGGAAGACACAACTCAGTTGCGGTGGCTGTGGGTTCTGTCACTACCACAGAGAGGTGGATAAAAACTCCTCTCTCATACTCTTAATTTTTTCTAAAATGGAGCACAACCTACCCTTTATAAAATAAGCACACACGCCATTGATTACCTTGATCGAATTCAAGTTTATAAAAATCTCAATTTCCAATCAATAATAGAGATTGGGAAAAAAAAATTGAAAATAATGATAATGGGGCTAAATGGGTTGCGAGAGAGCACACTAGAAAGCAATCCATGGCTTACCAGGCATCGCAGGCGAAACCATAGAGCGTATCAGTGGGCACCGCAATAACTTTTCCAGCCTTGAGAGCCTCCAAAGCATCGACAGCATACGTTTCCAGCGCCGGACGAACCACGCCCGATGCGGGTTCCGATTTCTCCAAATCACAGGCCATTTTCCTACCCCAGACCACTCCTAATTTCCTATCCTGGCGCGCAACGGGTACGAATCTATAATTGGCGGCACCTAGAGATCAAATAACTTGACAGACCCATAGGAAGCAGAAATGTAGCGCGACAGGTTTTTTAAGGAAATAAGAAGAAGACAGTACTCTCAAAGGCGACACAACACATGGAGAGAGTTGCGGTAAGAGCACCTGAGAGGAGAGCAGAGCGAGGCGCGTTGAGGATCGGAAGGCTTCCTAGAATCTTTGTCGAGAGGTTCATGCTCTCCTGCAACCGACCGACCACCTCCGAAAGATAAGAGAAGACAAGGACAGAGCTACAGGAATAACTGACGCCGCAACTGGTGGGTGGAGGCCGGTGGGGGAGGGGAATTCAGACCCTAGGGTGAGTTGAGCGCGCTATGATAAGATGATGATACCCGGCGAAAATGGTTCCTCGGATCCAAACTAGTTTCGGGTCGGGAATAACCGTAATTTGTTATTGGGCCGCCGAACGTAAGAACTCTAATATTTGTGTTAAAAAACATTTATACTGAATTTTTAAGATATAATTGTTTTAAACAATTATGTGTTTATATGAATTTTTATTAATCATAAATAATTTTAAATTTATTTTTAAAAATAATATCATCTTATTAAATACTTTCTTAAATACTTCTCTTTCATCCCAACTTTTTTTAATATATATATATATATATTAAAAATATAAATGTATTTTTAGTTATATATATATTATATAACTATAATTAAAAGTAATTAGTAATATAATTTATCGTTTTCATAATATTTGTGATAAATATATTGCTAATTACAAAACTAATAAATAAATTATATGACTTTGTGATCTTTTTATGCTTTTATGTTATTACTTGTGAATTTGATTATACTAATTATGAGTGAAATCAGTTCAGTTTAAGTCCATACTATTTTTATTCAGTTTGGATAAGTACGATTTAAATCGGTGGTTTGAAAATTTATCAGTTTGAGTTGGTTTGATTTATTAATTTTTTAGTTTTTGAAATTTAAAATGATATAAAACAAAAAAATAAATAATATTCAATACTAATATATATTAAAATTATAATTCCAAAAGTCTCAAAATTGAATAATATAATTTACAAACACAACATATCAAGTATTAACAATCAATTTTAAATAAATAAGTTCTAAAACATAAAATAAAAATATAAACTAAATGAAATAATAATATTAGTTGGTTCATTTTTGGTTTAAACTGTAATTTTAAAATTTCAAATCAAATCAAGCCGATATATTATTTGGTTTCAAACCAAACTAAATCAATTTTATTAAACTTTAGTGGTTTGATAAATTGATGGTTTTGGCGGATCGATTTGAATATTTTACTGGTTTAGAGTTTCACTCTAGTACTAATTATAATTTTATATGACAGTTCCTAAATATAGATTATACATTTTGTATTTTTGTCGAAACTTCATAAGATCTTAAATGATATAAATTTAATTAAAATTAAAATAAAGATGACAACTATCTCGAATACTTAAAATTTGGAGATTATATTTGTATATAACGGTAATATATATATATATATATATATATCCTATTTTAAGTATGTTTTAAGTGGTTGTATAAGTTTTTTTTATACATATTTTACGAAATTTTAAATAAACAATACAATAGTAATTTGATATTTATTTTGAAAAGACGATGCGCATCAAATGGCGGGTTAATATGCAAATTATTCACGTAGGTGTGACAATATTCATCTTGATAAATCACCCAAAAAAAAGTTACATGAAAGGCTCTTGTGAATAATTTTAGAGACGTTGGGTGTCCCATAGCTAAATTATTGGTTGACCTTTTGTATTTTATAAAATTTATAAATAAATCATACAAATATTCAATATGTGCACTGTGAACGCATGCTATTGCTTTGTCAGTGAGAAAAGGATATTTACATATTTATTATTAAATCCCAATGGCTAATTATCAAAAGTGGACAATCCCCGAATCTCCATTATTTTTAAAACAATTTTATTCAAAGTTCTTGTACAGGTTTTTCTCGAGAAAGCTAGGTACACCTTTATAGATGTTTTGTTAAAAAAAAAATAAAAACAAAAAGTTATGTAGCTTCAAATAAAGGAATTTGTTTTTAATAATTACAGTGTTTAAGAATTGGAATTTTTTAATGAAAGATTTGAGAGCCAAAATAAATTTATATCACTCATAAATAATTTTAAAAAATAATTATATTTTTAAAAATAATACTTCAAATCAAGTAGGTCTTAAATTTTTTAATCCGACTAATATTTTATTGGAGGAACCTTTGAATTCACTCATGAATGATGTCATGTTTTAAGTTTAAGCAGACTAATCTAATATAAACTAGTGAGATGGTAATTTCGATGACATAAGATTGAAAGTAATTTATATTTATATTTCATAAAATATTAAAAGTATTATATTAGTATAATATTTTAATTTTAACCATTGAAGTTGAGGTTAAACTTTTATTTAACATAATTTTATTACATTGATGGTTATAGTATTTTACTACTATTAAATAAAAATCTAATTTAAGTAATTGAATACAAATTTAACAGGTCTAAACTGAAAGTATTACATACATTCGAGCCAAATAATTTAAACCCACTTCATCTTTATGTTCACGCAAATCATTCCATCACCAACATACCACTGGGGTCAAACAAAGAGAGTGAGAGAGATGAGTTATGTTTCTCCAAGGTATTAATGCATATGTTTTAGCATGGCATGTAAACATTAAAAAAATCAAAATTATAAATGATCAAAAACCATTTCATGAAAGGATACAACTTACCTCCAACCCAGGTTGGAGGTAAGTCCTTCAACCCAGGGAGGTGGCAGCATATAATGCTGACAAGTGTCATGTAATCATGTGACACGCACATGACTCTAAGCTTCGTTAACCAGAAGAAGAATACGTTAAGTGCCTGCCTGCCTGGACCCACTATTATCGAAATCGTTGTCAAAATCGCCGTAGCTATCCCTTGTCATCTCTGGCTGCCGCCATCGCCAACTCATTTGCCGTAGACTCTGGAGTTGTACTCCACGTCACCGCCGAGCACCTCCCAATACATGGTCGGGAAGTTGATGGCGGGAACCGTCAAGGTGCCGTCCATGTCAAACACAACGCCGCGGAGGCGGGGCTTGGTCGGGGAAGCGTAGTCGGACATGGGAGGGACTGGGAGGAAGGAAGGTCCCAATAATTGCAGGGAATGCATAGAATGATTCTTCTAATTATTTTATATTCTGGGTATATGGTGGAATCGATCCCGATAAACAACCCAAAAAAAACATGATTATAATAAATAAATCAAAACTCTTTATTTTAAACATTATTATCTATGTGCTGCCATGGAGGCGTTGCAGAAGGCCACATAGGCCCTGCCATTGCCGACGATGGCAACCACAGCCTCGCCCTCCTGCTACCCATTATCCGGGTCGTTGCTTGGGTCCTGTTTAACATCCTGCAGTCAGCGTTGAACCAGTTCAACCGGATGCGGAGCTCCAAGGGGTTTGTGGGGGAGCTCGGGTTGGGGCTTGACAGGTGGTTGGCAGTCGGGATGGTAGGGCTGCCGAAGTCTACGGCGAATGATGCAGAGTCTCATGCTAACAGTGGTGGGTCCAGGCAGGGAGGCACAGTAATACAGACTCTCTTAACGTATTCTTCTCTTCATTACCCGAGAATTAATGAGGCTTAATATTATGTGCGTGTCACATGACTCCAGGACACTTGTCAGCATTATACGCTGCCACCTCCCTAGGTTGAAGGACTTACCTCCAAGACTCATCGTTGACCACTTACTAACTAATATTATTAAACTAAATCAATATGTCTTAATCCCAATAATATAAAATCAGCTATATCAGCAGTCAAAACTTCAAGAGTCCTGCTACATACACGAAAATAGCGAACGCACGAATCAGACGTGGCATATGCCACGTCAGGTTTTTTATTTTTTCTTTTTATGACTTATGTGTATTTTTTTTTTTTTCGAATTGGACATCATGCTCGAGCATAGAGAAAGAGAGAGGAATGAAGCGAGGGTGGCTGGACCTGACAAACCAGGTGGAATTGTTCGGGGATTTGCTGGTTGGGCGTGTGCTTGGCGACTGGCAGGCAGAGCAGAGGGGTGGGAACAAGACTGAAGGATAGAGGCGAGATGGGTGGTTTCGCGCCTGCTGTTGGTGTATGTTCACCATTGTTTGAAGACAGCAAAAACCAGGGAGAGGGATCGTTCACCATATCTGAATCTGTTTTTGCCTTCCTGATTAAAATCAAATAAATATAAAATATAAAAAATCAATATTGAAGATTACAACGATAATAAAAATCGGAGAAGTGATGAAATGAATTATCAAGAAAAGCCAGTTTTTTTTGTTGCTGTGCTGTATGTATATCATTCCCCCACCAATCCAGAGCAACACTCTCCAACCCCAAACAGAGGTACAAGAACACCCCCATGAACGCCAGCCCAACATCCAACGCCCTGGACAGCACATAATTGTGATGCCGCCACCACTCTGGCCTGTACAGGTACGCCACGAACCCTGATAGGAACCCAACAACAATCCAGCTAGGGTTGGTTTCGATTTTCTCTCAAATCCAGCCACCCTCCCTCTCTCTCGGCGACGAACAAGTACAGCGACCCTCCATCTCTCTCAGCGACGAACGAGTCCGGCCAATCGCGCTCTCTCTCTCTCTCTCCCTACTCAATCGCGCACGATGCCCAGAATACACAGTAGCCAATAGGTACGGCCGAACCAGAATACGCATCAGCAAGCCAGAATACGCATCAGCCATTTAAATCTGATGTGGCATAAGCCACGTCAGCTTCGCCCGCAACGTTCGTGCATTTATCATTTTCCAAACTTCAAACCTGTTCCTATCATTTTTGAGGGATTCAGCCACCTTCTATCTATTTATCTATTGCATTACCTAAAACATCTATAAGCAATGTACCAAAGTAGTTGCGGAAAAGATAGGCTTTGGTTACCTGGCTTCCAAAGGCAACCAGCTTTCAATACGTCTTGTTACGTTATGATGCCATTTTTCCAATATCAACGAATAGTAAGACTAAAGTAACTCAAGTAATTCACCAACCCTTTTTTCAAATCTATCAATTTCATATATTTTCTAACGAACTAATATTAATATAAACAAAAACAACTACCACAGCCCAAGTGGATCTATAGTGATACACTCATGAAATCAGCAGCCCTCAAATCATACGTCTCATGCTATCACTACACTGGCAGATTCAAGCCTATCACAAACCCAACCCAGCACAATCCATGGAAGACATTGTAAATTCTCGGTTCAAAGAAGGAACCGTATCATTATACGCGCGCACACATATACACACACACATATATATATTAAGTAATACTTCTTCATCTCTCACTAATTCTCTGGATTATGGTGAGTGGAAGGACCCATGTGGGACGAATCCATCTCGATTCAGGTCGCATCCGGTCCTGTAGCCGTAGAAGAACTGTTATTTTGATGTAATAAGATGTTCTGTGTTCTTCTCCATCGCACAAACTCAACAGCAAGGGAGCCGACACTCATTGCAACACCAAACCCAACAAATGCAGCTAGCAGAATTGATAGAACCGCTTGCACGTGAACCTGTAGGCAACACAGAAGCTAACAGGCATGAGATCATACATGTCCTTGCAGGCTGGATTATTGAACTCAGTGTTGAAGTTGAGATGAAATTTCGATGGGGCAAAAGCCCAACCTGTATGCTGCGGCGGATTCAATCTCATTGCATACCAGTTTCAAAACCCACATGTTAAAATCCAGAGGCTTCAATCTCAAAACCAATTGAGGTGACCACAGGATTTTTTTAAACAATTACAAGGCTAATCAATTTCCATTGTGGGATTATAAATCTCAACACCTCATATTGCCTTCAGTTGCATAACACAAAATCATGGGTGGGGTGAGGTGTGCAATGAGTGTTTGCAAGAACTAAGAACATAGCCAGTTTAAGAGAAAACTGCATCGTCTTACCACAGAGTAGAAAATATGAGCAAAGATGACCACAAGCGCAAATTGAAGTGATGCATAAACCCAAGAAAGTCCCCTCGGCACTGCATGCAATTGAATCAAATGCCAGTGAGCCATATATTTTAGAGTTTAGAGAGTAAGTAATCAACACAATTTCAGGATACAGGGGAGTTTTTGATAGCGTACCCATGGTTGAAGATGTCATGGAAGCGAGGACGCCTAAAGCACAAGAAAATGGAAGAGAAATAGCAATAGCCCCAGAACCCATTTTGGCTACCTGTACAACAAAAGCATTATTGAGGGAAAGAAAGGGTATTTGACATAGTTCAATGTGAAGTTGCTAATCTCACCAGAAGCTGCTCGAGAAAACAAAAGTAGGCAAGCATGCTGATAATCACTAGGACAGGAACTTCTTGCCAAACCCTGGAAAGATTGAACTAAAACGTCATGTAATAGTAACAGAAAATAAAAATTAAAAAGGAAATCAGAGACCTCAAGCCTCAGCAATTTATGGTTACTGGTGATTGATTTTTTTTCTTTCTACTCAGCTGGAAGTTTAATACTTTACTTAAGTGATCTCAGAGAAAATCAATCTGCTTCTGATTTTGTACTTTAAAAAAATTAGAGCACGTAGGAGCAATGAGGGCAGGTGCAAAGTTTTGTACTGTGTAACATTGAACCTATCTATAAAAGCACCAAGTCAAAAATCTTATAGCTGGATCACATCTTAACTTTGCCCAAGGCTCCGGATAATAGGAAATATAATTTAACAATTATGGAAGGAAAACAAATGAACTACCGGGGCATGACAAAGGGTACTTATAATTTTATTTTTTTTATGGATCGACAAAGGCTACTTATAATGATATAAGTTATGTTCTATTTCTGAATGGGTCTACCCCCACGAATGGTAGAATATAAAATATTAAAAGCAAAATAAGGATTGATGACCATAGAGAAACACTCAACACAATTGCAATGACAACTTCATAGTTCATATTTTAGAATAAACTGTGCATAACTGTACAGAAGGGCGTCAAATTCTAGAAAACTAGTTTCCAACTTCCACACAAGATTTTCATAAAATTTGGAAAACTAGATTTTCAAACCTCGTCAGTTTTAAGGTACTTATTTTCTTTTTATTAAAGTTGACACCTTAAAACCCTAATGACTTTTAAACAAGAACAAACAACCGCATCAGACACTTGCCTATATCTACTAACTTCTTCTGATTGGGCTCCATTTACTCCACCAATTCGAGATCGAACACTATGCATTCGTAGAAGCATGACAGGCAGGTTTTTAACCTCTTGCTTGCACACATCACAGGTTTTGTTACCTTTAATACTAAACCATTTTACAGCACATTCTTGGTGGGCCAGAGCAAGTTCACCTTTGCAGCTGCACTCCATCTTTAGGGTTTCACCCCCTTCATTTAGTTCAATGAAACAAATCCTACAAACAGCCTCTTCCATTGGTATATCTTCACCGTTGGCATCATTGTTATCTGAAAAATGAAAGGACAATAAGGAATCAGATGCTTGTGACAGAAAAAAAAAAGACAATAAATAAGGCCTCATGTTATTTTCTAATGAACTCGAAAAATCTGATGAGATACTAAAATGATGTAAATACCAAAATCGTTCGTGGTTGTTATTTTATCTGACATTACCGAATCTCCTTCCCTCACTCGGGGAGTGGAAGGAATTACACGGTAAAATGAATCCCTCACTTGAATGCTAGTGTTTTGGTTACTGACAGGGACTGAAAGAGAGCGAGCAATTTGTTTCCACGAAACTTTTGCCTGCAAAGACAACGAACAGTTGTAAGGCTGTGAGAAAAATTGCATAAATTTTAGTGCAATTGCCATTTTCCTGAAAAAATCTTATGAATCAGTTAAAATGATGAGAAGTACGTTTGGTTTCAAATATGATGTAAAGGAAAATTGGTGGAAAACAGACACAAAACATGTACTTTCTCATTTTATTTGACAATATCCCCATGAAACTTTGAATATACAGAAATATAAAAACTTCAATGAGAAGAAATAAGTATCAACCATTAGTGTGCTTCCTCATTTTATTTGACTATATTCCCATGAAATTTTGAATATACAGAAATATGAAAATTTCAAAATTAGTAGGAAGAAATAAGTATCAACACTTACAGCACGTTTAATATGTGAGAAAGAGAATTTCAAATCCCATGTAGGAGGAGAGAATGTTTTTTATTCCATTGATGTACATATCAAATAAAGGATTGCAATCTCAGCCATCTCATTCCTTTAATGATTTCATTCCCTTTGATTTGATTTCCATATATCAAACATTGTTTATATTTCTTAAACGTTACATTTCCCTTAATATTTACTCAGTCAAGCATCTGGAAAAAAAAATCTAAATTTGGGTGCAACAACTCACATCCACGGTCCGAGGACTGCATGTGATTACTCCTGCCTCCTTCTCTGGGTTTGATTTTCCAATCTGGGTCGCAGGAAGTGATGATGTTCTTTTCATTCTAGATGTAAAAGCCTTTGAAAGGGACAATGACCTGGACAATGAAGTGGCGATTGATGGTTTCTCTTGCGAACTCGTTGCAGGTGAAGCTCCTAGAACTAGGCTAGCAACCTTCTCCATATCTGGCGTGGAATTCCGATACTTGAAACTTAGTTTGGGGAAGACACTTTTCATGGATGATTTCCCTTTCAGTGAGCTGGAAGCGCTCTGAGAGCTGCATACCTCTTCATTGGCAGGACTAGTCAAAGTGAAATTCACTTTCCTTGGAGTGGGACTTGGCGATGAGGGCATCATTTTTTTGACAGAACTTTGAGGGGATGTCGCCAGTGTTCTTGTTGGTACCTCCAGGGAAAGACTTTGCCGCTTCCACCGGTGAGCATGAGGTTCAGTTGTAGGGGTACCCGTACCCGGTAAAGATTTATCCTGATAACCAACATATTCAACACAACATAAATTGAAGATAAATACAGTTGCTACAAGCACCACAGGCTCAATTTGCATCACTGTTGACTCATTAGAACCACTCCATGTTTTCTGGGAAGGTTAAGTGTGTCCTGCATAATATGATTTGCTATCATTTGTAAACTTATGTTGATTCTTCTTTATATGGGATAACTTCAGAATGGTTGGAGGTTTCTTTAGCAATCGAAACAGAGAAGAACACGTCCCCTCACAAAACATAACCCTCACATGGTGTAAGACAGATGGCCATGTTCTTCCGAATGCTACATAATTAAATCCCAGGCCCAGAAAAATTTAAAAACGTTTCCGATCCTCCCCCATCCCACACCGATTGAGTTGAACTTAGAAGCTAGAACTATGAAGTCCCCGGCATAAGCAAATATTGAAATCATTGAAAATTTTCTCCCTTCAACCTGATCATCTCAAGCATAACTGAAATCCCATATAAATACTAATCTCAAACTGAACATGACAGCATCATACGAACAAATAACACACACCAAATGAGCAAGCATTCAGCTATTTGAATTCAAGAAAAGTCTATATATATCCAAGTTTGTAATACGTAAACGCAGTTTTAAATCCAAAAAACATAAATTAGACGACAAAATAAATTAAGCAAAAAAACAAAAACACAACCAAGCAAACAACAACAACAACAACAGGAACAGAGAGTTAAGCAAGAAAAAAATAGAACACCTTCTGAATAGAAATAACAGGAGGTTGAGATGCTTCCGCTCTATGATCCTGGGAATCAGACACCTCACCGGATTTCATTTTTTCAAACCAAAATAATAATAATAAAAAAACCCAGAAGCAAATATACAATATCTTCAGGATATTACAAACCCAGAAACGCAAATATAACCCACAAAAAAAAAAAAAAAAAAACCAGAACGGAAAGGGTAATGCCAGAAACTGTGAAGAAATGGGGTTTTGAGATTGGTTTCTTAATAAAGAAGATTGAAATGGAATTGAAATTTACATCTGAGCTTTAATATCATCATTTACCGTGAAAAGTTTGGAATGGGTGGCAGGGTGGGCCTACTGACACTGCCCAGTGAAGTGATGCTTCCTTCCTCGGGTTGTCAATGACGCGTGGAGCTTGCCTTTTTTTTTTTTTTTTTGCCTCCTTTTACTTTCTTTTTTTTTTACCGACTTTTAAAAATAAATGAATGATTACATTAATTTAAAACTGTTAGACATTAATTAAAAACCGTTGTAAACGGATTCAACGGTCTATTATCACACTAACCTGCTCTTCTTCTCTGCCGAAATGTATTTTACTTTATATTATAGCACGTACTTATTTATAGCACGATCTTAGCATGACACACTCTGATTTGATGACCTCATCCCACGGCCTATTTAATAATCACTCTAAAAAGCTTCGGTACCTATTTAATAATTATATTATTATCATTTAAATCTGACTCTCGTATTTTTATTATTACTACTATTATCTAGCCTATCATCGGGTCTTAAACGTCATCTTCCGTAATTTAGTTTTTTAATCTTTATTTATAGATGGAAATATAAACCTTACCCTCTTTACTTTTATTTTTCTTAATCTACTATTAAGTATTAACCTACATCCCAATAAATTCAAAATTTAAATTTTAAAATCTAAATATGATGACGTTAGGGAGGCCATAGGCCCATAGGGGGAAGAGGGGGGCGACGGCCGATGGGGGTTGCTGCTGTGGAGGGGGCGACATGGGCGAGGGAAGCCGTGGGTTGACGCCATCAAAGCTAACAAAGCTAGCGGCGCCGGTGTGATGAGGACGGAGGAGAGGCCGTGAGAACGACAAGGGATGGCAACCCCCGCCGGCCGTGTACAGGGTGGAGGCGGAGGGTGGAGGCCGTGTGGGAGGGAGGGGGGAAGGCGCCACTGTTGGGGTGGAGGGGAGAGAGTGCTGCGCGCGGATGTGGAGGGAGGCGTGGGAAGGGAGGCTAGATGGAAGGTGGGGGAGTTTACGTTTGTAATTTTTGAATAATAAGAAAGTGAAAGCTCTTGTGTCATTTTAACTAAAGATAAAAAAAATTATTTATATTTATTTAAATGTTTTACTGTAACTTTTCCTATAGCTTTGAAAATAAGTTTAAATAAAATAAGCTTTTAAAGATTTACGTATAACATGTGAACTCGGAAACATCATTTATACAAATATTAATTTTTACTTGTTTTTTTTTTATAGAAAATTGTTATTAACCGAGGATGTGAAAATTTATAGAAGAGGAAAGGGCCACATAACCTATTTTTTATCCATAAAAAATGTATTTTCCACATAATTAAAATATGATAGGGCATTAGAAACCAAATTAACTAATTCAAAAATCATGTCAAGCGTTATATTTAGTTTGTTCATCATCGATATGACTTAAATCTTTTTCAAAATTCATATTTGATTTGTTTTGGTATATAAATCAGCGGAGTTAAATTTGTTTCCGATTTATTGTTGTGTTTGCTAATTTGTCAACACGAGCTTTTTATAAGATAGCAACAAAATAATTCCTAAAACCGCACCCGCGATTGACGTGGCACGGTCTGATTGGAGCATTGGTTTCTCGCTATCCAGGATTCACCCTTTTGCCTGACCTCATTTTCAAAAAACTTTTATCCGTAAATTATTTTCATATCCTCTTAATATATTTATTACTTTATTAATTTAATAAAGGATAAATCACATATTAAACCTACGAAAACAATATTAAGTACATAGTAATTAATTTTAAATTTTAAATAAAATTAAAATATTTGTTTTTATATAAATTATTTTAATTTATTTATATAATTCTAATTCATTCAACAATATGGTATTTTGTTATAATATTTTAAAAATCAAAATTAAATAAATATTTCTTTTTTGTCTCACAGTATATACATACCTAATAATTTTACTTAAAGCATAATTTTATAAATATTAATTTTAATATAAATTTAAATGATAAAATAAATATATTTTTTTTACTATAATAAAAATACCAATAATATAAATTAAATATTTAAATTTTATAATTAAAATAATTTTAAAAAGAGGTATTTGTATGTATCGGTAACATGGCCCCAAAAGTAAGCCATTCCAATAATCAAAGGAGAATATTCCAAACTAAATCAAATTCAAACGTTAAAGTTAAAGATGGATACATTTAAATTACACTAGCGGCAAGAACTAATGAGTTCTTATGAAAAGGAATTAAATACCTTAACTTTTTCACGTTTTACATGACGAATGAAATGAAATCAATAATTTCCTTAACGATCTTATATCTATGCATAAAGACATTAATTTCAGTCACACATGAGATTTAGACTTGTTGTCTCATACAGATGAATCAAAATTTATCTTAAACATCCTAAAATGTCCTCTCTCCATTTTGTTGAGGTTGTCCACACTCCACCCTGATGCCACCCCCCACCCTCCTCTCCCGATGCTGCCTCAACCATATCCTCCTCCCCCAATGCAACGACAATGAAACAACAACAACAACAGCAGATCTATAAGGCTCACTGCCCACATTAACCCAAAACCACCACCTCTTTCGCGTGTTAGACTCATGCCCCATCAACACCCTAAGAGAATTCAACTAGGTCCACACCTAGCTCATCATCTCCAAATACTGCCCCAAAGACCACATTTTACCTTAGGTAAAGAAATTTTAAGTAATTTTAGGTTGTTATTTATCATTATGTTCTCATTCTCATATATCAAAAAAAAATCATTAATCTTTAAATAATATTTTCATTTATAAATAGCATATTTTTGTTACTTTTGTTAAGGAGTTTATCCCGACTTGGATTGAGCAACAAATGACGTGACATTTCGGTGCACTATACCATCACATTGAGACTTTTTCTTTGCGCCAAATTTATAAAAACATCTAAAAACCAGAAAAGGGGCAAAAAAGCATTCGATTAAATGTCTATTCCTGCGAAAACCACCAAAGCACGAGGGGCGGGAGGGAGGGCATATAATATGGATATGGAATTCAATTAAAAGGAGGGCCACAAGGTAATCTTTGTCCTCGTATGAACGTGTCACCTGGTCTTCCACAAGTGTACGTACATTGATAGAAAAATACACACGTCCACGTCGCTTGCCGCTATTACGGGTGGGTCACGTTTCACGCCACACGCTAGAAACCTAACAAACCGAAGAAAAAGGCGGCCCCATCACCCCACCCAGCCGTATCATATATACACCCCCGTAAATGCCGTGTTTACTTTCTATATACGTACGCAGGAACGTGGAGATCAATCAGCGTTACTATCATTAAAACACTATAGCTTCCACTAAACTTATATAATTGGAACACTTTCAGCTTGTGGCCGCCGCCGGTGGTTTTCGAACACCCAAAACAGATGCATCAACATCAACACACATCGCAGAGTCTATCTAGGGTCTAATGTAACTTGGGAGTTAAGAACTTCGAACCTCATTTACAAAACCTAACCCACATGATTTAATTGAATGTTGATGCACGGTGGATCATTTTAGACACTCGTGAGATTTACGAAGATTAGTAGATTCCAAAATTTTGAGGTTACTCAGGAAATGCCTAGAATAATAGATCTACAACCACCAAAACACCTAGATCAAACCCCACTAGGAAACCTCAAATAATCAAAGCTTCAGTATATTCCAAAATTTAAGGTTCACTTATGACTGCATAGAATAATAGATCTACAAGCAACAGAACACCTGAATAAACCTAGGAGGCAGATTGGATCACGTACCCACAACCTCAAATAGCGGAAGTGCATTCTCAAACACCCTCCAATGATATAGGATAGTGGCCGTATCAATCAAACATGATTCATAGCCCCGATATAATGAGTGTGCTTTTTGACTCTAGTGCATTTCAAATCCAAAGTGACTCGTGAGTCAGATGACATATCTGACTAATGTCAGATATGGGGATCCCACTTCAGATGTCAATTCCAAGAAACTGAGATTTTTGGGCAAGGTTTGCCATCGAATAAGGTTTAGGCCCTTTGTATTATTCGAAGCAACCGCCAAATCCACAACTGATTTGGCAATCCAAAATAATATGGAGGCCAGTGCATAAAAAGATACCTGTTTTGCGATGCCTAAAAGGTCCGATGAGTTCCAGTTCATGCACTTACAAATGCGTAGCTATGAAGGTTATCCAAAAACAAAAATGCTAACTTTTCGTGAAATTTGAATACCCTATTGCATCTTCAAACTTTATTTTTTACATGCTTATTAAATTCATGCATTTGGATTTGCCTAATTTTGATCCCATAGTGCATGCCATAGCATCACATCACCTTATTACACATTGTGATACCAAGCATGGAGAAAAGGAGAAAATTGAAAACAAAAACAATATATTAAAAATAAATGAAAAATCATTAATTAATAATAACACAATCTAGCTGAAATTCATATTATGAAAAGTTGTCAGTTCGAAATATTAGAAAACCTCAATACAAAATTGGTCAAGTTACCTCTCTAGAAGCATCACCGTTTCACAATGAGGAGTGTGTGGGAAAAGATCAACAGCTACAGCTTTCACCGGTTGAAACGGTTCTGAGTCAGGCATTGATTTGGCTCTGTGTCGTGCCAGGCCAGCACTGCTCATGTTCCTCCATCCCTTGTTGTTTTTGTTTCCTCTCTCTGATTTATCAGCTGATGGCGTGCAGAGTTCAATGGCGTTTGCCACTAAACTATCAGGATTGCAGGAGATGTAACTGAAGATGCCCAAACAAAATATATTACACTTCAAGAAGAGGAAAGTGAAGACAACCAAAAAAGGCAGGGTATGAAACTAACACAAGCCTCCGCAAGGATGGATGAATTCTCAGAACCTTGATAACCTACATTCACACAAAACTATCAGGCGAGTAGACAAAAAATATTGAAGCCACCATAAAAACGTAGGATCCTATACATGTGGACAGGAAATATAAGAATAGGGTCCACAGAACAAAGGGACCACCTAAAGAAACAAGTGAAAATCTTAATCTAAACAATTTATAGATATATGACTTGCTAGTAGTTATGTCGGATTCATATTGCAAAGCATTAACTAAGATTTGCATTGTCTCAGGTAATCTTAAAACAAGTTTCATATGCCAACTTTTAACTCCAATTATGTGGAGCTACAATTGCCCTACAAAAGGTTATCCAACTTCCCAAGTGATCAACTTCGGCATCAACCACAAATTCTTTGCAATGCAAAAACAAAGCTTATTGCTTACAGTGGGATGAAGTCCAACCCGTGGAGGATCCACAATAGCAACAACATTTTTAAATTGCCTCATTGAATGGCTCTCATCTTCTGAAATGGAATTATTTTCCTGTTGGTTCTCAACTTTTTGCTGATCATTTAATATTTGTAAGCATGTTGTTGTGTCATTTGTATTTTCCAATCCAAGGCATGAACTTTCTTCAGGATCTGTTACGTTGTAAATAGAGACGACTTTCTCTTCAACGGTAGCACTTTTGTCACTAGTGCTTCGAGAGGTACTTAAAAGCCCATCTTCTCTATTTGGCAGGTCTACATACTCCTTAAGTAGAGATCCCATCACGTCCTCTGCCTGGGGTCAGAAGTTAAAAAGAAAAAAACACAAATAAACACATGATAAAACCATCTCTAATGATAACAAAACTAGTTTAGCAATAATGCAGCATATCAAGCAACTTATAAATTTAGTTTAGCATTCCTTTTGATTATGATATGTTTCCTCAGAATAAATCTAACCTTTGCACATATAAATTTGCAATTTTTAATGCCATTAATCTCAGCATTCCTGTGAGCATCTGAAACTGCTGAAGCATTCATTTCAATCCCAACCACCTGGCAAGATTTCATGGGCAAAACAAGGGGAGTTATTTGAGGCACATGGAATAAAATTGAACAATCATGCGTATATAAGTGTATATATATATTATATTCAATAGAAACAAAATACAAAATATATTGTGTGGGTGCGTGCGTGCGTGTGTGTGAGAGAGAGAGAATAAGGCAGACTAGTTATTAAAAGCACAAGTGCACCCAAATCATCAAGGGTCCTGAGTCTCAAGTGCAAAGTGCTAGGTGAAATAGCATGTTTTATCAAAGCGAAGCAAACTATATATATGTGTGTATATGTATATGTATCTACGTATGTATGTATATGTACACACACCCACACACTGTTTTGTAATTTATTCATATGCGTAGTAGTCAAAGCCTCAAGGCAAACCAAAGTGGTCAGGATAATCCGTCAATAAAGTGACAACAAAGTGAGCAAATTATAATATTAAAAAATGATTAAAAGCTCAAATATAACAAAATATAGATCTAAATAAATTAATTCTAAAAAATTAGAGCATATTAAATAATCAATGATAAATAACAATAGTACAAAATAAATAATCTTTAATTAAAAAAAACTATACCACTAATCTATGACAATTAAGCAAGATAACATATACTAAAACACAATAAATCAAAATAAATGGATATTATTAATTTTAAACTAATTCATCAACTGGACAATTACTTCAATTATATATCATGATCAATTAGAAACTTTCATTTATTAATTACTAAAGTGATAAATAATCAATAAAAATTATAATTCAAACAATGATAATTATTTAGAGGTAGGAAAATTAAAATAAACAATGCAAATTAAATAATTAGTGAAAATTTTAATAAGAGGTTGATTTTTAATAAAAAAAAAAACGAAGAGAAAGGGATGGCTATGATCATGACTAAAAAAGAAAAAATATAAAATGATGAGGGAGATGAGGATAGGAACATAATTATTTTCAAAACATTGATTGTCGCATGGAGGGTAAACGGCAATCTTTGGAACTAGCTGGCAACAATACGCTTTGGCATAAGCAGTGGCATCTTGATGGAGTCATCACTGATTTGCTTCTATTTGGGGTTGCTCTCATTCAATCGCTCACTCAACACTCTGTCACCGTCGCTGAATGTCTCTGAGGTTGCCATTGTTGGCTGTTGCCAATGCTTATTGTGTTGGATTTACCCAATTGTGCTAGGAATGGAGTCAATTGCTGCGTTGATTGGGCTTGGGGCTGCTGCATCAATTGCTTGAAGAAGCTAAGGATAGCTTTTATTTGTTTGTTTTTAAAACAATATAACACATGCAAAACAATACTGTTTTGAACGTGTTATATTTTTTATTACAAATCTTCAGGCAAAATGTACACTTGGTTTGAAGCCCATCCAAAGCCTAAATGGATGCTTCATCCAGAAGAAAAGTATACAGTTTGGTCCATATTGAAGGCATTCAATCACTTCACCCTCCCGAAATTGCCCGAAATCTTAAAGGTTGCTTAAGCAGCACTTTTACTATTGAAATCAAACATTCCCATTAATATAAATATAAGGTAAATGAATGGAACGAATTCCTATTGCGTGCATTTAGGTATTTGGAGATTAATTTTGGTTTGACACCCCAAAAACTTGCAAATGGCACCATTTAGAGCTTTAAAAATTAAAATTATGTTAAAAAAAACTTCAAATCAAGAAAGCCCAATGTTACACCCCGAACAGCGTGATGCTGGCGGGCGTCTCCCAAGTGGCGCAGGTGCGCGCTACTTGCGGAGGGGCAAGACAGAAAGCATAGTTGATGCAGACGGGATAAGCTCCACAGCAGTTTATGCGATAGATTGATGGAGCCCTTTCGGAGTTCAGACGTACCAACCCAGTTAAATGCGGAGAGTACGTCGCTAGGCTCAGACCTAACGATAAAGAGGAAACTTGGCCATCTCTATACAAACTGATCGGGAACTGGAGCTGTTCTCTTGATAAGCCCAAGACAAGGCGAAACCAGTTTATGTGTGTCCCGATTGTTATAACTTACTTGGAGCATCCACCAGTATAACCGAGTATAACCGAGTGCCGCACGAGTGAAAATCTTGACCCTGTGACAAAGTGGTATTAGAGCGGTTGAGGCTTGTTTCCAAGAAATCTTACCAAAGCACTCTCACGAGAAATATGTGTGGTCCCTAATCCCACGTTGGGAGAAGCTCCTAACAGATGAGGATCGACCAGACGAAGGTCTTACACACATCGCATCCACCAAAGTTGTTGGCCGTTGAGCCAAGGTGGAGTACCCGAGGATGAGACAGAATGGCGCCGCGGGAATCAAAAGGAGCACATCAAATGATCTTAGTTCTTCCGAACTCGCTGACGCAACGAGGACGTTGCAAAATCAAGTGAGAGAGGATGTTACGCCCCGAACAGTGTGGTGCTGGCGGGCGTCTCTCAAGTGGTACCGGGATAGGCTCCACTACAGTTCGTGTGGGATATCGATGGAACACCTTCTGAGTTTAGACATACTGATCCAGTTAAATGCGGAGAGTACGCCATTAGTCTCAGACTTGACGATGAAGAGGGAATTTAGCCATCCCTACACAAACTGATCGGAAACTGAAATCGTTCTCCCGATGAGTCCAAGGCAGAGCGAAACTAGTCTACATGTTTTCCGATCGGTATGGCTTACTCAGAACATCCACCAGGGTGACTGAGTACCGCATAGGTAAAAACCCTGACCTCGTGACACCAAGCTTCCTTGTGCTTGCACCTGAACTAAAGTGCATCCAAGACACACGTAGACGTGTACTTACCCATAACGTTGAGCTTTTCTAGTTGAGGTGAAGTTGTTGCACTGTGCCTCGCATAGCTTAATGCCTAATTGTGGCTGGGGCAAACGACTTCTTAACAACAAATTATAATGACCCCAAAAACTATCTACTTGTACCAATATTAAACACCTAGTTTAGTATTATCATATCTCTCAAAGGAAAAAGAAGCATTGTTGGTGACTATTACCATACCAACTCGGTGTGCTAAAGTTAAGCCAATTGTTCCAGTTCCACAGCATATATCAAAAAGTAAGGTGTCCGGAGTCAAATTAGCCCAATCACCAGCAAGTGAATATAACTTCTCTGCAGCAAGAGTGTTAACCTGCAAAAATTAAAAATGGCTTAATGAATTGCCCGAACAGAAATTTGAGACATAGAATATAAAAATAGTGTCTAACTTGGAAAAAAGCTGTCGGGGAAATTGAAAATCGAAGATTGCTAATATAGTCATGAATTCTTGCTTCAGAAACACCACCAGCCACTTCAACACCAGACTTTGGAATGGACAGTAGGAGCAATGGAGCATCAGGTGGAGCAGCATTTGATATTCCTCTGTGATCCTACCACAAACATAATAGTGAAATGAACAACGTGTTTTGAAGCTGATGGCATACAGCAAGCCATTATACAGTAAGTCTCTAATCACAGCAAAAAATATTAACTGCATATAAGTACCTGAATCACTAAGGCTGTAAGTGGCAAAGAGGGAGAATTTGCACTAGCACCCGTAGCGAATGCTTCAGCCATCTTTTCGAGTTCACTGTTTATTTGTTCATCCTCAAAGCCTACAGTACAAACCTATCCAAAAAGAGAAAAACATAAATCATAAATTTTAAGTCTAATTACCTGTTAATGATCAAGTGATTTGTACATTCAATCAAACCACAAGTTTTTTTAAAACAGTATTTTATTAAAACAAAAAAGAAAAGTACAATGCAAGAAGTAACCAACCCAAAAAAGGGAAGACTATGAGGGAGGGGAGAAAGAGAAGGGAGAAAAGGAAAAATAAAACCAGAACCTTCAAAACGAGAGGCCCCTAACATAGCAAACCGGATAAAGCCATAAACAAAATACAAAGAAGACAAAAACTCTCAGTGGGCACTGAAATGAGAAGAGCTGCTCTCCAAGAGAGTAACTGAACGAGTATGGGCTGATTTCGTACTAGTAACAGCCAAACTCTCATGGCTTGGAAAAGTATATTTTATTCATTGGCACAATAACTATAGTACAGTATCTTTTCACTTCAGCTCTTATTAATTCAACTGGGGGGAATTCAATGTAGAAAGGCTTATATGAAACCATATGCATTGAAGGAAAGTAACCATTGCATAAGAAACTTCTGGACATACCTGAACAATAAGCATAACCTCCAAAATATGTGACTCGACATCTTCAACTTCGGTAGGCTTCCTAGGAGCCCTTCCTTCCCGAACCTTAACAAAAGTATCATGATGCAGAAATAGAACTTGATAGACAAATTTAAGAATATGACAGTTTAATACAAGACACTGCACTAGAATGGAGCTAAAAACAACAGTTATGATACAACTAGGTTATTGTGGCCACCTGCATGCACTCACCGTTAGTTGACGCCAAAAACCAACATTGTTAAATCTGTTCCAGATCGGTAAGCTTGAATGTTGTAAAAATTCTTGAAAAATGGAAGTGTATTTACATGAAATTTTAGAAACATTTGGACAGTCCAAAGGTTCTTGAACAGCCGTCACCCCCTCCCTGAAACAAATATTCTTCATCTTGGTGAACAGAACCCAATGCAAATGAGCAATCTCAAAGGCCAAGTTAGTGTAATTTACCTAAAGTTTCCAAGCATAAACCCCACGGTTGGTTTTTCCTCTAAAGAAAATCCAACTGAAAACTCACACTTGTTACGATATCCATTCACAAGTGGTGATTCAAGTATACCCACCAATTCACAAGGAAGCCCGCCTGCAGGTTTAAAACAGAAGAAGAAAAATTAGAATCCATAGGATTCTGTGCCTTAAATTATATAGCTGGTTGACAAAGAGAGGTTAACATCTAGCCACTGTTTGTATTTCAATTTACAGTTTAATGGGGCAATCAACAGAGTAAGTTAATTTGGTGAGCATGACCATCACCCAACAACAAAAAAATCACACAAGCAAAAAGAGGCAGTTTTTTATATGCTTCAGAGAGTGTAAGAATACCTATTTCCCTAGATTTAAGAATCCATTCTGGGAGAGAAGCACCATTTGGACAAGCTTTGCGTGCATTTCTGGTCTAAGTAAAGCAAAGGATTTCTTAGGGCAATGAAGACCTTACACTCTTAAAAAAAGTATTAATGTAGTCAAAAGTCAAATAAGAGAATATTTTCAACCAGCCGTTTGAGAGTATGAGCTAGAGAGTTCTTCTTCTGCTCCAACTGATCAGCATACGGCAAGTTAGCAAGAGAGGTAACAACATCACGGACACTTCTTCCCTTTGGTACAGAACCATCAGGTACTGAACAATCAACAACTGTATCACCATCCTCAGCCCCATTTGAACTTATGGAGACCCGTGCATTCCCACTGACTAATGTAGTTTTCTTCTCAAATGATCGAGGCATAACATCCGCAACCTTCAAGTTCTTGTTGCCAACAGATTTTCCATCCAGACCCTGTCAGGTTGAGGCTTGAAAAAACCAGATAGTAAGGGCATTCGAAATGCTCATATCAGTATAAGTGGAAGAGGGCAAACCTCAATTGCATTTTTCACTTGTTCCATATTTTCAAAACTCAAAAACCCAACACTCATCCCTTTCCTCTTCTTGGATGACTTAACAGAAATTCCCTATAAAGTGAGACAACACCACTCGGTCAATGGGAAAACATAAAGGGTCTCATACCAAAGACACAAAGATTGACTATTTCCAAAGAAGGCCTAAATTTAATGCTTTACAGGCCATGGTATGTTTTCGCAAAATAGTGTTTTTTTTTAAATGGAAACACAGCTATTGAAGAAACAACAAAAGCATATCTTGTTGGTCACTTTGTCAATAACAACCGACTGAAAACCATTTTACCTTAAATATCATTAATCCTAATACTTAGCTGGTGATAAAACGTTTAAATCAAACTGAGTGTGTCTGAATGCAGTAGTTCAATTTTTAAGCTTCGCATCTGAGACAGTTCAAAATATAGTACTGCTGCAGAAATTACTTTCGGCCATAAAAGTTTTTATCAATTGCATGCGCTTTAGAATCTTTGAAGCATCACTTACTAATCAAGCTGTCAAATAAATAATTAAGATATTGATAATTTCGTTAGAATTATTCACCAGAAAGAAATAAATCATTAGGTTCGTTAAATACGCAAAGCGGCAAATTTTTTCTTACGAGTTCGCTGGTAAGAAAAAAAAAACCAAAAATTCTTATATATGCAATCACTATAAAGCGTTTTAAAAGCAGCCCGAATTTAAGGGCTCGTTTGGTAATGTTACCGTTGTACTGTGATTGTTCTTGTTTTATTGAATTTCTTATATGAATGCATAATCAAAAGATTACTAGCAAATGATCTCCCAAACAAGCAAAAATAAACATTTAAAAAAAACTCCAAAAACATTAAACAGACAACGACAACGTTATCAAATGACCCATAGAAAAGACTAAACATGCCTGCTCGTCGAGAAAGTTCTTCAAATTGTCGGAGCTCCATTTCATAGGAAGGTGCACCAAGCATTTTCTTAGCGCAGGGTCTGAAGAGTCGCCAGCGACGACCTCGGTCATCATCATAACGCCATCGCCTTCCGCGGACTCGGCCGTCCTCTTCAACATCTTCTTCGCGCGCTCCGAGGTCGGATCCCACGTGTTGTCGGGCCTTTGGCGGAGCTCCTCCTCTCCGTGCGCGAACCTGCACGCGTCGCCGTGGCTGCACGAAGCCTCGCGCCTGAAGTACGAACACAGGCTTGTCTTCCACAGAAAGTGCTGCGACTGCGAGCTCTTCGAGCCTCCGTTCTCCGATTCCTCGGAGTCGCCGTCGCTCCTCTTCCGCTTCTCGCTCCGGTGGACGCCGTCGCTCGTCGGGGCCAACTCAGCGCTGTGCGGTGGTGGCTGCTGCTCTTGCGGGAGCTGTTGGTGCTGCTGTGATTGATCAATGTTCGTGTTCGTGCATTGGCCAATCAGGCAGGGGCTTTCGGAATTAGGGTTTACGGTTTGCGCTGTCTCGTCGTCTGAGGAGGCTGCCACGGGATCCATCTCGCAGTCCGGATGAAGCGCTGGTGGCGCTGCTGCACAGTTTTAACTTTTTAACTCAAGTCAAGTTTGGAGAACCCATTTCTCTAGCGCTTTTCAAAAGCTCTTTTTTGAAAAGTAGGATTGTGCTTAACTTTCACACGCGCCCTAAAATAAAATAAAAAGGGGTAGTTATGACTACATTTACAAAAAATAATGCACCAAATAAAAGGGATAGTTAATGAGCATACATGCGCAAAATTACAAAAAATAATGCACCAGATATATTTAAATTTATTTTCATATTTGAATATATGATTCTCTATTCAATTTTCATTCTGATCAAATCCTCACTTTTTTTATCACTCCTATCAATGTTTTTCCTCTTCCTTTTTCCCATTTTACCCTCTCTCTTTTTCAATAATAATTTGAATACTCTCTTTTAAAATATTATATTCCAAAGTTTATTATTAATATTTTGTTAAAATTCAATTCGAATTTTCATATTTATTGCATTTTTCTCTCTTGCATTCCAAAGGAATACTAATATGACTTAATTTCTAATGTTGTACTTAGAAGAAGTTGCTTTTAATTTTGTACTTAGAAAAAAATTAATTTAAAAATAAATATGCAAATGTTTGGTAAACTATGAATTTAAAATATTATTTTAAAAGCAGATAAAAGTATTTAATAACTTAAAAATAAAATTACTATATATATTTAAAAAAAATATTCCTAGCACATGTCTCTGTCCTTGAGAACAATCTAAAAACATTTTCAATCTATCTCTCTCTTTTCCGAACCAATGATCTAGAGTCTGATTTGCAATCCTCGAATTCTCAAAAAGTCTTACCTTATCTATTTAATCTCGGTTGCGATTTCAACGGCTGATGCATACTGTTTGGACTACAAACGAAGCACTGAAATGGCCTTCGATTACTTAGCCGGAGACACGGATTGCTCTGAGTGGCGTACCTTCATGAACAAATTCGGAAATTCATGCTAGTGGTGTGAAGGCTGACTAAAGAAGGGAATCTGGTCACTGATCGTGTAAGACAGTCTAAAGATAGCTAGCGACTTGATTGGGACCTAACCAAATTTGGTGGCAACGCGTACGATGAATGATTTCCATTGATAAAATGAGTATTTTAATATTTAAAAAACTACTTCTTGATAAAATAGTTTCTAAAAGTAACTCTTAAATTGATTCCATTTTTTATTAAGAGAAATTAAAACTTATTTTATAAGTATTTTATATAATTAATAAATAAGTTTGATTGTTTTTGCTTAAGCAAAAACAATATTTAAGAATCATTTCCAAATTAACCTATATCAAATAAGGTATGATACAACTAAGTCCATTTAAAACTTAATCCCAATTTCATGTCATTTCTATCAAATTTCACCATTCAAATCAAACGTATACATAATATAATAAAATGAAAAAAAGTGATTTGCTAGTTTTAATTCTGGCATAATATTTCATCAAGTAGTTAACGATTTGTTAATTTTTTTTAAAAAAATTATTTGTCAAAATTAGCCAGCCTGAACCCAAAAAAAGTTTCAAATAACAAAATTACAATTTCCCTTGGAGCTAATAAATTAATGGGAAAAAAATTACTAGTCAAATAACACATGACACAAGAAAATCTACCCCTCCACTTTAACATTAATTATTTTTTGAATCCTACTTGAAAGGCATTTATGCTATCATGCTATGTTTGATAAACATAGAAATAAGATTGAAATTTTTTAGTTAGAAAAAAGAATGAAAAGAAAAAAATTGGTGAAAGAAAAAAGAGAAAAAAAAAAAAGAGTGGTTGGGTTAGATGGAAAATGGATGGAAAAATTATATATATATATATATATATATAGTTTAATTGAGATTTTAAGAAAATATAAAAAATATTTTTTAAAATATTATTTTTGCTCTTGCATATGTAATTATGTAAATCTGTGTAAAAATGATAATTTTGTAATTTTGATTTTTTTTCATAACAAATTCTAATATTTTGGTTGTCATACAAATAATTTCAATTTTTCATATATTTTTTTATGTCCTTTTCTTTTCACCTTCCATTTTTCATCATGTATCAAGTGATAGAAAATGAATTTTTATATTTTTTTTCACACTTCATTTTCCATGCGTTTTCAATTAGAAATAAAATGACACAATCCACAAAACATAGGAGGAATACGTCATCTTTAATCATTGTCACACTTGTTTATCGTGAAAGCTGAAATTTGATCCACTTCATATATCTAGCCACCTTCCTAATAATATTTCTTTTAGTCGCTACTTTGATTCATCTTCTTTAATTCCCGTCTGTAGACAGCCCCTAATATAAGTGATCGTCATTGTTATGCATGGGAGAAGGGCACTCACAGACTATTCATACCAAACTTGCAATGTATGCAAAGTTATATAAAGTTATCAAAGATGGATGAAATTGTTATGTATAAGAAAAGGAAGATCAAAATGTTTTTTAAGGACATCAATAAATGATAGCATGACAAATTTGAGGCTCTGAAAAGAAAAAAAAAACACCGCAACACATGAATAATCAAAAGAATGAAAATTTGAGCTGAGAAGAAAAAATATATAAGAAAAATTCATAAGAATAATAAAAGTTTAATATATACCCTAATGAAGCATATACACGGATTGTTACGTGATGTCAATATTTGTTCACCCTCTCCATCACCCTAACCCAAAAAAGTACCATAAAAAGAAATCCAGAGAAAGAAAATTTGAGAATGAAGATAATTTTGCCAAAAAAAAAAATGTACAGGCATGGTGTACTAGTGCACTGTCCACTTAGAATTGTTGATGGGGGATATGGATATGTTTTCGAACAAAAAACTGATTGGAGTTTATAGAACAATTGTTGGAATATTTATTAGAATTGAGATTGATAAAGTAAGGTTTGAAAGCATATTTTCGAACCAAACGAAAGTGAAGGTAGGTATGATGACGTGATGGCAAGGACGAGGATGAAGCAAAGAGCAAGGTGAAGGTGAAGGGTATGTGTGTGTGTATATATATTATGGGGGAGGGGAGAGTTGTTGGAATTGTCATGCACAAATCAATAAAACTATCAATTAAATCATATCATGGTAAACAACACTATCATCATGGTAATCCAACTAGAGATGTTAATTCTAAATCAATCATTTCGAAAAGATTTTATTCAATCCATCTTATCTCAAGAGACAACAAGACATGGATATTTGACTGTTCCGTCCTATTTTATTTTTTTTTAAATATTTTTAAATAATTTAAGTTTAAAATACTCAACCCAATTCAAGGTATTTAATTTTTATTGCTTTTGGTGATTATAAAGTTGGTGTGATGTTGCTACGATGAATATTACACGCATATTATTGGGTCTTCCTTGACTCTTAATGCAAGGAGGTGGATTAGGATTTCCTTGCTGGAACGAGAAAGACTTGACAGCACTACTACCATCCATTGCTTGATGAGGCAGCTTACGACTCTTGCAAGAGTCGAGACAGACATTTGGAGATACGACTTTCCATGTCTTATAAAATATTGCTTATAATCAGAGGTTTTGTCCTTAGCAAAGGTAAATTTGAATCTGCTAGCTCTCAACATGTCAAGTAATTAATTATATATTATATGTTTTTCAATAATAAAATAAAAAAACCATTGAATTTATATTCTGTGATGGACTCGAACCTAAACTAAGCCAAATGAAACCCAAATATTTTGGGTTAGAATTTCCAGCTCTAAATATTTTTACACCCCTTGGAGAAGCAATCCAAGTCCAAGAAAATTCAAGACAAATGCCCCATCACATAACCGGGACTGAAAACAATCTCGCCACAGATCATTTAACATTTTGCTGGTTTGGACAGTACTCGATAAAGACTGAGCACATCTAGCCACTGAAAAATAAAAAAAATTCAAATGAATCTACCGAATTGACATGACATGACACAATTAAAACCGTTATATGTTAAAAAAAAAAAAAACACATCCTATGATTGAAATTATACCATGTCAATCCAAGTTCAATGCTAGCTGAAAAATGACTATTTTGACTTGATGGTGAGATGCAGGCATAGTACGCTAGGGCAGCAAGAAGTATTTACCAAATCTTTTACACCCGAATTCATTGAATGAGATTTTAAACCATTTATCTTTTGCAGACGGAGTGTGTCACCGGCCTAAAATCCAGAACCCGTATATAATATTATAATATATTTATGGCCAATCGCCATGGACATAAGAAACACAAAAACTTAATATTTAACAAGCCAGGAAGCAAGCCCCAAATTAGATCATTCAGGTACAGTTACCACATGACTGTTTCAAACTCTATCACGTGACAACTTGCCTCCTATTAGCCAGTTTCCCTCTCCAAGCAAGAGTATCATACGTCAAAAACCCCTGGCTTCTCTGCTAAGTTGCTATACAAGGACTCATGATAAAAGGTGCGTTCTGTAAGTATAGGTTATGAAAGAATATCCATCCCGTTCTGTTTGCAATCTCCCTTTCATTGGCTCTTATTACGCTTGCACCAACATAAGTATTGGGGGATCAACCCCTCCTCATCGACAACCCATATATGGGTGGCAGCAGCATCCAATGTTATCCTCTGCTCAGGGTCTGCATAAAAGATTTTATAACTAAGGGACTAGAAATGCAACGAGGGAGCCCCATGCAGAACAAAAGTATAAGGCGCTATCCAACGAGTCCGTTAGCTAGGTGTTGGACTCCAGCAAATTAACACGATTTCAACATCACCATTAACATTTTAGATTTGTACTACCATGCAGAACATAAAAATAATGTGCTAGTGACTGAGATTTGTTGCTAACCTTTGCAAAGGAGCCCTTCCAATAAGTCCTTCAGCTGTGGGCTCATGTCATCTGGGAAGTGTAATGAGTTATTGACAATCTGAAAGACAAAAATTCACAGTTCAGACTGAATTAAATAAGGGAAGGCCAAGCACAGGATGAAAAATATAACATGAAGGACAAACTTTGTCATATGTATCCTGTAGAGTGTCTCCAAGAAATGGGTATCGTCCCATCACCATACAGTACAGTGTGACTCCTACAGCCCAGGTATCCGCGACCTTGCCATGATATGTTACACCTGTTAATGGGAAAAAAAAACTTACATTCAGGTGTAAATAAATTTCCAGATCTACCTTTACTTCTCTATTTTAATCAAGAATATTAAAATTTCTTAAAACACGGATATAACACTGACCTAAACAACATTCTGGGGCAGTAAATACGGGTGTCCCAGGAGAGCGTCGAAGCACATCATTATCATCCTGCAGATGATACCAATCCACAGAGATTGAAGGATAGTTATAGACAAATTTGTTGGATTAAAAAAATAATAATTTAAAGTCCTTTACGCAAACATGTGTGTGTGTGTGTGAGAGAGAGAGAGATACTATAAAGAACCATGTTATTAATTGCAGCAGCATGATTTGAACTACTGGTATTTTATTTATACACAAATCTTATTGTTCTACATATAAATAAACAGTATAAAGCTTAGACGTGAAAGACTTTTATATTCAAAAAATAACACTCCGTGCAGGGGAGGAAGTGGGTGAAAGGAAAAGATGAGAAAGAGACGGAAAGAACATGCATTTACCCCATCGTTTGAATTCTATATGCTACTCGTGAAACAAAATCACATTATGCATTTGTCTCATCTTCTTTGAGTCATTAATTCTAAAATTTGATGAAAAGGGTAAATTCCTCCATTACCTCAAACACCTGGCTGACACTAAAATCTCCTATCTTCACTGTACCAGTTTGTGTGATCAAAAGATTATCAGGCTTGATGTCTCCGTGCACTATATTCTGTCATTTTAAAATAAAAACAAATGACAATCCAAGAATATTTGTGTCATCAGCCTTGATGTTTATCAAAGAATAGGAAAGAGCAATAAGTGAAACTATTTATTTGAAAGATTGGCGATAATAGAAAGTGCACAGCAAGCTGCAGAAGGAAGAAGAGAATAAAAAAAGAATATTAACATTCAATCACAATTTTTATTTCTTTATTTATATTGTGAAGTCAGACAATTTGATTCTTACATGAGCATGTAGATACCTCAGTCCAGATATTATATCTCGCAGGTATTTTCTTGCAACTGTTTCCCCTAAGTGGCTTGGTTGACCAGAACCGTCACAGACCCATTTGCTTTCCACATACTCCAGAACTAGTAGAAAAAATGGAGTTTGTATTCAACTAGATAGATGACTAAGTATTACAAAATAAGACCTTTTGATGAAAAATACACCATATGACAAAGTTAGAAACATAACTTGATGCAGGGCTTATGGAAAAGAAAGATGCAATGAATACCCATGTAGAAGTTATCTGTGTTCGGGTCATCAATCACCTCAATGAGATTGACTATATTAGGATGGTCCAGCATTTTCATTATTAAAACCTAAGAGAGAGAGAGAGAGAGATTAGTTCATTAGTTGAGTTATGAAAACTAAAGAAATCTATTTATACTGGAAAGCCAAGGATTTATATGCAGCTTTTGAGAGAGGATGTAGGAGCAATTATCTGTATAGCTTCTAAAAAATATTGAGCAATGACGCCACAGATCACACACCTCTCGAAGAACATCAGTCATGGCTGTCTCTGACGGTGCAACTCTCAACTTCAATAAGTGAGATTTGTGAAAGGCCTACGATTCAAATAGCAAATTTAAAATATAACTTCCAACCAGAAGAGAAAAAATTAAACCAAATAAACAAACATGCATATGGCATGATCCATTCAGCTTTCAGGTTATGCACACTCAGCAGCAAGAAATTTTATTTATAGCTCAAAAAATACTACTTAAAAGCAAGGCTCAAAAATACAGTATGGATTTGATGTTGTACGCTAAGACAGGCACCTCAATAAGGTTGAGGTGGCGCCCGCCTCAAAGTTAATGGCAAAAAATTTTAAAAAATCATACTAAATATTCATTCTCTAATTTATTTTCCCAAAAGATATCAAATATACTTATATCAGTTTTTTAATCCATCTCCATTTCAATTTCATATTTTCAAGTAAGATTCTTTCTTTAAGTAATTGTCATTACACAAAAAATCACTATCACTGTTACAGTATCACGACCAGCATGCATAAAACTTACTTTAAATAAGTAATAAATAACGTCCACATATTTAACCGTGATAGTCATCACTATCATGGTTACCACATATTTAATTCACCTCGATGTCACTAGCAGTGAGTCACTACTGGAAAGACAATATTGTGATTCAACGATCGACGTCACTGTTGTTGTTGTTGCACCAATGATCAACTTCGATTTCTGCAATCGACGATTAACTTCACTGACGACTTCGACAACGACGATCAACTTCGACTTCATTGTTGGATGTATAATTTTCAATGCATCAAGGTGATCCAAACGTTTGAAAGTCCGGGCTAGGCGAACATCACCTAGGCACTGTCTAGGTGTTTCTAATATATATTTTTTTATATAATAATTTTTATTGTAATTCTAGAACATAGAGAAATATAAGGAGAAAAGTAGATACTTTATTTTAAAAAAATCAAATAGTATAAACTTAAATCATTTAAAATATTAAAATTTTCAGCATTAAGGAAGCCACGATCTGGATCAGTTGTCGTCTCCTCGATTGCTTTGCTGCAAGGGAGAGAGAGAGAGCAATGAAGGGCAACATGAGGCGGCAATGGCAAAATCAGCAACAAAATCGGCAACGATGCAAAGGCAATGGGAATGGCAAGGGAGAGATAGTAGGAACAACGAGACGTCAAGACTCAGTGGATGTGGATCGTCGACGTCGAGACTCGAGCTTCGTCGATCGTAGGCGATCATCTTCATTGAACGGTGGATCATTATGTCGTGATCGTCTTTATCGCTCATCTTGTGTCAACAGCTCAAGCCTTCGTCTTCATCGACAAGGAAGCTTTATTCCGAATACAAGATGAGACAGCAAAACGGGCCGCCTCAACCCGCCTCACATGTACGAGGCGGGTGTCGACGGAGGCGAACTACAAGGCAGCGCCTCCAAACAAGATAGAACCAAAGCGGGCGAGGCGACACCTCAGCCCATTTTTTCAAGCCATAATTAAAAGTAGTTAATTATTGGATCAAACACTAACACTTACTGCAATTAATCATTCAAAAGATTGTGGAAAACATTTTTAATAATTACCATAAATTGTCATTTTCACTTAATTCTCATGGCATAACCTATATCCAAAGGTTCAAAAATACATAAAGCGGGAATGGTACGGCCGAAGGCCGTATGAATATACGGGCGCCTCAGTACGATCGAGACGGACGCCTCAACCTTAAACAATATATTTATGATGAAAATATTATCATACTAAAAATAAAAAATTCTCCACACTTTTTATGGAAATATTTTACAATTATAATAGTCTTACACTTTATAAAATCAAACTAAAAATATGAAATGAAGTCTAACTCAAAAACAATGAACAACACTATAGTTTGAATAATTGAAAATAAAACTAATATTAATATTATTAGCTTAAAACAAACATATATAATATAATATTAATTTAACAAAAATAATTAGATAAAATATATATTGCGTATTTATATATACACACAGTCACAGTCACATACGAGACCAATCCAACAACAAATCGTCGGGCGAGGATACGGAAAAGGAGCATTGTCGTCGGGCAAGAGTCGTCATTGGTTGAGGCGTCGAGTGAGGCGAGGCGGCTGCATCAGGTAGCGAGGTAGGGTTGCACGAGGGTGCAAGACTACAGTACAATTTTATACCTCGTTTTATTCTTTTAAAAAAGATTCAGTCGCCTCAACCCATACCGTCTGTGAGCCAGGCGTACCGCCGGTGAGGCAGCTACCTCAACCGCCCAAAACAGACATCGCTCGTTTGCTGGCTTAAAGCGCCCGCCTCTATACAGCTGCCTGCCAAGGTGTCTGTACATTTTTTCGAACCATGCTATATCCATAGTCGTTAAAAGCGTAATCCAAGCACCAAGGAACATGGGGCTTATGCACAAAACACAATGTAAAAGTGTGCACTTTATCAAAATAAAGCACATAATGTACTTTTTATACATACATCACATGTATTTACCATTTTATAATAGAAAACAAACATTATAATTACTATAATCGCTAATATTATTAAGATTATGGTTGATTTCTTATATATTCTAATTTTTCCCACTCAAAAATACCAAAACATTATTCTATTGCTTCTTTAAAAAAAAAAAAACTTTTCCGAGGCGAGACACATTAGTTGTACCTTGGGCTTAGGTGCACACCTAAACACGCATTCTTCCTATATCTCTCTTTATATCCCGCAAATAAAATTAAAAAAATAACTAGAAGATACAAATGAATTGAAACTTAAATGTTCATGTTACAAAAACATTAAAAGTATGAGCATATTGTTCATCAATGTGTCTTTACAGGAGCCAATAATACCTTAATTGCATAGTGTTTTCCATCTATCTGGCTTCGATACAGAACCTGATACATTTGCAAAGCCCACGAGCAACAATCTTAGCTTTTCATTTTAAAATGTTGTATAATCAACAAAACAAACTTACCACTTTTCCGTAGCTACCAGAACCAATTTTGAACTCACGAACATACTCATTGATCATCTTGTTACCATGCTCGTCCTGTTAATGAGCCAAATTGTGATAGAACTCTTTTATTTTATCTTAAGAAATATTCAACAACACAGTTTACTGCATGAACACAATGGACCTTAATAAGGGCAGTGCTAAAGCATGCAAATGGGAATTATATGATATGCTAACAAACTAGTAAATAACCGAAAAATGATTCACAGAAAATGGCACTCTATTGCCATCATAGTTCATGCCATTTGAAGGCATGCCAAAATAATGAAATAAACATATCGAAGCTAAAATGGCACTTGAATCCAACTATTTATTTTTACATTACTCAATAAAAAATTAGCTATGGCAGCAGCAACCTAACACACGCATCTCCTTAGTATGATGAAAAAAATTGCATCACAAATGCAAATGTAACTTTCATTTCATAATTTATTCCTGGGAATCAATATCTAATTCAAAAAAAAAAACACATGAAAAGCTATATAATTTGCAGGGGGAACCAAAAGTTCTAATCATTATTTGAGTTGTATTTCATATGTAAACAAATGACATCCTCAGAACTTAGACAAATTTCTTTTCTTAATCTTACCTCTGTACGGGAAATTTTTTTTGTCTCCTTAACAGGATATTCTCTGCAAATCATTCCATTCTGAGCCCTGAACCTGATAATTTCTTCTGAACATTTAATTCGGCCTAGTAGATCAACATCATCTCCATGTTCAGCGTTAGCATGGTCATCATTATCTGAAGAATAATCTTCATCATCCTCGAAATCTTCATCCAACAATAATTCCTGAGAAAGATGACCATTTGCACCCAGCATGGGCCTCGGTACTTTCTTGGTCTTTCTCACGAATCCAAAACAACCACAGCACCCCATTTCTGATACTTTTGCAACAGAATAACTTTTATTGAACATGACAAACTACAACTTTAAACCTTGCACGAATATCAATTCACAGCAACAAAAAGACTCATATCCCAGTGCCTGTACGTAACACAAGCCTTCAATTATTTTAAGTCCAACAATGAAACCCGCATACTGATTTTAAAAAAATTCAATACAACACATGTACTCTTAATTGTTAACATATCGACCAATGTTTTGAAAAGAGCAAGAGTCATATCAATCTTAAATGATGCTCAAATTCAAGCTATGGAACTCATCAAACCTCGGTGCAAAATAATAAATAAACAGTGTTAAGTAAACATTGACAATGCAATTTATAATTATTAACCGCTACACCATCCAACAAAATGAAGTAGCTGATACGCGCACCTATAGCCTGCAAATAATACAAGTGAACCGGGCTTCGAGCCCCAATCAGTGTCTTCGCTATTCCCGCGGATGCCACTCAGACAAAAGCAAGAAACAGTTCATGAATTCAATCTCATTACAGCTCAACGCCAACATAGCGAGAATTCCAGTTTATAGGAGTTGACTGACGAAACCCACTCCTGTCTGCCCTCGCCCACCAACACAAACAGCCGACCAGCAATACCTAATCGACCCTTTTCCAGCACCGACAAATAGACAGTGAATCTAAACAAGAACGTTATCAATAAATCAAAACCCAACAAACCAATAAACTAAACGTCAAAATTGAAAAACAGACAAACCGGGAATAGAAGTTTCAAGCGGCATCAATCAAAGAAAAAAAAAAGGCGCACAACATTTAAATCGGGCCCTAACAAAAGTTGCAATCGTAATGTGAAATCAAATCGGTCGCCACCTACTGGTTCCTTGATGACAGAAGCCGTTCAGAACTTTAGCCACAATTTGCAGGTGATAAGAAACGCAATCACGAATTACGAACCCTAAAATTGGAATTAGAATGAAACCCAAAATTCAGAAACCCTAATTGGAATGTGATGGATGCAAAAACAGTGGTAATGAGGTAGAATCTATGAACCCTGAGTAAAAAACGGTGGCTGGAATTTGAGAAATTGGGGTTTTTTATTAAATCCCGATGCTTCAGATCAGAGAGCAATATACGTGCGCGAAGGAAAGGGAAAGCGCATCCTACACGGGGGGAGGCGATGCCGCGATAGTGAGAGAAACGCTTCCTTCTTCTTCTTTTTTCTCAAATAATAATAATAATAATGGTAACGGTGACAGACTCATTATTCATATTTAGAACAGTTTTTGGCGTGGTGGTTTGCCTTTAACTCTATTTTCGAAGTTGTTTCTAAAACGTTTTTTTTTTATTGAAAATTGTAAGGCGTTTGTACGATTGTTTTTTTAAATACTATTATTTTAAAAACATTTTCATAAATTTAAAAGTATTTTATAATAGTCTCTAATTTTAAAAAATAATTTAAAATTACCATATATAAGAATGAGATAGAATAGAACCTATTGGTTTGATTAAATATAAATGATAGACTTATTATTCATATTTATAATAATTTTTTGCGTGATGGTTTATCTATTTTCAAAGTTAGGAGAGTATCCAAATTTTTAAAAAAAAAAAAAGACAAAAAAAATGATGGTCGTTTCTAAAATGTATTTATCAAAAGATTCCAAATTTTGTATGAAGGGACAGCCCGATGTTTTAATAGAAATTCTTATGTATTTGTTAAATGACTAACCCACTTGACACACATATATATAAACAACTTTTTTATATCTACAATGCGATTCTCAAAAGATAACAAAAAAACGAAAATTCTTATCAATAAAATAATTATGTATTACAATTAATAAAAATAATGTACATATTTAAGGAACACCTTAATAAAATTAAATATATAAATTTGATATGAATTTTAATTAGAAAATTCTTTTTATCAAACATACTATAGATTATTATATAAAATTCAATTCAACATCTTTAAGATTCATGAGTTCATATATATATATATATATATATATATATTGATAACTTATTATTACATAACATAACACATGAACTATCATACGAAAACAGATAAATTCTTATTTTTCACTCAACTTTATTACCAACATCTATTAACTTCATACCCTCATATTTTTATCCCTTTAATTATATGATATTGAAAAATAATTTATAAAAAAAATATGAGCTTAAATAGCTCATTAATGGTAAATATGATAAGGCAATTATAAAAGGCATTTATAAGAAATATCGTATTATGAAAAATAAAAACCTAAGAAATTTTAAAGAGTTTCAAATTATGTCAAACATTATATCATAACATAAGAATCCAAGTTAATCGGTGACGGATTTAGGGGGGCCAGCGGGGGGCCCCCCCCCCCCCCCAATTTTAATTTTTTTTATTATATATATATATATATATTTATATTAAAATTTTAAAATTTAATTATAATAAAAAATATATATTTATATTTACATGTGTATATATATATAAATATAATTTTAAATTATAGTTATATGTTAATTAATAATATATATATATATATGAAAATTTTAGATGGATTTAATTCATTGATTTTGAATTTTTAAAAATTAAAATAATATAAAATAAAAAAATACTATGTGTGCACATTAATACTAATATATATTGAATTTATAATTTAAAAAATCTTAAAATCAAATAACATAGTTCACAAACATAACACATCATGTATTAACAAATCATCTTAAATAAATTAATTAAAAATAAAAGATAAAAAATAAATGATAATATTGTTCAGTTCGGTTTAATTTAAACCGCGATTTTGAAATCCCAAAACAAATCAAACCAATAATATTATTCGGTTTCAAACTCAATTAAACCGATTTTGTTTGGTTTTGACGATTTGATAAATTAAATTAGTGGTTTCGGAATGTCAGTTTAGTTCGGTTTTGGTGATTTAGAATTTCATCCCTAACTTAGATGATGCTAATCATAGTTTTAGGTAACAGATATAGATTATACAGTTTATATCTCGGCCCCCCCTAATCAAATTTTCTGGATCCGTCCCTGAAGTTAATAGTAACGTTTTACAAAATCCAATACATTCAACCCAAGTGCATTAACAAACATTAACATACAAGTTTAATATAAATTTTAATCTATTTGTTATTTCATCGTATATGCCGTCAATTATTGCATAAATTTTAATCTAAAATCTTACAAATTTATGAGGTTTATAAACTAAGTGACAGTGACTCATTGTTACATAACATGAGTCATGAGCTGTCATACATAAACTAGAGAAAAATTCTCATACTGCATCAAACTTTATTTTCAAACATATTTTAACTCATTATCCTAGTATATGTGTTCCTTTAATTACTCATAATTTAAAAGATATCATAAAAATTATAATTTTAAATAATCCAACAATAGTAAATATAAATGGGCAAAGTAATTATATAAAAGCACAAAAACAACATAACAAGGCCAAAAGTATAAAATATCATTACACGTGACACAAAAGTTCCCATTAAATTAATATATTATACATGATCAACACATGAGGATTACGTTTAAACACAGTAATATAATATAGTGATATAGGTTCATTATTAAATACCATAATAAAACATATTAACATGATTGACGTTTTACAATGCTCTTTTTTATTATGCATCAGAGGTTTTTTTGAAACTACCAACCAAATTATTTCGGCCAACCATAAAAGAAATCATTACAAGAGCATAATTTTTTCATGAAACATATCGAAAGTAAACAATACAAAATTAGCAATGATGATCCTGATTATCAAAATGTCACTTACCCAAATTAATAGAATTAATTATTTACCAGAGATAAAAAACAAATGTTCCCTTCCTAGTAAAATAAGAAACACACAAAAAGAGACAATAGAAATATAAAAGGGAAATAAAAGTGAGAAAGACAAAAAGTAAGAAAAACATTTACAATCTTATTGTCATCTTTTGCATCATAAAATATTAAAAATTAAAATATTAAATTAATATTTACGTATTTATATTTTCATATTATAATTAATTATGTAAATGTATTTTGTAGATGTCAAAGTCAACAATGTAATAATTAATACATATGGGATGATAAAAACAAATTATGTAAATACATATACAATGTGGTAAAATCAACCATATAAACAACACAGATGAGACGCTAAAAGAATAATATAAAAGTATATATGATGTGATAAAACTAACTAACTAACTAACTATATATATATAATATTATAAATAATAAATAAATTTGAAAGTTTCACTTTTAATTTTTGCATAACATCAACACTTAGATAAATACATTACTCAACACTTAGATAAAGGAAAAAAGTTTAAGTCGAATATATTATGATGATAGGGGAGATTGAGGTAGTATCTATAAAAATAAATTTGCAGTAATGCTCAAAGGAACTTGTGTGCTAAGAAGGTAGGTAAAACACTCATTACTTAAAGCAATAATGGTTAATGATTGGTGGAATAGTAGTTTTGTCATCAATATATTATTTTCCTTATTAAAAGTTTCATTTTTTCAAGTTATAATTTATTATCACGTAATTAACTACCACATGTTCATTTATTCTACATGTTTTTAACTTTTTAAGATTTGTTTGGGTTTAAATGTTCTTTTGAACACAAAGTCACATTGATGTATTGTCTACTATTTTGATTATATTTTTTAATTTTTTTTAACTAAATTAAATAAGGTAAGCTATATTAGATTGTTAACTTAATTATTTATATTTTGAACTCAATTTAATGTCATTTGTACTTATATATCAAAAGTCATTGTTTTTTTCAAAGTGAGACAAAAAACATGGGCACAAAACTAAATGTTTGTGTAGTTTTAAATTGTTTATTAAAATGGATTGATTTTAATAAAATTTTATCAGAGTTTTATAACTGAAGTTATGATTTTACAAAGATTACTTATTGTATCGATTTGAGTTGGAAATATATAGATAAAGGAAAGCTCTAATTTTTTTTAGGGTATTTAATATTTAAAAATATAATAATAGAAAGTATACTATTTCAACTATTATTTATAAGTATTAACAAAATTTTATTGTTTAAATCACATTTGACCCGTAATCCAGAATTTGGTGAGAGTAATAAAAATTTCAAATAACAAACTTATTTTTAAAAAATTAAAAATTAAACGAAACAACCACATACTGAATCGGTTCACAAGCAGACCGAACGGTACGGACCGGGCCAAGCCTAATTATGTTAACCCGTTTTAAAAGGGACATAAACATTAATTAAACAGGCCCGCGCGACCGTCATGGGTCACCGAACTATAGCTATTAGCTATCAAAACGTGGAGGTGGACGACACACCGCAAATCGGCAAATCGTCGACCGTCTCTGCAGCGTTGGGAATTTGGGATTCATAACAACAATGTGATGTTCAATACTAACATCTTACGTGTCCTCACGGAGGTCTCCACCGTGCGTCTTGACATCCGCCTCTGCTCCTCCGTAACCCCCGCCGGACCCACCGCCAGGACCATCCCTGCTCGCCTCCCCACCCCACCAGCTCCTTCGGCACTGCTCTGATCCAACTCTCATAACAATGATTAATGTTCCATGTCCCACTCGCACCCACTTATTTTATTTTATTATTTGTTAAACGCGCATTCAAGACCAAGCCCCTCCTCACTCACAACAATGATTGACGAGCAAGTCAAGCCCTAGCGGGGCCCCACCACCGCTACTGAGCTGAGCTGGGGTTAATGACCGACTCCGAGGCGGTTCGCTCTCCCACGCTCTCCCAGCGGAGAGCAATCAGCACGCGCCGACCCCCTGCCGTCACGCCCCGGCACGTGAGCGAGGCGCGAGAGAAGACCGACCGTTCGGCTTCAGGTCACGTGCACACCTCCGAGCGACTCGTGTGGAGGGCTGGTTTTTTTGCAAGCTGGTGCGCGCCATTTCGCGTGGGCCACAGGACGACTGGCACGTCACGAGGGGGAGGGCAATTCCGTCATTTAGGATAGGGGATGTGACCGCTGGTGCTGGAGCCCGTGAGTGTGAGTGTGTGTGTGTGTGTGTGACTGTGTGTGTGAGAAGGGAGGGAGGAGGACAGGAGGAGGAAGAAGACAATGACGGAGAAGTGCTCTTTAAAAGATGTTAGTTAGAAGATAAGCGTTACCTCAAGCGCAAGGCTGAGTGGCTTTCTTGTTTCCTAATACGAGGCCTCTTGGCATTGCGGCGAAGCAACAAGAGGTTAACAGAGATAAGAAGCGCGCCGCCTACTTTCATCCAAGAAACGTGTCAAGTTGCTTGCGCCCGGAGAAGATCCAATCTGAGCTGCTCACGGAAACGAAACGTTTGCCGTGAATCTGTGGAACAAGAAGCGGCCATGATCGTGGTGGCGGTGTTGATAGCCGGCATTCTAGTCGGGTTGTCGGCGGCGGCGAATGTCAGCTACGACCACAGAGCCTTGGTCATCGACGGCAAGCGACGAGTCTTGATCTCCGGTGCCATTCACTACCCACGCAGCACTCCTCAGGTCTCCTCTCTCTCTCTCTCTCTATATATATATATACATATATGAGCGTGTGTTCATACATTTATATGTGAAATTGTGGGATGGTATTGGTACAGATGTGGCCGGATTTGATTCAGAAATCGAAAGACGGAGGGTTGGATGCGATCGAGACGTATGTTTTTTGGGATTTGCACGAACCTGTTCGAAACCAGGTTCATTCTCGCTTTACTCTGCTTTTTAATTGTTTTATTTGTTATTCTTGCACTTATTTGTTTATTCAGTTCTTGTCTTGGTTTGAGTTCCTTTTAAGTTGCCACCAGTATTTAATTATTTAGTTGGAACCCGACAAGAATAAAATAAATACATTAAAAAAAACCGAATTTGATTTTAATGTTTCTGCGTCTCGTGTGTTCGTAGTACAATTTTGAAGGAAGGAACGATTTGGTGAAATTCATTAAAACAGTGGCAGACGCGGGTCTTTATGTGATTCTGCGCATTGGCCCTTACGTGTGTGCTGAATGGAATTACGGGTGGGTGAAGAATTATATTATTTCTTCTCGATTATTATACATTCTACTCACAGATTTGAGTTCACGTTGTTGCCATTTGTGATATGCATGTGGACAGGGGCTTCCCAATTTGGCTGCATTTTGTGCCTGGCATTCAGTTTCGAACTAACAATGAGCCATTCAAGGTTTCTTCCCCCCTTACCTACCCTGTTTGTTTTGTGATTTGGGCCTCTAATTCATTTAATCCTTCGCGTTTCTTTCTTTTTCCTTTTTTTCTTTAATTTAATTGAAAACTCTCAATTTCAGGCAGAGATGAAGCGGTTCACTTCCAAGATTGTGAATATGATGAAGCAGGAGAAACTCTATGCATCCCAAGGAGGACCCATCATCCTGTCTCAGGTTCATCCATCTCTCCTTTTCTTTTTCTTTTTTGTATTCTACTGGTCTAGTCTTTAATGCTTTCCAAGATATTCATAGTTTGACATTTGGGTTATTGTATGCGTATATATATTATATGTACTTCCCCAGTGGTGCCTGCTCTAGCGATAAGTTTATCATCATTTATATTCATATTCAAAGTTTATTTCTTTCCTAGATTGAAAATGAGTATGGAAACATTCAAAGCCATTACGGGTCTGCAGCCAAACCATATATTGATTGGGCAGCGGCCATGGCTACCTCTTTGGATACAGGGGTGCCCTGGGTGATGTGCCAGCAAGCTGATGCTCCCGACCCCATTGTGAGTTTCATCGTTTTTACTCACTTGTTGGCTTCTCTATGTGTTCTTATAATCGTTACCCTATATTTTATTTGTACAGATTAACACTTGTAATGGGTTCTACTGTGATCAATTTACTCCGAATTCAATCAAGAAACCCAAGTTCTGGACTGAGAACTGGAGTGGATGGTAAGGCCCCTGAATTCTTCATGGTAACAATTTTAGTTGCTGAGAAGATACGCTGTAACAATATAATTTTTTTGTGCTTCCTCCCAATATATCTCCCTTTCCAGGCCCTCTAATTAAATTGAATACCATGCCAGGTACCTGTCCTTTGGTGGTCGATTGCCCTACAGGCCTGCAGAAGATCTTGCATTTGCCGTGGCTCGCTTTTTCCAGCTAGGTGGAACCCTTCAAAATTATTACATGGTACTGCTGCTTCATTATTGAGACTCGCTTATGCTTCTCGAAATTTGTGTGATACAAACTACTTATACAATTGAGGAAAAATTCCATATATGAGCTAATATACAACTGTGTTCTGTATGCCCATAAACAGTATCATGGAGGAACTAATTTTGGCCGAACAACTGGTGGACCTTTTATTTCTACTAGTTATGATTACGATGCTCCTATTGATGAGTATGGTAAGCTCTGTATGACTGTACAACACCTTAAACATTAAGGTCTGAAATTATTAATTCTTTTAACTTTAGAAGTGTGGCTTCCACCTGCTGAAGATTTCAAAATTTGCATCTTCTTTACAGGACTCGTCAGGCAACCCAAGTGGGGCCACTTGAAAGATCTGCATAAAGCGATTAAGCTTTGTGAAGATGCAATGGTTACCACAGATCCCACAATCACATCCCTTGGCTCAAATTTAGAGGTATAAGCTTGATCACTGTCTTCAAGTCATATAATTAATGATAGTCATAACGTTCCTTTTTTGTGGATATCATGTTCATAATTTTGTAAGTTTCTTTCATTATGAGTGGGGACAAAAAATACTAAACTCTAAGTCTTCACGACTCTTGACTTGCCCATGCCACGCAATAAATCTAGGACGTTCACTTTGTCAATAGTCAATTCATACTTTGGCATCATCACCATTCCGAGCTCACTTCAGTGGCGACTGGCAAGTAGTTGGAAGGAGACATTCCCTTCCGCTGACATGGGTTGGAAATGGATTCTGTGAAAACTGATCGTGATTGCAAGATTTTGTTAAATGTGGATATAGGCTTGTTATGGCATATAAATTAATGTCCTCCTTTGATTATTCTGATTTCAGGCTAGTGTTTATAAAACAAAATCAGGGTCATGTGCTGCATTTCTTGCCAATATAGGCACCAAATCTGATGCAACCGTGAATTTCCGTGGAAGTTCGTACCTCTTGCCTGCTTGGTCTGTGAGCATCTTACCGGACTGCAAGCATGTAGTGCTTAATACTGCCAAGGTTTATGACCCTAGTTGCACATTTCCCAATTTAAACCATGCAATATAAATACTTTCCCATTATGGATTGTGGATAGTGATGTAACTAATTATTTCTGAAACAGATCAATTCTGTGGCTCTGGCTCCAAGATTCATCAGTCAATCTGTTGATGATAATGTTGACACTTCAAAAGCTTCCCAATCAGACTGGAGTTGGATTAGTGAACCAGTGGGTATTTCAAAGAGAAACTCATTCACAAAAGCTGGATTGTTGGAGCAAATAAATACAACAGCTGATAAAAGTGACTATCTGTGGTACTCAATAAGGTATAAATCTAGCTTTTTCGGTCTGCGTCATTCTTATCCAGGCATTAGGTTTGGTTAAATGTAAGCAGTTTTGGTTACTTTTTGGCAGCACTGAAATACAGGGCAATGAACCTTTCCTTCAAGATGGGTCTCAAACTGTTCTGCATGTGGAATCGCTTGGCCATGGTCTTCATGCTTTTGTCAACGGGAAATTCACAGGTGATTGAGGAAGAGAATGGTGGGCATTGGAGTTTCTTGGACAAGTTGCAAAATTAGATCGAACTATTAAGTAATGCATTCTTTTGGGGCTTTGTAGGGAGGAAATTTGGCACCAGTAACAATGCCAAGGTTACATTGGATATCCCCATCTCACTTGTTCATCGAAAGAATACAATAGATCTCCTGAGTTTGACAGTGGGACTCCAGGTTCAGCCTTCTATATTTAAATTTATGTAGTTACATTCAGAATGGTGCTGGGAGGAGCCATTAACTTATGCGATTCTACATTTTTTTCCAGAACTACGGGGCATTTTTTGATTTAGCAGGTGCAGGGGTTAATGGTCCAGTGAAGTTTAAACATCCAAATAAAGACGACTCTGTTGAACTTTCTTCAGCGCAGTGGACATACCAGGTGATTTCTCTAATACACTGGATTAACGTTTTCATTCCCGCAGCCTCATTGACCATCAGAATGAAGAAATTTGGTATTCATATATTGAATTGAGAAAGAAAAATATAATCCTGACCCTGCAAGGTCATGCCCTGGTTTTCCTTTTGTTGATTTACGTCAAATTTATAGAACTTCTCTCCTTTTCTCCCTATCTCTCTGAAATTAAATGATTGCAGGTTGGGCTGAAAGGTGATGAACTAGGCCTCTCTGATGGAAGTTCTGCAAACTGGAATTCACAAACTACCTTGCCAAAGCAGCAACCCTTGACTTGGTACAAGGTGGATAAAGTTACTGCTTGACTTAAAATGAGTAAATTTTATTACCTAAATGAAGTATCTGTTTGGTTTCTTAAGATGAATACGGCTTTATGTATCCTACTGTGCTTCATTTTCTATAAATAATTTATCAGCATATGATCCATGATGCAACTTGAACTTAATGCCACAATAATTTCATTTCAGTACTTTGGAATATATTTAGCTTTTTTTGAAAATGGAATTATATTAGTATTTAATTTTGTGAAGTATCAGTTATCAGTTCTGCATTTTCCAGGTTAGTTTACAAGTGTTATAATTGTTATAGAAGTGTGGTGTGTCTTAGAGTGATCCCCCCCTCATGACGATAAAGTTTCTCTCTATATTAACAAGATTAAATATTTGTTAACCAGACAAAGATTGACCCCCCTGCTGGCCTTGGCCCAGTTGCACTAAACCTCACAGGGATGGGGAAGGGTGAGGCATGGGTGAATGGACAAAGCATAGGCCGTTATTGGCCTACTAACGTCTGTCCAAGTGATGGTTGCACGGACTCTTGCAACTACAGAGGATCCTATAATGCAGACAAGTGCCACAGAAACTGCGGAAAGCCATCTCAGATACTGTATGTGATGTGCAGCTATTGTCATTCAAAATACATGTATTGTCCGTAAATTTTTGGGTCTCATTTCGTTTATCTTGCAGTTACCATGTACCTCATTCGTGGTTGCAAGAAAGCATAAACACCCTTGTGTTGTTTGAGGAGATTGGCGGTGACCCAACACAAATATCATTTGTCACAAGGGAGATTCGAAGCTTGTGTGCGTATGTCTCTGAGACCCACCCACTCCCTGTAGACATGTGGAGTTCAGACAATAAGGCCGGGAGGATATTGGGGCCTGCACTGTCCTTGGAGTGTCCATCTCCTAATCAGGTCATTTCTAACATCACCTTTGCAAGTTTTGGTACTCCTGATGGAACTTGTGGAAACTTCCGCCATGGCAAGTGCAGCAGCAGCGGAGCTCCTTCAATTGTACAGAAGGTACACACCCTGCTGGCTTCTGATTGATCTTCACATACACCACTTCTCTTTGATTTCAGTGAAATTTATGATTTTTGTACTTCATGCAATTTTGCAGGCTTGCATTGGGCGAAAGGGATGCAGCATCCTAGTATCAAGCACTACATTTGGTGACCCATGCATAGGACTGACAAAGAGTTTAGCAGTAGAGGCTTCCTGCTCCCAAGCATTGCCTCTTTAATGGGAAGCAAGCAAAAATTGCCCCCAAGTTATTATAGATAAGCCAATGTAGAGAAAATAAACTATGATTGCATACATAGTTCTGTACATTGCAAAATTGGTTTCATTTAATAAAAGAATGATATTTCTCACATGCTTTAATCTTCTCGGGCTGATCTTATTAATTAATTATATGGTTAGACAATTCCCGGGTGATCTCATGATCATATTAATTTACATGCTTCCGCTTCTTATGTGTGATTTATATTTTGAGTTATCATTGTGTGTAATATTAGGTGATATGGAACACACCTTTGAAATCACATTAAAATCCAAAATTTTTTGTCTGGGTGAGATCAACACATGATTAATTACAATGGGAGATAATCTCCAATGTGGAATTATATCTCAAGAATATTATTATTGTTTGCTTAGTGTGTTGAAACATAATACACACGTAGATAGAGGGGTTTTGCATTTAGGGTTTCTTCTAGCTTGTAAGATGTTTTTTTTTAAATAGTAAGTTTTTTCTAAAGAGCTAATCTTGGTATAATCCCTTCCTGGACCTTACCACTCGCGCTGGAGCATTACGCACCAAGTTTACCCAAGATGTTAATAAGAAGTACTTCACATGTAAATCTTGAAGGGTTAGCAGTTACTCCCTTTTCCCTAAGGGCTCAAAAAGTAGGATCTCTATGAAATTTCCAATAAGTTTGATCTGATTGTATAATTAACATAACCTTTTGTTAACAAAATATATTAAAAAAAGTTTTTATTAAAGCTCATAAAATAGATATTGAATGGGCAATTCTCTACCCCTCAATTATTTTAAAAAATATATAAAAACATAAATAGATTATGATACATTTAGATGTCTGATAGTCCACAGAAAGCCAAAGTAGCTCATTATTCTTCAACATAAAACCGGATTATGTTCAGTATTCAGATAATCCTTCCACTTCAGCAATTCCAGATTGTCTGTGAAACCTGCAGACCTTGCAGAAAGGTGAGTACAGGGTTGGGGCTTGGTATTTGTCCTCTCCACCCATCATTGGCATGGGCACTCCAATTTTCACTGGGCTAATGTAATCTGGCTGGTAAGTTTTGCCCAACACTCCCTCCACATGTTCTGTCAAATTGGAGAACCTGAACTGTGTCTCCAAGTGAGCAAAGGCATCACCGACTGGAATCTGGTAGTTGTGAACCTGGTTCTCTTCTGCTCCAATTGGTCTCACCTTGACATCCATTTCCAAAATTCCAGTGACCGTCACTCTCACACTGTTAGCGTCATCCGTTCGCTCCACCACTACTTGTCTTCCACAATCATGAGGTCTCCACTCGGCTTCACTGTCAGCAGGGATGCTCACTACCTCGCCATCCCATCTCACGAGGAGAGCATCCCTGCTGTCATCCCACGTAGGGACTCTGTCTGCTGCAATGACCAGGGTGTGGTTATCGAACATAACTGCAAGGGCCTGCACCCATGTGAAGTCCCGGGTTCTTCCCTGAGGTCGGGTTCCAATGAAATGGGCATTGACCTGAAATTTGTCGTCTGAGACGATAGCAAAGTCACCACCTTTTGCTCCGTGGAAGTAGAACATTACGCCGTCGCCTCCAACAAACCGGGGGTCATAGCAGAGGGAGCCAAATCCATTGCAGTTGGGTCTTCTATCTGCATGGATAAGCAACGTATTCAAGTACAAGTTTTTATACTTGGAAAATGAGAAGACAGAAATTCTTGATTATTACGCTTGCAAGTGACTTCGCATTTGCTACTGCAATCAATGTAACAGCCCTTATTATTCTTTCTGTTCTTGGGCTTCCTCTGCGCGCATTCATTGGGACACACTAGGGTCTTATGGTAACAGGCCCCTTTGGCTTCACATAGAACTTGTTCCTGCCCCGTCCAAGGAACCGGCGACAACAAAAGATAGTTTGTCGCGTCAGTTGTTCCTGAACCATTGCCCGTGCTATTATTGTTACCTCCCTTGCCGTTTCCCTTGCCATTTTTATCGCCGTTATTTCCCTTGCCACTTCCATTCCCATTGTTTTGGTTGCCGTTGCCATTGCCTGTACTATGATTACCGCCACTCTGACCACCTCTGCTATTGTTATTGTTGTCCTCGTCATTATCACCCCTGCCTCCATGGTTGTGGTTGTGGTTGTGATTATCCTTGCCGTTGTTGTTGTGGCCGTCGCCATTGCCGCCATAGCCACCTCTGTTGTTGCCATTGTTATTGTGACCATTGCCATAGCCTCCGTATCCACCCCTGTTGTTGCCATTGTTATTGTGGCCATTGCCATGGCCTCCGTAGCCACCTCTGTTGTTGTCATTGTTGTGTCCATTGTGGTCGATGGCCCTGCCATTGTTATTGTGACCATCACCATAACCGCCGTGGCCACCTCCATAGCCGTTTCCGTCCCTGCCATTGTGATCAATGCCCCTGCTGTCGTGGTTGCCATTGTCTTTGCCACCGTTGCGGTCGCCATTGTTATGGTGTCCATTGCTACCGTAGCCATTGCCTACTCCCTGAACAAAGGCGACCTCTGCGAGCATGGAAGCTAATATGACAAAGAAAGCCACCCAGATGAGTGTCCTCCTCGTATCCATGTCGACTACAGTTTTGTACCTCCGATGGCTAGTTCTTCTCGGAAGATGGTCGATTGGCTGTGGAATGAGAATCCCAGAGTACTTTTCCTTTATATAGGGAGAGAGCGTTGACATGAAAACTAAGCCTTGGACTGCACTCCGGCAGCATCACTTTTGTAGTTTTGTTCATTTGCGTCTTTCCAGGGAAAGCACAACTCCCTTTCCCTAGTACTCAGTACTCATACTACAGACAGCAAGGTTTATGCTTCAATTTGTCAGAAATGCGTGTTCTTTTTTGTTATTTGGTTTGGTAAATATTATGAGGACTCGCCTGAATTGAAGGAACGGAGATGGGCGGCACAGCGCAATGCATGAGCACATGGAGCACGTTGCCCTGCTCTACAGACTGCAATAGACCGCGATCACTCGAATCCACGATTTTTTAAGCCTTGAAACTGAAGTCATTCATTGGGGGACAACTTGTGATCAGCTGGTCTATTGCAGTTTATGCCCAGCAACATTGCATAAACTAAAGTCACAGCTTGTGGGTTGTGATTGAGACGGCTGCTTAATAACGTGTCATCACGGTGAACCTTCTTCCATAAAACATTTTCCCTGAAATATTTTATTGCAGTCTTGGATTTAAAAAAAAAAAAGAAAAAGAAAAAAATGAGTAATAAATAGGCAGCTTCATGGATTCAATGTACCCTATTCAATGTTCCTACCGATTTTTATTTAAACTTTTTTAATGCCAATTCAATGAGGAAAAGTACTAACCTATAAATTTGGAAGGCTGGAATTTGGATTCGGATCGAATCAAAGCTCACCCAAATCTAAATTGCAGCCTTCTCTTAAATTTGAATTTGGATTCGGGTGAAGATCAATCCTTGTTTATACTTGAGCCGAAATTTAATAATATTAATTTTTTCTTTCAAATCAATTCTTAGTAGCTTGATTCGCTAGTAGCCTTAAGCCCACGCACTAAACATCACTTAAATTTATTAGTATGCTAAAGGCTGGCTATATATTTATCCAACAAATACCATTGTCAACTCTGTATTTATCATTTTCTACTTCACCATGAGTTTCACTGTCCCAGTTTTTACCACGGAGTCAATTTTTAAAATTTAAATTACTTCAGATACTTAATAAGATAGTGTAACAACTACCTCCATCCACCACCTCACCAAAGACGCCCCTAAGTTTGCCTATCTGTGTTCTTCAAGTGAGCAGATAAATGAAGTTGTGATCTTTGGTAAGGCTTGTTCTTGCCTACAGCAATATGTTGTATTTTGACGCATTACCAAAGGTGACTGATACAAATACCAAATAGGCATATACTTAAACAAAACAAAAAATGCCAAAACATTTTATGGAATGGTCCAATCACTAACGAAATTTGAACGAATTCAAAAGACTATCCCAACACCAGCAGGAAAATATGTACACCATCCGGTATGCCTCTTGAACAATTATATCCACCTGTAACGATTTCTTAAGAAAGTTGGCACCCCTTATATACCAAACTTGAAACTCCTACAGAATGTGAAAACGGCTACATAAAAATGGGGAGATCATTTGTTGGCTCGTAGTTGAAGCTAAGACCCTCTCCTCCACCAGCCAAGGTGATACTACTTGAGGTCTCTTCCTCGACAACAACCTCAGTAGCCATCTTCAGAAAGTAACTATGCCTGCACAAAGACAAGTCAAAAATCTCAGGCACAGGAAAAAAAATGTAGATTCACACGAGGCCAAGTAATAGAAAACACACATACCATCTTGTGTCAGCAGTCAACTCAGGATGGAAAGCAGTTGCTAGCAAATTCCCTTGCTTGACTGCTACAATCACTCTATTCTCGGATCCTCCGGTATTCTCCTAAAATAGCACTACTAGATTTTCAACGAGATAACATAGCAACAGGCCAGTGTAATAAAAGGGAATAATATGTACATTTCAGTTTCCTCTCCCCAGCTTTTGGCAGCAGCCATACAACACATTAAGCCTCAGGCTTTACTGGCTTCTATACCAATGCCAAACAAATTGACTAGAAATTCAACGCTTGGACAAAGGGCTCTCATATTTTACTGTACATTTCCATTTTTGACCAGGAACAGAACATGCCTGTGCTAAAATGCGAAATGCACCCAAAACCCTCTATCCCCCATTGAACCAGTTTACCGCATCAATGTGCAGCTGGTACAACAATACTGAGACTGCCCGTTCCTAGAATCAGAAGTACTTATTTGCAAAGATCAAGTGTCAATTTTCTAATTTAAAAGGACCATTTTTTTTGTAACAAGGATTTTCAATAAATGAGGTCCAAAGTGGTTGCACAATGCCATTCTTCTCTCTCATTTCCTTATAGTTGTTCACTGAATAGTGAATACCTATTTGAATATTGATAAACATGATAGAAAAAATTAAAGCATACAATGTAGGTCTAGCTAAGCAAGTGTTGATCTAGTAGTCCTAAGTAGGACCGGGATAGCATTACTGTCATATCACCCTGGCACCAAACCAAAATATCGGAAGTGTTTTTTGAATATAGTTTTAGCTCAATTGAATTTCCACAGAAGATGGCATCACAGCATCAGCTATAAAAGTCATGACCGCGCATTTACATTCTTTCCAGATGTAATCTATCATAAAAACATAATGCAGGATTAAGCAATTGGCGAAAAAGGATTTAGATTAACTAATGACTGTGCATTCTGGTCTGTTTGTCAAGACATTTGATATTTCTGCACACTGAGAAAGAATTGCAAAGATTTAGATTAACCTTTTTATCGCACCAAAGGAAAATTAGAGCATTATTCCAAAGTAGACCATTTTAGAAGATAATTTCTGTTTTAACTGTATGAAATGGAAAAGTATAGAAATGTAAATATCACGACAAATTACAACATATAAAATCGAAGTACTTTGGAATATTGGAAGTTGAAAACTACATTATGAGTAAGGGCAAGAACCAAACCACTTGGCCTACCATGGGAGAATTTGTATCCAACAATTTGGAAGATGGGAGAGGATAATCTGCCAGCACTTCAACTTCTGGCCCTACTTCAAGGATTGCAGGAGCCCGGATGAACACTCCACGGAACGTTTCTGGACCACCTTCCCATGCAGCAAGCTTTGGTACTGAAAGCTCTGCCTCAAAGCTTTGAATCTGAAAAAGAGAGACTTTTTTTTTTTGAAATGATGTTCTTATACTAAGGCAGAATGTGTTTACTCATAGGCGGGCGGGCTCCTTAAATGACATAAATATTTGAAACAATATTGAAAAATAAAACTCAGAGAGAGTAAATATGCCACTTGACACCAATGATTTAGTTAAAATTATGATTATTTGCTTCAGTATTAGCTCAATAATATTAATGGAATGAAACAGCAACCAAAAAAGAAAGGGAAATGGATACATTTGTTGAAAGAAAAAGGGACGGACTAAATTTTTTATTCACCACAATTTTCACCAAAATCTTAGTGTTTAACAATATGAAATTGACATTTACAATGAATTGGCATCCAAGCTCTCGTTCCTGTTCAATTTATACAATCAAACTATGAGCTATCTGCTATCTATGGTTACATAGGTGGTGTTTGGAAAATTCACTGCCTATTGTTTATTGTTTTTTGTGTTTGTGTTAGATGGGATACATATATCAACCTTTTACAGTGACACTGAGCTTATACTTACTTGAATGAAGAGTAGATACAATTACCTGACCGCCAAAGTAGTTTCTGTGGACAGTACAGTCAAGTCCCCCTATCAACTCCTGGCCTCCAGTTTTCTGCCCTAGAACAAACAAACAAAAGAATGGGAACAAATTTCATGTCCTCAATAAGTTAAGTTGCGACAAAGTATCCAAAAAAAAAATAAAATAGGGTAAGGGGAGAGAAGCTCACCGGTGGCTTTGTCAGCCAAAAAAATAAGCCCTGCGCAGGTCCCCCAAACAGGTTTTCCCATTTTTACAAATTCACGTAGAGCTGGAAACTACAAATGAGATTGAATAATTAGTAAAACATTAAAAAAAAAAAAATCAAAAGTATCGAACCCAGTTGGCCCTGACAGTTGTTCAAGCCCCTGCTTTGAATATATATATATATATATATATATATATATATAGAGAGAGAGAGAGAGAGAGAGAGAGAGAGAGAGAGAGAGAAAACCAGGTTATGGTACTCGGCAAGCTTGGCCATGGTGGTGCTCTCTCCCCCGGGGATGATCATGGAGCTTATATTCTTCAGCTGTTCGGGCTTTCTTATCGCCACGCCATCCACTCCCAGCCTTCTTAGCGCTGCAAAAACCAAACCACACACCGCAGAGATTTAAGATTGAATTGAACAAGCACGCGAGAGAGAGAGAGAGAGAGAGAGAGGGGGGGTGTGCGTGTGCCCGCGCATGCCTGCAATGTGTTCGTTGAAAGATCCCTGTAAGGCGAGAACGCCGACGGCCATGACAGCTCCTGCGTCTTGCCCCCTGATCCACACACACGAGCCGGCCCTTCGTGTCCCTGGTTCGTTAGTGATAGAGCAGTCGCGGAACGAGCACCAGGTTGTTTGTTGTTTTGGTTTGGTCTGGTCTTGTCCTCTTGTTTTTTTTTTTTTTTGCCGTTTTAAAAATGAGCACGTGTTTGGGTCTTTCTAGAATATTTTTTTTAAATTATTGTTAGGCCTCTTCACCGGAGGCGGATGGTGCTCGCAGTGCCCGGCCCACCTTTCATTATAATATTAGTTTATTTCAAAGGGCCCAATAACAGACAAGTTTTCTTAATATGCATTTTCTTAAACATTATTACTTTTAATTCACCTATTTAAAACTAAATTTATATTTTCATTACTATGAAAATATAAAGATACAAATAAATCAATGATAAAAGATGAAGTATTTCAATTTTTTTAAAATAGCAATGTAATGAATTTTTGTAAAAGAGAACGTACAAGAGGACAGGAGATTTGATTACTATTTTTTATCCCTTTTTTTCTTTTCAAAATAAATTTTCAAATTATTTATCAATAATTTAAAAGAAAAACATGCATATACTTCCAGTGCTCTCCTTAATTTCATTTTAATTTATACCAAAATAATTGTATACCTTTCATATTTATTGTTAAACATCATTTTGTTTATATTGAATATATACATTTTGATTAAGTCGGATTTTAAAAGTGCATATTCAGATAACTTATGAAACTTTAAAAGGTATTTAAGTTAAACCAAAGAGTGGTGGGTGATATCAATGAAGTTTTTTTATAAACACCTGACATATTTATGAGTCAAAATTAATTTTGTTTTGGTATATTTAATAATCTATTTATCACTTGTAATTATTTTTATAAGTAATTATTCATAAACCACAATATCGATTGAACAATTAACTTAAGATTTATACTTTAACCCCAGACTATCAAAACAATTTTTTCCTAAAAAATCACCTTACCTAAAGTAATAACAATAATCTCCTTTTATCCTTAGAGGTTGATTAGTTGGTGCGAGGGCTTGTGAGAAAAATGTTGGGTGTATGTTTGGTTATGATATTTTTGTTTTTATTTTTAAAATATAATAGTTATTTTGAGTTCAAAAAATAAAAAAATAAAAGTAATAAAAATTTATTTTTATTTTTCAAGCCTTGAAGAATAAAATTAATATTAAATTATTTTTATTTTTATATTTTATATATTCAAAAATAATTAACGCATTTTAAAAATAAAAATAAAAAATATATAAAATATACTTTAGATTTTTTTTACTTCAAACACAATAAATAATTGATTGGCTGGGCTTACTGTACACTTAAAAATAAATAAATAACAAGAGTTTTTACTTTTATTGGTTGGGTTTACTTCCAGCCGACCCGGAGTTGTTGCCGAGCCGAGCTCTGTGAGAATAACAAGAAGAACCCCACGGCGTATTGAGTCACCACTGGACGTTGGATCAACGGGAAGAAATGAGGGGCAGTGGCGGTCCAGGGGCTAACAAACCAAAGAGAGCCGCCACAGGGCCGCAGAAGCGCCGCAATGGATCCAGGTCGACACCACGCCGGTCCCAGATTCCGACCGCGTCCTCCTCCCCGGATTCCCAACAACGACACCAAATCGAGGAAGAACCAGACATTCAGGAAGGAGAAGAAGAAGAAGAAGAAGCAACGAAGAGAAGTAGCAACGGAGACAGAAGAAGCATCACCGGGAAAGAGAATCAGAAACAGCAGCCACGGGGAAGGCGAAAGCGAAATGGGAATGTCGACGAAGAAGGTGAAGATGTAGACGGGGACGACGAAGAAGGAAACGCCAATGCTCAGAAGAGTTTGTACACATTCCCAATGCGAAGGATCGATCGGATTGTCAGGAGCGAAGGTTCCGATATCCACATCAACCAAGAGGCCATCTTTCTCATCAACAGGGCTGCGGTATTCCCGATGTCTAGGGTTTCGATTTTCGTTGCTTGTGTTTCAGGGTTCCTAATCTATGTTACTTGTTAGTTTCATACCCCTGCATTCTCGTTGATTCCCAAATTCTAGGTTTTCTATCTGTGGTTACTTGTTTAGGGCATTCTGTATTGTTAATAGTCTCTTATTATGCTCCGAAGTTTTAGGGTCTGGTCTTTAGTTAATTTGTGCGTTGCATATCGTGCGTGAATAATTAAGTATGCATTCTTATAATGTTCTTCTCTTCGGCCTTCGCTGCTGCGTCCGTTGGTTGATTGCAGGAGACTTTTATTGAGTTGTTTTCGAAAGATGCTTATTCATTTTCCGCCAAGGACCGCAAGAATACTGTTAGTTACAAGAACCTCTGTAAGTTTTCTATCTATCATGCAGAATCTAATGTAACATCGTTTCAATCCGGAGAGGCCTATCTATAAAGGTTCATAAAGTTTTTTTCATAAGCAGCAGTTTTAGCACTGTGGTGGTCAGGTGGTACTATTGATCCCAGGCTTGCATCCATCCGTATGCACAAATCTTAGTCATGACTTTTGAGAGTAGAATTTCTTTCTCTGCATTCTGACAACCATGAATTTACACCGTTTATTTTGATCCATTAAGCAACTCATATGCACAAGCCTAGATTGTGACTTGGATCCACTCCATGATTTTCATCATTTCAGTCTTTGACTCTTTTGCACATATGAATTTTAAAATGATTGGAATTCGTGGAATGCTTGTTGGGTATCTTTGTCTTTAATAGAAACCCATTACATAAGATGCATACTAGTTAATTCCAAATTTATAGTGGTTCATCAGGAAATGGAGTTGTAGCATCTACACTTGGATATCAATCTTTAGGCTATATCTCAGAAATGGTGCCATGTTATTCACGCCAATATTTCCTTTTTATCTGTTTCAGCATCAGTCATTCGTAAACAGAGGAAATATGACTTTCTTTCAGGTGTTTCTCTGGTTCATATGCGTTGACCTATTTTCATTTAGTTCTATTACCTATGAAGTGTGGGCTCTACCAACAAGAACTCTTCACCCATATTATTAATCCTTCTGAATCATCTTCCTTTTTTTTTTGGTTTTCTGTTTTTACTTGCAGATTTTGTCCCTGAACAGATCAAAGCTGAAGATGCTTTGGCTGAAGAGAAAAAATAATTGACACGGGAGCTTCAGGAGATCATCGTTTGTGCTACTTTTAAGACCCAAGAAGAATTTTGTTGTGCTTCTCTCATGTAAAAACTGACCCCTATGATTATGAAACCGATACAAATGCATTCCTCCTTTTCAGAGCTCAGATAAAGCATACACTATGGTAGGCCATTCGAATGTTTATGTAATGGAATATGCAAATGCTTCCTCTTTTGGTCCTGATAAACTATAAGGCTGCGTGGCGCCTAACGGTTTCTGCTCCGTGTATTGAGGAGACCATTTTTAATCTGGATGCCTATTTTTTGTTTCATGCGTGGAGAGATTTAGAGAGCCCAGGGAGTTAAGAGAGGCTTCCCAGACAAGCGCACTCATAGTGCTACTTGCAAATTGCAGGGTTTCTGTTCGATGCCCTGCGGCAACCAAAAACTAGTTCTGCAGATATGAAAGTTGAAGAAATCTACAGACTTTTTGATGAATTGACCTGTGCAATCTATTACCCACAGGCCACAGTAGTAAAAAGATGTATTGTTTGGACAAATTGCCGTGCCATATTAAGACTGCATTATAGCCATCGTGATTCGTTACAAGCACCAGTAAAGGCATGGTGCCTGAAAATCTAGAGATTACATAAATTGAGCATCCACCACACGCGGTTGTGGGCAAATTCCACGGTCTCAAAAGACTTCGGTTTGAGGGCATGTAACCTTCTTACAGTCACTTGTAACTATTATTGGGGATTTTATGCTGTTTGGTGGTTTTATATTTTTTTTTTCTAAAATATGATTATTTTTAAAATTTATGTATTTTTATCACTAATACATAATTTTAAATTCATTAGATTTAGATTTATTATTGTTAAAAATAATTTTAAAAAAAAATATCATATGATCATCCTTTCGATTTTTTTTTTTTCTTTGCTCACACTCTGTTACAAAGGCAAATAACTCTGTTCATGAGCAGAAAGCCCATGCATGCATGGGTGGCCAAATTTAGCGTTCGCTACATGGTTGCTGCAACCCTTCAGTCCAACGCAAGCTGTAAAATTACAATTGTTACTATTCAATGCAACTCTTTAGCCTGTCTGTTGAACAGAGTTCAATCTAGAAGATGCGGTTTTGGGTTAGGAACGCGCACAATAGTTTATCGAAGTACGTACGTAGGTGTGGTTTTACCTGTTTTATTTTTTAGTATCTTATTTGACTTCATTACAAACAACCACGCAGCCACTCCACACTGCTATATATTTGCGGCAACACAACCACTAATACCCACATCATTCATCAACCCCAAAGCTCTGGCGGTCTGTTGTCCATCTCGCCACCTCCAGCCCGCCCGCCGTCCATTCCCCAACCTCTCTCTCCACCCCTCCCCTACCCGCTCCCAAACAAAACGAAACCTACCCCCAACCCCCCCCCCCCCCCCCCCCCCCCCCCCCCCCCCCCGGCTATTATTTAGCGAAATATCTTATCTTTCTAAGTGGTTTTAAATGAAGAAGATGAAATAGTTCCCCAGCTCGCTGCCGATGAACACAAAAAAAATATGGGCCCTTTGTCCAAGATTTAAAAAAGGGTTGGTTTAAAAAAATTTTATTTAAAAAAATTCATTTTATTGTTATTTCTAATACCAGAGACTGTTTTTTAAAAAATCGTTTCCGATGAAAATATAATCTAAAAAAGCCGTGCAAAATGGTAAAGTGGAAAAAAGGTCTTAAAAAATTAAATATTATTTATTTACTAAAAAATTAAATTTTTTTTTAAAAACTTCCCCCTTTTCTTTTTTAATAATATTTTATTTTAAAAAACAGATATATCAAATATTATTTATGAAGTGAAATATGTTTTGAAAACATAATTTTTAATATATAACCAAAATAGGCACGTAATTTATTATTTTTTTAACCCTACCAATTCTAAGTAAATTATTAAATTTATTTAAAATATTTTAAATATAATAAATATGTATTAATTTAAGTGGTTTTAATAATATTTTTAACACAAAAATAATATTAGTTATTTCTGATACTACTTTTTATTTTATTCTAAGTGTTTTTATATGCGCAATGTTTTTTTAAATTTAATTTTTTTTTTTTTTTTTTTTTTTTTTTTTTTTTTAATATAATATATATATATATATAATTTTTATATATTTTTTATCCTTGAAAAATAAATAGTAATTATTTAAAAATATAATGGATAGATATTTTAAATATTTCATTTAATGGATATCATATAACTCTATCCGCATTCATTGCACTAAGATGAATATGAATAAAAATTTAAAAGATTGTCTTATAAATATATTATAAGATATGATAATAATAATTCATTTATTCTTTTTAACTATATTTCAAATTTAACAATAATATGTAATAATAATAATAATAATAATTTTAAATCCAAGTAACAACATGTATTCATTATCTATGTTTAACTTAAAAAATTAATTATTATAATTATTTTTTATAAACAAGTTATGATTTAATAATATTTGTTTAAAGATAGATAAACATGTAATATGTTCAACACCCAATGTTTGTTTATGCGTATTTATAGCCAAGTACTCAATCAAGTTTCCGAACTCGCAGATGAATGTAACCAAACTAGTATGAAGTATCCACCCGCGCAATACCTAAACTATAATGTTTTTACACATTTTAAAGTATCTTCTCTCTCGGATATGGTCAAATTCCATAACTAAAAAAAAAAGATATTAATTAATTTATCTCTGACTCATGAGCCATAGTAGCGCAGCATAAGCAGCTTGCGCCTTCGATTCAAGGAGGTGCGAGTTGCTCCGAGCTGCAACACAGTCCATGTTTTTGCTGCAAAATTGTTGCACTCTTTGTCGAAGAAACAGCCATGAGAGGTGCGGACTCTCTGGTGGTGTTGTCGGTGTTGGTGGCAGGCATTCTAGTTGGGTTGTCGGCGGCGGCGTCGAATGTCAGCTACGACCACAGAGCCTTGGTCATCGACGGCAAGCGACGAGTCTTGATCTCCGGTGGCATTCACTACCCTCGCAGCACTCCTCAGGCCTCCCTCCTCTCTCTCTCTCTCTCTCTCTCTCTCTCTCTCTCTCTCTCTCTCTCTCTCTACACACCCACACACACCCACACACGTGAGTGTGTATACATATGGGTGTATGGTGTTTTGTCTGAAATTGTCGGATGATATTGGTACAGATGTGGCCGGATTTGATACAAAAGTCAAAAGACGGAGGGTTGGATGCGATAGAGACTTATGTTTTCTGGGATTTACACGAACCTGTTCGAAACCAGGTTCATTCTCGCATTACTCTGCTTTTATTTTATTTTTTATATTTGTTATTCTTGCATTTACTTGTTTATTTAATTCTTGTCTTAGTTTGAGTTCCTTTCAAGTTTCCAGCAGTATTGAATTATTTAGTTGGAGCTCAACAAGGATAAATAAAAATATACATTAAAAAAATTCAAATTTGATTTAAATGTTTCTGCGTCTTGTGTTCATAGTACAATTTTGAAGGAAGAAACGATTTGGTGAAATTCATCAAAACAGTGGCAGACGCGGGTCTTTATGTGATTCTGCGCATTGGTCCTTACGTGTGTGCTGAATGGAATTACGGGTGGGTGAAGAATTATATTATTTCTTCTTGATTATTTGACATTATTATACATTCTATTGACAGATTTGAGTTCACGTTGTTGCCATTTGTGATCTGTATGTGGATAGGGGCTTCCCAGTTTGGCTGCACTTTGTGCCTGGCATTCAGTTTCGAACTAACAATGAGCCGTTCAAGGTTTCTTCCCCCATTACCTACCCTGTTTGTTTTGTGATTTGGGCCTCTAATTCATTTAATCCTTCGTGTATCTTTCTTTTTTCTTCTTCTTTAATTTAATTGAAAACTCTCAATTTCAGGCAGAGATGAAGCGGTTCACATCCAAGATTGTGGATATGATGAAGCAGGAGAAACTCTATGCATCCCAAGGGGGGCCCATCATACTATCTCAGGTTTATCCTTTTTGTTTTTTGGTATTGTACTGCTGTAGTCTTTAATGCTTTACAAGATGTCCACAGTTTGACATTTGGGTTATTGTACATGTATATATATATACTGCCCCAATAGTGTCTGCTCTAGTGCTTATCATCGTTTAGATTGACATTTTTAATTTATTTCTTTCCTAGATTGAAAATGAGTATGGGAACGTTCAAAGCCATTTTGGGTCTGCGGCCAAACCATATATTGATTGGGCAGCATCCATGGCTACCTCTTTGGATACTGGTGTGCCCTGGGTGATGTGCCAGCAAGCTGATGCTCCCGACCCCATTGTGAGTTCAGTTGTTTTTGCTCACCTGGTGGCTTCGCTATATGTTCTTATAATTATTTGCCTATATTTGATTTGTACAGATTAACACTTGTAATGGGTTCTACTGTGATCAATTTACTCCAAATTCTAACAAGAAACCCAAGATCTGGACTGAGAATTGGAGTGGAGGGTAAGATGCCCGAATTCTCCATGCTAACAGTTTTTGTTGCAGAGAATGATGATACCTTGTAACAAAAGTGTTGAACCAACTGCGACATTTAGCATTTTCTTCCAACATCACTCTTTCCAGGGCCTCTAATTAATTGTAATACCCTACCAGCTATATTCTCTTTGGCGGTCAAGTGCCCTACCGGCCTGTGGAAGATCTTGCATTTGCTGTGGCACGCTTTTACCAGCAAGGTGGAACACTTCAAAATTATTACATGGTAAATCTGCTACATTACTTGGACTCACTAGCGCCTTCTCAAAATTTGTGGGATAACAATTGCTTATAGTCAAGGAAAATTGTCTTATATAAGCTGATATATAATTGTGTTATGTATGTCCGTCGCTAAACAGTATCATGGCGGAACTAATTTTGGCCGAACAGCTGGTGGACCTTTTATTTCTACAAGTTATGATTATGATGCTCCTATTGATGAGTATGGTATGCTCTTTCTGTCTCTACAACACCTTAAACTACAAATATAAAATTGTTACTCTTTTTAGCTTCTGAAGTGTGGCTTCCACCTGTAGAAGATATCAAAATTTGCATCTATGTTACAGGACTCGTGAGGCAACCCAAGTGGGGCCACTTGAAGGATCTGCATAAAGCGATTAAGCTTTGTGAAGATGCAATGGTAGCCACAGATCCTAAAATCTCATACCTCGGATCAAACTTAGAGGTATTAGCTTGATCATTACCTTTAAATTCTATAATGAATGACAGTCATAATGTTCCTTTTGTGGATATTTTGTTATTCGTAATACTTTAAGTTTCTTTCTTGCATTATGGGTGGAGGTAGAAAATACTAAACTGGCATCTTAAATTTTTTTTTTCTTTTTTTTTTTTTTTTTTTTTTTTTTTTTTTTTCCATGGTAAAAAAACAAAAATTAAAAATATGTTGTTTTCATTGTTAAAAAATGAAATAGTTTTTTTGTATAATTTTCAATTTTTTATACCAAAAAAAAAATTTTAAATTTTAAAAACAAAAAAAAACCCCCCCCCCACACCCCCCTAAGTCTTCCAAACTCTTCACTGGCCATGTCATGTAAAAAAAAAAAACCTTATGAGTCACTTTGTAAATGGTTGATTCAGACTTTGGCATCATCATCATTCTGAGGTCATTTGAGTGGCGGCAGTCATATGTCTTCAAACAAACATTACCTTTTGCTGATGTAGAATGGAATTGGATTTTGTGAAAACTGATCATGAATTGAATCGTGCTTGCAAGATTTCATTAAATGTGAATATATGCTTGTTTTGTTATGGCCTACTTTAATACTCCCTGATTATTCTTATTTCAGGCCAGTGTTTATGAAACAGAAGCAGGGTTATGTGCTGCATTTCTTGCCAATGTAGGCACCAAATCTGCTGCAACTGTGAATTTCAGTGGAACTTCATACCTCTTGCCTGCTTGGTCTGTGAGCATCTTACCTGACTGCAAGAATGTGGTGCTTAATACTGCAAAGGTTTTTCTTTTCTTTCCCCAACCTTTTAAGAATTAAATCTTCTGATAATGTAATATCCCTTTTTCCGTAAGTCTTCCACAGTTTTTTATGACCCTAGTTGTGTATTTCCCAATTTTAACCTTGCAATAGAAATAATTTGTCATTATGGATTGGGGATACCAGTGTAACCAATAATTTCTGAAACAGATTAATTCTGTGGGTCTGCTTCCAAGATACATCAGTGAATCTGTTGATGAGAATGCTGACTCTTTGATAGCTTCGCAATCAGACTGGAGTTGGATTAATGAACCAGTGGGTATTTCAAAGAGCAACTCATTCACAGAAGCTGGATTGTTGGAGCAAATAAATACGACAGCTGATAAGAGTGATTATCTGTGGTACTCACTAAGGTATAGATCTAGCTTTTTTGGTATGTCATTCTTATCCAGAGATTAGCGTTGGTTAAATGTAAACAGTCTTGGTATTATTTTGGCAGCACTGAAATACGGGGAAATGAGCCTTTCCTTCAAGATGGGTCTCAAACTATCCTACACGTGGAATCGCTTGGCCATGGTCTTCATGCTTTTGTCAATGGGAAATTCGCAGGTGTTTCCACCAGAAGTTTTACTTTCAAATAGGCATGAGAGTTTCTTGGACATGTTGCCTAATTGGGTTGGATTGTTATGTAACACATTATTTGTATTGATATGATTTGGTGCTTCGTAGGGAGGAAATTTGGCAACATTGACAATCCCAAGGTTTCATTGGATATGCCCATCTCACTTGTGCATGGAAAGAATACCATAGATCTCTTGAGTTTGACAGTGGGACTCCAGGTTCGGCCTTACTGGTTTAGATTCGTGTAAATGCATTCAGAATGGCAGTGAGAAGAAACATATCCTTATGCAATTCTATGTTTTTTTTCCCAGAACTACGGGGCATTTTTTGAATTAGCAGGTGCAGGGGTTAATGGTCCGGTGAAGTTTGAACTCTCAAAAAGCAACTCCTCTACTGAACTTTCTTCGTGGCAATGGACGTATCAGGTGATTTCTAATACGCTGACTTAACATGTTTATTTTCATAGCCCATTGGTCATCAAAATTAAGAAACTTGGGATTCATATATTAATTAACCAATATCAAGCAGCGCAATTTTCTGTTGTTGATTTAAGTAAAATTTATTGAGCTTCTCTCTCTCTCTCTCTCTCTCTCTTTCACTAAATCATTACAGATTGGGCTGAAAGGTGATGAATTAGGTCTCTCCTATGGGTGTTCTGCAGAGTGGAGCTCAAACACTACCTTGCTAAAGCAGCAACCCCTGACTTGGTACAAGGTTGATAAAGAGTTAAAAATAGTAAATTTATTACCTTTATGAAGCTTCTGTTTACTTCCCTAAGATGAAAAATTAAGGAAGGCTTTTCAAATCTTAGTGTGCTTCATTTTCTTACATATTTTATGAGCATATCACAACAATTTGCAACTTGAACTTAATGCAGCACTTGGGGATATGTTTAATTTTATTAAAAAATTTCTTTTGCATGTGTTGTAATTGTTATAGTACCTTGCCTAGTTTGTCTCAGAGCGAAAAGTTCTTTCCATAGTAACCATTAGGAGAATGTTTCTCTCCATATTAACTAGATTCAATATGTCTTACCCAGACAAAGATTGATGCTCCTGCTGGCCTTGGCCCAGTTGCACTAAACCTCACAGGGATGGGGAAGGGTGAGGCGTGGGTGAACGGACAAAGCATTGGGCGTTATTGGCCTAGTAATGTCTCTCCAAATGATGGTTGCATGGACTCTTGCGATTACAGAGGACCCTATAATGCAGACAAGTGCCACAGAAACTGCGGAAATCCATCTCAGACACTGTATGCGATGCGCAGTCATTTAAAATTATGAGTCAGTTAACTTGTTGGGTCTCTTACTTCCATGTCCTTTATCTCGCAGGTACCATGTTCCCCGTTCATGGTTGCATGAAAGCGGCAACTCCCTCGTGCTGTTTGAGGAGATTGGTGGTGACCCAACACAAATATTTTTTGTCAGAATGCTGCTACACCCAGAGAATAAATCACATGTTGAGTGATTTTTTTTGTTACCTGATTTTATATTTCATCAATGCAATAAGCCGATTGATGTTGTTGGATTTCCAAACGATGCGATTTTACAGGTGGCAATTGTTTTTTAATCATCTATTGGCCATTTTAGAAAAATAATTATCCATGCGATAAAGTCAAAATGACAAGTAGAATGACAGTTTGTAGGTGGCTTGCCTGCGCAAAAATTAAAAGTACCCACCTAATGGAATATTTTTAATTAATTTACACTAATGGCAATTTCATTTATTATTTAGACACATTTATGACTGCTAGATTGATATGGATGTATTCATTTATTTTTTTTATTCATGTTAATTCAACCACAAAAAACATATTTTTATACGAAATTATTTACACAATGAATAATTTTTTTTAATAATAGAATTTAAAATTTTGTGTGGGGAAGTGAGATTTTTTTTTTTCCTTTCCAAAATGCAGTTTAGATTGAGTGAGGCATATTAAAATACGACAAATTCAATTTTAGTGATATAGTTGAGAGTTGCTTAAATCAAAAGATCGCTGAAGAAGGTGTTCGAGTTGGATGTTTAAATTGCTACTTCATGTCGCGTCATTAAACCGTAGCTTCACGTTAATTGGTTTAAAATTGTTATCCTCACGACCCACTGAACTTGGTGTTTCTAAATTTTCAATTTAAATAATGATATAATTTTAAATATTATAAATTGATAACAATTCTTATAAATGACTAATATTAATTCATACAAATATCATAATATTAATTAAAATAATAAATTTAAACACTTTAAATATGCTATTCAAAATCTTCTGAATTTTAAATATAAATTATTTTTAAAATTTTTAAATAGATAATATATGAATGTATTATTAAAGAATATAAAATGAATCTTTAATTATATTTTAAATATTTTTTATTTAAACTAATAACATAATAAAATATGAATAAAAAACAATTATTATTTTATATTTAAGATTTTGAATAACGCATTTAAAATATTTCTATTCATTATTTTAAATAATTTTATGATATTTATATGAATTAAAATAAATATTTTATGTATAAAAATAATTAAAAAATATTATTTTATAATATTTTAAATTAAAAAATTATTAAAACCCATTTTTTAAAAAAAAAAAAAAAAAAAATATTTGTCTGCCTGGCCCCCCCCCCCCCCCCCCCATATATACTCATTGTTTTGAGACAACATGCTTAATGGAGAGCCGGCATGATTAATGTTTAATGTTTTCTATAATTTATCAAATAAATTTATTAATAAAATTTCTATATACTTTGAAAATTTTATAAGAGAAGTCGATTGTTTTGATTGGGTGATATTATTTTAAAAAATATTTTAATTTTATATGATAAATTTAAAATTTATTATGAATGAAAATTTAATTTAATTTAATTTTTTTAAATAATTATATTTTTAAAAATAGAAATTTGAGGTTCGCATAAAATGAAAAATCCTTTACACGTGGCACCTTCTTCTCTCACGTAATCACTACCCAGCATAGTTATTATTAGGTAGGAAGAGCAGAGCTGAAGACGCTTGCTCTGCGTCTAACCGTCTCTGGTGTTAGCAAAGCGAAGAAGCAACCTCCTCCTTCGATTCAAGGAGGTCCAAATTCCTCTGAGCTGCAACAACACAATCCAAGTTTTTGCTGTAAATTGTTGCAGCCTTTGCCGAAGAAACGGCCATGAGAGGTGCGGAGATTCTGGTGTTGTCGGTGTTGATAGCCGGCATTCTAGTCGGGTTGTCGGCGGCGGCGAATGTCAGCTACGACCACAGAGCCTTGGTCATCGACGGCAAGCGACGAGTCTTGATCTCCGGTGCCATTCACTACCCACGCAGCACTCCTCAGGCCCTCTCCTCTCTCTCTCTCTCTCTCTCTATATATATATATATATATATATACATATATGAGCATGTGTTCATACATTTATATGTGAAATTGTGGGATGGTATTGGTACAGATGTGGCCGGATTTGATTCAGAAATCGAAAGACGGAGGGTTAGATGCGATCGAGACGTATGTTTTTTGGGATTTGCACGAACCTGTTCGAAACCAGGTTCATTCTCGCTTTACTCTGCTTTTTAATTGTTTTATTTGTTATTCTTGCACTTATTTGTTTATTCAGTTCTTGTCTTGGTTTGAGTTCCTTTCAAGTTGCCACCAGTATTTAATTATTTAGTTGGAACCCGACAAGAATAAAATAAATACATTAAAAAAAATCCGAATTTGAATTTAATGTTTCTGCGTCTCGTGTTCGTAGTACAATTTTGAAGGAAGAAACGATTTGGTGAAATTCATTAAAACAGTGGCAGACGCGGGTCTTTATGTGATTCTGCGCATTGGCCCTTACGTGTGTGCTGAATGGAATTACGGGTGGGTGCAGAATTATATTATTTCTTCACGATTATTATACATTCTACTGACAAATTTGAGTTCACGTTGTGGCCATTTGTGATCTGTATGTGGATAGGGGCTTCCCAGTTTGGCTGCATTTTGTGCCTGGCATTCAGTTTCGAACTAACAATGAGCCGTTCAAGGTTTCTTCCCCCATTACCTACCCTGTTTGTTTTGTGATTTGGGCCTCTAATTCATTTAATCCTTCGTGTATCTTTCTTTTTTCTTCTTCTTTAATTTAATTGAAAACTCTCAATTTCAGGCAGAGATGAAGCGGTTCACTTCCAAGATTGTGAATATGATGAAGCAGGAGAAACTCTATGCATCCCAAGGAGGACCCATCATCCTGTCTCAGGTTCATCCATCTTTCCTTTTCTTTTTCTTTTTTGTATTCTACTGGTCTAGTCTTTAATGCTTTTCAAGATGTTCATAGTTTGACATTTGGGTTATTGTATGCGTATATATAATGTACTTCCCCAGTGGTGCCTGCTCTAGCGATAAGTTTATCATCATTTATATTTATATTCAAAGTTTATTTCTTTCCTAGATTGAAAATGAGTATGGAAACATTCAAAGCCATTACGGGTCTGCAGCCAAACCATATATTGATTGGGCAGCGGCCATGGCTACCTCTTTGGATACAGGGGTGCCCTGGGTGATGTGCCAGCAAGCTGATGCTCCCGACCCCATTGTGAGCTTCATTGTTTTTGCTCACTTGGTGGCTTCTCTTTGTGTTCTTATAATTGTCAGCCTATATTTGATCTGTACAGATTAACACTTGTAATGGGTTTTACTGTGATCAATTTACTCCAAATTCTAACAAGAAACCCAAGATCTGGACCGAGAACTGGAGTGGATGGTAAGGTATCTGCATTTTTCATGCATATATCCCTGCAGACCGTCTAATTAATTGGAATACTAGGTATATGCCCTTTGGTGGTCGATCGCCTTACAGGCCTGTGCAAGATCTTGCATTTGCTGTGGCCCGCTTTTACCAACGAGGTGGAACACTTCAAAATTATTACATGGTATTGCTGCTCGATTATTGAGTCTCATTGAATTTTTTCTTCAGCTCCTGATGAGATTTGTAGGATAGTGATTGCATGTACTCAAGGAACAATTTTATATATAAGCTAATATACATTTTTTTTCTGTGTGCCCCTAATTAGTATCATGGTGGAACTAATTTTGGCCGAACTGCGGGTGGACCCTTTATTACTACAAGTTATGATTATGATGCTCCTATTGATGAGTATGGTATGTTCTCTCTATCTGTTGTAGGGTTTTAAATGCAACTCCACTTCAGCTCATTACTTGTATGCAACCACCATAAATTACAGGACTTGTGAGACAGCCCAAATGGGGCCACTTGAAAGATCTTCATAAAGCAATAAAGCTTTGTGAAGATGCAATGGTAGCCACAGATCCATCAATCTCATCCCTTGGCCCAAATTTAGAGGTGTAAGCTTCGTCATTTTCCTTAAATTTTATTATCAATGATAGCCAATGTTCCTTTTGTGGATATTTTCATAATTTTAAAGTGTCTCTTGTATAATAAGCAGTGGAAAATTTTTCTATTATCGTGAAGAAATCAAGGTATTCCAAACTTTCTCTGGCTCGTTTCATGAAAAAAATAATAAAATAAAATCTGAGGACCACTTTGCAAATAGTTAATTCATACTTATTTGCCATTGCCATCATTTCTAGCTCATTTGAGTGGTGAGTAGTAGCTAGAAGAAGGCATTATATCCTGCAGCTATGGATTGAAATCGGATTATGTGGTATGTCATATGCTTATCATGGCATACATTGATACTTCCTTACAATCAATAATTCTGATTTCAGGCTAGTGTTTACAAAACAAAATCAGGGTCATGTGCTGCATTTCTTGCCAATGTGGACGTGCAATCTGATGCAGAGGTGAATTTCGGTGGAAGTTCATACCTTCTGCCTGCTTGGTCTGTCAGCATCTTGCCTGACTGTAAGAATGTGGTTCATAATACTGCAAAGGTTTGCTTCCTTATTCCTCTGCCTTCTATGAATGTAATATTCTGATAGTGTGAGATCCTCTTTTCTGTATATCTTCAGACCTATAGTGGGGGCAGTTGTAATGTTTTGGAGGTAGCACTGTTACATTAATGTTCTAAATGATATTAGGGATCAAAAGTTGTGTTTCTTTGAATTTCTATTCACAAGTGTACAAAAATGCTGCTTTGAATTTCAGCAACCATATACTGGTTTGGGTGCCCTTTTTCTATGAAAGTTATATAACATATAATGTTGAAAGTAATGTAACTAATATTTTCTTCAACAGATTAATTCTCTGGCTCTGCTTCCAATATTCATTCGTCAATCTGTTGATGAAAATGTTGACTTTTTGAAAGCTTCACAATCAGACTGGAGTTGGATTAACGAACCAGTGGGTATTTCAAAGAGTGAATCATTCACAAAAATTGGATTGCTGGAGCAGATAAATACTACGGCAGATCAAAGTGACTATCTGTGGTACTCATTAATGTATGAATCTAGCTTTTTTGGTCTGTCATTCTTGGTTTACTTTTTGCTCATCCAGGTATTCGCTTGGGTCAAATGTAAACCCTTTTTGGTAACTTTTTGACAGCACTGAAATACAGGGCAATGAGTCTTTCCTTCAAGTTGACTCTCAAACTGTTTTGCATGTGGAATCGCTTGGCCATGGTGTTCATGCTTTTGTCAATGGGAAATTTGCAGGTGATTCATAAAAAGAGGGTAACTGAAGTGTTGAGTTTCTAAAAAGTTTACTTTTAAATTGACATACGAGTTTCTTGGACAAGCTGGGTAATTGGATTGAACTGTAAAGTAACACATTCTTTTTATTGATATTATTTGGGGCTTTGTAGGGAGAAAATTCGGAAACAGTGAAAATGCCAAGGTTGCATTGGATATTCCCATCTCGCTTGTGCATGGAAAGAATACGATAGACCTCCTGAGTTTGACAGTGGGACTCAAGGTTTGGCCTTCCCAATTTAGATTTATGCAAAAATGTCAGCAGAAGGATATAGTTATCTGCCTTAGATTTTTGTGTGGGGGTATTTTTCCTTAGGTTAAAGTTGTCTTCTTTATATGGAGAGACATTAGAGAATGTTGCTGGGAAGAAACATTACCTTATGCAGGTCTACATTTCTTTTCCAGAACTCTGGGCCATTTTTTGACTTAGCAGGTGCAGGGGTTACTGGTCCAGTGATGTTTAAACTCTCAAATAATGACACCTCTGTTGAACTTTCATCGGGGCAGTGGACATATCAGGTGATTTTCCCTTTATACATTGACTTGACATCCCTTAGTCTCATTGATTGCCTGAATGAAGAAAAATCCTTTCATATCATGATAGGAAAGCAAAATATAATCCCACGTCCTGACCCTGCAATGTTACCCAGTGCATTTTTCTTTGGTTGATTAAGTGAACATATCTTGCCCTTCCCTGTCTGTTCTCTCTAAATGAGTGCAGGTTGGGCTGAAAGGTGATGAATTAGGTCTTTCTGATGGGGGTTCTTCAGAGTGGAAGTCACGAACTGCCTTGCTAAAGCAACAACCCTTGACTTGGTACAAGGTGGATAGCATTCCTACTTGAATTACAATAGCAAAATCTATTATCTTTATGAAGTATTGTTTGGTATCCTAAGATGAAAATTGAGTAAAGCCATTGCAAATCTTTATATAAGCATTCAATTTTGTTATGTATAAAATGTCCTTAGTAATGTGTTTTCTAAAATAGGTCGTGCGTGTTATAGTTGCATTGTCGGTCTTTAAGTTGAAAGCTTTGTTTGTTCTTTTTCATGTTATCTCGACACAGTTGCTTTCATAGATTTGTAACATCTCCATATTTACAAGATTCAATACTTGTTAACCAGACAAAGATTGATGCCCCCCCTGGCCTGAGCCCAGTTGCGCTAAACCTCACAGGGATGGGGAAGGGTGAGGCATGGGTGAATGGGCAAAGCATTGGGCGTTATTGGCCTACTAATATCTCTCCAATTAATGGTTGCACGGATTCTTGTGATTACAGAGGAGCTTATAATGCAGTCAAGTGCTTCCGACATTGTGGGGTTCCGTCTCAGATACTGTATGTGGCACACAGATGTCATTCAAAATATGGACACAACCACTAAATTGTTGGGTTTTATCTCATTTATCTCGCAGGTACCATATACCTCGTTCATGGTTGAAAGAAAGTGCAAACACCCTTGTGCTGTTTGAGGAAATTGGTGGCGATCCAACACAGATCTCTTTTGTCACAAGGCAGATTAGAAGTCTGTACTCGCATTTCTCTGGGACCCGCCCGCTACCTGTAGACGTGTGGATTTCAGATAAGGCAGGGAGGAACTTAGGGCCCACTCTGTCCCTACAGTGCCCATTTCATGATCAAGTCATTTCTAAGATCAACTTTGCAAGTTTTAGTACACCTGATGAGACGACTGGAAATTTCAGCCATGGCCCGTGCAACAGCCGCAGAGCCCTTTCAACTGTACGGAAGGTACACACCCAGCTGACTCCTAATAAATATTTACGCACCTTCTCTTTGGCCTCTCGTTTCTCATAATGAGATTTACGTTTTTGTACTTTGCCTTTCACACAGGCTTGCATTGGACGAAAGAGTTGCAGCATAAGAGTATCAAACGCCACATTTGGCGACTCATGCATAGGGCTGACAGAGAGCTCAGCAGTAGAGGCTTCCTGCTCCCAAGCATCAACTTTGTGATGGTAGAGCAAGCAAAAATTGTCCCCATATTGTTTTAGATAAGCCTCCGACTGCTTTTAAAATGGTGTGTTTAGTCTAGTTGAAATGAACTGAAGAAGCAATAGTGATATCATCAGTATCTATAGACGTAAGCTATCGGGGGAGTATACTCATTACCCAAACATATTGAAGTAGGTGTTGTGAAGCACGGAAACAGTAAGCTATCATTAATCTCTACCCGCTTAGCTTGTAATCCTTCGCTCTAGGCTTTAGCCAATTGGAAAAAGAGAGTCAAAATGCCCTTCTTGTATTTTACTGTGCTAATGAGCCACATCTTGTAAAACAAAGCAGGAGCAACATCCGTCTGATTATCAGGATATCGGAGATCTCTAAACTGTAATAGCTCAGGTTGGCGGGTCATCATCATGATGTAATTCAAGGACATTTGTACTGTTTATCTAAAGAAATACGATTGTATAATTTGTATTTAACTAACACTGAAAATTGGCGCAATGCGTCGCGTTTAAGGGCGCAAACTTCGATACAGAACTCACGCCAAAATTGAGCATGACAACATAAACACAAGGCCAATGTACACTTCCAACAAAAACAAGAGTTGTCTGCTACATCTCAAATCCGACTGATTTTCCTAACATAGCTATTTCTGCTATCTTTTCTTTTCTTTTCTTTTTTGAAAATTTAGCCTTCATGAATTAAGAAACGTTTAGTAAAGTAATAAATATTATATTGGAAAAAGATTGTGTACATAGAATTGTTGAATCTAAGAATACTTCAGTTTCTTCTCCAAATAAAATTTCGCTATTCCCACCTGTAATAGCCGAATATTGCATGACAAATAGCTGTGCTGGATAACCTGTGCATCCCGTTCCGTCCATCTTTTTCAAGCCCATAAACACCTTCATTTGAAAACCAGTTGGTCGGTCTCATTGTACAGTGTATGAAATCGATGAACCGATTTAAGGAGCCATTTGGATGATGAAGGTAGGAATAAATTGTCCTCAGAACGGCCTCTTGTCTTGAAGACTAGGTTAGCTCGAAAATATGAATCCTTTTGATGATTACTTGTAACTGGAGCTACTGACTTTTGCTGCTGGTAATGGTTTATCCTTTAAGCTTGTGCTAAGAATGGATTCTGAATTGCCCTGAAGGCTTTCAGAGTGTCTGGGTCGCATCCAAATCTTCACATGCCCTTCCCGGCATCCAGTGACAATGGAATCTTGAGTAAAAACTATGCTAGAGAGAGATTCATGATGGGCTTTGTGAGAAACTAAAGGGGAGAGCTTCGGAACATCTCGCATGCTTGGGGCCGGATGAAGTGTGCCTACTGGACAGCTGCTACTCTCCCAATGAGATGACTGACCTCCACTGCTGAATCTGGGGGACCCACCAGGCGGGCATCGACGTATTGGAACTACAATCTCATCCATTGACAGGTCCCACAGAAGCAATTGAGTGTCCTGCTTACAGATGCGCAGATACACGGACAGCGAGTTTATTTTTTTAAATATGTAGGACAACTTAAAAACATTATATCTCAGTATGCAAACACTTCAGAAGTGATACTCAAGCACAGTTGATTTCATCAAATCTCATTCTATCACATCTCACCTTAACCAACTCAATTGGATCCAAAACATTTGGACTCAAACACGGAACCTTTATAAACAGCATTTGTTTCCCCGACTTGTGTAGTGATATTGTTTTTTGCATTCATTAGGCTACGGTGTGAGCTACACAAATGAAGATTTTGATTCCTGCAGTTGTACATACCTGACCCACAGAACCAAACCGGTACACAGCACTTTCCTCGCCATCTGAAGCGGGTGATGCCCAGTATGAATCAAAAGAGACTCCACTGACCTGAAAGTTTGCCAATGTGAGATACTTAAAAAGCCGGGGAAGCTCCAACATGGATGCTGTCAATTTAACACAAACTGTACCCATGAATTGTGGCCCTCGCCCCATGCTACAACCTTCTGATCATCCATGCTCCAAACATGAACGAGATCATCTTCACCACCAGTCAAAATGTATTTTCCATCCATACTAAGCAACATCATCCATGATAAAATTTCAATTGAAAGAAAAAAGAACTAGAAAACTTTACATAAATATCCAAAATAATTTAAATGAGCAAATTCAGAACAGCCAATAAATTCCTAGGGATGAATTAATAATAAAATAAAACTGCATTAACTTCCTTTTCCAGAAGAACAAGAAGATGTATTCACCTCCAAGCGCAGCATAGAAGGGCACCATAATAACTTTTACCACCACATATTAGTTGTTCTTTTGGGAAGTCAAATACTCGTAGGTAACCTACATTTGCACTAGTCAGCAGCAGAAGATTATTCAAATCTTATCAACCAATACTATGGGTAATAGATAAACCTAATACCATCTCTATCCACTGTTGCCAAATACATCCCATCAGTGGAGAAAGCAATGTTGTTGATTGAAACTTGGCAAATATGCCATCTAGCCATGGGATTGCTCTGAAAACGAACATCATTATAAATATTCCTCAAGAAACAGCCAAAAGATACCTTTAAACCCCATAAAGGCACTAAGCAACCAAATACAAATTTAAACTGATGTCCAACAATGCTTTCATGCAAGAAGAAGCTACTTCACCATTTTTCTACAGTTACCACCAAAGCTTGGAGAAATTTTACTTGAATTTTTTAAGCTTCAAACCTATTTTTAGCATTACTTCCACAAGTTCCATTCTTGGATCAGGTCAGTGTTTTCCTATAACGAATAAATTGTGTCAGAATCTGGCTCCCATCTTTCTTGCTTACTGAACTAGTGATAAGCTTTCTGCTTACTACTGTCTTTTATATCACATATTCACATATAATTTGAGAATTTACAAGTCCAAAGACAACAATTATAGTTCTAATTATCAAATGATCAAAACAAAAAAACAGAACAAAATTACAAGCCTGAATAAATTTCAAGTTTCAATTCTGAATAAACTGCATGAACTCAGAAACTGCATGTCAAACCCATTTTGTACAAATAAAAGAGACAACACTTAGTTCTGAACATCAAAAGATCAAAATATAACAGAATAAAATTCCAAGCCTGAATAAAGTGCCATGTAGTAGAAAAAAAATGGTCCAAGTGAGCCCCATTTGATCCCCCATCAAGCAGAAATGGTATAACTAAAGGAATTGGCCAAATTCTAAGTCAGCTCCTAATAAAACTGCATGGGCCCAGAAAGTGATGTCCAAACCCTGACGCATATCTATGAGAAACCAAAAAACAATCTGGAAGTCTAGGAAAACTTTCCATAAGCTTTTTACATTATCAGGTTTCACACTAACATTATCATGTTTCATCCAGAAGGGAAAGAAGGGGGGGGGGGGGGGGGGGGGCGGTGGTTGAGTGGGGAATCAACTGCACTATGAGTTTCTCCTAAAAGAATAATACAAATGATCAGATAATGGTGATTAGTGATTACCCTACTGGACCGTGCATGCGCAACAACAAATTGAGTTTGGTCTTTGACAGTTGGGAAGGAAGTATCAACTGCACCATCCTTACTCTACATTAATAAGAAAAATGCATCAAATGTTCCTCCCAGCAGTGGGGGGGAATATGACAGTTAAAGACAGAATAGGGAATTCCAATCAAACCAGAAGGCTTGCCTTTTCATACACGTACAAGTTCCCATCAGCATGAGCAACAACAAAGGCACCATTGCCTCCAGGAACCCATGCAACACTCGTACAGCGGCTGTTGAAACAGGAATTTCAGCAACTAGATACAGAAACTTGCCTTCATGTTTAAACATAATCTTTCACAACATTCATTCATAAATTCAAAAAACAAAGCAATCAGAAACAATGAACGAAGGACACAAGAAGGACTTGCCTGTTAGTGACAGAACCATCTTTGCTATAATGTTGACCACCAACAAGCTTCTTCCCGAAATCTTGCAACTGGTGTCTCAGGGATGCTGAGTACACTACAATAGCGCACACAGGATAATGCACACGACAGCATACCCCACAGACTACTCTTTCTCAATAGACACAAGGAACTATATACAAGAGATTTCTTACCATCCCCCGTGCTCAATCCGATGAGCAAGTCATGCCCATCCTTAGCTTCGGGATCAAACGCATGGCACACGGGGATTGAGGTGCTAAAATGTATTGATTTTATAGGATCCTATACATAAAAGTAATAAACATGTATAAATAGCAGGCAGAATAAAAAAAAAACAATCATTGACAAACATGTGCTGACATCGTTAAAAATCACCTTATCCTGAGAATTGAAATCACTGACAAAAATAGTGTCCCCTACATTGAAAATAAGGTAAGTCCCTTTGCCATCATAATTAGGGTTAGTAGGAGAACTACCACTAGTGTGAGACACCCCTAATCCTACAGGAACACCACCCCTATTACTACTCCCAGTCCCCACAACGCTCTTACTAGCGCCAATCCCATTCCCTCCTACAAAACTAAGCGCTCTGCCCCCGGTCCCGCCTACCAAAAACTTGGCCGCGAATTTCACGCTGCTGCTGGCGCTGGGGTTGGACGCCGCAGCTGCCGGCTTCTCCCCCAAATGCGCTAGGGTTACCTGGGAAATGAATTCAATTTTCCAATTGGCACAAACGCAACAAATGAATGAATGAATGAATCGATTCGGGGAACCGAACAATGACTAGGTAGCGAGAAAGCGTAATACCTGGGACGCAGATTTGCCGTGGGCGTAGTGGAGGAGACCGGAAGGGTAGGACTTCTCGTACTGGAGCTTGTAGCGGCCTTCAGGGGTTTTGAAGTAGGCCTTGAGCGTCGTGGGCGATTGGTGAGGGTTGATCGAAGAAGAAGAAGAAGAAGAAGAAGAAGCCATAGACATCGCTCCGTTGCTGTAACTGCTTTTGCTGTTGTTGTTGATCGTAACGGACTCGCCAAGAATCTGTCGCTCCTGCGAGGCGAGGGTTCATGGCAGTCAGTCCTCTGTTGTTTTGGTTTCAGTTCCGACTACTACATATTTTGTGTTGTGACGTGTGTGTGCGCGACCACTACATATTTTGTCTTTGTGTAGTGTTGAAATGCTATGGAAAATTCGGGTATGAAAAAGGTCTCTAAATTTTTTTTTTCACCGGCAAAAATATAGAATTCGAACAGCAGATAGGGAAAATGGCACTGGGAAGCGTAAATTATTTAATCTAGCAAATTATTATGAAATTCCCTGAAAAATACAATTTCAATTTTATCCTTTAACAAGAAAAAATTTATAATAAACATAAAATATATAAAATATATTTTTATACCTTTTTTTATTTTTTTTACCTTAACCGATCACCATATAAAAAATAATTTTTTATATTTTTTATATTTCTATCTCTTTTCTACCTATCTTTTTCCACTCTAATTTTATATCCGGCCAAGCATAAGGTTAAAGAAAAAAAAAATTGCAACTCGGAGAGAGTGGATAAAAGGTGTGTGTATATATATATATATACTGCTTGATAAAATTGTGCTATTAAAAAAATATGCTTTTAGCTAGAAAAAAGCATATATATATATATATTTACTGTTTGGTAAATTATAATTTTAAAATTATTATTGATTATAAAAACATATAATAGGTATTTGATAAAAAAGAAGAAGAAAAAAAGTTATTGTTACGGTTTAAAAAGACAAAAATATCATTTAAATGAATTCGCGAGAGAAACAAGGAAAAACGCCATTCATGGAATCTGGGCGTCTAGCATTGGCTAGATTAGCAATGGCATTGCCTAAATTAGAGAGAGGTCTGGTTGAGGAGGAGCACCACATGGTTCGGGCAGTGAGCGGGGAGGACGCACGATTCGAGCAAAGAGGAGGACACATAAGCCGACCAGCCGAGATGCCGAACAAGAGGGGGTTGTCGTCCTCACCTCGCATGCTGTCGCAAGGCCAGAAGTCGGACGGGAGGTGACTGGACGAAGCATCAGAACGGGATGGTGTCATGCGAGGTGAATAAATAAATTATTTACTAATTATAATTTGAAGTAAGTGCAGTTAAATTTGTATAGAAATCAATTGAATCGTTATAAAATAAAATTTCGTAGACATATTTATTAATAAGTAAGTATTAAATTTAACGATTAAATCGATAAAATAATAAAATAATAAAAATCATTAGCCACACCCAATTCCTATTCATGTTAAGTTAATTTTATTCGATAACATTACGTATCAAATAACATAATATTATTATGATGGCATATCCGAGTTTTAACGCAAGTTGAGGGTAAGTTGGTCCTTTACTTGTTGAGGTGGGATCGGATGGTGGTCCTCAGGCGTCGGAGGTCTAGAGTGGACATCGGGTTGGACGGTAGCCGTTGGACTTTGGGGGTACTGGTCAACGCGACGGACGGTATCTGTGACAGGAGCCGTCGCAGACAGTAGCGGAAGTAGGGTTGTGCGGGGTTTTACTGGGATTTGATATGGTGCAGCTCAGGTGCACATTGCCCTGTGCGTGCGCGACCGACCAACCAATCGAGCGAATAGGCAGGCAGGCAATACCCACTCCGTTACTGCGTGTGGATAGTGAAAGGCCGCTTTTTACGTCGCCGTATTATTTATAGTGGTGGTTGCCTTCTTATTTCTATTCACAAAATAAACAAGCCACGTCCCTTCGCCAGTTGCCGTACACTCACAAAATAAACATGCCACTCGGATAGAGTAAAATTACTAAATTAGATGGGTTTTACATGATCTTAATGTATACATCCTGTAGTTAATGATTCTGATTTCATAATTTTATGGTGAGGATTGCTACTGATACAACCACGTCACGTTAATTGTAATTGAGTGGCACAGCTGTAAGTTTTTTTTTTTTTTGTTTTGTTTTTGAAAGCTTTACTCGTCCACAAGCCATTTCATTTATGTCTTGTTAGAACTTAAATTTACAATTTAGTTGTATGGACTTGAGATTTAAAATTGGCTTTCGTTGTAGTATTTCTCCAACTATGAGATTTAAATTCAATTCTCCAACTTGCAATTTACGCGTGTATCTTATAATATTTTGATTGAGGCAAGATTATTGACTCTTCATTTAATTGATAAGATCCAAATTTACAATTTAATTGGTTGACTTGAACTTGTGATATCAAAGCATTCCTTTAAACTTGTAATTTAAATTCAACGCTAACATACCATTTTAAAATCGTGTTTTGCAATCTTTTGGTCAAAAAAGTATTAAATAGATAAAAATTAAACTTATAGTTCAATCGTATGAACTGAAAAAAAAAAAAAAAACCTTAGCTAGCTATTTCATATAAGTAAAAAAACCAATATAGCTACTTAATGAAAGATTTTTTCTAATGTTTTCCAAAAATGCCAAAAAAAAATACACCAACCTTAATTAGGTCAACATTTTAAAAAAATTATCTACTCCGGCATTTCTAAAAACACCGAAAAAGTGGCAACAAAAGTATTGTTTATCTGTCATTCCAAAAACATTGAGAAAGTAACTTAAAAAAATACTTACATTGGCGTTTTAGAAACACCAACATAAGTAATACTTATCTCAGCATTTCAATAATACCATACTTATCTCCAACATTTTTACTTTTGGTTTAAATCTTTCTTTGCAAATTTATAGTCTCATGGCACTCCTGTGGTTTAAATCCAATGCTTCAGTTTAAGTTTGATCGAAAGAGAAGTGCTAACTTGTAGCTTAATGGATAAAAGTCAAACTTTTGATTTAATTGTATGACCTTATGGTTTAAAGCTTGACTTATGAACTTATAGTGTCATAGCACTCCTTCAAACATGTAAAATAAACTCAATGCTTTAACTTACAGTTTAAGCCCATGTTTGTGATTTTTTGGTTCAAGGAAAAGAGCTACCTTTCAGTTTAATGGATAAAAGTTAGACTTATGATTTATTTTTATGAACTTGCGGTTTAAAGCTTATTTTATGAACTTGTGGTCTCTTAATACTTCTACAAAATTACGGTTTAAAATCAATGCTCCAACTCGCGATGTAAGCTAGTGTTTTGTAATCTTTTAGTTTAATTAAGGAGGAGTACTAACTTGTAGTTTAATAAAGAAAAGACAAACTTGCAATTTAATTACATGGAGTTGTGCTTTAAAACTTGGCTTGACAACTTGCACTACATCTTGTAACACTCCTCTAAACATTTAGTTTAACCTTAATTTTCCATATTATAGTTTAACCCTTTGCTTTGCAATCTTTTGGTCCATGGAGGAGTGCTAATGTAAGAACTCATATATGTGGGTTTAGGGTGTTAGCCATTTGTTAGAAGTCATGTTTTGGTAGGTAGATATTGGTACAGTAATATACACGTGAAATGAAGAAATTTGATTATATTTGGATCTGATTTGAAAATTAGGGTCCCAATAGGCAATTTTATGATTTTAAATGGCATTTTGAGTTCATTTAATTAAATTTTTTTACTTTAGAAAAAGGAAAACATGATCGATTTTAATGAATGACCTTTTTGGTAATTTTGTTAGATTAAAGAGATTTATTGGAGGACAAGTCAGTGGTGTCCTGGCTGCTTTATAACTCTAGGGAGGAAGGGTTGCTTATGGGACAAGTAATCCCCTTTTTAGGTTGTGTTTAAGTTCGACTATGACTCATTACTCTATAAAAGACATCCTAAAGTTTTTTTGTTTCGTTTTGTGCAATTGTGAAGGAATCTAAAAATGGTGGAGGCACAAAAAATATGTTGAGAGACAACTTGTTGAACATGGGCCATCAAGTCTGCAATTTTATGCATTTTTGAGATAGGGAATCATTCTTCTGGTATATATTTAACCTAGATACCATAAATTGAGAGTTTTTGGAATGTGTGTCACACACACACACACACACACACACACACACACACATGAGCTTAAATATGTATGTTGGTGTGTTTGGGATAATAAACTTGTATTATGTACATGTAAATAACCGATGAATTATATTTTCTCTTATTGCATATACCAAACTGGTAGGTTTAAAGTGGAAGCTGTGTTAATTTAGGTATGTGGATGGTAGGTAGTGAGAGAGCGGGAGTCATGGGTTGAGCTATGGGCATCAACCTGACGCTATGGGCAAGTGTGATGCGGGGTTTGGGTTTACGGTATGGGTAGGTTCCTCCTTTGACCTTTGCTATGTTTGGTTAATCGAGGCACCTGGTTAGAGAACTTTACTTAGTAAATTTGGATTAGTTTGTAAAACTGGGTAGGTGACCCTAATGACCTAAAAGGCAACTTGTGATTTATGTACAAATGTATTTAACTATGCTACAATACTTGCATGCTTTTGTGTCACACTTTGTTTGAACACAACTTAATCCCACATATGGTTTTTTCCTCAAGTGTGTTTGCTTAGATTAGACTTTGGTGATTTAGTTGATATGTAAGATCTTATATTAAATATAGTGTTGTGTGATTCACAATACAGTAAATAAAAAGAGACACATGATATATGTAGTTCGGTCAATGCGATCGACTTCACAGGTAACGAGGATATTACCTACACGGAGATCAATCTAATATAAAACACATCGAGGTCTCTGCCTTTATCATAAAGAAAGATATCTCCACCTCACTTTTAATCTACTTACGTAGTCATAGATAATAAACATAACAAACTCACTCATTATTGTTTCTCTTTTGTTCTATCATTCATACTCTGCATTGTTTTTCCTATTTCTTGTTCTTCAATCACCACTAACACTGCTCTAATCTCATAGAAACAATATGTTCTTAATTATTGTTGTCTTTGTTCTTTGTTTTTTCCTTGAATGCATGTATTATTACAAATTAATAAACTAAAATCCTTATACACAAGGCCTTCAACCCTATATATAGGTCTATGCATGGCTACCTCACGAGATATTAGGGTTGTCACGCCCCGAATTCCAAGAAAACCCAGAACCATGAACATGACTTCCCCTTGCCCGCACCCGATAGGTCAAGGGGTTGGTGACTAGCACCAATGGAGACTATACCGCGGGTGCTGTCTCAAATATGCAACCCTGTACAATCATACATCAAGGGTAATCCTGTACTTTCCCATATATCATCATGCATACAATGAGTCAAACAGTCATACAGACATCACATCACAAACAGTATGCAAATATAACTGTCCACGGACCCATGTCCGAGATACAAACATAATACAATACACAATACAGCATACAGTACTATATCATACATCAGAGTAGTGGGCACGTCCTCCTAGAAGAAAGTCCTCCACTAGTCTCGGGTCACACCTGAAAAAGGTAAATAACAAATAAGGGTGAGCGATAAGCTCAGTAGATGACCCCAACACTCCACATCATGCAGACATACAAGTCTATACTACATGCTCTGTGTACTCGTGCACTGTGTAATGTGCACAATCATCAGGACTCAGCCTGCAAACAAACATCAGGACCTAGCATGCCCACACAGATGGCTTGTCCACGATCCTCAACAGGATCCCACTCGGGGCACTTAGCCCTACCACAGCGCTATATGCCCGGACACAGTCGCCACACCGGCCTGCCATCGGCGCATATGCCTGCCACGGCACAGCGCAATATGCCCGGCCACAGTCGCCACACAGGCCTGCCATCGGTGCATATGCCTGTCACGTCAACCACATAGCACCATCGGTGCATCACGGTGAGAACCCAAACAAGTCACGGAGTCCATGCCCCAATACCTTACACCAACATACTAACATTAGTATGACATGTCATTCTCAACATTTCCTTTGGAACTGTAGCCAGTCTTCACAAGTAAATCCTCAATCCTTGATTTACGAAGGAAGTACCCATAGTAGCTATTTTCTTGAAATTAAAAGTCCCGGCATTGGGTTCCCATAGCATAACTAAGATAATATGATTTTTGGGGATTTTTCTGAGATGTCTAACCCCACTTTCCAAAAATTAACCACTACGAACTTTTGGGTTTTTCCGAAATTTTACACTAAATCCCAATTTTCACATTTTGAAATAGTGGAATTAATTTTTCTAGTATTTTTCTTTGAATCCAAATGGGGGGTATTTCGTTATTTACATTGTAACTTAAGTATAATACTTACATGTGGAGAGGCATAATGGTTACAATGTAAATAGTCCAGTGCAGTGCAGTTGCACTGCTGCGGAACACTGCTGCGGACTATGCAGTTGCGGAACACTGCTGCTGATCCGGACTACTGATCCGGACTAACTACTCCGGACTACTGATCCGGACTAACTCCTCCGGATTATTGATCCGGACTAATTCCTCCGGACTACTGATCCGGACTAACTCCTCCGGACTAACTCCTCCGGACTAACTGCTCCGGACTACTGATCCGGACTAACTACTCCGGACTAATTACTCCGGACTAACTACTCTGGACTAACTAAGCTGTTGACTACGAACTTCGACCCTGCAGTTCGCCCAGGGTACTGTTTATCGTCTGGAAGCAACCCAGTGACCCCCAGACGCTCATAAACACATGTTTTACGCAATAAACTGCAATATTTACCTCAAAACGCGTCCTAAACGCCTCTAATTCGCACGATAACAGCAGAAATACACACAAATCATATATTCATCTAGATCTAAATCTAGACCTCCATGGTTGACTTCTCAACCCTCATAAATTACACACTTATACAACCATATATCACATATTCAAAGATAGGATCGAGATAAGACAGTTAAAGACACCTACCTAGAAAGGTTTATTGCGATCCACGAGCTCCAATCGCCCTAAAATCGCCAAGAAAGCTCTTCACGCTCTTCACCTTCTCTCTCTCTCTCTCTCTCTCTCTCTCTCTCTCTCTCTCTTGCTCAAACACGCACACACCAATAATTGGCAATTGAAGAGATAAGACAGTTCTTAATTATATATATACCGTTGCCAATAATTGGCCTCCCAGCAATAATTGACTTCCCGAGGTCACGAACTCCAAATTGAGTCAAATTACTGTCAAAACGCTCGAAATGGCAAGCACAGCACTGTTCAGATATTATTACACCCAAATGACCGCCCAAACGTAAAGTCAACCAATAAACCCCCGAAAAGTCAATAATCGGGTCAAATGAGACCCCGACTCGGAATCGGGCCCAAGTACAGTCAAAATGCTCACATCGACGATTACACTACCGTCTAGATAGTTGCATTCCCATAGAATGACTATCTCTCAAAACTACCCAAATGCGAGTCTTTACAAGGGTATACAAGTGGGATACTTTATCTACACCATTGGATCAAATTAGATGTCTACCACTCGGTTAAATACATGCGCCAGTACGACTTCATAATACACTAAATTTAGTTAATTTGGTTTAAGGAAATTTCTATATATAGCTTCGATACGACCCTCATTAGGGGAAACTGAGGGTGAGGGTATATATATATATATATATATAAATCCAAATTGTCACGAATATCAAATAAAGGGCGGTACATGGTAAGGAATACTTGGAGTCCCACATAATACTTTTTTTTATGAATTTTGGATTTAATAAATTGCAAATCAACCATATTTTGCTCATGCATACAAATAAAGATGAGGTTATAGTTAAGGACGTTAGTAGAAAACCAAAATAACTAGTTATAGTAAGCATAATAGAGGAGAGAGAAAATATGTTCTTTTGTTCTTTATATATATATATATATTATTACTAAAACACTTACCTAAGTTTCTATTTTTGACCTATATGTGAATAATCAAATAATACACTTTTTTTCGAATGTGTACGGTTTTATATCAACAAACAAAAAAAGTTGAAAGAAATTATTGAGCTTTCTTTCAATACCGATTAAAATAGCATTATATATATATAAATATAAATTTTCGCTACAATGAGAATATGATATCAAATTTTATTGTGAAAACTTTAATCTAAATTGTTAGATATTACAACTAACAATTCATGTTAAACTTTTATTTACCTGTAGTGCAGCTACAATGGTTTAATTATAGTTAAATAAAAGTCTAATATGAACCATTGAATATTAATCTAATGATCTAAATTAAAAGTTATTATGATAAGAAGTTGGTCTCATATTCAATATATATATATATAATGCTAAAAGGAGGGTAATAAAAAAGGGAAAGAAATGTTGAAACATGGAATCATCATGATATAATTTAAAATCATGATATAAAATATTAATATATTGATGTGAATTCGTGATAAAGTGGCATTTTGAGCCAAAATCAAAATCTAGCTAATACAAGATTTTTCAATTTGAATTGATATTTTTATCATTGATTCTACCCCATCTGAACTAATTTTCAACTTCTGTACTTACACTGTGCTACTATGATGACCCAAAAGAAAAAGGAATACTTCAAATTATTGGGAATTTAGTGGTCGAAAACTCGAGGGGGAGTTATGCAAACCAACTGGCCGAAGTCCACCATCCACTGTAGACATGATTTGACCACGAGTCAAACAAGTGTGCGCCCACCAAAATGGAATATTCCATATATATTAATGGGTAAAAATGCAAGTTGATAAATGATCTGAAGTCACGGACCAACAATTCTCCATCAAAACCAACGTGACACGATTGAACTGTGTGAACAAATACATACAAAGCAGCCGCGGTGAGACTTGAACTTAACCATCGGCCATCATAAAAGTTTAGAACCGCAACCAAGCGCCACCCCCACTCGAGCCACACCGACCCACGCCCCCCCCCCCCCCCCCAAATACATTCCCATGACCTCACCTCGTGACCTGCCAACTCATTTTTTGGTAATCGAAAAAAGTCGCTCCTCCCGGTCAACACATGCAGTTGGGCCCCACACACCCTTCGTCCGACAGCATGATGCCTCTGCCTTCCCTTCCCCCTCTGGCTGCCGAGTTCGACTCGCCTGCCTCGCTCCCCGGAGTGCGACTCGTCCGTCCAAGCTAGCTCTTATATATATATATATATATATGGTAGCTAGTAACAGTACATACAATAACGGGCCTTAGGCCTTAAGCAAAAATCTACAAGCGGAGAAACGATCGACGACAGCACTCACTCGTTCATTAATTACCACTAGTTATTGATTCCCGCTGTAGTGGCTGCTTAGGTTGTCGTCCATGGCCGCACTCATGCACGCGTACTTAGCCATCTCCTGCCGGAAGAACTGCGACCTCCCGCCGCGGACAGCCGCCCCAACGCCGAGGAAGTCGCGGGTGACTTCTTCGGAGCTGCTTTGGAGCTTTGACGACGCCGGTAACATCTGCGCCGTGAAACCCGAGTTCATGTCGCCCAACAGCTCGTTCAAGTTCCCGCCGTACGGGCTGTTGGTGAAGCAGGTGGGCGTGCCGGAGAGAGCCGACGGCGAAGGAGACGATGGCGTCATCACGGACCCACCGCCGAGCGCTGCGGCGTTGATGCTGTGGCTGTGGTTGCGGCTGTTGCTGCTGGAAGATCCAATCTGGGCAGCTTTCTGCAACAACGCGGTGGCGGAGTTGTGGTGGTGGGCGAGGGAGCCCTGCCGTTCGCGGCTTTGGGGGGCGTTAATGCTGGAGTAATACAGATCGTTGCAGCCCAAGGTTGTCTGGTCAGGGTAGTTTCCTTTGTAACTGCTGTTGTCGGTCTCCTCTTGCTTCAACACGCCTCCGAATCCCAAACCGGACATGTTGTTACCTCCGGTGTTACCTGTCGAATTGATGAAGCATACTTCGCCGCCGGGCGTCCCGTTAAGCCACTGTGGCAAGTGCTGCAGCGTCGGTTGCCCGAACAGACTACTCCCCTGAGCAGCGGCCGATATCCCCACCTGTCCCAATTCCGGCAAGCCATTCAAGAAAGCATTGCCGCCGGCATTGTCATTAGCCAACCCAATGGAGTGGTTGTGCTGGTCCATCGCCCACAGCTGCGGATGCGGGTGCAGCCTCATCGGCTTTGGACCCTCGGCGGCAGCCGAACCGAGAAATTCAGGCCTGAAGCCACCGAACTGGGTACTGATGTTCAAACCATGCCCGTTCATCAGATCGCTCTGGAAGCTGGGGTTGGTGATTGACGAAGTAGTGGTGAAGCGAGCGTTTTCGTCGGCTAAGGCGTCGCAGAAGGCCCTGTGGGTGATGAAACTATCCTTCCTGCAGTGTCGAGTAATGCCCGCCCGGCCACCAGACACATGTATACACATTAATGCCATAGAAAGCGGCAAAGCAACAAAAATTTATTATCTATGCTCACAATGGACCGCATTAAATTCACGTAATATAATTGGTATGTATGTTCCATGAGCACGACCCTCACATTAAATTCACGTAGAGGCCGGTTTAGTTTCTAACGTGAACACCAACCAACCTGCGTACGTGAATAGGTTATCGTTTTATCATACACCACCGTCGGGACGACATATGTAGACGATGATTAGAATTAGATTATGTGAGTTTATATATAAGTGTGTGTGTGTGTGTGTGTTTGTGAGGCGATCGATGTGTGGAGTGCGGGGGTCTACCTGGAGAAGAGGGTGCCACAGTCGCACTTGTACTCGCGAGTGCCGCAGATTTTGGAGTGGGCCTTCCAGTCGGAGTGGACGGCGTACTTTTTGGAGCACTTTTCGCACTTCCACTTCTTCTCGCCGTGCTTGCGGCTGAAGTGCTTCTTGATGCCGGTGAGGTCGCCGAGGGCGCGGGACGGGTCGTGGTGGACGCAGCTCTTCTCCGGGCACACGTACACCTTCTTGCGGACCTCCGCCCCAGCCGCCCGCTGCCGGAGCTTCCACGGCAGGTTGTGGCCGCGGCGGTGCAGCTGCAGATTCTGGTCCCGCTGGAACCCTTTGTTGCAGATCTCGCACACGAATCTGTTGGTGGCCATCAGGGACGTCGGTGACAACGCCACCACCTCCGCATCTGGATCTGCTCCATATATTCCATTTCCACATATGTATACACACCCAATTAGTCATATAATTAACCAATAATAATAATAACAATAACAATACTCGGTTCCATAATATAATATATAAATATATATATATATGTAGTTATTTATTTAGTATATATATATATATATGTACTTGCCTGGAGTGCCGGGGAGATTTCGCTTGCGCTTGAGGGATTGGTTAGTGGGGGGATCAGGGTTAGGGTTAGGGTTGGAGTTGGGGTTGATTGGTGTGGGAATGGGGAGGGTTTGTTGGGACATCATTTGTGTTTTTTGTTTTTGTTCTTGTTTTTGGGGGTGGGTGTGTATAGAAAAAGATGAGGAAAGGATCAGGAGACTCGAGTGTGGTCACCCAAAAACGGAGAAAAAAACAAAGGATTGGGATTTGGGAGGGTGTGCTGCAGCGCAGAAAAAGGGAAGACAAAAGATGGAAAAAAAAAATCTGGGTAAAAGATAAAATTAATTAAATTCCAGAGAAAAAACAAAAACAGAGAATTGGTGTGGAGTGGAGTGAAGTGGTGGTGAATTAATTGATCCCTCGAGACCTTAAAAACAAAAAAAACAAAAACAAAAAAGAAGAAGAAGAAACGGAGTATAGCTATAGGGGAAGCAGTCCCTTTGGGGATCTGATTTCTCTTTCAATCTCCTCGCCCTCACTTGACTTGAAGCTCAGAACGAACACACGAACCAGAAAGACGAAAGAAAAGCCAGACAGAATATTTCCTTTCTCTCTTCTTCTTTTTTTTTCTTCTCTCTCTCTCTCTCTCTCCCTCTCTCTATTTGTTTTTACACACTTCTCTTTCTTCTTTATCTCCCTATTTGTTGTGTTGCGTGTCTGTCTCTCTCCTTATCTAACACGGCTCTTCTCTCAGTCGGTAAAGCCATAGACTCAGCTGGACCACTCTCCCACCACCATATATGTCTAATGTCTCTCTCTCTCTCTCTCTCTCTCTCTCTCTCTCTCTCGTGTATTCCCTAATTAATGTATTATTATAAAAATTAAATAGGATATTTTCTTTGAGTTAGGCGACTTCGTAGTTCCCATATAAACAACCTTGTTCCTGCATTACAGTAAAAATAATTACTTTTAAATTACCACTGCTTACGTGGAGACAAGAAGACAATAGCCAGTGTGGGTGGTGGTGGATCATGGATGTGGAATCAAAATTTATTTAAACTATATATTAATTTGTTTTTACTAAACTCACCTAAACAAATGCTTAGAACCCACATGTTTTTTCGTATCTAATCTTGCTAAACAGTCTGAGATACTTTTGAGGTTAAAAAAACAAAAACAGCCACCGATTACACATATTTGTCCGCATTCATTGCCACACGGAATTAAATACGCGATTTATTAATAGCGCACAGACTATTATGTATTTTATTTAGCAATTCACTCACACTCATAAACCCCTGCCCCCCCGCCCCCATCAAACATGGTTCGCGTGTTTAGATTCTTCAACTCCAAAACCCGCAATAAAATGCTTTGGTGGTGATCAATATCATTAAATTCTATGCCGAGTTAGGAAATTGTTTTATATTTATATGTACATATACACATAGAGATAAAGATAAAGATTAAGATAGAGATAGAGATAGAGATGAGCCGCCACTATGCACAAAATTATTGTCCTAATATTATTTAAGGAAAAGAAGAAGAAGAAGAAAAAAAAGGTTTGGTTGAACAAAACAAAAAGAAAAGGCCGAGAAATCAAATCAAGCTAGATCGCCCCATTTCAAAAAGGGTGTACGTAGAGAGAGAGAGAGACTGAGGAAAAAGGGTATTGCCTTTACAGCATTATGAGGTAAATAATGATTACGCCATAATTGCACATCAGCTGTTACTACTCCTACTACTATACCACAAACACACACACATATATATATATATTTATATATTTATAATATTCTCATCCAATCTCCGTCATCCCCATCGTGCAATATTTTATTACAGTCTAAACAGGAGAGAGAGAGAGAGAGAGAGAGAGAGGGGGGGGTTGGGGTGAGGTCCGTGACACCAGAGTTGCTTGACCGCGGGGCCCACACACGTTACGGTTACAGAAACTCGCAGCGTGTGTGTGTGTCTGTGAGTGAACGAACGAGCGAGCGAGGGTGATGACGGACGGTGGAAGGCGGGCACGGGTTTCGATCACACACGCACACTATGCACAATGCATATGTCGCTCTCGCGTCCCTCTAGAAATTCGATCCCGGTGAGTCCCACCCGCGACCGAGTCGGCTCGATGTCGCGTGAACCAGAGAGGAGTGATGAGTAGAGGCCAGCTGGTACTTACGAGAGATGTCGAGTCGGGTGGGCACAAAATGAATAACATGTCGCTGTTACTTAATTAATCGCCCGGGTTAATTAATTTCTTCACATCTCTCATCATAATTCATAACCCCCCGCGGAAGCAATTAATCCCTAAAGATTAGTTTAGAGTTTAACAGAGTTTAAATCCCTAAAACCGAGAGCTAGCGCCAAAAGAATCCCCATCCCCCATGTATCACCCATTCACCCATCGTGTTGCACACCTTAAAAATGGTAATAAAGAAACACACAATATTAATATTAAATAGCCTGATAATTGATGAGCTTTTGCAAGCCTCTATATATATATATGATGTGTTATGAGGCAGTCGATGAGTGTTTTAAAGTCATTAATTTTATATGTTGAGCTCAAATATATATATACACACACACAATAACTTAACATATGGAATATATTTATAATTTGTTTAGTCTTAACACACAAACATTGCAAAAAACTTGGTAACACAAACCTTACAAAATATATACTTGGTAACATGCGTTTGATTTGTATTTGATCACAACACGTTAAACACTTGTTAGTTCTATATATATGCACTTATCTAAGATATATAAGAGAAATCTAATTCTGCTGGAAATAAATTCAAGAAGCAAAAAAAAAAACTCTAAAATTTAATTTTTTAACAAATTTAATGATGATGATAATAATATTTAAAAAAAAGGAGTGATGATAATTATAATTTAATAATAAAAACTAAATATTTTGAAATTAAATAAAATAAACTTAATATGTTGTTCCAGTGTAAACACGACTGCAAGCTGAATATTAATAAAAAAAATTAAAATATAATAATCAATTCTATCGATATTAAAAACTTATCCAAGAATTATTATTCCATTCATTATACTTCACATCTCCGACCAGATCGCAGTGCTACAAAATTTCATGATTCATATATACATAATTTAAATTTACTAGGTTCATTCCACGGCCATCTAATTAGATGGTCGTTTTTGAAAACGGGCTTCATTAGAGTTACACCACAATTTGGTCTCATGGGATGGGTCAGACTCGTTGTTTTGAGTGCAGGATGGATTGAATTGTCTACAATTTTGAGGGCAACGTACGTATCAATGATTCCCAATGTAGAAGACTCTCAACCTTGCCCCCATAACAATACGGCGAAAACAATGTAAATCGACCCAGCCTAATTTTTTCATTTTTAGGACGGCCATTTATTTAGAATGTCATTAATTCTCATCACATTTAATTAAGCCATAAATATTTTTAACTGAAAAATTCACAATTGAATTCACATGCACAATCTCAATCTTATAATATAATTTTAAAAATATACCAAATCTGTCCGAATCTTCTCATTAAATACTCAAACTTTTTTATAAAAGTTACTACAAATTCAAAAGACACGATTTCAATAGTGTATATATATATAGAGAGAGAGAGAGAGAGATCAAATAAATGTATGTCTCCCTTTGGTGGACTATTATTTTTGCATACACATAAAGGAGAAATAATCGCATATGATTGGATTAGAAAAATCATTATATGGGTTCTTGGGTTTACAACGTCTTAAAAATCATGCGGTGACAGTGCCAGACATGCCATGTCGAGTTTTTTTTTTTAGTAATAATAGCTGAATGAAATGTAAAAATCACAGCCTCAGTGAAACCAGCCATCGCAGTCTAAAGCATCTGCTTTTGGGATCCGATAATTTATTTTATTTTTCCGAATAAATAATTGCGTAGCCAATTAAATAGAAAATTAGAAGGAGGTCAATAAAAAATTAGGATCACTGTATCAAATCTTATTAACAATGAAATTTTGTTTTCTTTTTTCATAGCGCCGCACCAACCCACAACTTAGACCTCCTCTATTATTGTGTGTGTCAAGAACAACTTTAAGGTAGTGAAATTATTAAAATTGACTGGCGTAAGCAATGGCTGTCGGGACTATATACTCCGCACATGTGAGCCAAGTGTGCAAATTAAATTCATTAAAAACGTAAATTGTAAATTGCGACGCCTTAGATTATTCCTATTAGTGTCGTGACATTATTAAAACGGACTATAGTATAGGCGCTTCCTTAGTTTTGCAAGTGTGCAAATTAAATCATGGGGCCATTATGACGGAGCATTAAAAACGTAAATGGGGATATTATTAAAATTGACTATGACGGATTAGTATAATAAAAGTCATCAAAGGGGCCAAAAAGAAAATTGGAAAACCAAAAAAAAAAAAAAGGTCATTTGATGTTGACGTGTTGAGTGGGACAGAATCGTGGGGCATATATGCTTGCCTCGCTCACCAGGTCATTGATACCGACACGTTGAAGGCATGTGACAAATTGGATTTGACCCCTCGTTGGCAACCCACGGTTCATTCAATTCCTCGTTTAGTAGTTAACACAGCCATTACTATATAATACTACTGCTATACGCACCCTAATTTAAAAATATAAACACATTTAACTAAATAAAATTCACCAAGGGGGTAGGGGTGGGACACCAGGCTTCACGTGGGTCCATGCACTGAAAGCAACGTTGATCGTTTAGAATTTATGTAGGTGTCCGACCCAAATTCAAATTTTGGTTCCAAAGTGGTATGTTGTCAGCCACTAGGTTGTCACAGTGTGGCTGTTTAGTTCAATTATTTAATTTTGATTACGAAGCCCCTACACTTTCAACTTACTTGTACTTTTTTTCTTTCTTTCTTCCTGTTTAGCAGCTGATGATAAGCGGATAAATTATATATTAACCATCTGACGGGTTGAATAATTTGGAGTTTTGTAGTGTTATGTTATACTTTGTTTTCAGTCCCTAACACATGTAAGATTCAAATATGCGTCAGTGTCAAGTGAACTGATGATTAAGCTTTTAACTGTTACGTCATTCATTGAATCACTAACAGATATTCTAGCTACCTCAAAATGTATTATGAGCTCACGCGTTAGAATTCATATAAATTTTTTAATCACATAAAAATAAGACAATAATTAGTATGTATGACATGAAAGAATCACATCGGGTCAATTATTTCTATATATCCAGATCAATCGTGATCACTTTCCTTTTTCAATTGTTAAAATATGTGTATTTGTTTTTCCTAAAAACTTCAAAACTGAAATAAAATAAATCTTCATGATAAACATTATATAAAGCAATAATGAGATGTATCATAAAACAATTAAATATCAATCTTTTTATTCGTTTATCAAGACTTTAAGATATGATTAATTAAGTTATATACATTTAATAAATCATAAAATAATTAAATATCAACCTTTCATTAGCTCGGACAGTTTAAAATATAACTATGTTAAATAAATTTAACACACGCTTTAGGTATTTAGGTATAAAAAATACATTTATGTAAAGTTCCAACCTTCAAGGTTATTGAAAAGAAAAGAAAAGAAAATCTCATCTAATAGATTAAATTCATCACCTAATATAATCACATTTAAATCATCAATAATAAAATGTAACGGAACCGTACTTAATTTTGTTAGGAAACAAGTGATCTGAGTCTGTGATAAATCTTTGAAGTTTGTATGTATTTTGTCTTTGGAGAAAAGAACCTTTTACATTTTCTGTTGGAAATACGAAAGCATTGTTTGCAAATACTTATAACTTGGAGATCAGATCACGAATAAAAATTAATTTTAATTAATTCACCTTATTTTTAATTTGACACAATAAAAAAATGCAAATAAATCTATGTACATGAGTCTTCAAACTTTAATTTGATCAATTTCATTCCAAAATATCAAAATCATATCAATTTACTTTAATTAAACTTATATATAAAACATGATAGTCCTATTTAATATATTTATTTAAGCAAACTAGCTCATATTTAAGTTAAATAATCCAACAACTTCGTGTACTATTCATGTTTAAGAGAAGATATCTGCATCTTAATTTGTTGGCATTAATTTTTTGTTTTCGGTTCTCTAAAATTAATTTTTCATTGTTTTCAATTCTGTGTATTCAAATACAGTTTACATTTGAATTAAATTGTATTTTCTTTTTTGGCGACTATTTTTAATTAGAGTTTTCAGCCCCCTCCAACACGTACACTGATCTCTCCCGTCGGCTTCACTCCTAGAACATCCGGTAATAGGAAATCCACCTCCGACAAAGATTTGGATTTCAAAATCAGATTTCTTTTATCTTTTTCTCATTATGACTGGAGAACCCTTCGAAGCAAGACCTAGCAAATCGATCCAATGGTCCCAATATCCTCAACTACCCGAGCTTAACAAGATCAATGACTGTGGGTCAACCAAGCTCGCATGTGTGTGTGTGGGGGGGGGGGGGGGGGGTGTGGACAAAAGAACATGGGGATGAACCTATCAGTGTTCATCAAGGGATTAGCCACACAAAGAGGGTTGAATCAGCCACCGTAACTATCCTATGGAGCACGAACCTCATGAACCACGCTCTCGCCCTCATCGTGGACGATTACCACTATACCTACAAGATCGACCTCAAGGCATGGCACTTTAATTTGGAGCAAGAAGGCCTCCAAGTCCTTCCAGATGGACTCTGCGGCCGCCTCCCGTCCACGTGTATTGGGACCTCCAGTTTGTGAGGTTCTGCAGCACTAGCCCTGAGCCCTAGTGTGACGTGATGCTATTCTGCAAGGATGAGGTGATGAGGGTGAGGTTGGAAGAGAGAATGAAATACTGGTGAAGAGTGTTGAGAAAATATTTTTGAATAATGGTTGAAAAAAATAATTTGGTGTTTTCATGTTTGAATACATAAAATAATTTTTAAATATAGCTACCAAAGATACTTTTATGAGGAAAGCAATATTTATTATTATTATTATTTGGTAGGAAGCCTATGTTAGGTGATCATACACGAGGATTGAATTTATTGGTGATCAAATTCAGTTTATCAACGTAATAATTTGGGTAGTTTTGGTATGAATTTTAAAAATCAAAATAAATTATAATATAATATGTATCATACATATTTTACGGTTATATCTAATGATTATTATTTATTGCAAATTTAATTAGGAAATTTTAAATTAAAATAAGTGATTTTTAATTTATATTTTTAAAATTAAATTTAAGCAAAAAAAAATCATTAGATCAGTAAATTTTAGATTTTTTAAATAAATATTATTTTAATATCAAAATTATTTAAATTATCAGATGAAATAGACGTCTCACCGTCTCATACGTGAGACTGAGACGCTGTCATGGATTCCGTACGTGAACTTGCCGATGGAAAAAAGAGAAAAGAAAAGAAAAAAAAAACGAAAGTACCATCCCACCCGTCTCGAGAGAAGTCGATGCGAAAAGTCCGACCATGGTCCAAACATATATATATATATATTATATATATTAATAAAGTGTATATTACTTTTGTGTCCATGTCATTTTTTTTATTTAATTACTTTTGTTTTAATAAATAATTAAAGGAAAAATAATAGACATCTGTACGATGATGAGGAGTAAAATGACGATTAAGCGAAATTAGCCGTGGTTCAAAAAAGGCAAATTGGCCGGCGTATTTTACGCGAAGGCGTGCTATTCTCTCAAAAACATTTACATACAAATATCACACTACTAATTTTTATATATAATATTACGTGTTTAGTTTTTATTTTAAAAATAATTAAAATATATATTATTTACTTATGTTTTACTGACAAGCAGTTTGTTTCTAGCTTTTTTTTTTCTCGGGTAATAAATAGTAGGAGATTGCTAATTAACTAATAATATTAGATATAGAGTCTAGTTTTTTAAGATACAAATAATAGAACTCAATTTGAAATCGTCTCAATGCAAACTCTTATTAAGTCTGACTCTTCTTACCTCGTCGATAAATATAATATGAGCTTGCCTATAACCAAACGCAATAGTTTACAACTAGTCATAATATTATTAATATTGGATCTAAAAGCCGTCTATAACTAAAGTTAGTTTGAGTTGGACAAATTAACTCTATATCAATCAATTAATACTATTACCCATTAATCCATTAATAAATATAATGTTAATTTTACAAATTTATTGTACCTGATCATAATTATAATTAGTTTTCCTGCAATCATCAAATTACACATTTAATATGACAATTATTAATTCATTGTCAATAGGCAGTAGTAAGAGTCATATATTACATACTATTCGGGGAAAGGAGATGTGATAATAGATTTTAATTAATTTCTTCCACCCCATTAAAAACAAATGGTGATAAAATACATTCCGTATTGGACTTGAACGCCTAAGATCAATTTGTGTTCTAAAATCAACGTGTTTATTTATTTATTTTCATAGGTTTAGACCTTTCATGGGGTTTAGACCTTTCATGGGTTTAGACCTTTCTGGCCCAACCAACATTCGGCCTCAGCCTGCCCTAGTACTGATATAAGTCGATAATTGACATTTAACTAATCCAGACCCCATTTAAATAGAAAATAGAAAGAGCTGGTTAACTAACGGTGGAGTGTGTATATATATATATATATTTTTAAACGACATTCAACCCGTCCTGGCCCCTGGGGATATAAATCAAGGTCCAAACAAAGAGTATAAAATAATGATGAGGAAAACAATTGTACGATATATATAATCTATGAAAACTTTAGAACAGGTTAGACAAGAATAAACTCCATTACATAACAGTGTGTAATACCATGAGCTGATATAATCTCAAACACACATTTTATGATTTGGATAACGTGAAACAACTGCAGACAGCAGCACCCGCGAAATAGAAATGTAGAAAGAAACCCCGAAGAATCACTAATCATCGAAGGAGTCTCCACAACCATTTCATTGCAGCGCGCTGCATGAAGCAAAGATTAATCCATTACCAAATGCAAGTAGCATGCATATACACTCTCAATGAGTTAGTTATTTTGAATGTTCAAGCCGATGGAGAGAGAGGGAGAGAGAGATGTAGAGCTTACTTATATAAGTAGGAAACGATTCCTAAGATCACACAAATCAGAACGATGTCAATGATGAAGTTTCGGCTGGACCTCACCTGCAATGGAGGGAAGGATACTGTTTGTTACGAATGTGCTAAGACACTGAATAAACAGCCACCTTGAACAACATGTTGACCAATCAATGACCTGGTAAAGAGTTTCCTTGAGCCGAACATTAGTGCTCTTGAGGTCAGATGAAGCTTTGTCCACCTGTTAATCAGGACACCAACATGGCACTAGAAATTTACATAATGTATTCGTAAAGCCGTTTTCCATTATGTTTGCCTCACGTGGTTTTACATAATCAGGAAAATAATGGGTTGAATCTTGAATGAAATTCGGAAACCATGCACACCTTCGTATCAATTTCATCCATCAGCGGGACTTGCCTATCCAATTCCTAAACAAATTAAACACAAGAAACGATCAGTCTATTATCCTTGGATCGTGCTGGCATGCTGTTTTTGTTAAGACTAAACCACCAACCTCATTCATGTCACTGGCCAAATTCTTCAGTGTATCTAAGCCATCTGATATAAAATCCAGGCCTTCATCCTGCGAAAGAGCTTGCTAGTTAATTACATTAAGCCGTACATAAAGCAAAATAATTATTGATGGTCCGAGACATCATTGACCTGTTTCATTTTCCTCATCTCAAACTCGTTCTTAAATTGGCTGGACTCTTCTGATTGTTGGAAAAACGCATCGCCAAAGTCTCCATCTGTGGCAGCTTGACAATGTGAGGAAATAAGGAAGCAACAAAAGTATAAACTCTGCAGTGCTATAAGGTCTCACTAAATATTGTTCACCTGATGAATCGAACTTGATGTTGTTGCGAGGGGCTGAAGCTCCCCAGCCTCCAGCTTGTTTGGCCGCTGCAGCCGTTGTCCCATCTGGTATGGCTTGAATCCTCTCTGGAAGTGCAAGTACCAGATCACTCCGAATGGCAAGATCTTCTTTTGACAGCCCTTTGAACTGTAGCATAGACACCACATTGCCATAACAGGAGGCGCCAAAATTTTCATTCAATGGCCAAAAGTTATCAAATTGAATCATTTAGACAAGGTGAACCAAAATAATAATAATGAAAGGAGCAACACATTAGGCTCCATCTATTTAGAATCAACCCAATCTATTTATGTATCTGGTGAAAATGTACCAGCATCCATGTGGATTTACAGGTCATGGCAGCATTAAATCCATTCTAATGTCAAAGGGCTTTCATCCTAAAATCAAATCAATTGGTAGTAAAAAAGTTAATTCATCCATTCATGGATAATGCAGGATCGAAAATCGTGAATGCGACGGAAAGAACATCAGAAAATATACTCACTAGATGAGCGAAAACACAACCCAGCTTCCTGCTGGGGACAATTCTAACATATCATTTGCATTCTATTGTTATATGCAACCACGCGTGTGTAAAATTGCTGCAATTGCATATCACATCATTCCTGGAAAGAGGAGAACAAAATTTGGGAAAGAAATTTTCACCTTCTTCTGCGCCAACTTGCGCAACTTTGGGACGTCATCGAGCAATCGGCCCTTGGTTCTACGAACCTCGGCAAACATCGCGACCACAGCTGCCCTGTTAGTCTCTTCGGAGGCTATCTCGGATTTCTGATAATTTCAAGTACATTAGCAAAACAAAATCTCACAATCCCATTCTTAAAAAACACGACAACGAGAGAGTGCAGGAAACCTCCTAAGCATTTCACAATCTATGGAAACAGAAACCACGTTTTTTCTTGGGTCATTCACAAATTTGGTGGATTCTAACGAAAACAACCCATAAATATATATATATATATATATATATATAGTTGGAAAATTGTGACATCGTGAGAAGAATGAAACGGACATTGATAGCGGCTTCGATTTGAGCTTCGACGTTGGAGTAGAGTTGAGCGAAGGCATCGTCGCCCAAGGCATTGTCGCGCTGCTTTTCGACGTCGTACTTGTCGTATTTCTTGCAGATTTCATCGACCCGGAATAGAATGTCGATTACGCTCATGTTTTTCTCGAGGAAGAAGGATTGAGGAAACCACCGGGTAAATGGAGACGAGAAATGCAGGGAGAGGGTAGGGGGGGTGAGGGAGGAAGGAGGGTTGTTGGGAGGTGGCGAAGAAAAACATCATTCTCTCTGTGCTCCTGCCATCGTCCCTGCGCTGCGCGGAGGCCGGAGGGTGGTGGCGTGCACAAACGAGCCGCACACCGCACAAAGCGGATTTCGAAAAAGCGGGAACAGATATGCCCGAGTCAACTCGCTGGATCACCACCACACTTGCGATTCAAATGGATTCTGAAAACGAAAACGAAGCACCTCCGAATCCTTTGCACTAAAGTAAACTAAAATTATTATTTTTATAAAAATTTATAAAAATATATAAGGCTTTGGTATTTTTTTTATTTTTTTAAAAATATAATTATTTTTAAAAGTTATGGGTTCCGAATAATTTTTATTACTCATGAATATTTTAAATTTATTGAAATTATTATTTTAAAAAATAATTCTGTTTTAAAAAATAATACTATTATATCAAATGGGTTCTAAAAATTTCATAATTTTAATACATTTGTATCATAAATAATAATAGAAGATACTATTTTTTAATATTATTTTTTATTATTTTTTTCCCTTTCTTCAAATGAATGCCCTTTTAAAAAAATTGCCAAAAAGCACATTATTATAAAATTTGTAAATGAAATTCAACTGGTATGCTTATTTGTCATTTTCAATCATGTTATTGTAAGGCAAGCGGCATGTCACGCCCCGAACAACGTGGTGCTAGCGGATGTCTCTAAGGTGACGCAGGTGCGTGCTACTTGAGGAGAGGCATGGCAAAAAGTATAGCTGGTGCGGACGGGATAGACTTCACGAAGTTCGTCTGCGAGATCGATGGAACCCCTTCGAAGTTCAGACGTACCGACCCAGTTAAATGCGGGGAGTATGCCGTTAGTCTTGAACTTGACGTTGAAAGGGGGACTTGGCCATCCCTACACAAATGTGTTGAAAACTAGAGCCGTTATCCTGATGAGCCTAAGACAGGGCGAAAATCAGTGTACGTGTGCCCCGATTGATATGGCTTACTTGGAGCATCCACTAGGGTTACCAAGTGCTGCATGAGTGAAAACCCTGACCCCATGACAAAGTGTTATCAAAGCTGTTGCGGGCCGTATTCAGAAAGCTCGCCGAAACACTCTCACGGAGATATGTGTGGTCCTTGATCTCAAGTTAGGAGGGAGCCCTTAAGAGATGGGGGTTGACCAAGTGAAGGTATTGTACATATCGCGTCCACCAACTAGGGAGTTAGACTTATGAAGAGCATCCAAATAAACTCCCGTTGTCTGTTATGGAGTTAGACTTACGACGAGTTAACCCACACGACACTTAGTCATTTAGCGGAAACTTCGTGAACTAAGTAAGTCTTGAGTTCGACAGAATGTTTTTAGAGTCGAACGGGACAACAGACAACGATTAACAGAAATTGTAGAGAATGCCTAAAAGTGAGAAAACTTATATTAGAACAAAACGTCAAGTATAAGTTTTAACACTAGAGCGTTACTCTAGATATAAGATTTAAAATAATTTTATAACTGGCACCCGGAGTCATCCAGTTGGTGCGAGAGTACAAATCACCTATACATGGGCTAACTCATTCTACGAGTTATACAAACATTACAAATGATATAATAATGTTACAAAATTTTGCCGTGAGGCTCCAGACCATGACATCCTCTCCCACTTAAGCTCGTGACGTCCTCGTCACGTCTGCTTCCTTGTAGCACCGGAGTTAGTCCGCAAACTTCCATAGTAGGTTTTCACGCTCCTAGCTATTTTCTTGATATGGTAGACCCTTTCACTTGATCAAGTACTCCGAATAGTTGGGAACTCCTCGTCTTCATATCACCCGATTGGCTAGAATTTGCTCCACTTCCTTGTTGAACGCAGTGATGATGATTGTTGGTGCTCAACTTAATTCTCCTCGACTTGGCTTCTCTGCGTCTTCATGGAATGAATTCAACATGCTGGCGTGGAAGAAATTGTGGATCTTCAGTTTTGGAGGCAATTAGAGTTGGAAAGATGTCTTCCCTATTCGTTTGATAATCAGAAAGGGGCCTTCGTACTTTCGGACCAAGCCCTTATGTACTTGGCGGAGAGACTTGAAATGGTTCGGCAATAACTTCACCATCACTTTGTCTCCTGCCACAAATTCCTTCGGTTGTCACTTGGCATCAGCCCATTTCTTCATCCGCCTAGCGGCCTTGTCAATATACGCCCTTGTAATGTCCGACTCTTCCAGCCACTCCTTCGCGACCTTGTAAGTGGAGGGATTGTTGCCGGTGTAGGGCGAGACAACAACACTCGAAGTAAGTGGTTGTTATCCCGTAACAATCTCGAACGGCTTTTCCCCTATCGCTTCACTCCATTAGAGGTTATAGGAGAACTGGGCAACATCGAGCAACTTCACCCAATCTCGCTAATGGGCACTAACATAGTGCCGCAAATACTGCTCTAGAAGAGCATTGATGCGCTCTGTTTGGCCATCGGTTTGGGGATGAAAACTTGTTGAGAAGTTTAATTCCGTCCCCAACAACTTGAACAGCTCACGCCAGAATTTTCCAATGAAGAGAGGGTCTCGATCACTGATGATGCTTTTCGGAATTCCCCATAACTTCACCACATTTTTGAAAAATAGGCGAGCTGCTTCGTCCACTTTGCAATATAGTGATGTTGGAATGAATGTTGCATATTTGCTTGAATCGATCCACCACCACTATAATGCTCCCAAATCCGTCAGACTTGGGTAAGTCCACGATAAAATCCATCGAGACACTTTCCCACGGTTGTTCAGGAATTGGCAAAGGTTCCAGAAGTCCCATAGGATGCTACTGCTATATCTTGTCTTGTTGGCAAATGAGACAAGTCTTTACATATGCCTCAACATCGTCTTGCATTTACGGCCAATAATGGTATCAATTGATGTGGGCAAGTGTACGTGCCATACCTGGCTGACCAGCCCATAATGCATTGTGGCACTCTTTCATAATATATTTTTGTAAATTCCCCCATCTCGAAATGAAGACTCGTTGGCCAACTGTCATCAGTACACCATCTTTGACCCAAAACCAATGAGTCCTTCCTTCCATAGCCAACTTGAGCAAGTTGTTGGCTATATGGTCATGTGTCATCCCTTCCTTGATATGATCAAGGAAGTCGTTCTTTGCTGTTGGTGGAGGATAGAGCCGCTAGTTCCGCCTTCCGACATAGCACATTGGCTACAACATTCACCTTGTCAGGCTTATGTTGCAACTTGTAATCGAATTCGTCCGAGAAGTCCTGCCACTGCGCTTGCTTGGGACTTAGCTTCTTCTGCGATTGGAAATAGCTCGTTGCAACATTGTCCATCATGATTGCGAACTTACTTTCAAGCAGGTAGTGTCGCCAAGTGCTTAGACAATAGATGATTGTAGTCATTTTTTGTCTTGCACCGTATATCACCTCTCCATATCGTTTAGCTTTCCACTTTCATAGGCAATAAGGTGTTTGTCCTATATTATGATTCCCTTATAGTGTAGTCGGATTCATTGGTGTGGACTTCAAAGTACGATTCTCTGAGATCGCTTGTTTCAGTTGCTCAAAGTAGGCTTCACACTCATCCGCCGAATGCCAAGTACGATTCTTCTTTAACAAGTCGATTAAGGGGGTTACAATGACGGAGTAACCCTTAATGAACCGATGATAGTAATTGATGCCCTAGGAATGACTGCAACTCTAGGACTTTAGTTGGCGGCTCCCATTTTTGGATGGCTTTCACCTTTGTTGGGTCCATCATCAGTTTCTTATCCCTAATCCGATGTCCAAGGAAGTCCACCTCCTGTTTAGGAAATGAGCACTTCTCCTTCTTGATGTATAAATCATTTTTCCACAACACTTGGAAGACTCGCTTGAGTTGTGCGACATGCTCCCCAAGCATGTTGTTGTACACAACAATGTCATCCAAATAAATAACAGTAAATTTGACAATGGTGGAGTACTTGAGGATGGGACAGAGTGGTGCTGCGGGAGTTAAAAGGAGTGAGCCGAACGATCTTGGTTCCTTCGAACTCGCAGGACGCAACGAGGGCATTGTGAAATCAAGTGGCAGAGGATGTCACACTCCGAATAGTGTGGTGTTGGCGGGTGTCTCTCAAGTGGTGTAGGGGCATGCTACTCGAGGAGGGGTAAGGCGGAAAGCATAGCTAGTGCGGACGGGATAGGCTCCATGGTAGTTCGTGCGGGAGATCGATGGAGCTTCTTCGGAGTTCAGATGTATCGACCCAGTTAAATGCGGAGAGTATGCCGCCAGTCTTGGACTTGATGTTGAACAAGGGACTTGGATATCCTTACATAAACTGGTTGGAACTGGAATTGATCTCCTGATGAGCCCAAGGCAGGGCGAAACCAGTCTACGTATGCTCGATTGGTATAGTTTACACGGAGCATCCACTAGGGTGACCGAGTGCCGCACGGGTGAAAACCATAAACCCATGATAGGTAGCTGGCTCATGCTCATGGACAATAAAAAGATTACATATCCAACGCTCTCATATAAATAACACACATTAGAATGATAGTACCCCTAAAAAATTACCCCCAAGGGTGCAACAAATAACTGTACCATTGTAATGGATTAGGAATAAAACACAGTTAGTAGAAGTAGTTCCTATTTTTCATCTTATTTTTATTTTATCACTTTATCTGTTCAAACACTCACAAATATATATATATATTGAATCAGTCATGAGAGTTCAAGCAATTGTGTATGTTGACAACATTCGATCACAAAATTTATTGGCACGGTGCAAATTTGAGAAGGAGGAGATCTTGCAATCATACTTCGACTTGCGGGGTAAGCTCAGAGATATGGTAATGTATTCCTTTCTTGGGCCTGATCCACAACAAGAAGAACAAGAAAGACAAATATGCTTAGATTACTAGACATTTGGATTACGTTAGAGATATGGTAATCTTACGTTAAATAAAGAAAATGAAAATACAACTTTGACATGATATTACATTAATTAACAAATCCAAAATAAACAAATCTTTGTCATCCCTTAAAAATGTTGTGAATACTCTATAAAGCAACACCAATCACAAACTATGTGGCGAATCAAAACTCACATGAATGGTAGAGCTTACCCTAGTTAGTTTCTTTTCCTATAATCTTAAGTTAGAAGTCCATGATCATTTTAAACAACGACTGAATTATATCTAACTAATTGCATTGCTTTGGAGTTACACACGAATTGCATTACTCATGAACAATAACAGAGAGATCGCTCACGAATTGCACTACTTTATCGTTGCTCCCTAAGATTTTCAAATGCAGCAGGGAGCTTATCCACTCTTCAATTAGGTGAAAAGTGTGTCAAGTCACATTATTATAATTTCTGCAAATTTAAATTTTTAGTTTGTCACTCTTAAAATTTATATTACTCGCGAATTACACTACTAAAATTTTGGCACTACAAACATTCGACTCAAATTTGACAATGCAATGTGCATGATAAAGAACCGTGAATAAAAAGGCTTTCCAAAAATTAAAATTTCAAAGAAGGTTTGATCTAATTTGAAATTCTTAATTAAACCACAAGTTAAAACATATAGCAATGTTTGAAGACATTTTGTCTTACTGTCTTGCCCTTCACTATTTTGTTGTATGAATTATTGCCATTTCGAGTTTTCATGCTCGTTAAAGTGGTATGTTAAATTGTTTTTTTTTTCTTTTCCAGGTTGACTTTCGGAAATTTAATGATGATGATCTTGCATACTTAAAAGCTTGGATAGAAGACCCACTTGTTACTTTGTATTCTCCTTGGGGGGTGATCAAATCTGAAGGATTTGCAAAAAATACTTGCAAAAGGAATGCATTAGACATCACATTGCCGAGCAATATGTTTAAAGGTATTCCAATAGGCGAAATAGTAGTTACTCGTGAGCTAAACATGTCTTTCAGGTGTGAAATTGGATACATAATAGGTAGCATATTCCTTCCTCAAGCTTGATAGCCAATAAGAAGAACAAGAAAGATAGATATGCTTAGATTACTAAACATTTGGATTACATTAGAGATACGGTAATCTTACGTTAAATAAAGAAAATGAGAACACAACTTTGATATGATATTACATTAACTAACAAATTCACAATAAAAAAAATCTTTGTCATCCCTTAAAAATGTTGTGAGTGTTCTAGAAAAAAACACCAATTGCAAACTGTATGGCGAATCAAAACTCACATAGATGCTAGAGCTTGCTATGGTTAGTTTCTCTTCCAAAAATCTTAAGTTAGAAGTTCATGATCATTTGAAACAATGACTAAATTATATCCAATTAATTGCACTACTTTGCTGTTGCTCACGAATTGCACTACTCGTGAACAATAATAGAGAGATCACTCACGAATTCTACTACTTTGTTATTGCTCCCTAAGGCTTTCAATTGCAGCAAAGAGCCTATCCACTTTTCATTTTGGTGAAAGGTCTGTAAAGTTACATTATTATAATTTCTGAAATTCTAAATTTTTAGTTTGTCACTATTAAAATTTACATTACTCACGAGTTACACTATTAAAATTTTGGCACTACTAACATTCGACTCAAATTTGACATTGCAAGGCGCATGATAAAGAACCGTGAAGAGAAAGGCTTTTCGAAAATTAAAATTTTAAAGGAAATTGGAATCTAATTTGAAATTCTTAATTAACTACAAGTCAAAATATATCGCAATTTTTGAAGACATTTTGTCTTACCGTCTCGCCATTTGCTATTTTGTTGTATAAGTTGTTCTTGCTCGTTGAAGTGGTATATTAAATTTGTTTTTTACCTTTTCAAGTTGACTTTCGAAAATTTAATAATGATGACCTTGCGTACTTAAAAGTTTGTATAGCATACCAGTTGTTACTTTATATTCTCATTTGGAGGTGATCAAATCTAAAGCAAATTGTAAAAAGTACTTGTAGAAGGAATGCATTGGACATCCACATTGCCGAGCAATATGTTTTAGAGGCATTCTAATAGACAAAATAGTAGTTACTCATGAGCTAAATACATCTTTCTGATGTGAAATTGGATACATGATAGCAAAGTTCTTTTGGAGATGAAGGATAGGAACGAGAGTGATCCAAGAAATCTTGAAGAAAGTGTTTGAGGATTTTGAATCAGTCATAAGGCTCCAAACAATTGTGGATGTTGACAATATTCGATGACAAATTTTACTGGCACGGTACAAATTTGAGAAGGAGGGGATCTTGCGATCGTACTTCAACTTGCGAGTTAAGCTCAGAAATATGGTAATGTATTCCTTCCTAATGACCGATCCTCAATAAGAAGAACAAGAAAGACAAATATGCATAGATTACTGGATATTTGGATTACGTTAGAGATATGGTAATCTTATGTTAAATAAAGAAAATAGGAATACAACTTTGACATGATATTACATTAATTAACAAATCCACAATAAACAATTCCTTGTCATCCCTTTAAAATATTGTGAGTGCTCTAGAAAGCAACCCCAATCAAAAACTATATGGCAAATCAAAACTCACACGGATGGTAGAGCTTGCTTTGGTTAGTTTCTTTTCTAATGATCTTAAGTTAGAAGTCCATGATCATTTAAAACAATGGCTGAATTATATCCAACTAACTGCATTGCTTTGTTGTTGCTCACAAATTGTATTGTTCATGAACAATAACAGAGAGATCACTCACGAATTGCACTACTTTGCTGTTGCTCCCTAAGACTTTCAAATGCAACAGGCGTATCCACTCTTCCATTTGGTGCAAAGTTTGCCAAGTCACATTATTATAATTTCTGAAATTCTAAATTTTTAGTTTGTCACTATTAAAATACACATTACTCATGAATTACAATACTAAAATTTTGGCACTACTAACATTCGACTCAAATTTGACAGTTCAAGGCACATGATAAAGAACCGTGAAGAAAAACGCTTTCCGAAAATTAAAATTTCAAAGGAGGTTTGAATCTAATTTGAAATTCTTAATTGAACCACAAATCAAAACATATAGCAAATTTTGAAGACATTTAATCTTATTGTCTCGCCATTTGCTATTTTATTGTATGAGTTATTGCCATTTCAAGTTATTCTTGATCGTTGAAGTGGTATGTTAAATTGGTTTTTTTTTTTTGCTTTTGTAGGTTGATTTTTTGGGAATTTAATGATGATGACCTTGCATACTTAAAAGCTTAAATAGCAGACCCTGTTGTTACTTTGTATTTTCCATGAGCAATGATCAGATCAGAAGGAAATTGCAAAAAGTACTTGCAGGAGGAATGCATTGGACATCCACATTGCCGAGCAATATGTTTTAGAGGCATTACAATAGGGGAAATAGAAATTACTCATGAGCTAAATATTTCTTTCAGGTGTGAAATTGGATACATGATAGTAAAGTCCTTTTGGAGATGAGGGATAGGGACGAGAGCAATCCAAGAATTCTTGAAGAAAGTATTTGAGGATTTTGAATTAGTTGTGAGGGTCTAAGCAATTGTGGATGTTGACAACACTTGATCACAAAATTTAGTCGCACGGTGCAAATTTCAGAAGGAGGGGATCTTGCGATCGTACAATGACTTGTGGGGTAAGCTCAGAGATATGGTAATGTATTCCTTCCTAAAGCCCGATCCTCAACAAGAAGAACAAGAAAGATAGATATGCTTAGATTACTAGACATTTAGATTACGTTAGAGATATAGTAATCTTACGTTGAATAAAGAAAACGGGAATACAACTTTGACACGATATTACTTGCAGAAGGAATGCATTGGAAATCGACATTGCCGAGCAATACGTTTTAAAGGTATTCCAATATGCGAAATAGTAGTTATTCACGAGCTAAACATGTCTTTCAGGTGTAAAATTGGATACATGATAACAAAGTCCTTTTGGTCACGAGGGGTAGGGACGAGAAAGATCCAAGAATTCTTGAAGAATGTGATTGAGGATTTTAAATCAGTCGTGAGGGTCCAAGCAATTGTGAATGTTGACAATACTTGATCACAAAATTTAGTCGCACGGTGCAAATTTCATAAGGAGGGGATCTTGTGATCATACAACGACTTGTGGGTAAGCTTAGAGATATGGTAATGTATTCCTTCCTAAAGCCCGATCCTCAACAAGGAGAACACGAAAGATAGATATGCTTAAATTACTGGACATTTAAATTACGTTAGATATATGGTAATCTTACATTAAATAAAGAAAACGAAAAAACAACTTTGACACAATATTACTTGCAGGAGGAATGCATTGGAAATCCACATTGCCGAGCAATACATTTTAGAGGCATTCCAATATGCGAAATAGCAATTACTCATGAGCTAAACATGTCTTTCAGGTGTGAAATTGGATACATGATAGCAAAGTCCTTTTGGAGACGAGAGATAGGGACGAGAACGATCCAAGAATTCTTGAAGAAAGTGTTTGAGGATTTTGAATCAGTCGTGAGGGTCCAAGCAATTGTGGATGTTGACAACACTTGATCAAAAAATTTACTAGCATGGTGAAAATTTGAGAAGGAGTGGTTCTTGCGATCGTACTACGACCTGCGGGGTAAACACAGAGATATGGTAGTGTATTCCTTCCTCCAGTCCGATCCTCAACAAGAAGAACAAGAAAACTGGAATACAACTGTGACACGATATTACATAATTAACAAAATCCTTGTCATCCCTTAAAAATGTTGTGAGTGCTCTAGAAAACAATACCAATCACAAACTATATGGTGCATCAAAACTCACACAGATGCTAGAGCTTGCTATGGTTAGTTTCTCTTCCAAAAATTTTAAGTTAGAAGTTCATGATCATTTCAAACAATGACTGAATTATATCCAATTAATTGCCTGCTTTGCTATTGCTCATGAATTGCACTACTCATGAACAATAACAAAGAGATCGCTCACGAATTACAATACTTTGTTGTTGCTCCCTAAGGCTTTCAAATGCAACAATGAGCCTATCCACTCTTCAGTTTAGAGAAAGGTCTATAAAGTCACATTATTATAATTTCTAAAATTCTAAAATCTCAGTTTCTCACTATTAAAATTTACATTACCTACGAATTGCACTACTAAAATTTTGGCATTACTAACATTCGACTCAAATCTGACAATGCAAGGCGCATAATAAAGAACTGTGAAGAAAAAGTCTTTCCAAAAATTAAAATTTGAAAGAAGGTTAGAATCTAATTTGAAATTCTTAATTGAACCATAAGTCAAAACATATGGCAATATTTGAAGACATTTTGTTTTACAGTCTCGTCATTTGCTATTTTGTTGTATGCGTTGTTGTCATTTCGAGTTGTTCTTGCTCGTTAAAGTGGTATGTTAAATTGATTTTTTACTTTTTCAAGTCGCCTTTCAGGAATTTAATGATGATGACGATGCAAACTTAAAAGTTTGGATAGTAGACCCAGTTGTTACTTTGCATTCTCAATGGGGGATGATCAGATCTGAAGGAACTTGCAAAAAGTACTTACAGGAGGAATGCAATGGATATCCACATTGCCGAGCAATATGTTTTAGAGGCATTACAATAGGCGAAATAGCAATTACTCATGAGCTAAACATGTCTTCCAAGTGTGAAATTGGATACATGATAGCAAAGTCCTTTTGGAGATGAGGGATAGGGACGAGAGCGACCCAAGAATTCTTGAAGAAAGTATTTGAGGATTTTGAATCAATCGTGAGGGTCCAAGCAATTGTGGATATTGACAACACTTGATCACAAAATTTACTCGATCGGTGCAAATTTGAGAAGGAGGGGATCTTGCAATCATACTACGACTTGTGGGGTAAGTTTAAAGATATGGTAACATATTCTTCCCTCAAGACAGATCCTCAAGAAGAAGAACAAGAAAGATAGATATGCTTAGATTACTGGACATTTAAATTACATTAGATATATGGTAATCTTATGTTAAATAAAGAAAATGGGAATATAATTTTAACACGATAGTACTTGCAGGAGAAATGCATTGGAAATCCACAATGCCGAGCAATATGTTTTAGAGGCATTCCAATATGCGAAATAGCAGTTACTCACGAGCTAAACATGTCTTTCAGGTGTGAAATTGCATACATGATAACAAAGTCCGTTTTGAGACGAGGGATAGAGACGAGAACGATCCAAGAATTCTTAAATAAAGTGTTTGAGGATTTTGAATCAGTCGTGAGGGTCCAAGCAATTGTGGATGTTGACAACACTTGATCACAAAATTTACTAGCACGGTACAAATTTGAGAAGGAGTGGTTCTTGCGATCGTACTACGACCTGCGGGGTAAACTTAGAGATATGGTAATATATTCCTTCCTCAAGTCCGATCCTCAACAACAAGAAGAAGAAAGATAGATATGCTTAGATTACTGGACATTTAGATTACGTTAGAGATATAGTAATCTTACGTTAAATAAAGAAAGCGGGAATAAAACTTTGACACAATACTACATAATTAACAAAATCCTTATCATCCTTTAAAAATGATGTGAGTGCTCTAGAAAACAACACCAATCACAAACTATATGGTGAATCAAAACTCACACAGACACTAAAGCTCACTTTGGTTAGTTTCTCTTCCAAAAATCTTAAGTTAGAAGTAATGATCATTTGAAACAATGACTGAATTGTATCCAATTAATTGCACTGCTTTGCTATTGCTCATGAATTACACTACTCATGTACAATAACATAGAGATTGCTCACGAATTGCACTACTTTGTTGTTACTCCCTAAAACTTTCAAATGCAGCAAGGAGCCTATCCACTCTTCAATTTGGTGAAAGGTCTGTAAAGTCACATTATTATAATTTCTGAAATTCTAAAATCTCAATTTCTCACTATTAAAATTTACATTACTCACGAATTGCACTACTAAAATTTCTGCACTACTAACTTTCGACTCAAATCTGACAATGCAAAGCACATGATAAAGAACCATGAAGAAAAAGACTTTCTAAAAATTAAAATTTAAAGGGAGGTTAGAATCTAATTTCAAATTCTTAATTGAACCATAAGTCAAAACATAAGGCAATCCTTGAAGACATTTTGTCTTATCGTCTCGTCATTTGCTATTTGGTTGTATGCGTTGTTGCCATTTTGAGATGTTCTTGCTCGTTGAAATGGTATGTTAAATTGATTTTTTACTTTTCAAGGATGACTTTCGGGAATTTAATGATGATGACATTGCAAACTTAAGAGCTTGGATAATAGACCCAGTTGTTACTTTGTATTCTCCATGGGGGATCATCAGATCTGATGGAAATTGCAAAAAGTACTTGCAGGAGGAATGCATTGGACATCCACATTGCCGAGTAATATGTTTTAGAGGCATTACAATAGGCAAAATAGCAATTACTCATGAGCTAAACATGTCTTTCAGGTGTGAAATTGGATACATGATAGCAAAGTCCTTTTGGAGACGAGGGATAGGGACGAGAGTGACCAAGAATTCTTAAAGAAAGTATTTGAGGATTTTGAATCAGTCGTGAGGGTCCAAGCAATTGTGGATGTTGACAATGCTTGATCACAAAATTTACTAGCACGGTGCAAATTTGAGAAGGAGTGGTTCTTGCGATCGTACTATGACCTGTGAGGTAAACTCAAAGATATGGTAATGTATTCCTTCCTCAGGCCCGATCCTCAACAAAAAGGACAAGAAAGATAAAGATACGTAGATTACTGGACATTTAGATTACGTTAGAAATTTAGTAATCTTATATTAAATAAAGAAAACAGAAATACAACTTTGACACAATAGTACTTGCAAGAGGAATGCATTGGAAATCCACATTGCCGAGCAATATATTTTAGAGGCATTTCAATATGCGAAATAGAAGTTACTCACGAGTTAAACATGTCTTTCAGGTGTGAAATTAGATATATGACAGCAAAGTCCTTTTGGAGACGAGGGATAAAGACGAGAACGATCCAAGAATTCTTGAAGAAAGTGTTTAAGGATTGTGAATCAGTCGTGAGGGTCCAAGCAATTGTGGATGTTGACAACACTTGATCACACAATTTACTAGCACGGTGCAAATTTGAGGAGTGGTTCTTGCGATCGTACTACGACCTACGGGGTAAACTCAGAGATATGGTAATGTATTCCTTCCTCAAGCTCGATCCTCAACAAGAAGAAGAAGAAAGATAGATATGCTTAGATTACGGGACATTTAAATTACGTTAGAGATATGGTAATCTTACGTTAAATAAAGAAAACGGTAATACAACTTTGACACGATAGTACTTGCAGGAGGGATGCATTGGAAATCCACATTGCCGAGCAATATGTTTTAGAGGCATTCCAATATGCGAAATAGCAGCTACTCACGAGCTAAACATGTCTTTCAGGTGTGAAATTGGATACATAACAGCAAAGTCCTTTTGGAGACGAGGGATAGGGAAGAGAACGATCCAAGAATTCTTGAAGAAAGTGTTTGATGATTTTGAATCAATCGTGAGGGTCCAAGCAATTGTGGATGTTGACAACACTTGATTATAAATTTAGTCGCACGGTGCAAATTTCAGAAGGAGGGGATCTTGCGATCGTACAACGACTTGTGGGGTAAGCTCAGAGATATGGTAATGTATTCCTTCCTAAAGCCCGATCCTCAACAAGAAGAACAAGAAAGATAGATATGCTTAGATTACTAGACATTTAGATTACGTTAGAGATATAGTAATCTTACGTTGAATAAAGAAAACGGGAATACAACTTTGACACGATATTACTTGTAGGAGGAATGCATTGGAAATCGACATTGCCGAGCAATACGTTTTAAAGGCATTCCAATATGCGAAATAGTAGTTACTCACGAGCTAAACATGTCTTTCAGGCGTAAAATTGGATACATGATAACAAAGTCATTTTGGTCACGAGGGGTAAGGACGAGAAAGATCCAAGAATTCTTGAAGAAAGTGCTTGAGGATTTTGAATCAGTCGTGAGGGTCCAAGCAATTGTGGATGTTGACAATACTTGATCACAAAATTTAGTCACACGGTGCAAATTTCAGAATGAGGGGATCTTGCGATCGTACAACGACTTGTGGGGTAAGCTCAGAGATATGGTAATGTATTCCTTCCTTAAACCCGATCCTCAACAAGAAAAACAAGAAAGATAGATATGCTTAGATTTTTAACATTTAGATTACGTTAGAGATATAGTAATCTCACGTTAAATAAAGAAAACGGGAATACAACTTTGACACGGTATTACATAATTAACAAAATCCTTGTCATCCCTTAAAAATGTTGTGAGTGCTCTAAAAAACAATACCAATCACAAACTATATGGTGAATCAAAACTCACACAAATGCTAGAACTTCCTATGGTTAGTTTCTCTTCCAAAAATCTTAAGTTAGAAGTTCATGATCATTTGAAACAATAATTGAATTATATCTAATTAATTGCACTGCTTTTCTATTACTCATGAATTGCACTACTCATGAATAATAATAGAGAGATCGCTCACGAATTTCACTACTTTGTTGTTGCTCTCTAAGGCTTTCAAATGCAGTAAGGAGTCTATCCACTCTTCAGTTTGGTGAAAGGTCTGTAAAGTCACATTATTATAATTTCTAAAATTCTAAAATTTTAGTTTCTCACTATTAAAATTTATATTACTCACGAATTGCACTACTAAAATTTTAGTGATATTAACATTCGACTCAAATTTGACAGTGCAAGACGCATGACAAAGAACCGTGAAGAAAAAGGTTTTTTCAAAAATTAAAATTTTAAAAGAAGTTAGAATCTAATTTGAAATTCTTAATTGTCATAAGTCAAAACATATGGCAATGTTTGAAGTCATTTTGTCTCATCATTTGCTATTTTGTTGTATGTATTGTTGTCATTTCGAGTTGTTCTTGTTCGTTGAAGTGGTATGTTAAATTGATTTTTTTTTACTTTTCCAAGTTGGTTTTCGGAAATTTAATGACGATGACGTTGCAAACTTAAAAGCTTGGATAGTAGACTAGTTGTTACTTTGTATTCTCATTGGGGGACGATCAGATCTGATGGAAATTGCAAAAAGTACTTGCAGGAGGAATGCATTGGACATCCACATTGCCGAGCAATATGTTTTAGAGGCATTAAAATAGGCGAAATAACAATTACTCATGAGCTAAACATGTCTTTCCGGTGTGAAATTGGATACATGATAGCAAAGTCCTTTTGGAGATGAGGGATAAGGACGAGAGCGATCCAAGAATTCTTGAAGAAAGTATTTGAGGATTTTGAATCAGTCGTGAGGGTCTAAGCAATTGTGGATGCTGACAACACTTGATCACAAAATTTACTCGCACGGTGCAAATTTCAGAAGGAGGGGATCTTGCGATCGTACTACGACCTACGGGGTAAACTCAGAGATATGGTAATGTATTCCTTCCTCAAGCTCGATCCTCAACAAGAAGAAGAAGAAAGATAGATATGCTTAGATTACGGGACATTTAAATTACGTTAGAAATATGGTAATCTTACGTTAAATAAAGAAAACGGCAATACAACTTTGACACGATAGTCTTGCAGGAGGAATGCATTAGAAATCCACATTGCCGAGCAATATGTTTTAGAGGCATTTCAATATGCGAAATAGCAGTTACTCCCGAGTTAAACATGTCTTTCAGGTGTGAAATTGGATACATGATAGCAAAGTCCTTTTGGAGATGAGGGATAAGGACGAGAGCGATCCAAGAATTCTTGAAGAAAGTATTTGAGGATTTTGAATCAGTCGTGAGGGTCCAGCAATTGTGGATGTTGACAACACTTGACCACAAAATTTACTCGTACGATGCAAATTTGAGAACGAGGGGATCTTGCGATCGTACTACGACCTGCGGGATAAGCTCAGAGATATGGTAATGTATTCCTTCCTCAAGCCCGATTCTTAACAAGAAGAACAAGAAAGATAGATATGCTTAGATTACAGGACATTAAGATTACGTTAGAGATATGGCAATCTTACGTTAAATAAAGAAAACGGAAATACAACTTTGACACAAAAGTACTTGCAGGAGGAATGCATTGGAAATCCATATTGTCGAGCAATATGTTTTAGAGGCATTCTAATATGCGAGATAGCAGTTACTCACGAGCTAAACATGTCTTTCAGGTGTGAAATTGCATACATGATAGCAAAGTCCTTTTGGAGACGAGGGATAGGGACGAGAATGATCCAAGAATTCTTGAAGAAAGTGATTGAGGATTTTGAATCAGTCGTGAGGGTCGAAGCAATTGTGGATGTTGACAACACTTGACCATAAAATTTACTCGCACAGTGCAAATTTGAGAAGGAGGGGATCTTACGATCGTACTACGACCTGTGGGGTAAGCTCAGAGATATGGTAATGTATTCCTTCTTCAAGCCCGATCCTCAACAAAAAGAACAAGAAAGATAGATATGCTTAGATTACTAAACATTTAGATTATGTTAAAGATATAGTAATCTTACGTTAAATAAAGAAAACGGGAATACAACTTTGACACGATAGTACTTGCGGGAGGAATGCATTAGAAATCCACAGTGCAAGCAATATGTTTTAAAGGCATTTCCAATATACGAAATAGCAGTTACTCACGAGCTAAAAATGTCTTTCAGGTGTGAAATTGGATACATGATAGCAAAGTCCTTTTGGTGACGAGGGATAGGGACGAGAACGATCCAAGAATTCTTGAAGAAAGTGTTTGAGGATTTTGAATCAGTCGTGAGGGTTCAAGCAATTATGGATGTTGACAACATTTGATCACAAAATTTACTAGCACGGTGCAAATTTGAGAGGGAGTGGTTCTTGCGATGGTATTACGACCTGCGGGGTAAACTCAGAGATATGGTAATGTATTCCTTCCTCAAGCCTGATCCTCAACAAGAAGAACAAGAAAGATAGATATATGCTTAGATTAATGGACATTTAGATTACGTTAAAGATATAGTAATTTTATGTTAAATAAAGAAAACGGGAATATAACTTTGACACGATATTACATAATTAACAAAATCATTGTCATCCCTTAAAAATGTTGTGAGTGCTCTAAAAAACAACACCAATCACAGACTATATGGTGAATCAAAACTCACACAAATGCTAGAGCTTTATATGGTTAGTTTCTCTTCCAAAAATCTTAAGTTAAGTTCATGATTATTTGAAACAATGACTGTATTATATCCAATTAATTGCACTGCTTTGCTATTGCTCATGAATTGCACTACACATGAACAATAACAGTGAGATCGCTCAAGAATTGCACTACTTTGTTGTTGCTCCCTAAGGATTTCAAATGCAGCAAGGAGCCTATCCACTCTTCAGTTTGGTGAAAGGTCTGTAAAGTCACATTATTATAATTTCTAAAATTTCAGTTTCTCACTAATAAAATTTACACTACTCATAAATTGCGCTACTAAAATTTTGGCACTACTAACATTTGACCGAAATCTGAGAGTGCAAGGCGCATGATAAAGAAACGTAAGGAAAAAGGCTTTCCGAAAATTAAAATTTAAAAGGAGGTTAGAATCTAATTTGAAATTCTTAATTGAACCACAAGTCAAAACATACAGCAATGTTTGAAGACATTTTGTATTACCTTGTTGCCCTTCGCTATTTTATTGTATGAATTGTTGCCATTTCGAGTTGTTCTTGCTCGTTCAAGTGGTATGTTAAATTGATTTTTTACTTTTCTAGGTTGACTTTCATAAATTTAATAATGATGACGTTGCATACTTAAAAGCTTGGATAACAGTAGACCCAGTTGTTACTTTATATTCTCCTTTGGGGATGATTAGATCTAAAGGAAATTGCAAAAAGTACTTGTAGGAGGAATGCATTGGACATCCAGGTTACCGAGCAATATGTTTTAAAGGCATTCCAATAGGCGAAATAGACGTTACTCACGAGCTAAACATGTCTTTCAGGTGTGAAATTGGATACATGATTGCAAAGTCCTTTTGGGAATGAGGGATAGGGACGAGAGCGATCCAAGAATTTTGAAGAAAGTGTTTGAGGATTTTGCATCAGTCGTGAGGGTCCAAGCAATTGTGGATGTTGACAACACTCGATCTTATGATCGTACTACGATTTGTGGGATAAGCTCGGATATATGGTAATGTATTCATTCCTCAAGCGCGATCCCTAACAAGAAGAAAAAGAAAGATAGATATGCTTAGATTACTGGACATTTAGATTACGTTAGAGATATGGTAATATTACGTTAAATAAATAAGACGAAAACACAACTTTGACAAGATATTACATTAATTAACAAAATCTTTGGCATCCCTTAAAAATGTTGTAAGTGCTCTAGAAAACAACATCAATCACAAACTATATGGCAAATCAAAATTCACACAGATGCTAGAGCGTCTTAAGTTAGAAGTTCATGATTATTTGAAACAATGACTAAATTATATCCAATTAATTGCACTACTTTGCTATTGCTCACGAATTACACTACTTATAAATAATAACAAAGAGATCGCTCACAAATTGCACTTCTTTGTTGTTGCTCCCTGAGGCTTTCAAATGCAACAAGGAGCCTATCCGCTCTTCAGTTTGGTGAAAAGTCTGTAAAGTCATATTATTATAATTTCTGAAATTCTAAATTTTAAGTTTCTCACTATTAAAATTTACATTATTCACAAATTGCACTACTAACATTCGACTCAAATTTGATAGTGCAAAGCGCATGATAAAGAAATGTGAAGAAAAAAGACTTTCCAAAAATTAAAATTTCAAAAGAGGTTAGAATCTAATTTAAAATTCTTAATTGAACCACAAGTCAAATTAAACATATAGCAATGTTTGAGGCCATTTTGTCTTACTATCTCACCTTTTGCTATTTTATTGTATGAGTTGTTGTCATTTTATGTTGTTCTTCCTAGGTTAACTTTCATAAATTTAATGATGATGATCTTGCGTACTTACATGCTTGGATAGCAGACTCCATTGTTACTTTGTATTCTCCTGGGGAGGTGACCATATATAAAAGAAATTGCAAAAAATACTTGCAAATTCACCCAAATTGTCATTAGCCTACTAAGGCTATGTTTGATAGTGATATTTAAAAATAATTTTTATTTTCAAATACATATAGGCTTTTTTGTTTTATAAGTGTTTTTAATTTTAGTTTTTGAAAGTTGTTTTCAAACGGAAAAAATACATTTTTATTATTTTCAATTTGATAGAAACTGTTTTCATCCTATGCCGCCCTCTCCCCCACCTACTACGACGCCACCCCAACCCTCCCCTTTCCCGTTGCGACACCCACCAGGCCACCCACGCTCGCCTGCTGCGAAGACGCTCAGCCCTCACGTCCCCAGGCCCACCCATCCCCCCAGCCTGCTATGACACCCCCCCCCCCCCCCCCCCCCCCCCCCCCAGCCTGAAAATATAATTTTCAAATTGACATAGAAAATAACTTCCAAATAAAAAAATGTATCTAATTTTAAAGAAAACAACTTTCAAATATAATTTTTAAAACAGTTTTTAAAAACAAAAAACAATACCAAACATGCAAAAATAAACACCAATTTTTAACTATAAAATATTATACTTGACTGCAAGTATTGCAAATTTCTGTAATCCAACAAAAATAAATTCATAGCCAGTTCTAAACAAAAAACATAATCAAGTATCTAATACAAATCGAGTAACAGCCCTAACGAATCTCCAATTTGGAAAATTTCAATTTAAACACCAAATCCCTAAATTAACACTGATACATCAGATGGGCGGAAACGGTCTTAAAGGAGAATGAAGGGGTGGGCGTCGAAGATGGAGATGGTCGTTGACAGTCGGATTTACACAATGGTGGAAGACTACGGTGGAGTGGTGTTTCATCCAGTGGACGCTGCGCCAGCTGCGTATGGGAGGGGTGGGGTGGGATTGGAGAAGCTAGGTTTGAAGGAGAGAAGGAAGGGGGTCGGTCTGTTTAGAAAGTTCGGAAGGAATGAATAAACAGGAGAAACGTCTCCACGTCACCCTTCAATCTAAGACTAGTAATCAAAAGAAAAGAAGAAAAACAAACGGACGTTTAATTGATGTGGATGATCCCTACAAGTGGATCGATGAATGTATGATTGTGGTAAACACCAACTTGAGGAAATGCAAATGTAGAAGACAATCACAACATGAAATTAACAATTTCCACTTTATGAAGAAAGATATTCAACTAAAATTGGCTTGAAGTAGAAAGTTACAAGAACCGTGGCAGTTCCAATAAAACTAGTAGGCTATCATCTAGTGCAAATTTGTGCAACCACGGCTTGTAGTTTACAATAGGTGAGTATTAACCTGTTTCCAATCAGACTGGCAGGTAAAGATTTACATGGTTAGAAAATTAGCTCTATACACCAAGCAGGCTAGAACATAGGGCCGCTGTCCACCTGAGTAATGATAGGCACAGCTTGCCGCCTAATACCAAACAAAAATAGAAGTATGATTCACATATGCCCTTCTCCTCAATCAAAAATGCTTGTCCAGGTACATAATCACTGTTAGAATCCACGATTCTATCCATTTGAAAACAGCATTCCAAGCAAATAGAAAGTTATAGGGAAATACAATCTACATCACTGCACAATCTAGCCAGTGACAATCAAAACAGATTGCTGTGTGACTGGAAATACAATTGGATGAAACAGATCAATACCTTAATAATATGGTTATCAGGCATGCAGGTGGATATTCATTATTCAAAACCCAATGTGACTGCAAACACTCCGCTGTAGAATATCAGCATATCAGCTCTGTGTGGATCGGTGCCAATGTCATAGAACATAACAACATATATACATGTGATATAGAAAAACTCTAATTACAAGAGTGATGTGCACAAATCACACATGTACCACTCCGCATGTAGCACAGTGTCACATGCGCAATTGGTGCATCCCGTATCTGCATGTAAACTTATTCTGATATAAAAGATTTGTAAATAACTCGCACACACACAATATATATATATATATACACATATAACACTGTTTCGATGCTTGTGTGCTTTACTTTACCATCAAAAGGCGTGCACCGAGACACCTGAGACTTCCAAGGTGGTTGGAAGTGAGCAAGGCACAAAACAATGCCGTTTTTGTGCTCTTTTTTTAGTTTTAGTTTTTTTTTTTTTTTTGAATATCCACCGAGTTGTCTGTAATATTTTCTTTTATATAAAAATTTCTAATATAATTTATAAAATTGTAACATAGAGATAAAACAAAAACAATTCAATTCAATGCATAGAGTAATAAATTTAACTTAAGTTTATAATATTAGAATAAGTAATAAAAGTCGACAAGTAAATCCCCAAGTGGTTGTTTTCTGGTAGGATCAGATACTGATATACATGGAGATGCCCAAGACGGAGAGAATGCTTAGAACGCAAGCAGTGGTGGCGGGGGGTCACTGGGGAGGAGGACAGCATCAGCAAGCTAACGATGATGCTGAGGAGAGGAAGACGCAACCAGGAAGAGAAGACACAATGTAAAAGTCAACAACAAAGAATAGAGAAGAAGATGATGTTGCGGCCGGAAGGGGAGAGACGTTTGTTGACGCTTGACAGATAAGAAGATGGTTGTCCAAGAGAGCACCAACGATTTAAAATGTTTTTGTATCGCATGCAGAGCAATAATCAAAATCGGATATCCGTTATTGTTTTCAAAAAAAAAAATGATGTTAAAAGAACAGGATCGCGGAACAAACAATTCATGCAAATGACAATGTAGCCGAAAAAGCTCATTCATGTAGCCAATTCCATCATTGCGCAAAAAAAAAGGGAAAGAAGAAAAGAACCAAGAAAACCCAAATCCCAATTTATGTTACTAGAACTGAATCGAGGAACGAACAATTCATGCATATGATAATGCGGCCGAAAAAGCTTATTCATGTAGCCAATCTCAACATCGCGCTTACCGACAGATCTGCTATAATAAAAAATAAAAAGGAGAGAGAACAACCCTCCTCACAGCTACAAGTTCCATCCAGAAACACAGGAAACTCAAAACCCTAACAGAATTTACAGACCGAGATCCGTGGAATTGAGTTACCGATTTTGAGTTCCAACCCCAACCAACACGCCCTTAGGTAGTTTGGGCAACCTCAGGCAGCTCCGGCCTTGTAGCGGTAAAGCTTGCCGAAGACGTGGAGGGCGGTGACGAATCCGATGAAGCAGAGGCTCATGACGAGGACGACGGTGGGGGTGATCTTCAGGCCAGGGGCGTCGTCGGTGTAGAAGCGAAGCATGTTGCCGCTGCCGCCTCCGCCGGTGAAATTTCCGGATCCGGCGGCGGAACCAGTGACCCGGCGGCGGCGCATGCCGGCAGCTGCGGCGGGGGATCCACGAGGGCCGACAGTCCCGGGGCGGGACACCGTGGATTGGGCGGACTGTGACTGGGACGATCCCCTAGGCATTTTTCCGATAAACAAACGAGAGAGGGATGGAGGGAGGCGTGCCGTGGACAGTGTGTGTGTGGGGGATGGAATTGATCAGAGACAATGCCTCGCGATGTATTTGTATTGCTGAGGCAAAGGCGTGTAAAACGGTCCGGTCCGGATCAAAAAATATCCGGACCGGTCCGCATGCGGATCGGATTGATCCGGTTCATATTTATTTATATATTTAAAATAAATATTTATATGTTAATTTTTATTAAATACTTTTAAAATTTTATTTTTAAACAAGAGTATATATTTTTAAAATATAGTTTTAAAAATAATAAATTTAAGCTATATATACTAATATATTAAGTAAAATAAGTAATAATTTTTGAAAAAATAAATTTAAAAAAAATAATAAGCCGGTCCGCGGACCGGTCCGTATCCGCACGAATTTGTTTCACATAGACTGGACCTAAATGGACCAGTCCGTTTAGGCCTGCGATTAAAATGGACTAATAATTTTTTGGTCCAGTCCGGTCCGATCCGCACAATCTGCGGACCGGTGGTCCATTTTACACCCCTAAACAAGGCCAAGCAGGGATGTGATTAAGCGGTTAATGACTAGTTTAGTGGGTAATTTAATTGTTGCATTCTTTAATTTTTTTTAACAACTAATAATGGTGGTGTAACATAATTTCTTTATTTTATATCATTATTGACATATTAATATTATATATTTAAAAAATAAAAGTATTATTATTTATTTAAAATTATAATGATTTTAAATAATATATTCAAAATATCTTTTATTTATAATTTTAAATAATGTTATGATATTTATATTAGTTAGAGTATTCCTATAATTTTAACTAAAACAAAAGTTAAACTCAAATTTAATTTAAATTTTATAAAATTTCTCAGTAGTTATAACATAAATTATATTTAGCTTTAGTTAAAATTTAATTAAACTAAATTCGATTAAAATTTTAGCTTTTTTTAATGTTATCCTATCATTTTCTTATCATAAATTTCTAATTTGTCCTTTACACCAAAGAAACAAAACCTCACTTTGTCATTCCCCAAACAAACAACATTAAAGAGAAAATAAAGTATTTTAAAGATAAATTAGAAAAAATTAATTTAAGCAATTAAAATTAGTTAAGACTATTAAACTTATTATAAGATAAATATAAATTTAGCTAAAAAAGTTACATTATTGAATATGCTCTTAATATATTATTTAGTTATAAAAATTATTGACTAAGCCTGTCAATTTTAACTTGAGTTATACGAGAAATCATAAACCATAAGTTTAGTAATAACATACAAAAATTGTAAGTTCGAGTTCCAAAATCTTAAATTAAAAGTTCATCCATGGGTAGGCCGAAAAAGAGGTCAACGGATTGATCACTCTATAAGAGGATTGAACTAACTAGAAATTTAAGTAAACTAGTGTCACAGTAACTCATACTTATAAGATTTAGGACCTTCCATGTAACTTTATATACAAAACTTGTAATATGGAGAGTTTATGTCAATATTATGTACACCATATATATTTTAATGTTCAATGGCCTCAAAGTCAAAATTACAATAAAATTTATATAGAAAGAGCAATGTCTTATAGGATAATTTTAATTCAAGTAAAGTTTTTTTTTAATATTAAAGTGTTCCTTACATTGTTTGCATTGTAACTAACTGCTTTCTATTACATGCGTGTGAGTGCTTTACAAGGATTGAAAGGAAAGCTAGGTGCATGAGAATCTTGGCTAGTGCAATATCAATGATTCCACATGGACAACCCCGGAAGGAGAGGGCCTGTTGGGACATCACGAAAGGGGAGGGAGGCTCTTATGTAGCTATGAACACCACCTTTTTGCATCGAGTCAGTCAGTGAGGTCATGTTGTGCTTCAGGTGATTTCAATGCCCTAATTAATCACAGATGCATCCGCGTTAGCGGCTGTTTGCAAGTTGGTCAGTTGATCCCCAAGGTAGCAGGCACGCCAAGCTGACCACAAGCAGTCTTCACCGTGGCATTTTCGTTGTGGCCATGACCCATAGGCCATAGCTTGCTACTCACCAAGGTGTGCCCAGTGTATTTTTACATATTTTTAGGTAATACATTTCTCCAATATATATATATATATATACATACACAGCGTTACATTGTGCCATGTGTGGTGGGTCAGTTGGGTTCATATCATGTTATGTGCGCATGATGGAAACAGAAGCCATCTCATGTGGGTAAAAATGTTAACCTGATATTATGTGAGCCCAGCCCAAGTAATTTGAAGGCTTATCTCGCATTGGGCCCAAAATGTTAACCGCCCTTCCCAACTGCATCCCAATTCATCGCCCACGAACGATACCTGTTCCCGCTTCCTCTCGATTCAAACTTAAAAATTGAAATTCGCAAATACTCTGTTTCATGCATACAGAGGAAAAACAAAATTCATACCCGATTCGATTCCTACTTCCTACAAAATTCATACAAAATTCAGCGATGGAGCGCTGTTCAGCCCCATTTACTGGTACGAGGTATCCTTTTTTGTTCGCTAAAAATTTTCAATTCATCTTCAGTGATTTGCTTTAAGAATGTTTTCTTCTATGGATTTTTGCATTTCAAAGTAGCAGGCAGAACTCGGGCCCTCAGAACAATACCCAACCGGAGGATCCCTGATCCACCGACAGAAACCCAAATCCTTCCCAGGTAACCAACCACCACTGCTGCTGTCTTCCGCAACAACCCATCCTCGTATCTTCCAAAATCCAACTCCTTTCTTTCTTTCTTTCTTTCTTTTTAGAAATTCTCGTCAATTTTCATGATCTGTGTTTCTCAGTCAGAAGCGAGTTTTCGGCACCAGCCGCACAAACATTCCGGTGAAACCTGAATCGGCAAAGCCCTCGAGGAAGCGAAACTCGCTGATAAATAAATCTGAAGCTGTTATCGGATGTCCAGAGAATCCAAAATCCAAGACTGACACTACTGTGGTCGCAGAAAAGCCTGTTGATGAAGCCATAGCCACGGCCACGGAAAGAGATCCAATGGTGGAAGAGATTTCAAATATATCCAACCCCAACATCTCTATTGGCGACCAAACCGAAGCCCCGGGCACAAATAAAATCACAGTCACAGACCCCATCGCTGAAGCTCCCGAAACAGAGCCCTCCGATAGGACTGAAACCGAACCTGAATCTCCGATCCCTGTGGACACTGCTGAGACAATGGAATTGAAATACCAAACAATTGAAGATTCCAAAGAAGCTTCGGAGGAGAAGAGCCAGGAAAAGGGTGCCCAAATTCACGCCCCCAAACCCGAGCTTGCGGTTTCGCTGCCTCCTTCTCTGGACAATCCCGAAGATATGGAAACGAGGTCTCGAGAAATTGAATCCCACAGAGCGAGACTGAGGAAGCAAAAGAAGAGTCAGAGCGAAACAGCGCAGCATACTCCCGTACTGCTGTCTTCTTCTTCTTCTTCTTCTTCTTCTTCTTCTTCTTCCATGCGGAGGAAGCCCCGGCACGCGGAAGCCACGCCGTATCACAGCGCGAAGCAGTGCAGGAACTGCATACCGGACAGGCTCGAAACGTCGTCGTATTGGCTTCTGCAGATCAGACTGGCGGAGTCCGCCGGAAAACACTTTGCCTCTGCTGCTTTCTTCAAACTCGCCTTCCAATCTAAAGCTGAGGTTAATTTCCATTGTTTTCTCAATCTTTCTCGCCTTATTTTTTTTTTATCCCATTTTTGGATATTAAAAAAGAGAAAACAGAAGACAAAAAACATAGTTGCTGTTATGATCTGTTTACTTATTTTGTAGCCAATTAAGGATGTTCGAATTGAGCTCAGGCGATACCTGGGACGGTACCAGCACCTGCGGGCAGAGGGCAAGTGGAGACATGTTTGTCTCAGCTTCGGGTTGATTAAGGATGACCAAAATGGCGGGAAACCCATCCCCGGCAGCGCTGCTGGCAGTGGCTGTGGATCTTGTTAGTAATCTAACTCTATTTTATCATAGAGACCTTGCTGATTGATATGTCCGTAGTTTTTTTTTTATTATTATTATTAAAGGGATTTAATGAGATAAAGTTGTGTAGTTTTGACTGGGAAATAGTTTTCTGGTTAATTATTAGTTAATAGTGTGACTTATTGGGCAGTGAGAGTCGATTATTTTTAATTGATGGTAGTTTTAATGTAAGTCTATTTAAAGGACTTTGTAAAAATTATTATCCAACTATTCTATGGTCTCTCTATTTTTGTCTCCTTTCCTTATTCCCTGTTATCTTTTATACCTGTCAACCTTTTCAAGAGATCGTATTAGAGCTAGCCGTGATGCACGGAGACGGGAGACCCTCAAACGATATTTAAAATTGCAATTGATACGGATTTCAAAAATACTTTATAGCTGATATTTGCTAGTGTACAATTTAAAAAACATTCAGTGAATCTAATGACAATGTTCTTAAAATTGTATTCATCTTATAATATATATCAACTATACGTTAATTATTATTTTATTATATTTTACTGTTATATAGTTTGCGGGAAATAGTATGGTTAAAAATAAATTAATATAAGTTTTTTATCACCCAATCAAAACAAAATAATAAAATTATGATAAAAACAACTTCATCATATAATAAATATTGGTTTGGATTGTGCCGGTTTCATCAAGTACGTGTTTGGTATAGGATGAATCCCTAATTGTTTTTAAAAATGATAAATTTAAATAAATTTAAAATTATTTAATTTAAAATTTTAAAAACTGTTTATAACGTACTGTTTTTGTTTTTAAATTTAACTCGAGAGATTCAATTATTTTTTATTTTTTATTTTTTGCTTTATTTTTTTTTGGACCCATTAAATAAATTTTTTATTATTTTTCAAATTTAATTTTTAAAATTATACTTTTAAAAAAATATATTTTCATATATATATATAATAATAATTTTCTATCCATCATGCATTTTAATTATGAACACCCAGAGGATCTGCGTTGGATATGTAAACAGACTTTGACTATCCTCAAAACTTTTCAGAGGAGAGCCACCAGCCGTACGAACCTAGATCTGGTTCGGCCACCGGCACCATGATCCCAAAAACTACGTAAAAACAAAGTTATTAGATGGCGTACGTACGTGTAAAAAAAAGGAGTAAAGAAACAATACGAACTGGCAGCAACATCAAAGTGCTTAAAATGTTTTATTTCAGCTATTCGTGTGGATGACATGTAAAAAAAGACACAATAAATTGTTTTGTGCTTCATATTGTGCTTTTGGATGGATGGCCACTCCCACTCTAGATATTGTTCCCTTAGATATTTTATTTAATGGGCAGGTACGTAATAAAGCGGTTGTTTCTTAATCTAACTTTCCCTTCCAATCTTTTGGTGTGAGGGTTTTCGGCCTCTTTGTATATGTCCTCCCTGTACGTCTTTCTTCCCTTTTAATGGTACTAATTATTAATATTTCCTGACACACAAGTCCTTTAATCAACATATATAAGCGCTAACTTTTTTAAAAAATAATAATAGAAGACGCTTTACTATTTACAAACAACTGTTTGAAGATAGAATCTCGGATGAAATCTCATGACTCATGACTCAGTACTATTTGAATATATATATATATATATATATATGTAATTATGTATATAATTATGATAAGTTGTAAATCTATAAAACATGTTCAATTTTGCTTCGTTGAATCTGTATCCAATACAAATTTAAATTTTATTTAACGCTATTAATGCTGCTAAGTTAAATTTAGATTAATGTATCATGAGAGAGAGAGAGAGAGAGAGTCATAAAAGCTGAAAGTGGAACACATTTAAAAACGACATGACGTAGAAAACTTGCAGGCTCCCATGTGCATGTACATGCTGGGCTCCCCAACACGCCCTACCAATGCCATGCTCGTAGTCGTAGAAAAGGAGCACATGCCATGCGTTTTGCAAAAGCGACGCCGTTCTCCGTCCCTACTTCCTATATTCGTAATCCTTCACAAAATTGTTGAAAAGACGTTTTGGTGGGCCGTAAGCCAGACAGAAGATAACGACAAATCCAGCCCGGCCCACATTTTCCTTGTCAAATCGGCCCAAGGCCGACGATACAAAGTTGTTGCACGTCCCCAACGCTCTGTTTATTTATTTATTCGTTTTTATTATATTTTAGGTCTAATCCATACATAATCCAACACCGCGTCTCCCTGGCATGTACAACCTCTCGCTGGTCCGATTAATTTAAATAATTTGTTAAAAGCTGACATAACACTAATAATTGATTTTTGTGACACTAATAATTTGTTGAGTTTAAGTATATGTAAAATGTTATTCATGATCACAATATTGTTTAAATATTTTTATTTTTAAATTATAGTAAACTTAAAAGGTTGCCCAAAACACGAGCTTACATATATACATTATCACACAAAAATCAAGTATTTCAAATGACTAGTTCAAAAGTGAAAAAGATTTGTTAAGATAATGATGGAAAATATTAACACATAAGGTTTAACAAGTTTTGTTATAAGAACAGAAATAGGCTCAAAATGACTGTGCCAGGAACACCATAACAGAATCGGACAGTAAAATGTATGAAAATAACATTGATTGAGAAAGATATAAGCATGCACTTACATGCAGGATTGCCTACGCAGTTTTGAATAGAAGCGGTCAATACAAAAAATTACTTAATCAACTATAGACCATTAACACCTTATCATAAAAGGTTTAAACAGTAAAAGAAGATAAACTTTTACATTTGAAAGTATTTGGTTGTGTCTAATTATATGCGTATTAATGATAATACTATAAATAAACTTGATGTTCAAATACTTGAATACATATTTGTTGGTTATAGTAATGATGAATTTGGTTATTTATGTTGAGATAATCAAAATATAAAAAAATCATTAGAAATACAAATGTTGTTTTCAATGAAAACTCTCTTATAAAGATAAAGACACATTGGAGTCCATTAGTCCAATGAATTTAGAACCCGTTTATGTTGAACCCGATGATGTCTTAAATAGAAAAACTATTAAAACAAGCCAAAAATATCGCATGAATGAAGTTACAAGACAAACTAGTGAAGAACCACAAGATAAAGTTTTTATATTGGGAAATTTAGTCGACCACATGTACTAAGCAGAAAATGCTTGAATTATTTACTACTAACAAATGGAAGAGAACCTAAATACCGTAATGAAGTTTGTTAAGTAAAGGATGTAAGCAACTTATAGCTTGCAATATAAGATAAAATAAAGCCTTTTATATCTAACTAGATTTGGATTTAGCAATGCTACTAAATGGTAGGAAATTTTTGCAAAATAAATGAATGTACCAAGTTAAGGAGGAGCATGATGGCTCCAAGCAATATAAAACAATATGGGTAGTTAAAGGATTTTAATATAAGGAAGGCATTGACTACACGGGAATCTTCTTCCCAACAGTTAAACTAAGTACAATTTGATCATTTTTAAGCATTGTAGCATAAAATTATCAACATATATATTAGTTAGATGTAACAATAACTTTTCTCCATAGGAATTAGGAAGAAGAGATCTATGTGCAACAACTAGTGAGATTCATATAAAGGGGCAATAAAAGTATGGTATGCATATTGACAAAAGCTTATATGGTTTAAAACAAGCACCATGATGGTGGTATAAGAAATTTGATGGTTTCATGCAAAAGAATGTCTACTTGAGAGATGCAATGCTAATCATTGTTGTTACTTCAAGGATGTTGATACTATTTTTATTATTTTGTTATTTTATGTTGTTGACATATTAATAGCAATAGCAAATATATACGAGATCAACACATCGAAAAAACAAATGTCTAGTGAATTCGTGAAAAAGAACTTAAGTACAATAAATCATATACTTGGAATTAGGATCAACATAGATTGATAGAAAAATGCCTTATAACTATTTCAAATATAATATATTTGTAAGATCTCGAAAGATTTGACATAAGTGATATAAAGTTTGTTAGAACACCTTTAGCTAATCACTTCAAGTTATCAAAGAAGCAATGTCAAGACAGGCGAAGAGAAAGACTACATGTATAAAGTTTCATATGCTCCAACTATTGAAAGCTTAATGCATGTCATGATTTGCACGAGACAATATATTGCTCATGCAATGGGAACAATATGCTGATTTATGTCTAATCTTAAAAAACAACACTTGAAAGCAGTAAAATGAATATTTAGATACTTATAGTGTAATACTAATAAATATATATGTTTCAAAAAATGTGAACTAAAGTTGCAAAGCTCTGTTAATATTGATTTTGTTAGAGAAATAAATCACACGAGGAACACTATAGGCTATGTGTTTACATTAAGAACTATAGTGGTTAGTCAAATTTCTCACTTACAGCAAATTATGACTTTATTTGTAACTGAGATAGTGATAGAATCCAACAAGGAGTTTATCTAGTTATGAGATTCATTAGCAAAAATGGGTTTCAACCAATAGATGAATGTGTTGCAGTAACAATTAAAATGCAATACAATTAGCCTAGAAGTTAGCATTTCATTCAAGGATCAAGTATAAAAAACTTTATTATTATTTTCATTTGATCATTGATGGATGATGAAGTATCAATACTTGTGAAGATGCAATGAAAGTAAGAACTCAACTGATATGTTAACAAAAACAATATATACAAATTAGAGTTATGCACAACTCTAGTTGGTTTTAAGAACAATTGAGTCAAAAAGAGTTATTGTGGTGTGAACACAGATTGAGGTCGGTCTCTAAGTTGAGATTGATAATAATTATAGCTTATTTTTCAATGTGCAACTAGTTGGATTGAAATTAAGAAAAAGGAACAACTGACTTGCTTTATAATATCGGGAAATCAAAACTTTAAAAAAGAAGAAATCCATGACATGTAGACGATTCAAGTTATCAAAAGTGGTGATTGTAATTTATCACCTTCAGCCTATAAAAGCCATCGCTATAAGCACTTTAGATTATTGATAAAAGAGAGTTTAAAGAGAATTATTGATAGAAATTATTAATTGATAAAATTTTCAAAATGTAATTTGATATTAAGATTGAGATTCAGTATACAATGTATTTTTCTCTTATAATGAATTTTGTTGCAATAAGCTCCATTGATGTAGAAATTTTATCGAACTACATAAATTAATGTGTATAATTTTATTTGTTTTATTGATTTTTCTATTCGAACTCTATAAAGGTGATAACACAAGGTTGAAGTCCAAATTCGTTGTTGGTCTATTAAAGATTTGTTAGTTTAATATTTTATAGATATTTTAAAAATTAACCATTAGATTGAGTATTTATGTAATGTACGTTATGTCTGTAAAATTTAACGAATAAATTTTATGTAAATTTAATTAGAAAAAATTAAACAAAGAAAAAAAATAAATAATTGGGATGAATCTTAAGAAAATCAAAGAAAAAAAGAAAGAAAGAAAGAGAGAGAAAGGTCGATCTAGATAATAGAGAAAGAGGGATAGGCCTATTAGAGAGAAAGAGATGGTCGTATGTATGTGTTAGACTTAAATTCATTATCAGACCCAAACATGTTTGCGAGGTGAACGCCAACGAAAGTTTGCGAGCTTTAATTACACTTGGATAGGAATCGAATTCAAGTATAACAACGACCCTCCGCCTAAACTTTGGAGTTGGTTCAAACCCAACATGTCTTTTGTTTTGTGTGGCAAGTATTATCTTTGTCCGCTAGCACGTTAGGGCCACAATCAAAAAGCAAAATAGGAATACTTTAGTGTAAGGAAATTACAATTTCCTTTGAATAAACGGTGAGATAATGTGTGAAGTCTTAATATTCTTGGCCACTCCACTTATGAGATGGCCTAGCCTAGCCCGTCGTCCAATTATTTTTTCCCCTGCCAGTGGCCGGCACTTTCCAATTTATATATAATTAACGGTAGCCTTTAAACGGGCCGGTGTATCTCACACTTTCTATCGAGAAATCACAGTGTGTTTTCCAACTTCATAGCATTACTCTCTCCCTCCATCTCTAATCTATAGATACACACACACACATTCTACGTATCATAATCATCGAAGTGCGGTTTAATCACAGTCGACTTCTCAAAATGGAAGCTGGAATATATCTATCATTCAAGACGTATTGGGATTAGGTTGACTCAGATTGTGTGGGATTGATTGGAATGGTGACGGAAATGTGAGGAGTGTTCTGTTTTTTGTCCTTTGGCGTTCAGATTCAGAGATAGTGGACGGAGCATTATTGCGGATCGGGATTATCCTCTGCACAAAACAAACAAATTTCCTGCCTCTAATAATGATTTTTACGGGAGTAAGTTGGAACCCATTGTAATGATGATTAATTTTTGTGGCCAATTTGCTTTTTCTGCCGGCTGTCTCCTATGACCAACCTTTTGCCAAAAGCATCTAATTACTTTGCAGAGGCTTGCCTCCTGATCAACTTTGTCGATTGTCATTATGCTCGTGGCATCTATCGCCCAAAACGGACCCATGTAACTGGACTGACCCCCTTTTTAAAAAAAAAAAAAAAAAATCAATTCTTGGGTTGGGTTGAGTTTAAAACAAACTATTAGGCGATATGGTCCACGGAAACAAAGAAAAAATTAATAAGTTTATATGATAAAGCAGGTAAAAAAAATTTTGTGTGGGCTAATACGTTGAGCTCAGAGCGAGATATATGGGTAAGCCCTATGTCTTAATCAGATTCTAACAAGCTAGACTACACTGAAACCCTTCTTAAAAAAACAAACAAAAATCAATTCTTGGGTTGAGTTTAAAAAAAAACCTAAACAAATATTTTTCGAAAACTATGGGTTTTTTTGGTCAAAAATATAATTGATGTTGGATAGTTTTGGGACGGGTATTTCTTTACTTTGGGCAAATTACTGCTGCTAAGTGCTAACCTTGTTCCCTCAGCCGTCAGCCCATTGTGCAAGAGCCACGTTATTAAAATTAATTATAGTAACAATAGTAAGGGTGTAGGATGAGGTGAAAGGCTAAATTATCAATCGATCTGCCGTCACCCATTGTGCGGGATTCTTCTTTCTTTTACTGATCCATAACTTAATAATCATTGGATTTAATAATTTTTTTAACTGATCCATCAACTTCAATAATCATGGATTTAATAATGACGGGTACTAACGGCGGGTATGAGTTAAGTGTCATTGTCATTTTTTGGTATATAATTAGACGATATATATTGAAAAAAATTAAACGTATAAACTATAAAATAATTATAATTAAAAGTATATTATTTTATTCATTAAATATTTATAATTACATATGATGAAATATGTTAAATTTATGGATCACTGCATCACAAACTTAAAATCATAGTTATTATGCCGCATAGCTCTCACATTTCGCAATGAGAGAGACAATAATGAACTAATATCTAATAGATAGATTATAGGGTTTACTTTATTTTTATAATAAGGTGCGGCGTGTCGGGTTAATAGCGGTTTTGAGCATTCTCACCCACCAACCAATCCAACCCACCAAAAAATAAATTTTTTAACCAATTCACTCATTTATATAATTTTTATTCACGGGTAGCGAATCGGTTTGAATTGGGTCGGACGGATAAATATACACCCCTAAATAATAGAATGAGAAATATTTTTTTGACAGGATGATTTAATTGAATTTAAAAACACATGATAGATGTATAAATATCAAAATATACTTAATAATATAGTAGTATATATGCAATGTTGAGGTTTAATGTATGTATACAATTAATGGTTCGGAGTAAATACAGCTTGCTTCCTACTCCAAAATATGCATGGGGTTGTTGGACTCACACGGATTTGGTTGTTACCGGAATTATTATATCAATCACTTAAAAATTTTGAACTTTTATCAATACATACGTACGGTTATAATGATTTATGATTGTGCCAATTAAATTAAATTATTAATTTCATGGAAATAAAGGTATAATTTAGTATAAATAATTGGGTGGGAAAAAGCAGCAGAGAATTGTTGGCCATGCACATTAAGGCCAAGGGCCAATCATTCATTAAAGTTTAAAGACCCATTAATAATAAAGAAAGGGTGAAGAGCGGATCGATGATTAAAAACATTTGGGTGGCATTTTAAATTTTAATAGAGACGCATTCAAAGCATGGCCTTGTGTGTAATTTCAACATTTGGACGGAAAGTGAAACTTCGTGGACCGAACGGACGGCATGGTTTATTGAGATGGGGACGGTACGCTGCGCGGTGAGCAAAACAACGCAGGTACGACAGCGACTGATCCGGGCGGTGAAAGGCACAGTTTAAGAATCCATGTATCAACCACCCACTGCGTACGTGGATCTGGAATGCATAGTACGATGGTGTCAAGCTATCATCGCTGTAGAGGGCCCAACATCACCTGTAATTGTAAATGACCCTCGTCACTTGCATCGTCATTTTAACGTAGCCCCGCCGGCGGCCAGACACACTTTTGCAAACAAAAATAAAGAAAAGTGAAATTGTGAAAATATTAGTTCCGACGGCCATAATAATATTATATATATGAAAATTAAAAAATTATAACGAGCATTTGACGAATTACACTTTCAAATATTATAAAATTATAGGTGATTAGTTAAATAAATGTGAATAATTATAGATGATCATAATCGAATAATTATAGTTTAGATAGCTTAAAGTTGGTGTATTTTCAAGTATATCAATGTGAATTAAACTAGATGCCTAAGGTTTAATTGGTAAGTTAGTACTTTTAACTTTTGTCTAAAGAAGAATCAGCTACACTGCCTTGCATCATTCAATTGTTAAATATGAATTTTATGTCCTAAAATGTTCACAAACTTCTTTGCGTTATTAAAAGTTTTCCTATTTATTTTACATGAATTTGTGGTTCAAATTTTTTAATGTTGGAATTTCTAAAATACTTGATAGTTCAAACTTACTTATCGAATATCATTGTATAAAAGAAAGGATTTAAAACATCATTTGAAATCCTCTACACTATTAAGTAATGTTAAGTTGTCTTATAACCCCTTTACAGCCAACCTGCCCAGTGATGGGACCTAAATTTTTTATGGGATCTATACATAAGCACAAAAATTGTTTTGTTGAGGTTGTTAAATGTCATGCCCTCAAATTTTAAGGAATCGAGAATTAGGAACGTAACTTTCTTTTGCCTGCACCTAAAGAATTAAGGTGTTGATGACGAATAACAATAGAGATTACACTGCAGGTACTGTCTCAAAAATACAATGTTATATAATTATACATTAAAGGTAATTATGTATTTTTTCATAATATCATACCATACATAAAACATCTCAATCATTACATCACAGTTGATGTTTGCATACAACTTTCTATATACTCATGTCCGAGATCAAAACAATAGAAAAATAATATAAGGAAAACAGAACATGTAGTGTCCTAAAAGGAATGGCCTTCACTAGCCTCGAGTCGCACTTGAAAAAGCAAATAATACAATTAGGTGAGTTATAAGTTCAATAAGTGACTCATAGTTCAACACATCACTATACTATGCAAGGCAAATATGCCTAACCACTACATGCTTAGTGTACTCGTGTTGTATAGTGTTCACAATCATCAAGACTCAATCTGTCCACAATCTCAAATAAGATCACCAACTTAGAGCACTCAGCTATATCATAACTCGCTCAACTAAAGCCTTGGGCTATCAAACCCAACTTAAGGGTACATCAGTATTAAGGACCTTAGCAACATGTCAAACATCATCAATTTAAGGGCCTTAGCTACATGTCAACATCGGGGCCGTAGCCACTTGTCAACACAAGCTCAACTTACAAATATGCTAACTCATGGGCCTTTACCTTTTATCAAACTCAATCATATCTCATGGACTCAAAGGTCCAACAATTATATAACACAAATTAGAACTTATAGATCATATAACACGACCTAAGTAGGCTTTTATCGTGCCCACGGGCACCTTTTGTCTCTTATAGACAAAACCATGTCAAACATCAGGCTGGATTCCCAAAGGAACCCCCTAAAATCAACCTAAGACATAGGTTCTAGCCTTCCACCAACCTTTAAAGCTAAACTGCGAAGAAAATGTAGAAAAATGGTGCCTCTGAACTACTAGTCAACCAGACAAGACAGGATTCACTTGACCACTACTTCAATCGACCACCTTGGTCGATTGAATCTCAAAAACATATTAGAAACAACTCCTGGTTGATGTCAATCACACCAATTGTTTAGATCGGCCACACTATAACTGGACCATATCTGGCCACCAAACCCTTGATCGACCACACCACATCAGGTTAACCACACTAGGTTTACCAAACCACATGGCTGAGGTCGACCACCCTTTTAGTTGAGGTCAATCAAACCTTCTAGTTGACCTCACTCAGTTGACCTCACTCAGTTGACCACATTGACTGCCTCTTGATGAGTAGGGCCTGTTGGTTGTTATTTGTCAATTTTATGTCAAATTGCCTTGAAAATGTAATTATAAGCACAAAACTACCCATTGAATGGGTTCTTAACTTCTCCTAGCCACCTTAGGCTACAAAGTAACCTAAAATTTAAGGTCTCTTGCTCTTCTCCAAAATTTAGGGTTCATGATAAGCTCATAATTTGTACTCAAATGATCCAAATCATGCCTATACCATAAAATCAACAGGTGTAAAGAGTGAGGACACTTAGTTGGAGTGATCCTTACGAATCGAAGAGCTAAAATCGCTCAAACACCCAAGTTCCTATAAGCCCTTCTCACCAAATGTAGAATGCATGTACAATGGAAGCTACCTCTCTCTTCTTTATTTATATTTGTTGTATATTCCTTAATTAATAAACTCATAAAAATAATAATTAACCTCTCAGGATCACGAACTCCAAATTGAGCTTAATTACAACTAAAAATCTCAAATTAACAAGCATATAACCATCCTAATGTTGTCGTCCTCAAATGACTGCTTATACTTAAGATTAACCAAAAGTCCACACATTATCTTTTTGGGACTCTGACTTGGACTCGGGGCCAAGTACTATTAAAACACTTGTATCAACGGCCACATCATGGTCCAGATAATTTTTTCCTTATTGAATGACTATCTCACACTACTGATCATCACACGGGTCATTACATTAAAGATATAGTTTGTGGATGCACCTGGAGGGAAATCTACTACACCTTGGGAAACAGCACTAGTTATGTATTATTGTATATATTATAATATGTTGCTTATCTGCCATACATTGTGATGACCATTTAGAATTTGTTGTCCTAATATATAAAATTATCTTTGAAACTCAAGCATATTGGTAAATTTGTTGACTTATTTTTGTTATCATTGCAAGTTTTAACGTTAAAGATAACACACCTTCTCTTACCAATTAGCATGTAAAAATTTGGACTTACAAATATTTTATTTCTATTGTTTAATTTGGTTTTTAATGTATGTTAAGTTGGATTCATTATATTTGTTGATTTGTGTTAGACTTTCATAGTGTGTGCTTCTTTATTGAGTTTTTTTTTGTATATATTGAGTGCAACATTGTTCCATTACGACATTGGATTTTGACTTTTATAGTGTGTGCTTCTTTGGATTTTGATCTGTATTAGAATGTTAAGAGAGTAAATACTAGTTTTATTTATTAAAAATAGGAGTATGTTGTAAGTTTTAAAGGTTTGGAACCTTATATTAATGTTGGTAGCCTTTATCATACTAACTAGCTTTTTTTAGAGCATGTGAGGCTTTTACTTTGACCTTTACGCTATTAAGTAGTTTTTTACTCTCCAAGTATTCTTCACATTGCCTTTAAGCATAAGCTAAAGTTTCATAAGTTTCCAAAAGAAAAGTACACTATGTAACCTGTTTTAAAAATCAAACTCCAAAATGATGTTTATATATTTATCATTTCTTTATTACATTAAATATGCTCGATAAAAGTTTTCTACTCACTCATTTTGCCTCTTTAAACAAAGAACAAGAATACACACTGGTATATAATTTATCAAAGTTGCTTGCATGTGAATGCAAATGAGAAGAAAAGGCAAACTTGTTTATAAGTTCGGTGTAATGTTATTTTTGGGTTTATACATGTCTTTTCTCTTTTTTTGGGAGGGGAGGACAAGTGATAATTTGCTTGGCATTGTTACAAACTCAATTTCTGATGTCCATTGACTCATTGAGCATGTTAGTATCCACTTTTTTTAGCGATGTGTTTTTGATCGGCCATTAACATGTTTAACATACTTCTTATCTCTTGTGGTTGTTGATTAACAGTTATCACTTGAATTTACTCCTTTTTGTTTATATATTAAATTATGGGTGATCATCGGTCGGTTTGTATATAATTTTTAAACCAAATCAAAAACATTTGGTTTGGAAATTCAAACCAAAACCAATCAATAAAGGTTAAAAACCATCAGTTTTTGGTTTGGCTTGGTGCATGAAGTTCGGTTCGGTTCATCGATTTGAATCGGTTTTTAAATTTTAATGACAAATTTAAAAAAGACACATTTATCTCAAACATCATTACCTATCAGCTTCTAATGCACCATTAAAAAAAATGATCCGAAAATATTAGACATTCACCTATGAAAATGAGATATTAAATCTAAATTTGAAATATCATTTCTCAAAAACTCAACAAATAAAACACGAGACACGAGAAACATTATCAAGTTCAGATCTTGCTAGACAGCATACCAAGGACAACGAAGAATGTATAGACCTACCAGACTACATTAAATCCAATGATGACAATATGTTTAGTCAGTTCGGTAATCGAACGGTTAAAATCGTAAACCGACCAAATACTATCGGTTCTTCCAAAACGAAAATCAAATAAACCAATCTTATTTTAAAAGTCATTTTTTTTTATTCAATCGGTTCAGTCTAATTCGGTTCATCGGTTTGATTCAATTATTGATCACCCTTATATTCAATTAATAAACAAATATTATTCACTATTTCATGTGATTAATGATATATAATTTATTATAACTTAATGAGTCTATACAACAACAAACCTTAATTCTCTCTCTCTCTCTCTCTCTCTCTCTCTATCTCTATCTATCTCTCTGTGTGTGTGTGTGTGTATGTCCAATTTTTTCCTTTTCTTTTCTTTCTAGTAACCATTAAAATTGTTTGTTGTTTATTATTATATGAATCATTTGTACGAAGAAAGAGATGATTATGCTCAAACAAGGTTTGACCTATCTATCAAAAGCAAGAACATGAAAACTAGAAAACCAGCCAAAAGTATTATAAATGACTCATAATAAAATCTAGAAAGCTATACTATATATGTTTTATATATTGAAAGATTATCTTGTAATTTCAATATATATTCATTTCTAGGTGTGTAAGCCGAAATGAAAAGATTAATATCTCAACAACAGGTCAACCGATCTCAAGGGTTACATGGTTAAATTGTTTATGGAGAAGGGACATATATAGCCGAGTTATCTTGGCTATAATTTTGAGTTTTGATTATAACACCTAACTTATATACTCAAATCATATTGATATTGTTCGGTTTTTAAAAACAAGGAACGTCACATTTTACATCTTCTTTTGAATTTAACATTTATGAAGTACTGAGATTTGTATAAAAAACAAAACCACAATTAAATTATTACGTGAACGTGAAATGCGGTTAATCTTCCGTTTGATTTGCTATGACTACTTAAATTAAGCTTTTATTTGTTTATGTGTGAAAGCTAGTAATTTTTAGAGCACATGTTCCACTTTGATAACCTTGCTTCCAACCATCACACCATGCCGACATGACATTTCCATGACCACTATATTTTACCCCATGCAACCTACTCCATAACTATTCTGAAGGACACCTAAACCGGCACACTCTCCTCTGCCACTGTCATCTATTCACAATCCTGCTGCCAACTCTTATAACCGGATTCTCGTTCCTCGACCCTAAATTAGTTGTAATAACTGTATTGAGATTAATTAAGAGAGTTTTTTTTTCTAATCGGCCTATTTTAATTGTTTGAAAAATTAAGTGTTAGACATGATAAATATTTAAGTAGTATGTATAATGTCTATAAAATTTTATGATGACCTAACGATTATTTTTGCACAAATGTCATTAGAAAAAAATATGAAAATAAAAAAAATAAAAAATTATTAAAATTCAAAGTTTTCTAATTGAATTTGCAGAAAAAAATAATCATTATATCACTATTAAATTTTACAAGCATGATACATACTACATAAATATTTAATTTAATCATCAATTTTTGAAATAAATATCAACAAAGTCCAAAATAAGCCAAATCACCATAGTAGTGAGCTAGCCTTGCTCACCAATAAATCCAAACTCAAAGATTTTAAAGGATCTTTTAAGAATGTAGAGGAGATAAATGTAAGCATATTTTAATCTATAAGTATAATTATTTGATTTTGTTTTATTAATTTTCTTTATAAAGTTTTTTTAGAGAGAAAAACTATTGGTGCACTCACATTACATGTTGAGTTAATGCGAAAAGAAAAAGTATATGTAGTACATTAATTAAAATTTGTCATTCTAAAGAATAGATGAACCATTTTAGAATTATTAAAACACCCAAAATAATATAACAATTTCCTATTTGCCGATGTTATGATCTAGTGATTCAACAATTTTAAGTGTGCAACATATGTTGAATCTAACAAGACATTTGTAATTAAAATTGAAATGATTAGGTCATAACAATAACAAGTCATTAAATGATATGATCTATTCAATGTATCACAAAATTAACTTAGTTTATAATCTTTAATTAAGATATATTTCAATCATAATTTTTATTGTTATCTCACTATAAATTAATATTGTATATATACATATAACTTTATGTGATTGATAAATAAACAAAAATATAACTTTAATTTAATATACAAATGTCATAACAAAATGAACTAAACAACTAAGTATACACATCTAAATATCATGTCAACAAGGGTTTATCTATTGCATTTATACTTCCAACATATGGTCAATAAATGTTTTTGTTAGTAATCTTTTAGTTAACAAAATCGCTATTATCAAATTAGTACCAGTATGCTCAATTGACTCTATATTTTTTCATTTATTTTTTAACGAACAAATAACTAAAAATCATGTATTTTGCACCTTTAAAATATGGATAATGCTAAGTACAACAAAAGTTGTGTAATCAGTAAGTAACCGTAACGATGTAATAACATACCAGGTCATTGGATGAGACAGAGAGAAAAAAAAAAAAAAACACGATCACTCACATCATCACGGTTTCACCGAGAGCTAGTTGCATAAATACTTTTTTGTTAAAATATATACTTATCATTTTTTGAGAAAAAATAAATACATAATTATCACAATAAAATTGGTCAATGTCATTTGTATTAAATGACTTGCTTTTTAGTTATTTTGTTTGGATCTTTCAACAAACCAAAAATGGTGTCGTTTAAAATTCATTTACAAATCCTGAAAAATAAAGATTATACAAGTCACAAGTAGTATTCAAATGTCATTCTTACTAACTCTTTATATGAGTTCAATTAATGAGATTACTCTATGAAGTTATTGGTACAAAATTTAATTTTTAAATTATGTTTTTTTAATTCTATTGGAATTTGTTGTCACGCCCCCAAATTCTGAGCACTCACAGAATCAGGAATGCGACGCCCCTCACGCCCTCCAGGGGTCGAGGGGTTTGTGACTGATTCAACCCTGTACAATACTACAACGGGGGTAGCACTGTACTTATTGATGATCCAAGCACAACATGCAATCAACCAATATTTATATCAGTGCAATCAATATTACGGAATTTAGTCAACACCATAAACACAAAGTAGCAAGGTCCAGTTATCTAAGTTTATACAACGGTCATGGACCCAAGTCCGGAAATAAAATAAATAGATAGAAACCAAGTTCATAAAAATAATCCTAAAGATGTCCCGACCTGGTCTGCTATGGCTCCACCAGCTACTCCCTATAACCTGTAGAAAAGAAAGACAAAGTATGGTGAGCACGAAAGCCCAGTAGGTGATCTCATCTCCACACCGTTCTATAAGGTGAAATCCTATGTCTACGTGGTCGGTGTATGCTTGTGCCAGTGTAGTGTCACATTTCAACACAAATAAATACTAACCAATGACAAAGGAACAATTTCAACTCATTTCACATCATGTAAGGCTCGTCGGTAAAACAATCATCTATGAAATTCCCGTCACCATACTCAGGAATTTCAGCTTCTACTAAACTGCCATATGTGGGACCCTCGGTATCCCATCGACAACCCGCCACATATGGGACCTGAGTTAACCAGCCACATAGGGGACCTACGGCCTCTTGCCAGCCCTATGTGGGACCCTCGGTTGACCCAACCAGCTTCGCCACCCAATCTACACGTTATTAAGAAACAAGATATTTCCAGTATAATACACAAAACAACAACACCACATAACATGTAGATCACCAATCTAACAGAAACAAACCCCAACGGTTATTTATATACGTGAATGGATATATTCATCCACTCGTCCACTAAACAATTAAAGTTAAACCAGGTGTTAAAATGCAAAATCTTAAATAACGGCTTAGTATTTATTCACGATGAACCTATACCTTAAATGTTCAATTACAAATCAGAAATTTTAAGGCTAGATAACCACATAAATTAGAAACCATAAATTGCCTATTACATATACATATATATATATATATATATATATATATATTGTTATTATTTTGGTTTGATCGGCCTAATTGGACCGGCCCCTAACACACCAGCCCATTAGGGCTGGTGTTGACTCACGGGGCAGCAGTCATGGTTGACCCTGGCGCAGAAATCAAGGCAGCTTGCTGGCATGGCTATCACTCGTGTAGACCGACCACACCCACCTTGCAGCATCAGCCGACGATAATAATAATAATAATAATAATAATGATAATAATAATAATTAGCTAAGTTCTTATCCCCCCCCCCCTTTTCCCAACCTTGCGGCATCACTCGTCGCCCACCCAGCAGCATCACGCGATCGCGCTGCCCTGCGCGCACAGGACCAGACCAGTCGGCCCGGTCGACCTCCTATAACAATAATAATAATATAGTTTAGCTAAATAAGTAATTAGGAGCAGCCTTGTCCGTCCGGAGTGTGTACGGCTGGAGAGAACGAAGTCGAAGAGGAAGAGAAGACGCCCATCGTATATATGTATATACATATATATATATATATATATTCATACCCAATACTCAATCGCGTACGATGGGAACGAGTTTACATACATGTATCTATTTCCAACAATTGCAAACATGAATAACGGAGAATAACACCTACCTGATTGTCGTCTCCAAGGATTATTATGATAGTTCGCTTCAAACCCTCTTGCTCCTCTAGCCAAGCTTGCGCACGCACAACCAATGTAGGGCTTACCCTAGGTTTCCCTCTATTTATACCCATATAAATTTATATAAATAGATTTATAATATTAATAATAGTAATAATCATAATGATAATAATAATAGTTAATATTACTAAATGATTTTTAACGTCATATTAATTATAAACCTTCCAAAAAAAAATATTAAAATAATTATAATAGTAATAACGCATGCCAAAAAAAAACTGCGAATATTTTAATAGTAATTATACCGTAACACACTTCACCTAAGTGCGAGTCTTTACATTTGTATTGAATTATAATTTAAAAATAATTCATGTTTGGTAGAAAGAGAATGTGTTTTAAAAGGAGAGTATAATTTTAAAAAAATTAAATCTATTTTTTTAAAAAATAATATTTGATGGGCCCAAGTAACAAAAATAAAAAAATAAATAAAATAAAAATAATTTTTAAAAATAATTATGAAATCTGTCATTTTAAAAAAATATTTTTAAATATATATTATTATTAAATTAAAATAAACACATAATGGATCTATTATTTTTAAAAACAATCCATAAGTGTCAATTGACTAATCTATCGGTTCACTTCTTTATCAAACTCATCAAATTTATCAAATTATTTATAGTAACTATAAATTTCTATAATGATATTGTTAGTGATTGTGATATTTTATATGGGTGATTTTGGAATAATGTATTTTTTTAATAAATAAATATAGTGACATACTTTCATTGTAAATTTCAATGCATCCCGAATGTATCAACTAAAGTTTACTAGTAAAATACATTTTTGGGTATTAGCTAGTTTGCTGGAAAAATCAAGTAAACATGACAAATTTTCTGTTTCTTTTGAAATGAACGATCCTTAAAAGAGCAATGAAATTATCAACCGAGCTCTTATTTTTTATTTTAATAAATGATAATCAAGAGTTGGAATCAAAAGAAACCAAAACGTACAAAATTACAAATGGAAAGGAAGCCAAAAAGGGACTACTTTTACTCTAAAAAATTTTCCCTAGGTTAATTTTGCATATAGGGCAAATTTAATCCAATAAATAATTACTACATAATTATTATATAATCATGTAATACGCATGTATAGTATGCCACATAAATAGTCTAGGCTAGTATATACGTATCGTTATTTACTTATTTTTCAGTGCGCTGAAGTAATATTGAAAATTTAAAATTCCTGAACGACCACACAATTATTATATATATTGAATTAATTAATTAATTAAAAGTAACAATACAATTAGAGACTCTTTGAACAGTTGAAAAATACAGGCTGGATAGCACGGTTTATACATACCTAAAGAGATAAAATCAAGGCATTCAATTTCAAACTCATAATTATATTTTGGTAATCAAACTTACCATAATTCATCCGTTGAATTTGAACGCCTCAATATAATTCTATCCGATTAATCATACAAATAAATCAGGTCCCCTTGAAAAAAGATTCAGAATCTTCAAACTTATCACATGGCCAACTTTGAATCCAACCATCCAATAGTCCAATTTATGGCTGACCTCTTATTTTATATATTTTACTTTTCTTTCCTCCCCCCCTTTTTTTTTTTTTGAGCACACATGGTTAGTGACTTTATTAAAGTGAACCCACCATCCATGCGGTGTGTTGTTTTTTGTCACCGACAAACCGCTACGTGACATTTCGGCATCAGCAGCATCACAGTCCTACCCGGCCGGTCATTCTGCTGTTTAAGGATGTAATTTTCACCGCCACTCCCGCGTACAGCACGTCAGCTTTACTCGCCTGTTCTATCGGGGCTGAAATTTCAACCCATCCATCAAAATAAATTGGTGAGCTGCGCTTAATACCTCATGTTTATTATTTAATATGGTTTAATCATTTTGTCCAAATTAACTTTTCGTGTGGCATGCGTGACTTTGATGTGTATTACTTCCACATAACTCCGCTTTTAACCCCTTGAAAGAAAAATGAAAACTCTGACTTTAGTGGGTCTGCAACACCGCTGTCATTACCATTGAGCCAAATCTGCCATCGCCACTGTCCAAAGCCATCATAATCCTGTTCCTCATTTGTCGAGGGTAACTGGTAAGTAATGTTGAGAATGGTCACTTTAAAGCGTCTGTGCATAGCATGACACGCGATGCTGCGTTTACTTTTATTTTATTTTAGTTTAAAATATAACAGTTATTTCTAAATACGTAAAATAATAAAAAATAAAAAAATATTTTTATTTTTTAGAATAATCACCAATAAATTTCACAATGATAATGAGAATAAGAATATAAACATAAGAAGATTAACCTTGATGTTGATATCACGTCGTATGATAGTTTGCAAAGTAAAGCTATGGTTCTTCATCAAATCGGAATATTTTAAATAGATTGATTCATGATTTCCCTTGCTGCCAAACTCTTTCTCCTTTTCAAATAATATGGATTTTCAATGCTTCGAGCTCCTCTCCACTATATGATCTCTGGTTTACTCCAATCTCTTCTTCTATTTTTTTTTAGCTTCCACAATCCTGATATATGAGCCAAAAATCATACCTCTTCCTCAATTAGTCTCTAGCTCTTGATTTCACTATGTTGATCCATCTCAGCCATTTGATTAGCCATCTTAATTACGATGTTAACTTAGTTAGAGTTGTCAAGACTCGTTCATTGATCTCTTTCTCTATTTTATCTCAGTTATTGGATCAAGCTCATCTAATTAAATTAATCTTAGCCATTAGATCAGGCTTATTTAAATAAATTAATCTTAACTATTAGATCAAACTCATTTAAATCAAAAAATCTCAACCATCTATCTCATCTCAACTGATTATAGCTCACTCAATCAGAGTCGTTCATTCACAAATACTCTGCTTGCATGTACTTGGCCTTTGCACGTGATTTGAAAAAACCCTAAGTCATGTGCATCTCCCTCCGCCTCCAAAACTTGCCATAACGTTTGTCATCTAATAAGGTTGACAACAATTACAATGACAACAATCTAAGCTTGATAACAAATCTAGACTTACATGGGTTGGTAACATTTTTTGTTTGCATGAAGCCAGATGTGAAACATTGAAAATAAATCAAGACATATGTTGTCATGCATGAGAATCGAATACAAAATCACATAGTAGGTAAGACAAATAAGTGTCATGTACACTCTCGCCACTGGCTGATCTACCTCTTGGAGGCATTGTGTTTATTCTTAATATAAGAAAAAATTAGTTACAAATGTGACAACTCATTGTGTGTGGTGTGTAAACGCTTAGATATATCAAGGTCCTTCCTATAAAGATAGGATAATTTGAGGATTGACTATAATATGAGTTTGAAAACATGTGTTTAGTTGACTTTAAAATTGATTCTTTGATATAGTTATTAATTGACAAAATAAATCTCAATGCAATGACATGCTTGTTTTTAACCAACTGTAATTGGTCTAGTCAGGTCTAGGCTTTGAGATTATTTTTTTTCTTTTTTGATTTTGGCTTTGGTTGTATGTGAGAAAATAATAAGGATGTTGTGTGGCACTTTAATGTAACATCATTAGAGTGCCATCATACTTTTCTCCAAATTATTTGACCTTTAAAAAGTATGAACTTTCTTTATTCATCCCTTTATGTTATCTTGTTTTATTCAATGCATTTTTAGGAGTTGATAATCATAATATGGATGTTATTCATGCTAGATTGAGTTTAAAATTATAGAAGTATGCTTAAGATTTTGTTGTTTTTGATAACACATTACAAACGTTACATATATCATACCATTTGGGGGGGGGGGTGTTATAATGAAATAAAATTTATACATATAGAATTTTAAGTTATAGCATACCATTGGGGGTGGGTTATTAAAGCTATTAGGTGTTACCTCCCCAAATTCCATAATTATTTAAAACTAAACAAGTAATTTCTAATGTCCACACACCCCCCGAATGGTTAAATGATTGTTTGTTTGATTCTTGATTTTATTAAATTATTACATTTTCATTGTTGGCTCTTTCATATTGAGTTAATTGTAAAATTGATGATTTATTAGTTAAGCCATTTTCAAATCAAAACTTTATTCCATATTGAGACTTCATTTGGTACAATATATTTGATATAAAACTTAAGCTTGGTTTCAAAACAAGACTCGTAACAAAGAGAGTTTGATATATGATTCATAAAAGAGAGTTTTAATACAAAGTATCAAAAGGCAAGTCTCGATATAAGTCTTAGTATGAAGACTCAATGCAATATTCAATTGAAAATTTTAGTCTTAAGAAAGAAGATTTAATGCAAGGTTTAAAGAGAAAATCCAAAGCAAGATTCGATGAACATATTCAAATGAAGATATGAAACAAGATTTGACGCAGAAGAAGACTTTTAATATTTGTTTCGAAACAAGGAACCATCGAAACAAAACTTATTCGATACAAAATAAGAAGATTAGTGTTGATATTATAAAGCTTTAACACTAAGTCTGTTTCTGCTGACATTCATATAAACAAAAGAAATGATATTTTCAACAGTATTAACTGTAATAGAGCTTCATGAAAATTCTATACAAGTTGTCATTCTTAAAATATGAAGTAGAAATGCGGATAGAATCACAAGCTTCTAATTTATGAGTCGTGCGTGTATGTGTATGTTTATGTGTAACTTATGTAATAGTAAGAAAAAAAGTGACAAAAAAGAGACAAGAAGTCATTATAATTAATTAAGTGCTTTAGATTATTAATCTTCTTATTTTGGTTTTATCTGATATAGAATATGCTTTTATTATTAACACAGCAAATTGTCTCATCATATTCAATAACTTTTAAGAGTTAATATATCATTATTATTGCTTTATATTCTTTTTATCTTTTGCATTACATTGTCTTTTTAATTAAAATAAGTGAGGTTGTGATAGTTGAATAAATATAAATATGCAGTTTTAGGTCTATTCAACCCCTCTAAAGCATGTATTTGGGAGTTACAGTATTTGTGACTAGCGTTATGTGGGGATTGCCCGGTGAGTGTTATCCCAAACAACCATTTATAATTTTGTTATATAAGGTTTATTTCAATATGCCAAAGTATTACATGATAAATATGAAATAATTTAGAAATATCATCTCAAATAAATATCAATATAATGTTAGACCAGATTTTGTCCACCTTGAGCATTTATATTTTCATGTGTATTTCAAAATAAAAAACAAAAAATAATATAATTAAATATTTATTGTTACCATTATTTACTATTATTATTACTAGTAATAGTTTGTTATTAACAGTATTCATTATTAATGTGATTGTCCTCATTTTTCAAATGTGGGCACCAAAATGATGGAAGGAGCAAATAATATAGTGTCAAGCCAATAAGTCTTGTGATGAGCATCACATGTTTATCTATATAAAATATGTAGAAAATCAAACAACGTGGCTACATCAATTTTGGATCACCTTGCCATGAATTGTTATGAAATGGATAATAAATGGGGATACATGAAAATGATATGATAATAAAGCCTCGAACACATATATATATGGGCATAGAAATCCTGCACTATAATTACTCTACCTCATATGAGTTCGTTATCCACAACTTACATTTTGTTAAATCTTATGACCAATCTCATTCAACACATTAACTATCATCAACCAATAATTCCTAACAAAAAAAAGAAACAAAAAGGGCGGAAAAGAATCGTCTAACCTTTTTTCACCCCCGATATACCACAATGCCACCTATTCCAGCTCCAATAACATCACCTTCAATCCCCCAACAAATTCACAATCCACCCATGCTCCTCTCTCTTACTCCTACACCACAACCTCTATCAAACCTAACTAATTTGAATTCGAGATATCATATTAGATAGTTTTTAGCTAATTAACGTTGAAAATATCATGACAGTGATATAACTGTCAATACAATTGTTTTGGCTATCTTTGAGCTCAATTTGGAGTTCGAAATTCGAGAGTTTTTTTTGTACCTTCAAGAAAATTATTTCATTTAAAGGAGTTAAATAATAATATAATAATGATTATCACCAAAATAATAAATAATATAGTTAATATAAGAGTGATAGGCTATTTAATAATTTTTGGTGATTTAATGGAGTTAAGATAAATAAAATAAGCAATAAAATAATAATTTTTGAAAACTCAAATGATGAGGCACGAATTTATAAAGAAGGGGCATTTTTGGGTTTCTATTATTTATAAAAGTGTATTATTGAAGACCTAGCCGTGAGGAAAAGAAAAGAAATAAAGGATCTCGTAGCTTGACATTTTTGTAGGCATTATTATTATTTGGTTAAACTTTAGTTAAACAATATATAAGAGAATCTCTAATAAGTTAATTATACTTTTAGCTACAGTCAAATATTAATGAAAAGCTACTTCAATGTGTTAGCTATCTCATTAGTAATAATAATAAATTTATGTAAATTTACCTAAATTTATAGCTTTTGCTAAGATGCTACGTCAGCTAAATTTTTTCAAATTCTAAAATACCAATCTTGCTTTCAAATGGATTGATATTTTAGAAATTTAGAGAAAATATAAGATAATAGTAGAATAAGAAAAATAATAGTTAAGCAAAAATATAAATAATAATATATTAAAATATAGTAATTAAAATAATAATGTAACAGGCTAAATATAACTTTAAATAACTATTTTAGCTGTAATTATTAGATATGCTCTAACTCACCATAAATACTCTAATTGAATTAAATTAAAAGTTAAATCCTAGAAACCTGAGAAACCATTTATTAAATCATTTAATCATTTGGACTACATTCCTTGGCATAGGATATGCGACTGCTCCAAATTTATTAATTTTATTTTTTAAAATATTACACTTTACTTATATATCACTGTCAGTTTTGAATCCTCCACTTAATATAACTTTAATGGATCCTACTTTATTGACCTAAATTTATTTCATTACGCAAATTGATAGCTTTGAGAATAAAAATAATGATATTTCATTAAATGTGTTACCTTTCTAATGCCTAATCTACAAACGTTGAAAGATTTTTGTACACACATGGACAAAGAGAGGAAGAAACCATTTTCTTGGACAAAGATATAAAAAGATTTATTTTGTCGAGATGAAAATAATGAGACAATCAAATTACTACCCTTTTATTTTTTTAATACTATTATAATTTTTTTTTTGGAAAGTAAGTTTGGTGTTATGATATTATTTTTAAAAATAACTGGTATAGATGAATTTTGAATTACTTAATTTTAAAATTAAAATTTTAAAATAGGTGATTTTGGGCTCATTTGATATGATAATATTATTTTTAAAATTAAAATTATTTTTAAAATAGGTGATCTTGAATGGTTCTGTTTTTTCTCAAAAATGTTTCTTTCCCATTAAAAGCAAAATACAATAAAAGAGATACACAAATAAAATAATAATTCATTAGCCATTGATATCAATATTTGGGAGGGTATCAATTCTTTTTCACGTGTAACTTTCCTCTTAATCCCATAATTCTTTTGTCACCAAAATAATCAAATAATCGTTTGTGACATTTTTTTATCATCATAATTTAAATTCTAATTGATTTTGGTCAATAGACATAAGATAGTGTAAAAAACTAATAATAAAATAAAAGACTATTTTCTTAAAACCAATGGAAATTAATTGGTTTCTCTGATAGATAATTCTATCAAACTAAATTAAATAAATTGTTATTATCAATTTTTTTTACATTAAATCTAGAAAACTCTCAATCAATGAATTTGTATGTTTAATTTATAAAATTTCTAATATTTCTATTCTGAAGAAATTTCCCATCTAAAAGGTTATTCAAAGTCTAAATAAAAATCAAATTATTTAATTTTTAATTTATTCAAATTTCGATTGATTAAATTAACGATGTTTCCGTATCCTACCTGATTTTAGGTGGGGTGTAAAAAAAAAAAAAGGTTCTCGTCCATTTGTTTTCTAAAAAAACCCTCGTCATTTTTTTTCAGGATGAGAATGTAAACATAGGTGTGCGCATAGTCTTTTTACGGTATTTTTCGTTCCACTCAGCTCGTAAACCAAAAAATAAATAAATAAATAAAATATACCGGGCCTCATTATCAAAGAAAGACGATAAATAAAATAGAAAGTTGCGACAGTAATTATTATATAAATAAAAAAAACTGCGATGGTACGGCCTCACGTGGCGCCCTCTACTTTGGCCCGTGTAGAGTCATTTTCCAGTAATTTATATAAAGCGCAAAAAATAAAAATTGCTTTCCAGTGTCGATAAAAAAAGAGAGTACGTCTAACGGTGGCAGAAGAAAGCAGACAAGGTAAGACATGATGGATCATGAATCATCATGATTGATTGATCCTTTTTATTTTTTTATTTTTATTTTTTTGCTTGATACTGATAATATGGATGAGGTGGATTACGTTATAGTAATTGATCACACGGGTTGTCGTTTTGGGGGTTAGTTAGTTGATACGTGCATGTGAGGTATGGGATTAGTGCAACCAACCAGTAATTAATTAGGGGTTAATTAAAAAGGTTGGTTTCGGGTTCGGGTTCAGGAGTCATGGAGATGGATTAGCAGTAATCAGCGGTGGGTGATGGGGTCCATGTAAGTAAGGGTGTACCGTGGTGCTGCGTCGTATGAGATTATTGCTTTCGCGGGGCTGTGTGTGGCACCCGTAATTGAGGGGAACAGCTTTCGTAAATGCTCGTGTGTTGCTTTGTCTTGTTGTCAGCCAGCCAACTGCAAACCGAAGAGGACAGCCTCGTAATTGAAGGCAACTTGGGAGGGCAAATACGAGATCGGAGGGGGAGAATGTATGGGGGGTGGGGCCCGCACCCCCTCCCCCCTCCCCGCCAGCCACTGCCCGCCTCGCCTATGATGCTTCTTTGCATCCTCACGCCACGCGCTATAATGGCATATAAGTCCTGACCCACCGGCCCCGGATAGGCCTGAGCCTAGCTGATTTGGAATTCTTCTGGTCGTGCGGAGTCGAACACACGAGCCGTTTATCTAATTATCTTTATTTATAATTTAAATAAATTTATATTAATCATAAATTTATATGCAGTATGAGTATTAATATATTAACTAATTATTAATTATAACTTTAATATGCATGCAATTAATTAGTTGTAATATAACACGTAATATCGATATTAACCGAATCAAATTTGTTTAATATGGAGCTGAAGCTCGGAGCTGTGAACTGTGGGCGCGTGAGGATAGGGAGGAATGGAACAGTGAAGGTGTGGTATTATTATTATTATTATTTATTTTTTAAATTTGTTTTTGTTTTATTGAATAAGGAAAGGTGACGAGACTGGGGCGGGAGAGAGGGGGGACAGTGGTGGTGAGAGGGCAAGAGGCGTCCCGTCCCAACGACTAACGCCGCGCCCCATGGTATTTTATTTGCTGCCAAAGCCTGGCTTTGAGGGCCCAATTACATTGACAACTCTCACCAGTTCACTCTCAAGCCTCAACATGAATTAATTTACTGTGTGTCTCACACACACACACACACCCCACAATATAATTATATATAATTATAAAAATATTTATACATATTTGTGTTGGATGTACGAAGCACTATTGATTCAGGATGTGAAAGTGGGTTAAGTACTTGTCGGAGGAGTTGTTTAATTAGTGATGAAAATTGGGAAAGCAACGAGACAAAAGATAAAGCAAAAAAGCCTAAGCAAAGCAAAGCAAAAGGGTGGGGGAGGTCGGCCGTCGGGGGAAGAGAGTGGATTCTCTCTCTGCTACTGCTTCACCCCACTCATCACTGGCACTGCCCCTTCTCTCTCTCTCTCACTCTCACTCTCTTCATATGTCCATCTCATCTCATGTACTGAGAGAGAGAGAGATGATTCAGCTTTTGAAGGTAATTATGATTTAAAAAAAAGGAATTTGTGACTTTTTTTCTAAATAAATAAAAATATCCGGATAATAAAATGTACAAGTAATTAATAAAACTATAATTTTAAATTTATAATAATTATTTAAAAAATTTTACATCAGTTTTTCAAGTATGTTTCAAATAATTTTGATTTATAAAACTTTAAGTCCGTATAAATAGTTAATAACCCCCAACAAACGGGCCTAAAACGACTGCTACATACACATTGCCTTCATATTTTTAATTGCCTTTTGCTATTGTGTCTTCTTATGTCTGCAGCTACTGCCTCCTCATCTCACTACTGCAAATGGGGTAGGAATCATCATCATACCTTCAATTTCTTGCTATTATTATTTGATGTCCCCCTTTGTTGTTTTTTGTTTTTCTTGTTTTCTTTTCCCTTCTTCCCCCCAATCTGTTAGCCCACCTCTCTTTGCGCTTCAATCCCCCACATCCAAACATGCCTCACACTTCTTCTTCCCAACTCCACCATCTCTCTCCTCTCCTGCTTCGTCTACTGTTTTAGGTTTGTGGGTACCCTCAAATTGACTTCATTTCTCTACCCACTATTGGATTTTACATTTTCCTGGGCTTATGGTTATCTGGGGGAGTGAGGTTGTTCCACTGTACTGAGAACTCAGTATAGTTCTCTCTCTCTCTCTCTCTTCTTTTCTTTTCTTTTCTTTTCTTTTTTTTCATGGAAATTGACCTGAACCATGCGGTGACGGGGGTGGAGAGCAACGCATTCTGCAGTGGAGATTGTGACAATTCGTCTTCATCGTTGTCCTCGAATTCCTCGTCCCGGTCCCCTTCGAAGCCGACGTTTTCGAGTTACCAGGAGCTTTGGTACGCCTGTGCTGGCTCTCTCAACTCTCTCCCTAAGAAAGGGAATGTGGTCGTGTATTTCCCGCAGGGGCATCTGGAGCACGCCGCGTCCGCTTCGCCTTTCCCCCCGCCATTGGAAACTCCCTCCTTCGATCTCCAACCTCAGATCATCTGCAGAGTTGTCAATGTTCAGTTACTTGTAAGCAATTGTTTTTGTTTTGTCCTGTCTTCGTTTGTATGTTTTTTTTCCTCTTCAATTTCATTATTCAATATTGTCTCTTCATGTTATTTTTTATATGTTATTGTTTTATTGGTGTATGGAAACAGGCTAATAAAGAGAATGATGAGGTCTATACCCAGGTCGCTTTGCTCCCTCAACCTGAGGTGCAATTATTTATTTATTTATTTATTTATTGAGACTCTTCACTAAGTTCATCAAAGACCCATAATTTTTTTATACATATATTTATAATTCTTGTCCCGGAATTAAATTCTTCTGTTGGAATATTCTCCAGCACTTGGATGGGGCTCTAATATGACTAGCTTATTGATGAGGTCAATTCATTTTACGTTTTGGTCTACTTGATTGACAGGTGTTGGAGCATAATTTAGAAGGCAAAGAGGGTGAAAGTGTGGGTCAGGATGAGGGCGGTGGAGGATCATTCACAGAATCAACCCCACATATGTTTTGCAAAACACTCACTGCTTCCGACACCAGCACCCACGGCGGATTCTCTGTCCCGCGCAGAGCCGCCGAAGACTGCTTTCCACCTCTGGTGTGTTATTTATGAAAATGAAAATAAAATAAACTTTTATGCTTCAGTTGGTCTGCTGTACCTTTTGAAGTTTCAAATGGATGGTCTCTGTTTGTGGGTGGCATTGCATGCAGGATCACAGCCAGCAAAGACCTTCTCAAGATCTTGTGGCCAAGGACCTTCATGGAGTGGAGTGGAGGTTTCGCCACATATATCGAGGTAAATGTAGCATAATGTTCACTGTATGTGATTGTTTCTTTGAACTTCCAATGTGAAACATTTCAGGTCGGCCACGGCGACATCTGCTCACTACAGGATGGAGTTATTTCGTAAGCCAAAAAAATCTGGTTTCGGGTGATGCAGTGCTCTTCCTGAGGTATGTGTTCAATCAAATGTAGATTGCAGAAGATGATTGTAGTATTAAAAGTCACAATTATATTATTGAGTGTTCATATGATATTTTAAAAACACAAGGGAACCAAACCAATGCACACCTCAGATAATGGGAGAGATCAAATATCAGGTTTGGTATATACGTTTTTGTGTTAAATTTAGGTGAAATTGTAAATGCCATCACAGGAAATTAGCAGCAGGATACGAAGCATCTAATATTCAATTTTCAAATCATAACATGGAGATAATGAGTTGCATGCCTTACTTGACACAAATATGGGATGTCCTTTTAGGGGTGAAGGTGGTGAGCTGAGATTGGGAATCAGAAGGTCTGTTCGGCCGAGAAATGGTCTTCCTGATTCAATTTATGGCAACCTGAATTCTTGTGCCAGTGTTCTTTCTCTAGTGGCTAGTGCAATCTCTACCAGGAGTATGTTCCATGTTTTCTACAGTCCAAGGTACTGCATGTCTTCAACTTCAAAACTCAATTAGTTGGACATGGAGGCCAACACCCATAAATCACTTAATTTGAGAAAAAGAGAGAATGTGATAGAGAGCTCCTATGGCCGATGTCCTGCAACTCTAGTACCTTTACTGCATGTTTGATTCAACAGAATGGATATTCTATTCCATGACATAGTTAATTCATTGTTTGGTTGACAGAATAACAATGTTACTAAAATAAAATATATTATAATTCAGTTAATGATATAGGAACATTTTGACATATAATATTGATTTTTCCCTCTTTTTTAAAAACTAAATGTATGTATTTAAATTTGAAAATTTTCATTCTATGGAATGGTTATTCAATTCCTACACGATTCCATTGTGTGGACAAGAAAACAGTTTGTGTTCATCAATGGTTTGTTAGTTGCAACTTGTTACCTACTACAGAAAATTGGGAATGTCTCAAGCATGGGATACTATAAGAATTGAGGGACATCAGTCTACATGCTTTGAGTCTTGAGTCTTGATATGAGCAGGGTCTGTGTGTGTATATATATATATGTATATATATAATATGTTACAGCAATAAAGAACAATGAAATTAGGCCTCTCAATGCCTGGGTATTTAATTACTGTACTTAATAAGGGATTAATTCTAATTTAATTAGATCTCAGATCCAGTATTCTCGTACTGTCAAATTCTAAGATTATTATATCTAATTTGGCTATTGTATTTGGGTATTGAAACTTACTTTTGTACGTGCACAAAATGGCTATTGTAGATTGGTTAGAATTGCTGAGCACTGTTTTGTTTACTTTCTTGAAATGCTGAAATGCAGGGCAAGTCACCCAGAGTTCGTCATACCTTTCCAGAAATATATGAAAAGCATAGTGCATCCAATTTCCACTGGGATGAGATTCAAAATGAGACTGCACATGGATGATTCGCCGGAAAGAAGGTCTTGGAGACAGTGATAAATTGCCACAAGCAATTGTTGATTCAATGATTTTGACTTGGAGACTCCTCAATGGTTTTGACTTGATTTTGCTCTCTTGCAGGTGCAGTGGTGTAGTGACTGGAATATGTGACCTGGATCCCTTTAGATGGCCCAACTCAAAATGGAGATGCTTGATGGTGTGCTACTAATTTTGTCTTATGTAAACAACTTCAGCATTGTATAAATCTGACATTTTGATTTTTTTAAATCCAGAAAATTTGTTATTTCTATAAACCTCATGGAATGTTATTTAATTTATTATATATAGACATATTTTAATCTGTATCAACTTTATTTTCCCCTTTTTTTTGAGTTTTGTATCGTGTGTGTGTTCAAAACAGCACTTCTCTTTCATCAATAATGAGGCAAATGTACCTCTTTCTTTACTTGCATCTTGTAATGGACAAATTTCGTACTTTCTGTAAAGGCTATAGTTTTTCCATGTTCTGACTGTTGCCTTCGCGTCCAACAGGTCAAATGGGAGGAGGATGTAGGAAGTTATCGCCAAGAGCGCTTTTCTCCTTGGGAGATTGATCCTTCTGACTCAATCCCACCACCTCTGAACATCCAGTCCTCCCCAAAGCTGAAGAAACTGCGCACTACACAGACAGTTCCACCCAACAACCCGGTTTCAGGTATAAATCTTCTTCTTGAAGACAAGATATTTCACACGTCTAAATTCTCTATCTTGTGTAGCTTTAAATCTCTTTTTTTTCTTTCCTTTATCTGTGGCTGCAGGAGGGGTTGGGTTCTCGGACTTCGAGGATTCTTTTAGATCCTCTAAGGTCTTGCAAGGTCAAGAAAATGCAGGTTTTGTTTCACCCCTATACAGGCGTGATAACATGAACCAACTGCTGGATTTTCGTGTCCAGCAGCCCTCAGCACGGCAGAATGTTGCATTGCCTGGAATTCCAAAGACAAGTATCAGCGAATTCATAGGTACATCTGCCTTTTTTGCGGGCTTTTCAGAATCTGATAGATTCCCTAAGGTCTTGGAAGGTCAAGAAATATGCCCATTGAGGTCCCTGAAGGGGAATGCTGGTTTCAACCCAAATCCCTGGGTAAAGCATGATCTCGGCTGCCATTCCATCAACATGCATCCAAGATCAAAGCCCAATTTATATCCACTGGCATCTGAAAGTTTTCGAGACTTGTATTATTCTCATAATGATGTTTACAAAGGCAGACAAGATTGTGTGATGCCCTCACATACAAATGGCTTCGCAAGAGACAACATGCCATCCAATATGCCTTCACTTCGAAGCATGATTATGAGGAATGATGTTCGAAGCCTGAATCTGCAGAATGAGAAGATTGCGGTGGAAAGTGTACCTGTTCCTCCCACTTCAGTGGAAAATTTGAAGAATCCGGAAGATGATGCCTTTGTTGGGAGCATGGCTGGTTGCAAACTGTTTGGTTTCTCCTTGAATGGAGATCCCCCTCCAAACTCGCAAGGTTTCAGCAAGAGGAGCTGCACCAAGGTAAGCAAGAAATAGCAGCAAATCAAAGTTCACTTCTCATTTCGTTTGGAAACTCAAAGTTTTGCATAAATTGAGTGAAGGTCCATAAGCAAGGGAACTTGGTGGGAAGAGCCATTGATCTCTCGAGGCTGAATGGATATGATGACTTGCTAATCGAGCTGGAGCGTCTCTTTAGCATGGAAGGTCAACTCTGTGACTCAAGTAAGGGTTGGCAAATCTTATATACCGACAGTGAGAATGACATGATGGCTGTTGGGGACGACCCATGGCAGTGAGTTTTTTTACGTCTCAAGCCTTCAAGTTTCTTTTACTTTAGTGCATGTTTTTGTAGGAGTTTTGTCAATCGTATTAGTGGCCAACCCTTAATCTCATATTCTCATACAAAAAATGGAAATGATCTTGATCTTCCCCCGCTTTATTCCTTTTTTAAATAATATTTTACTGTTGAAGATTTTGATTAGTATCCAATAACAATCTGGAGAAGGATAATCGAATACTCAAACTCTAGTCGAAGCAATTCAAGTAATTAACTGAAAAAGTCGATAATAAGTATAAACATTGAGAGTTTATAATCGATAAAAACACTCTTGAATGTATTATTATGTCCGAATACAAAAGTTATTCATAGGCAAACTATCAATTAAGAATTGAAAATCAAATACAATTAGAAAAGCTAAAATAAAATATCAACATATTTAACACAAATTAAATAAAGTTTTTAATAAAAAAAGACTTCTAATCAAAAGAAAAGTATAAGAAGAATCTTAGCAATAAAAAATATTTTTACGTAATATGGCACATGCACATGGCGGTGCACATAGTGATGAAATATGCACATGGTGATGTTTTGCACGCAGCAATGATTTCGGCACACAACGGATCATCACTGGATGACTGCAAGGTCTTCTACACGTGGTGGCATAACTACACGTGGTGATCACGTGCATGCCACGTGCAACACCGATGTCGCATCTGGCCTTCAATGGCTCTCTCCTCACATTTCGTGCATGTATTCGGACACTCTATCTAGGTATAGGTGTAGCATTTTCGTCATTCTCCCTCCCTCAAATTACCCTTGTCATCAAGGGAGAACTCCGAAAAGTGTCTCGCCATGGTCTTACAATCTTCCCACGTAGCCTTATCCTTAGATACCCCTCGTCAATGGATTAAGACTTGCCACAGTTGCATCCAACCCTGCTATTGTTGTTGGTATTGTAATGCCGCCATTGGTTGAAGATTCGCACATTAAATTCAGGCAAGTCATGTGACAAGAGAGTTGGATCACCCATACACAACTTCAAGGGTAAAATATGGAAGACCGGATGTAGCTTGGAAGATGATGGTAACTCCAGCTTATAGGCTACCTCGTAATTTGCTCTAACACCTTAAAAGGTCCATAGAACTGCTATGATAACTTCACATTGAACTTGGCTTTTAGAGACTTTTATCGATATGGTTGAAGTTTGAGATACACCATATTGTTAGGATCAAAAGTTACATTATTTCCACTGGGATGAGATTCAAAATGAGACTGCACATGGATGATTCGCCGGAAAGAAGGTCTTGGAGACAGTGATAAATTGCCACAAGCAATTGTTGATTCAATGATTTTGACTTGGAGACTCCTCAATGGTTTTGACTTGATTTTGCTCTCTTGCAGGTGCAGTGGTGTAGTGACTGGAATATGTGACCTGGATCCCTTTAGATGGCCCAACTCAAAATGGAGATGCTTGATGGTGTGCTACTAATTTTGTCTTATGTAAACAACTTCAGCATTGTATAAATCTGACATTTTGATTTTTTTAAATCCAGAAAATTTGTTATTTCTATAAACCTCATGGAATGTTATTTAATTTATTATATATAGACATATTTTAATCTGTATCAACTTTATTTTCCCCTTTTTTTTGAGTTTTGTATCGTGTGTGTGTTCAAAACAGCACTTCTCTTTCATCAATAATGAGGCAAATGTACCTCTTTCTTTACTTGCATCTTGTAATGGACAAATTTCGTACTTTCTGTAAAGGCTATAGTTTTTCCATGTTCTGACTGTTGCCTTCGCGTCCAACAGGTCAAATGGGAGGAGGATGTAGGAAGTTATCGCCAAGAGCGCTTTTCTCCTTGGGAGATTGATCCTTCTGACTCAATCCCACCACCTCTGAACATCCAGTCCTCCCCAAAGCTGAAGAAACTGCGCACTACACAGACAGTTCCACCCAACAACCCGGTTTCAGGTATAAATCTTCTTCTTGAAGACAAGATATTTCACACGTCTAAATTCTCTATCTTGTGTAGCTTTAAATTCTATTTTTTTTCTTTCCTTTATCTGTGGCTGCAGGAGGGGTTGGGTTCTCGGACTTCGAGGATTCTTTTAGATCCTCTAAGGTCTTGCAAGGTCAAGAAAATGCAGGTTTTGTTTCACCCCTATACAGGCGTGATAACATGAACCAACTGCTGGATTTTCGTGTCCAGCAGCCCTCAGCACGGCAGAATGTTGCATTGCCTGGAATTCCAAAGACAAGTATCAGCGAATTCATAGGTACATCTGCCTTTTTTGCGGGCTTTTCAGAATCTGATAGATTCCCTAAGGTCTTGGAAGGTCAAGAAATATGCCCATTGAGGTCCCTGAAGGGGAATGCTGGTTTCAACCCAAATCCCTGGGTAAAGCATGATCTCGGCTGCCATTCCATCAACATGCATCCAAGATCAAAGCCCAATTTATATCCACTGGCATCTGAAAGTTTTCGAGACTTGTATTATTCTCATAATGATGTTTACAAAGGCAGACAAGATTGTGTGATGCCCTCACATACAAATGGCTTCGCAAGAGACAACATGCCATCCAATATGCCTTCACTTCGAAGCATGATTATGAGGAATGATGTTCGAAGCCTGAATCTGCAGAATGAGAAGATTGCGGTGGAAAGTGTACCTGTTCCTCCCACTTCAGTGGAAAATTTGAAGAATCCGGAAGATGATGCCTTTGTTGGGAGCATGGCTGGTTGCAAACTGTTTGGTTTCTCCTTGAATGGAGATCCCCCTCCAAACTCGCAAGGTTTCAGCAAGAGGAGCTGCACCAAGGTAAGCAAGAAATAGCAGCAAATCAAAGTTCACTTCTCATTTCGTTTGGAAACTCAAAGTTTTGCATAAATTGAGTGAAGGTCCATAAGCAAGGGAACTTGGTGGGAAGAGCCATTGATCTCTCGAGGCTGAATGGATATGATGACTTGCTAATCGAGCTGGAGCGTCTCTTTAGCATGGAAGGTCAACTCTGTGACTCAAGTAAGGGTTGGCAAATCTTATATACCGACAGTGAGAATGACATGATGGCTGTTGGGGACGACCCATGGCAGTGAGTTTTTTTTACGTCTCAAGCCTTCAAGTTTATTTTACTTTAGTGCATGTTTTTGTAGGAGTTTTGTCAATCGTATTAGTGGCCAACCCTTAATCTCATATTCTCATACAAAAAATGGAAATGATCTTGATCTTCCCCCGCTTTATTCCTTTTTTAAATAATATTTTACTGTTGAAGATTTTGATTAGTATCCAATAACAATCTGGAGAAGGATAATCGAATACTCAAACTCTAGTCGAAGCAATTCAAGTAATTAACTGAAAAAGTCGATAATAAGTATAAACATTGAGAGTTTATAATCGATAAAAACACTCTTGAATGTATTATTATGTCCGAATACAAAAGTTATTCATAGGCAAACTATCAATTAAGAATTGAAAATCAAATACAATTAGAAAAGCTAAAATAAAATATCAACATATTTAACACAAATTAAATAAAGTTTTTAATAAAAAAAGACTTCTAATCAAAAGAAAAGTATAAGAAGAATCTTAGCAATAAAAAATATTTTTACGTAATATGGCACATGCACATGGCGGTGCACATAGTGATGAAATATGCACATGGTGATGTTTTGCACGCAGTAATGATTTCGGCATACAACGGATCATCACTGGATGACTGCAAGGTCTTCTACACGTGGTGGCATAACTAAACGTGGTGATCACGTGCATGCCACGTGCAATACTGATGTCGCATGCTGCTCAATGGCTCTCTCCTCACATTTCGTGCATGTATTCGGACACTCTATCTAGGTATAGGTGTAGCATTTTCGTCATTCTCCCTCCCTCAAATTACCCTTGTCATCAAGGGAGAACTCCGAAAAGTGTCTCGCCATGGTCTTACAATCTTCCCACGTAGCCTTATCCTTAGATACCCCTCGTCAATGGATTAAGACTTGCCACACTTGCATCCAACCCTGCTATTGTTGTTGGTATTGTAATGCCGCCATTGGTTGAAGATTCGCACATTAAATTCAGGCAAGTCATGTGACAAGAGAGTTGGATCACCCATACACAACTTCAAGGGTAAAATATGGAAGACCGGATGTAGCTTGGAAGATGATGGTAACTCCAGCTTATAGGCTACCTCGTAATTTGCTCTAACACCTTAAAAGGTCCATAGAACTGCTATGATAACTTCACATTGAACTTGGCTTTTAGAGACTTTTATCGATATGGTTGAAGTTTGAGATACACCATATTGTTAGGATCAAAAGTTACATTACGCCTACCGAGGTCATAGTACTTTTTCATTCGCCCTTGAGCCTTCTCAAGATCCTTTTTCACCATAGCTAACACCTTATCTGTCACCATGAGGAAGCCTGATGAGTGATATTATACCAGTATTCTGCTCATGAGATGAACTCCTTCCATCTCTTTTGCTTGTCATGACAATAGCATCGAAGGTATTGCTCCAATGTTTGATTTACCACCTCAATTTGGTTGTCGGTTTGAGGGTGATAAGAGGAACTCGCTTTAAGCTTGCTTCCTTATAATGCGAATTGCTGCTACCAAAATGAACTCATAAACAACTGGCTTTGATCAGTCACGATACTCTTTGGAATATCATGAAGTTTTACTGAATTGTCCACAAAAGTCAGTCACACCGATAGCAATGAAAGGGTGCTTAAGAGGGATAAAGTGAGCACCCTTACTCAGTCTGTATACTACCACCAATATGGATTCTTTGCTTTCACTACTGGGTAACCCTTCAATGAAATCTATATATAGCAATTCCCATATATCTTCTAGAATAAAAACGGCTGAAATAGACTCATAGGTTACCTCTGATCATATTTCTCTTTCTGACAGATATCATACTCAGCTGCTTCCTTCTTTACTTCATTTTTCAAACTCTCCCAATAAAAGAAGTGTTTGATTCGGATATACGTGCGCAACCACTCAGAATGTCCACTTTTTTTTTGCTGTTGTGGAATTTAGATAAAGTTTCATCTCGCAATCTTAAAACATTAGGCACATAAATCATATTTTTATAATATAATAATACATCTTTGAGCCCAAAGTTTTTAACTCCAGCTTCATAATTTTTCAATTTCTTCATAATCTCCACAGACTTAGAATCAACTGTAGAACATCCCTAATACGATCCCAAATCCTCTTTTCAGTTCTACTAAGAGCTAAACGTTGAGCATCCTCCTTTGAATAGATAGCTCATAGCATAGGGCTGCCCTCACACCGGGATAATATATCAATAACCTTGTTTTTCTTGTTAGGCTGGTATATAATATTATATTTGAATCTAAGAAGCTTCACAAGAAACTTCTACTACTCTAAAGTAACAATCTTTTGCTCTAACAAATGTCTCAAAGCTTGTTGATTAATGACAATGGTAAAAAAACTGCATACACAATCGCCAAGAACTGTCTAGCGTAAGCACTCTGTGATTTCTTTATATGACCTAGGGCTTTGGAGATATATGTCAATAGTCATCTCTCTTGTACCAAGACAACACCAACTCCATCTCTACTGGCATCAGTATAAATTTTAAAGGCTTCTCGAAATTGGGCAAGGCTAGGATAGGTGTCTGAGTCATAGCCATAGCCCTCTTCAAGTTTTCAAATGCTTCCTTGGCCTTATCTGTCTATTCAAACTTGTCCTTCTTTAGTATCTCAGTCAAGCACTTTGCTATTAACTCATAGTGATTGACAAACCTTTGATAATAGTCAATTAGGCCAAAAAATCCCCTCAAGGTTGAGACATCCTTCGGTAAAGGCTAATCCACCATGGCTTTGATCTTCTTTGGATCAGCCTTCACTCCAGCTCCTGAGATAAGATAGTCTAGGTATTGGAACTTTTGCACAAAATCATACTTGATATTTTAATATAAAAATTATGTTGCTCCAATGGCTCCAATGCAATCTAAGTGCACCAGATGCTCCTTTATAGATTTAAAATAAATTAAGATGTCGTTGAAAAACATCAACACGAACTTTCGCAAGAAAGGTTTGAAAGTCGTATTCATAGCAGCTTGGAAAGTGGAAGGGGCATTGCACAAATCAAATGACATCACCATATATTGATAAAGCCTCGAATGCGTCTGGAATGCTATCTTGTAAACATCTTCTTCCTTCATACTGATTTGGTAAAATCTAGCCCATAGATCCAGTTTAGTAAAGACACATGCACCGTAGGGATAGGAAATTAAGCTTTCACGGTTGCTTCATTCAAAGCACGATAGTCTATGCAGAACTTTCATGTTTCCTCTTTCTTTATTACCAACAAGACTGAAGATGAAAAGAGACTTTGACTAGATCGTATTAACCCATTCTTCAACATCTCCTTAACCTGCCTTTCAATTTCATCCTTCTAAAAGTGTGTATACCTGTAAGGTGGAACATTTACATTTATAGGTTTTGACTCATCCATCAAGATAATGCGATGGTCGGATAATCGCGAAGGCGATAGGCTATTTGGCATTTTCATAACCTGCTGATGTCGAACTAGAACCTCTTGTATCTTCTCAGGCAACTTCTGTAAGTCCCATTGAAGCTTAGAAGAAATTTTGTCTTCCTCAACTCGCTTCCCACTGGTCAATACTATATAACACTAGGCACCACCCTTACATAACTTCTCAATCACAGAGGCTTCACATTGCTTGATCTCCTTGGAAGGCAGGGCTATTCATTTCCTCATACAACCTCTTAGCTTGATTCAAAGTCAGTGACCACCTTTCCAATGCTCTCGAGCAATTTTAGTTAATATCTTTGAATGAAAGCATTAAATTATTGAGGACTTTGATTAGGATTCAATGACAATATAAAGAAGGATAATCAAATGCTCAAACTTTAGCCCGAGTGATTCAAGTAATTAACTGAAAAAGCTAAAAATAAGTATAAATTTCTAATTAATAAAAATACTCTTGAATGTATTATTATGTCTGAATATAAGAGTTATTTATAGGTAAACTACCGACTAAGAATTTATATCCAAATATAATTAGAAAATTAAAGTAACTATCAAAATATTATAATACAAATTAAATAAAGGAAATTAATAAAAGAAAGACTTATAATAAAAAGAAAATTAAGTATAAAAAGAGTCCTAGCAGGAAAAGGTATCTTGTGTAACACATCATATGCACGTGGTGATGGAATCTGCACGTGACAATATTTTGCACATGGTGATGATTTCTGCATACAATGGATCATCATTGGAGGACTGTAAGGTATTTTGCACGTATCGATGATCGTCGCATGTAATAATGGCGTCGCATGTGACTTGGTGGCTGTCTCCCTATGCTCTCTGTGCACCTAATCAGACACTTCGTCTAGGTGTAGGTGTAACATTCTCATCACACTTAAAATAATTCCAGTATCATTAAAGTTGTAAGAAAAAGCTTAATGACAATGAAATTTGCACATTGCGCATTGGCCTTTTTGTTGGGAAACCGTTTTTAATATTCGTCACTGAAATTTCTTTTATGATTTGTTGCGCAGTGAATTCTGCGATGTGGTATGCAAGATCCACATACATACTCTGGAGGAAGTGAAGAATATGACTGCTGGGATGATGAGCGATGATACCCAGAGCTGTTTGGAAGAAGCACCGGCAATAATTGAGTGATGGACCTGAAATGCTGCTTCTGACTGCTGCAATAATTGAGTGAAAGTATTTTACTTGAGTGCTTATTTTCGTTCTCTTGATTTCGGATTCCTGTGGCTGTGCTCTGTTGGACATGTGGACCAAGTGTGGAACTTCTTTATGTCATTTTCTTTGACAATTATAAGCTTGTAATGTAAGCAGAGATTTGTTTGGATATTATGTATTGCATGGACTTTATTGTGCTTGCATGGGCACTGAGATTTTGCAATTAGCGCAATTGTGATTATAATCGTTTAATCATAATTTTATTCACAAGTACTTAGAAGTCTGATTTGAAGAGTTTGATTAAACGGTTATAATCACATTTGCGATCATATAGTTTTGTACTGTTTTTTTCTTTTTAGCATTTTCAATTGGTTTTCATTTTAATAATATTTTTGATGTATAAAAATATCCATTATAATCTTTTTTAAAATAAAATATTAAAATAATTAAAAGTATTTTTTATTTTAATAGTATACTTTTTAAAAATTGGATTTTATTAAATTTAGTTAATTCAAATATTTCCTAAAATTTTATTTAAAATTTTATTCATTTAAAAAAATTATCTCATTTCTTGTCATTATTTTTTATTTTAATATAATAATAGTATTTTATTTGTATTGCTTTTTCCTTTTATCTTCTATTTATTATAATCATCTAAAACTTATGTGTCAAAAAACTAAAAAATTATAAAAAAAATAATTAAGTAATAAATATTAACTCCTCAAATATTAAAATTTATTATTAATTTTTTATTTTAGAATATTCACATCAAATTTGTCATAATAAATGTTTTCTCATGCTTTAAGGACAAATGTACAGATTTACAAAAAAAAACATTAGATTTTCTAAAATAAGTTGTAAGGATAAGAAATAAATAGTGAGTGAGGTTTACTATTTATTCTTAAATATTTTTTTATACTTTTTTAATATATATCTTTATATAAGTTTTTGATTAGCTGTAATAAATAAAAGAGAAAAAAATAAAAAATAATAAAAATATTATTTAATAGAATAAACATAACAATAAAGAATGAAATATAAATTTTTAAAAAAAGTTAAATAAATTATAATAAATAAGTAAATTGTTCATTCTTAAAATAAAGAATGAAGAAGGCAAATGTGATGTGAATGCTCTTAGGAAAGTCGATGAATTACTATTTTTGTTAATACCCTAAGGTCATGTTTGGTATGAAAGAACATAATAAAATCAAATATTATTCATTTATCATGTCTAGTACATAAGTAGTAAGGAAATGAATAATTTTCACTTGAATATTATACTATCAAATAAGGGTAAGTTGATTCTCGTCATACATCAGCTTTATAAATGTTTCCTTGAATAAGAAAACTCTTTTTGTTTGCCCTTTTATATTATAGCTATTTTTTTAGAAGATGTTGGCTCTGTCTTTAAACAAAATGAGATAAACAAATTTAAAACAACATGGATCTCAATCTTAATTTAAAGGCAATTGAGCTTAACCTATAACCCTTGAGTTCTCAATCCCCTACAAGGAAGTTTAAAGGGGGTAGAGAAGAACTTGTGAACTTTTGGGGTGAAGAGGGGTTTCTCTGATTTGCCCCCAATGGTGCTTTGTGCGGGCCTGAGAGTGGCAACCTACAATCGACAATGGTATGCATGAAAGATGTCGTTCTCAGGTCGCCGAAGTCGATAGTGACGAGAAAGAAGCCTCAGGGTAGTGGTGATCTTAATGGCAATGGTTTTGTCTTTGCATCACACAAGTAATTATTTTCCTTTGTTTTATGACTTGTGACTATGGTTATCTATTTTCACGTGAAACTGACATGAATTTGTAGCCTCTTTCTTCTTTCTTTTTGGGTTGCAAGTAATGGGGTCATTAGGGATGAACAGTGACAATAGTGATTTTGTAATTATATTAATTCATTACTTTTTTTTACCTTTATTAAAGAAAGATAATATAGTTTTATATTTTTTTTTGTAATTATACACCAACCACAAAAAAGTTAATAAAAATTTATTTTAATTTTTATGTTAATCTTATTCTATTATTCATGCAATTATTATTAAAATTATTCTAACATACCATGTAAGATATAATTTTTTTTCTTAAATTACAAGCTAAATGCACATAAAGAAAAAGCTTATATGAATGTTCTAAAGCTCACTTTTTAGTTCCTGAATTTTAACCATTTAACAATTTAAATATTTTTATTATTTTAAATTTAAATATAAATATAGTAGGGAAAAAAATAAAAATAATATGATGAAAAAAATATAATATTTAATAAATAAAAGTAAAAAAATACTAAATTTAATTTATATAATTATTATTTATTTTAATAAAGTTTTAATTACAAAAGATAATTAAAAAATATAATTTTTAATATATTTTTATTAAAATAAATCTTAAAACTAATAAAAAAAATACATATATAAACCATCTCATCCTAGATAATATTTTTGGATAGTAAAAAATTAATGCCGGCTAAGCTTTATTGGCCTGGCCTGTGGCTACAAATATTACTTTCAGGAAATACATGTTGCACCCATAGTTTACTTTTCATGTGCTCACAATCCTCTTTTGCCGCCGCAGCAATTTGTACCAAAAATTTTAACGAAAAATTTGTTAATTTTATTTAACTACGATTTCATTAGAATCAAAACAACTTGCTGTAAAATTCGAGGTAACAAAATAGTAAGTTACAAATTTAATCAGAAATGTGTATATACATATACATATATATATATATATATATATATTTTAAAAGTTCAAAAAGTGGCGGCGATGAGACCGCAGCGGCGTCACTTCGCTTCGCCTCGTTTCACTTCACCACTGCCGACGAAACCCTAACGCAATGTGAGACGCACCCAAACACAGGCTTCTGCAGAAACCCTAGCCAACGGCCCCGTCCGCCATGAACGGAGCTTCGGCAGCAGCGAGAGACAAGGGCTCATCCAAGTTCTCGGTGTATCAGAACCCCGCGCTCTCCGCTGCTCTCACCGCCAACAGCCTCCGACCTTCCAACTGCACCTTTATTTGCATTTTCTCCGCCTCCGCCGCCTCTGCCTACGCTTTCCTTCGCCTGTTTCTCAGGTGCGGTCGGTGTGAGGCTTGCCTTAGATTGTGTGTGTGTGTGTGTATCGGTTTTGCTTGTCTGAGATACCGGAAGTCGTCGAGTTCTCGCGATGTATGAGTTACGAGTTGCTCCGGTTAAAATTTTGGTTTATCTGTTTGAAATACTTTTGTTGTGTTGTAAGGTTGTTCCGACGTTGTGGTTTGAATCCCCATTTTTGGCTGCTGCCACCGAAAGTGGTGGAATGGAGGACGGTGATTCGAAAATTTTGGAATGCTGTAACTATGCAGTCTGTGTATGCATGAAAGGGTATCGGTTTGTGTTGGTTGGTTAAGAAACTGATGTTTTTGAGTTTTTTTTTTTTTTTTTGGTTTTGTTTGGTTTTTTTTGATGTGCGATTGAGCTTTTTTCTTAAAATATGTGTGGTGTCTTGGGATTTTGGTGTGACTGTTGTCGTTTGGAACCTTTTCTATGGCACTCTTCTGGGGTTTTAGATCCCATGAAAGGTGGTGGAGAAAGTTTTGTGGAAGGCTTAATGTCATCAAGCTGGCTGTTTTAATTATTTGTATAGTTGATTTTTTGTCCTAAGGAAATCGACCATTTGATGTTGCTTTTCCATCATCCAGAAATGCTCATGAAGAAAGTTGGATTCTGAACGAGGAAAAATATATGAAATAGGAATTCTTTTAATGCAACAGAGAGTGTTTTATGTTCATTTGTGTTGGCTGCGTTATTCTTAAATTTTCTTTTTATCCTTTTATCAACTTTCAGGTGGAAAGTTTTGGATTTTAAGAAATTATCTATAGCTGGTTCACTTTTATGTTTTCTGGTTTGTTGGGTTAAGGTTACCCTTCCTGAAGGAATACTTGTCATCTCAATGTTTTGTAGGGAAAATGGCATTGTCAACTATGAGAAAGTCAAGAGCTTTTCACCAGAGACCACATGTAAGTATAATTGGTATTCCTCCACTAGTCCACATTGATTGCCACTTGCCTATGATATCTCATTGACAATTGACTGTGATACAGATTTTGTTGCGAGGACTATACAATTCACACTTGGTTTGGTTTTTATTGGATCTCTACTTGCTTCTGCAAAAGCCATATCCTTAAGGAGGGCAAGAAATGTTGTTGGTGCTCAACATAAATCTTCCCCTAAAGACACCAAATGTCAGACATTTACAAATCGTCAACTAGGTCTTATGGGAATGAAACCCAAAGCTGAAGAAGCTATATCAGAACTTTCAAAAAAACCTCCCAAGTCCAAACTTTTGGCATCTTCTCCTTCAAGCATCCTTGTGCCACTTCACCAGCCCATCCCCATTTCAAGTCGTGCATCTCGCACTTCAACTGATAAAACAAACACCAGCGGTGGAAGTAAGGTTCACCCTTTCAGCACACCATCCAAGTCTCCAAGTTCTGCATCTTCTTTGTTTCTTGTCCCCACAGGTTCTTCACAGCTATCATCCACTCAAACTTCACCAGGTTTAGAACAATTGATCTCAACCCCTTGGTCAAACAAACGAGGATCTGCCTCAAAGGAAATAATGACAGAAGATAAACTTGAACAGTTTTTGGAAGATGTAGGTGAGAGAATTACTGAATCAGCAGGGAAACTGGCAACGCCACCTCCAACCATTAATGGATTCAGTGTGTCTAGCCCTAATACCCTCAGTAGTTCAGCTAATACTTCTGGAACCACAAGGAGTACACCTTTGAGGCCTGTGAGGATGTCACCTAGCTCTCAGAAGTTCACAACTCCCCCCAAAAAGGCAGAAGGTGACTTTCCACCTCCTATGTCCATGGAAGATTTTATTGAGGCATTTGAACATTTGGGCATTCATCGTCAGATTGAGCAATGGCGAGATTGCCTCAGGCAGTGGTTTTCTTCATATTTGCTGAATCCCTTGCTTCAGAAAATTGAAAGCAGTCATACACAGGTGTGTGCACGCTGTTTCTTTATTTATTCATTAATGTACGTGTATTTTTTCTTGTGGTTGGTAAATCATTCATTAACATGGTGTTACTAGATAACTATTATGTCCATAGACTATTGAATGACACCCGTTGGAATATAATTCAGCTGACTTAATTTTCTGAGAAGATGGAAATCTGGCCTTTTAATAGCTGAAGCATCTTTAATAATGCCAATATAAACTATTGTGAACACACTGAAAATTTAGGAGCAACTTATATGGGTATTGATGCATATAGTATGGGCCATAGACCAGTCTCTGGGCAGTCTTGCACTTTTTTTAGACATTCAAAGAATGTGTTGATGAGTGAAGATTACAGAAGCTGAAGATGCGGACACTTATTAGTATCTATGATAGACTCTTGTTTACTTCTTACAGATCAATTTCTCATGCTTCCAGGTTATGGTAACAGCTGCTAAACTTGGTATCTCGATTACAATCAGTCAAGTTGGTAACGATGCAGCCACTACTGGAACACCAGTTACTACATCTGCCATTGACCGGACAAAGGAATGGCAGCCAGCTTTTACACTGGATGAAGAGGGACTTCTTCATCAGCTATTTGCTACACTTGCGCAGGCTCTTGATGCTTGTATGTGTGAGATTCATGACCAATATTTTTTTATAGGCTCCATTCATCTATTGGATTGATATCTGTTATGAATATTGACGAGTTATTTATTTTAGATTATTTCACTGCTCGCAGCTTCAGCCACTTGGCAACAATCTCCTCAGCAAAATTCTTTAGTCCCCATTATACAGGAGTGTGTGGATGCCATCACTGAACACCAAAGGCTTCATGCCTTGATGAAAGGGGAGCTAATTAAGGGAATACTACCACAAAGCAGTGTTCGTGCGGATTATACAATACAAAGGGTTCGTGGTAATCATCTGATACATTTCTTTTTAAGTTGTTGCCTCTTTTGCTTACTTGAAGTGACAGATTAAATAAAATGCATTTTGTCAAATAACCTGTAGAGACAATTAGGCTCATGTTCCTTATGTGTTATCAATTTTTATAGAACTTTCTGAAGGAAGCTGCGTGAAGAATTTTGAGTATCTTGGAAGTGGGGAGGTTTATGATAAAATCAGCAAGAAGTGGTCTCCTGACCTTCCAAGTGATTCCCATTTGCTCTTATACCTATTTTGGGCTTTCCTGGAACACCCAAAGTGGATGCTGCATATGGATCCTGTGTCCTACACTGGGGCTCAGTCCAGCAAGAACCCATTATTCTTGGGAGTCCTGCCTCCAAAAGAAAGATTTCCTGAGAAGTGCATAGCTGTCATGTCTAGTGTCCCTTCTGCTCTTCATCCAGGACTTTCTGTAATGGTTGTTGGACGGCAATGCCCTCCAACAATTGCACTTTACTGGGATAAAAAGTTGCAGTTTTCTCTTCAGGTATTGTGAATATGTGGCATTAGCTTGTTGAGAGCTCAGTGATATTCATTTGGCGTTGGACAATGCCAATGATCGTAAATTGTAAGGTTTTTCACATGCAGTATCAGGAAAGGTTGAAAGGTGAACGCAACCGTGTAAGGTTATTTAGGAGCATGTTGTAGTAATATTTTTCTTCAGCCCTCCCTTATCTTTGTGCATTTGAACACAAAGCATAGTCTTGACCCTTTATGCCATGCCTCGTTGACGTTTTTAATTTATATTTTCTTTCTTTCCATTCAGTGTTCAGTGTGTTTTAGTAACTTCCAAAAGTTTTTTGTGTTCAGGGAAGAACTGCGTTGTGGGATTCCATCTTGCTGATGTGCCATCAAATTAAGATCAGATACGGCGGTATTATTCGAGGTATGCATCTTGGTTCTTCAGCCTTAAGCATCCTTCCAGTATTAGAGTCCAATGGTGAAGATTGAAATTCTCTGGGGAAGTTCTATGACTTTGGCAGCAATGAAGTTAAATTGATATAACCTCCAGCATAACAACGCTACATATAATTTCCCAAAACTCGGGTAGCTTTTTGAGATTTATAGGCAATTTTGTGGGTATCGATCCCTGTTGGCTGTGGCAAGTGATTTTTTTTATATTTTATATTTACCGTTCTCACCCCAGTCAAAGAAAACGTTTTCCATGATGTGGCAAGTTGCAACTGCAGTTTGGTGTATTCGCTTGAAAAACTTGGACTAGACTGTATGAATAATTTCTATTAGCTTTTGTTTCCATTTCAATTAGGCCATCAACTCATTACAATCAAACCATGATACCCTCCACTCCTCCATTTTCCATTTTTTTTTTAAATGGCTACGGTGTAAACTTCTAAATAAAAGAAACTTATTATATTTCAAAAAAAAAAAAAACTAAAATGAACAAAACTGTAGAAAAGGATGTGGAAAATGTTACTGAAATGGTGTTGGTTTAGTAAAATTGGGTAATTCATCATTACTTCTTTTTGTCAATTCTCATATATTTAAATAATAGAAAGTGCTAATCCAACCAATTATATGAACAAATAAAAGGAATAAGTCAAATCTATCTTTGTCATTCGTTTGATTAATCAAAATCGCATAACATTGTTAATATATTGAAGTACCTCTTTAGTTGTCATATACTTCAACTCTCCTGAAATTGTCTTTTTCAGGATCAACTGGTGTTGCCATCAACTGGTAATTTCGAGGATATATTGGGGCTTACACTTGAACGACTAAATAGTCAAATTTGAGTAGATGGTGTCTCAAAGATAGATATTTAATAAAAAAATTTATTGAGACATATTTCAAGTTAAAATTATAGTTAATATTATTTAACTTAGATAAATTTATTAAAATATTTGACTAAAATATTTGACACTCCATAGCTTATTCATCTAGTGCAAAGCATTTTTCTTGCATGTTTGCTGGAAAAGTGTGACAAAATTTATTACTCATGGAACTTAAATAATAAAATTTCATACTTACCCTTGGATGGTCAAAGACTTGGCGATGAACATCCAAGAAAAATTTCATAGTAAAAAATGTTTAAGTTGTCTAATATGCATGTATAACACACACACACACACTTAAAAAAGCATATGAATAAACGAAAAAAACACATTTAAGTTGAATTTGTTAATATTTGATTCATTCGTTAACGTTAATTGTGTTTAATTTTGTACTGAAGTCGCGTTAACTATATAGTGTAGGCATAAAATATAGGACAAAACTTACCTCCAATTCAGGTTGGAGGAAGTTTCTTCAACCCAATGACGTGTCAGCAGCTAAGGCTGACTTGTGTTAATTTTTAAATTTCACTTTAATTTCTTTCTCTTATTTTCTCTATCTATTTTTTGCTCCTCTGTCAACCATTATAGTATTTTACTTTAAAAAAATATTTTCCTAATTACACATTAATTTCGCATTAATTGTTTTATCTTATTTTCTCTCTTCTACCGAATCTGAGCCATGAATTGTGCGTTGTTGGCCTCACCCCCATCCCCTTCATCCCAGTTCACTAAGTACTGCACTTTCCCTAGATGTTGTCCGTCCGGTGAGGAAACGACGTCGCATCCGACCGGACCCGGTTCATGACCCCTTCGTACGGGTTCAGCACTAGCCCCGTCTTTCTCAACTCCACCATCTTCTTCCACATCGACTCCAACCCTGACTTGGATATGGGTGTTCGGAGGTAGTCAGATTTCCTTTTTGAGGAAGGTCGCCTGTGACGGTCTCCGACATGAGTACGAGGTTAACATTATACGACAGGACCACCCAGAAGCTTTCGTCGCCGCCGCCTCTGACTTAGCGTCCACGTTCTATGCATCCACCACGTTGTCCACCGACAGCCGTACTTCCTCAGCATGTTGCCATACCCGCCGTCGACAATTAATGTGAGAAAATAAGAGAAAACAATTAATGCGAAATTAATGTGTAATTAGAACAATATTTTTTAAAAGTAAAATGCTATAATGGCTGACAGAGTATCAAGACATGGAGAGAGAGAAAATAAGAGAAAGAAATTAAAGTGAAATTTAAAAATTAACACGTGTCAGCCTTAGCTGCTGACACGTCATTGGGTTGAAGAAACTTACTCCAACCTGGGTTAGAGGCAAGTTTTGTCCTTTCAACAATTACTCTCGAACTGCGGCGTGATCCCGAACTGTGGCGTGATCCCGAATGCTGCCTGACTGCCTGAGCCAACGGGTGTTGTAAATCTCATAGCGGCGGTGAACAACACGCCAAAAAATCCATCTATCCCGCTGGCTTTGTCAAATCTCGCCTGATAGTTTAGAACCCATACCAAGTGTGTTGATATCTGAATCTAGAAAACAATTATTATTATTTTAAAAACTTTCCCCTCATATTTTATGCCTTTTTTCATAAAACTTTCCCACACATTTTTTTTTCATTTTCTTTTTATCTTTTTCTATTTATAAATTTTTTCATTCCCTTGCATTCATCAGTTGAGGGGGCCAAGGCAGACAGGGCAAGAAGGAAGGAAGATGAAAGAGAGAAATTATAGGAAATAATATAATATTATATAGAGTGAATAATGACTCTATTTTTAAAGAGTGACCGTAACAATTTGTATATGTAGAGAATGAGATAAAAAAACTTGTTAGAGCTTATTTTTAACATTTTATTATCTATTTGTTAACAATTGTTCTTACCTTAGCTTTCAAAATAAGACCAAAAATTAAATCACTAAAAGACAAATTTATCTCCTTAATGTACACACAAAATATCCTCAAATTGATCTTGTCTCTCTCTTCATCAAGATTACCATGGCCTCCATGGTCATTAGCAAATTAGGGGTCAAATGAAAAATTGTGAGGTGTGGCTCTTCATCAACCTCGAAATCTTCACCCTCACCACTAGAAATAAAACAAAATTATAAATTTGATATGACGAATGTACTAGTTAAGAGTAGTGTTACGGACAATCAATGTAGTGGCATTGTTAGTCCTCGACTGACGTGAAATAAACCACATCAGTGTATTATGCTACTCATCGACGTAACATTGCTTGAGACTTTGGCTCAATCTGGAACCTCAAACAAGCATTTATGCCAAACCCAAGCAAGAGACTTAAGCTCCACTCCTAATGAAGAGAAGAACATGCTGCTGGAGACACTACTTGAGTAGTAAGGGGATCAATATTAGTGAACAAAGGAAAAAGTTCTTTAGTGCAAGTGGGTACAGATAATGCTTGGCAAAAAAGAAAAAGGTACGCAAGGTAGAAAAAATTATTCCTCACTGACAATTAACAATAATTATTATTCATTGCTCAAGACACTTCTTTAATGGATGTGGATATCATACACACACACACACCATATCTTCTTTAAATATTGTTTACTGCTCGAGACACTTCTTTAATGCATGTGAGTACCATCTATCTCTCTCAATACCATCTCTTCTTTAATTATTGTTTATTACTCGAGACACTTCTTTGATGAATAATATATTAATTATTATTATAACAGCATCTACTATAATTTCTTCAAATTTGACTATTCAAAATAATAAAAAGTATATCTTTTGTATTTTAACAATGTAAGCACACTTTTTAGTCTTTCTATTTTAACCATTTATCAATTAAAATATTACTTTTAAATATTTATTTCTTCTTTTAAATGAAAAAGTAAATGTGAAAAAATAAAATAAAAAATAAATATAATGAAAAAAAATATATAATATTTTAATAAATAGAGAGTAAATAGTATTTAGTTAAATTTAAAGAGTTACTATTTATTTTGTTAAAATTTTAGTTATAATAGAAAGTTTGAAAAGTATAATTTTAAAATATTTTTGTTAAAGAAAAAAACAAGTAGAAAGTCTATAATAAATACTCTGATTGTTCAATTATCACATTAATCAAAAACACAATAAAAATACACGATTACAAATAACATTTTCAATCAATCAATATCGAAATTAAGCTCGAAGTTGAGCTCTTCAAGAAAGAGTAGATGTCAGAGTCACGAAGGTAGGATATTCGGGGAAAAGCAATGAAAGGTCATGGTATAATCTGGTTTCTTCTCAACCTCAATAAGTGAGATGGTTACTCCTCCGTAGGATCGGATTAGGACCTTCAACAGGTAAAGGAACAGAGCCATTAAAAAAAAAAAAAAACTGAGCGAAAGGTAGGCAAATTAAACTAGTGCCGAAGCCAACGATTAGCCACTAAAAATATGTACACTTTTTTTCATTTTTATTACATTTTCAAAAATAGTGGTAATGGTTTATAACTTATTATTTTATTAGATGTACTTAATTTAAAAATTTTGATTAAAATACATTTTATTTTCAGTATAAATAATTTGCATAGGAATATTAATTAAAAAAATTAATATGAAATTTACATAAATCACCTGTGCAAACTATCTATAGCATTATCATTTAATTAATTCAAATACAGATGGTAATATATTAATACAAAAGATACGCAAAATTATAAAATATAATAATTTAAAACTCATAACAATCATGTGATCTAAGCGGGAAAAACATAAACGCAATAAGCCCTTGTCGCTTGCTCTAGATGCAAAACTGTTTCGTCGATTGTGACAATAATACACATTTGGTACATTAATGTTAATATTATGACTGCTTCTGTCATTCAATATTTACATTAGAAAGTACGTAAACAAGCAGGATTACTATTAGACGATTAAATAATTTCTTAAATATTTTAAATTTAAATTATTCAAATATATAAGTTAATCATTTGCTCATATTTAAATATAGAATGATAAAAATTCATATAGCTATCAAATAACATATTGAGTCAGATATTACAGTCAGACAACATTAACTTTAACGAGTGTAAATTAGGAGGCCTTGAAAATTTTATACCACGAAATCTAATACCAGATATATAAATGTCATCAGATTCAATAATTTGAAGTAAAATGTGATGTTCAAATGAAGTCGCTACTCAGCTAGTTTAGCGGACAATGCACCTAACTCAAAATTCACTGATAATTTATCGCAACGCATGATCAAAGAAAAGACACTTGAATATCCATATAAGTTCCATGAAGACGTAGATTTATGGGTTCCGTCGTTTAATGCCAAACTGGCGACATTATCTAAACTTCGGAAGGAAAGTGGAGAGAAGCTAAGAGTTGTCGCTAAATTCTAAACAATCCACTTACACATCACTTGGGAAAATCGCCTGCCATGTAGTTCCACTTGCGCGAGTAAGGTGAAATGTTTAGCAAGATTGTACATTTGAAGGGCAAAAAACTATATATCTATAAATAAATCATTAAGATCTAAGGTAGGCTGACGTTATTTACAGGCTAAATGCTGTCATTGCGGACCAGAGAAAGAAGGCACAATGTGTGGCTATGGGAGAACTCGCCTTCAAAATCCAAAGGCTTATACCCATGGATCTCTCTCTCTCTCTCTCTCTCTCTCTCTCTCTCTCTCTCTCTCTCTATGTATATATATAGTACAAAACATCCGCACTGGACCTGCACAACTTCTTCAACAAAGGATGAAAAAAGAAACTTCAGCTGAGCCTGCTAGTCAGATATATAGGATTAGTGACCATGGCATACGTTACATTAACTGCCAGGCAGAAACGAAATTGAAAGATTACGACTCACCGAAAGGAAAGATGTTCTGCAGGCACCAGCATGTCCTCTAAACAGAGCAGGACCCTTGCTAACTTTTTTTCGGCAGTTTCAAGTATGACATCAGATTGGGGGTTGAAACCCGCGACTACCATGTCATCGATTGACTACCATGAAACCCGCGACTGCTGAGGGAGGATCACCGATTGTTGCCAAGGTCCTTCCAAATGGAAGAGGGGGATCTCGCGTGCATCTCCAACAATCTTCCAAAGAGAGCAAAGTTATTGAAAGCAAAAATAGCCATTTCGCCTACTCAGAATCTTGAGTCAAGTGAAAGATCCAACCGTGGTCTTACAGAACGGCGCTGGCGAGGAAATGAGAATGGGCTGCCAGACCTTTGCTTATTTGCCTGCTCAATTCCCCCGTCATCCATCCCAAGAAATAATGATGCTGCAAAAGAGAAAACAATACTTATAAAGAAAAATGAGGACAACAGGCCGCATTATATCAAATCTCTGACAGTCCAATAAAGTAAACAGTTCATAACAGCAGGTCATATCTAGATACCTCAGATTCCATTACAAAGAGAATTTCAAGTGTTCAATTTAAATGGAGAAGCTTACTGATCAAATTAATTGACAAAATTACCACGGGTAATCCATTTCAGGCAACAAATTCCACTACGGAACTAGACTATACAGGCAAGAAGCATTTCCAATTGAGCTCCCCATGACTGCATAATTTCATGTACTAACAGAACTGTAGCAAATAAAGTAAAATACCATAACTTGTATAACAACCAAAACAAAAGCAGCATTCAGAGTAAAATAGGAAACATACCAGTGTCAGCCGAAGACTTCATGGAACGATCTCTGGTGGGCAGTGGCTGTCTTGAATTTAATCCATTTGCAACATCAGAATCACCATAACCCCCACTCCCACTGCCCCCAAGAGTAAGGGAAATCCAATCCTCAGAGTGAATGCTACTTGAAATATCAGCTTGATCTCTGAAATCAGACTGAGCTGTTGCATCAGAAGGCCTCGTAGGAAGGAATATTTGAAGGGAAGGGTCATCCCCACCAAATGCCAAAGGATTGTCAACCAGGCGATCATTCATGTCAGAGTTTGAATGGTCGATGGAGGAGTTTGGGACTAAAATAGAAGATGCCACAGTAGTTTCAGGAGCAAGCGTGTAACCACTCATTGATGTGGGACAACTGACAGCACCTTGCTGTAAATTAACTAAAGCATCCGAAGCATCTGCCTCAGAACCAAATAGCTGAAAACCAGGTCCTACCTGAGCACAATGAGTTAATGACCAGAGTTGCCCAAATTCATCATCATTAGTGTTGAAAAGTCCCAAACATGAGTTTGCACCAGACACAAGAATTGGATGTTCAGCATACGGATCAGAAACTCCAGGAGGAACGGAAAAATTAACCCCACCAGTATTTGTGAGATCATTCCCAAAGACATTTCGAGAAGAAAGCATATCATTTTCTTCGTCTGAATCACTTAGAACTATAACTTGAGCATTCTCTACAGGTGCAGGTAGATTTTGTACCGGAAGTCTGGACATCGTGTCAATATTTGGAGGAACAGAATCAAGTTCAATGCCATTGTTGGCAGAAGAATCAAAGTTCCCACCACCATCCTGATTTACACTGGCATCTTCACCATCTCGGCCACTTCCAGTGGCACTGCCGCTCATTGGAAAGAATTTCTGACCGTTGCTTTCATGCCTGTTTTGTAAGATATTTCCAGAAGAAAGGTTGTTATAATCAGGTCTAACTTCCCAAAATCCATTGCAGTTCTTCCGGATTCCAATCTTCAAACTCGTATGGCCTTCTGAAACACCTTCCTGCTTAATCTGATCGGAGATTTCCATTTTCTGTTTTTCTACATCACCAGTAGAGGGACAGAGACCACCTTCAGGCAAGTGCCACCGTTCCAGCTCACCACCAACAGTTCCAAGCTTCAGACGCCAAGAACCATCAGGCTTTATTTGGATCTCTGTCACATCTTCTCCACAATTACGCATCTGCCTCAAAATAAAAAGGCAATCCATTACTATATATACAAAACAAAAGCAATTTTTTAAAACAAAAAAGGAGACAAGGGTAGATTCCACAAATCCACAGCTTTCGTTACCATAGATGTGATGCGATTGAAATAGGGGTCAATGATGATATTCTCCAATGCGTAGTTCTTTAGACATATGGGGCATTGCCACTACATAATGTAAAATGCATGCTGTCACATTCAAGATGCAATACCAATAACAAATTAACAATAAGAAGAAATCAAACAACTTTTGATCGAAGATACTTTGCTTACCTTCCTAGAGCGTTGGTTCAACTCCACAAAGGTATCAAGATCAAAGCAACCCATGTGAGCACAATGCTCAAATCGTCCAGCAACTTTGATTCTTGAACCACTCATCTGCAATTTAAATTTGAAATACTCATATATGGATGGAGCAATGCTGCATAATTATCAACTTCTCTTTAAAGCATAAAATACATTAGCACGTTTGGTATCGCCACTCAAAAACAGTTTTCTGTTTTTAATACAGAAGACACCTGCTTGATTTATGTTAGGTATGTGTTTTCGTTTCTGATTTTTGAAAACAAACCGTTTTCAAATGAAAAAAATGAAAACATCTTTTACATGTTTTCCATTCTCATTTTCTATTTTCCTTTGACGCACGCCGCTTGCGATCCAGTCCAACGATGCCCTACGTTTTGTCCGGTGATGCCCCTGTGTTTCGTCCCGCGACGCCCCCTTGCGATCCAGTCCGGCGAGCTCTCCTCCCCCTCGGCGACATCCCCCGTCCCTATGACGGCCACCCCTGCGAGATCCAGTCCCACCTACGGCCTCCTATGACACCTCCAGCCGCCCCGGCGACCCTTCTCCCCTGCAATGGCCACCTTGACAACCTTCCCCCACTTCGACGGTGAGATCTAGTCCGTGTGACGGCTGTCCCCGGCAACCTCCCCCTCCCCCTCCCCTCTGCAGTCTGCGCCGGTCGTCCCGTGCGAGCATCTCCCGCGACTTCAAGATCCAATCGACCAGTCCGTGCAGTGCGCCCACTTGCTCCTCCCCAGCCCATATGTAAAAACAGATTCATTTTTCCAGAAAACAACCTCCAACCAACCAAAGTGTATTCAATTTCTCAAAAAACCATTTTTAAATATAATTTCTGAAAACATGTTTTTGAAAACAAAAAACTCAAAACAACACCAGATATACCCAATGTAAGAAAATATTGAGTTCAATTTCACTTAAACTACTAGGATTTTATATAAGAATGTTTTTGGTATCAAAGGAATATTTTATACACCACCATACATTCACATTCACGTTTAACAAAAACAATATTATTATTTAATTTAGAAAAGTTTGAATTGCAGAAAATTTGAAGTAATCATCAACCTTTCGATCTATATAAAATTCCTGCATCAAAAACCACATGACAAAAGTAGAAAAAGAATATAGGAATGACAATTCTATCTTATTATTTCACTGAGATTAGAGAAACTCCAACACTAATCTGTATATTTTATTCACATGTAGAGATTTTTTTAAATGTAAAGAGTTATTTTTTACATTTTACTCCAACCATACTCTTTATTTTTCTTGTATTTTTATTAAAATATTAATAAAAATATTAACCCTACGGACGGCTGTGCGTTCCTCCCCCCAGCGTTGTGCGCTCTCCTCCTAACCCTCCCAGCGTTGCGCCCTCCTCCCCCCCCCGGACGCTGTGCACTCCTCCTCCCCCTCCAACGCTGCGCTCCCCCCCAAAGAAAGGAATAGAGAGTTGTGTTGGAGTTGCTCTTATAAACATATATATACACATTTGAGGAGAGATCTACAAAGAAAGGAACCCTAATTACGTAACCCAAATATACACTCAAAAATTCTAAATATACAATTAATGACAGCCCATTAATACTTTATTTTAACTCACTCTCAAATTGGTACATAGATATCACATATACCAAACTCGAATAAAAACACGTGAAAAAATCCACCAAAAACTGCATGAATAATTATATCGGTTAGTTGATATGTTCTCTTAATATCCTTGTGAGAAGAAGACTTTAAATATACAAGAAAACGGTTTACAATACTCATGTGTTGATTACTTAAATTATATATGAATTAACTCGCAGCACTAATTACATAAAATATATTAGGTCTAGTATGAGTCAAATAGATTAATTTTCCCACTAACCGTGGATATCTCCTCTTGTTGGTTAAAACTTGATCGAGATAGATAGTTAAATCATGATTCATCTCAAGAGAAGTAGTTGCAGATGCATTTTAGTAAGTGCCAAATTCAACTAGGAGATCTAAAACAAACTTCCGTTACGAGAAAAAGATTTCTTGTTTAGAGTAGGATACTTCAATGTCTAGAAAGTATTTTAGAGTCCCAAAATTTTCGTTTCAAACTCCAATTTCATCAAATATATCCATCACTTTTAGATTTCATCAAATATATCCATCTTACAAAAAATACCTATCCCACAGCATAAAAGAGTAAAAAAAGAACCTCAAATATCATTGTAAACACAACAAAAAGGAGGCGTATTAAAATGTCCACATCAAAAAATTTACCAACCAAAGTATTGATTAATAAAGATCCAAGGATGATATCTCCTTCGGTCAATTGGTTTTAAGATGTTGGACATTAGATTCTAATAAGTACAAACGTCGGCTCTTTTTACTAATGTCAATCATCATCTTCGTGAGATTTTATTTTGAAACAAACACTAAATAAAATAAAAGATTACAGAACAATTAAGACGTTTAATAACTTAACTAAAAAAAGGATATTAGAGAGCATGTAAGACCGAAGATATGGAAAAAATATGTGAAAGCAAGACGTTCTCAGTCTCAATAACAGGCATAAGAGTCCCATTAGCAACCTGAAGAAATTTGATAGAGGAAAAACCAAGAGAGGTAATTTGAAAGAAGTTTCATGATCAATACTTCTAGAATCGATAACTCAAGAGTAACTAGTAGAAGAAAATAAAACCAATTAAAAAAACACCCTCCTAGGACACGTGAATCACATGAGAAGCTAAGGATAAAAACTGTCAGTTGATGTGGCCATTAGGTCTTTTCGACTTCGTCAAAACTTGCGAATGCTCAACGTGAACAAAGATATCACATATACCAAAAGGAACTCTAAATAATCGATGGAGGCCGACAATTGTATCACTCTTGACAAAATGTAATGCCAAATAAAAGTAGGGTGACCATCAAAGATAATGTTGACTGTCAAAGCCTCCAATAATAACACCATGCACGTGTTATTTAACTAAGAGATTACAAACACACACACACACATATATATACACACACACACACACACACAATTGAGGAGTAACCTAAATAGGAAAAAACCTTATATATACTCAAATATTCCAAATATACAATTAAATATTACAATTTACAACACATTAACACCTCATTCCAACTACAAGTAATCTTTGGCTATGTTAAATTGCACCAACTAGGGTGTGAAAAGACCCCACATTCAGCTTCAGTCAGATAAAGGTCAATGAGGACTAACATGTAACACCCTCAATACATTCTCACACATTATATGGACAAATTATCCATGGACAAGAACCAAAATTCTCAATCAGATAACTTCCTCGTGTCTTCATTCCAGCCACAGTGCAAGATATGCCACTGCACGGAAGATAGGAGATGGCCAACTCTCTAAATCTAGTAAACACTGCAAGAAATGTGGAGAATAGAAGCAGATAGGGGAGGAGGGTGAAGGAGAGGGCCACTTTTGCATCCAGCAGGAATTTTGGCAGCAAGAGCTTCCCAGACCCTTGTGCACACTAACATGGTCACTTCAGGAATCCATCGCTAGTACTGATGAACCCACTGTAGTCATCCTCCCCAACATAGTTATGATTGTAGGCGTCCATTCCAGTGGGAAAACAAGAGAATCGAAAGGATGGAGGTTTGGAACGATGGAGAGAATTTTTGGCAGGATAAAAGGAGGTCATAGAAATAGAAATGAAGACTTTGTTGGAACGCACACATTAATGTATACCATAGTGTGTTGTCATATTTGATTCTTGTAATACCATATGTATAGGTCCTATGACATTATATAATATGGTGTGAAATATTAAAATCCATTTACCTTTACATGATATCAAAGCCTATAGTTGCATCGCGCCGTTTCGATGCGCTTTGGTGAACAATCTTACTGACGACGTAGCGTCGAACAAGACAACGAAGACGGCGAACTCATCTAACGGAGACGACCTCTCGTCGACTGTTGACGACGATGAGCTTGTCTGACTATCAGTCTCCCACCATGATTGCATGCGACTGATGACAACGACAAAGAGCCCCTGTGACACAACGACTTCTCGATCAATCTATGATGCCCGACCCTACTGCAATGGCCTCAATGACGCTCTCCAGTGACGGACGACGACTGAGAGCCTTGTCCAACGATCGGCCATGATGGTGCACCCGATTAGCCTCTACACTCGCTCTCGACGACAGCGCACCGGTCTCACTCTCGTTTAACAATCGGCTGTGCTAGGTGACATCGGCACCAACCTCCACTGGTGCAGGCACGATAGCGACAATGACGACACAGACACGCAATGATGGGCTTCTTCAGGTCACTGTTGTCTCACGTATTTATCTTATTTGTATGCTATTAAGCCCTGTGCATCTATACTACGGTCGTAGTTTGGATTGCTAGATGATTATTATTGCTGGTTTGATTTGATCGCTTTCGTCACTATTATTGCTGGATGGTTATGTTAAATACTGTGTGAAAATTCTGTACCTTGGGTGATCATTAGCTCTCTCTCCTGCTATTACCGCTCCTACTCCTGTATTAAGCTATGACAACAACCAATAACTCAACACTTCAACTTGCCTCCGTGAAATTAGATGGTTCCAATTATGTGCCTTGGTCTACAGCCGTTGAAGCTTATACTTTGGCTACCGATCAAGCACCATATCTGTATTCTGATAGCCTCTCGGTTGGTTCCACTGCGGAAGCCAAACTTAAATGGGCCAAAGAAGATGCAATTCTTCATACTCAGTTATGGAATAGCATGGAACCACGACTGGTTCCTCAGTTTATGTCGTATAAATCTGCCAAAAGTATTTGGGATAAATGTGCCTTAATGTACGCTCGCAAAGATAATTTGCAACGTGTCTGTGACACGTGGGGGGAATTATTTGATCTCCGGTAAATCTCTACTAGAGTTCTTCCTGTTTACTTTCTTCCATATCTGATACTTGGGTCATAAAATCCAGTGTCACTCATCATATGACTGGTATATCCTCTTGTCTTGTTTTCAATTTATATCGCCCACATTATCACACCCTATTACCTTTGCTGATGGTTCGCAAACTTTTGTCACAGGCGCTGGCACCACTTGATTAAGTCCCTCTCTTTCACTTTCTTCCGTTTTACATTTACCACACTCACCATACAACTAGATATCTATTAGTTCCTTGACTAAATCTCTTAATTGTTCTATAACTTTTTTCGTCCTCTGGTTGTGTTTTTCAGGATCTGAAGACTGGACAGACATTGGTGGGGGCACTGAAGCTAATGGTCTCTATTACTTTGATGAAGCTCTTTCCTTTGATATTTTTCAACTGCATTGTGGTTTAGGACATCCTTCTCTCTGTACACTCCGGTCTATATCGCCATTTGCTGTGTCTGTTAAAACTCTTTCTTGTGAAACATGTGAGTTAGGTAAGCATCATCGTGTGTCATTCCCTTTGTGTCACATAAATTGGGTAGATACAGCCTTTGCCTTGGTTCATTCTGACATATGGGGTCTGTGTCCCGTATCCGCTTTCTCCGGTTTCAAGTATTATATCACCTTTTTAAATTATTATAATCTCGTATGACTTGGTTATATTTAATAAAAGAACAAACTGAAGTGTTCTCTTGTTTTCAGCAATTCTATTTTGAAATTCAAACTCAGTTTCAAGTTTCTGTGAAGTGTTTGCGATCTAATAATGCAAAAGAGTATTTAAGTTCCTCATCTAAATTTCAACCATTTCTTATCTCTCACGGTATTGTCCATCAAGCCTCTTGTTCTTATACTTCTCAACAGAATAGACTTGCCAAACCAAACATCTCGAATTGGTTGTGTTAAATGTGTCTTCATTGGCTATTCTCGCACTAAGAAAGGGTATCAATCTTATTATCCCACACTTGGTCGAGTGTATGTCTCCCATGATGTCACTTTTCATGAGGATCTGTCCTATTATTCTTCTTCCTCACCCAACAATCCTACTCTTTCGGTTCTTCCTATTCATGTTTCTCCAGTTCTTTTTAATGAGTCTGCTTCACCTGACAGGAGTTATCCACCTTTGAATAAGTTTACTGGCAAACGTATCGGCATCGGCCGCCTGCTCCTCTCCCTGAGGCTCCTGCCCCCTCAATCGAGATCCCATCTTTTGGTCCTCCACCGACCCTTGACCTGCTTATTGCACAACGAAAAAATATACGCTCCTATGTTGATTACCCACTTGATCGGTTTGTTTCTTATATTGGTCTCTTACGCTCTTGTTATCCTATGTTTAACTTTGTCACTACTAATAGATTATTCTCATCTTTTTCTGCTTTGTTTTTCTATTTTGTCTGTGGTCGTGCCTTGCAGTGTTGCAGATGCTCTCGCTCATCCTGTGTGGTACCGCACCATGGAAGATGAGATGCGGACTCTTATTACTAAAGAGACTTGGGTTCTCACCCCGTTGCCTGCTCATAAGCATGTTGTTGGTTGTCGATGAGTCTTTAATGTGAAAGTCCATCCCAATGGTTCAATTGAACATTTGAAGGCTCGCCTAATAGCTAAGGGCTGCACTCAAATTTATGACATCGATTATGATGACACTTTTTCTCTTCTTGCCAAGATTTCATTAGTTCGGGTGTTTATCTCTTTAGCTGTTCATTATGGCCACACTCACCAACTTGACGTCAAGAATGTCTTTCTCTATAGCGACTTTGCTGAGGAGGTTTATATGAAGCAACCACCTGGTTTTGTTGCTCAGGAGGAGCATCGGGTATGTCGTCTTCGCAAGGCTCTCTATGGGTTGAAACAATCTCCACGATCCTGGTTTGGCCGATTCAGAACTGCTCTTGTTCGTTTTGGTCTACGGCAATGTGAAGTTAATCATTCTGTGTTTAGCTCCTCTTCTGTTGCTGGATGTATTCTCTTGGTTGTCTTGGTTGTATATATTGATGATATTGTTATTACACATAGTGACACGGCATACATTCAACGTTTAAAGCATTTTCTTCAGGTTGAGTTTTGCATTAAAGATCTAGGTCAATTGTGATATTTCTTGGGGATAAAAGTAGCCAGGTCATTCTATCTCTTTGTCACAACGGAAATATGCGCTTGATATACTTACTGAATTTGGATCCTACTGTCCAAATGGATTTAGAACATGGTGATTTATTGCATAATCCTGCTCGATATCGGAGATTAGTTAGGAAGTTAAATTATTTGACCATTATTAGACCAAGTATTTCCTTTGTTGTAAGCACCGTGAGCCAATTTATGAGTGCTCGTCGCACTACCCACTGGAATGCAGCATTATAGATTATCAAGTACTTGAAAAGGTCGCCAAGACATAGTCTTTTGTTTACAAAGTAGAGTAACCTCGATATTCATAGTAATTCTGATGCTGTTTGGGAGGGTTGTCCAATCGATAGACGATCCATTACTGATTATTGCATGTTTCTTGGTGGATATCTTGTGGCATGAAAGAGTAAGAAATAACATGTTGTGTCGAGATCTAGTGTTGAGGCCGAGTACAAAGCAATAGCACATGTAGCAGGTGAACTAACATGGTTGACAATGTTATTGTCCAAAATTGACTTATCTTTTTCACGTTCCTTAGTGTTGCATTGTGATAGTTAGTCAGCTATTTACATTGCGTCTAATCCAGTGTTCCATGAGAAAACGAAATATATTGAAGTTGATTGTCATTTTGTACATGAGAAAGTACGAAACAATACAATTGAGCTCGGCAACATCCAAACCGAGCATCAAATAGCTATTCTCTTTACTAAGCCTTTAAGGGATAATCGTGTACGTCAACTTTGTAACAAGTTGAGGCTATCTGACATATATACTCCAATTTGAGGGGGGTGTTGGAACGTACACATTAATGTATACCATATAATGTGTTACCATATTTGATTCTTGTAATACTATAAGTATGGATCCTGTGACATAATGTAATATGGTGTGAAATATTAAAATCCATTTACCTTTACAAATTTAATTAATTGATCTTTTTATAGTTGATAAATCTCTTTTAAGTAGTAGCTATTAAAAAGTTTCTGTCAGTGAAATATAGATTGCCTCTAAAAAATGCACATCTAATGCATGTTCGAGTTTTAATTACTTGAATATTTTATATATAGTATCAAGTTAAGTACAACAGTAAATATCATTTCTGGCTAAAATTCAATTCCTAATTATTTATACAGAATAGTTACCAATGGGATGTACATCACTTTATTTTCCAAACCATTTAGCCACCTCCAATCAGTGGAATTAACAAATCGATATCCTATAGGTGTACGTGTACAAAATGAAATATAAAATACAAGGTGAATAGAAGTTGAAGAAAGAGCGCCGATATTTTTTTTTATAAGTAAGAGAATTTATTCATTCACGAGAATCAAAACGCACACAAGAAGTGCACGATAGTAGCGCCGGGGAGGGAGTGTGCCGATGTACAGGAGTGTGAAATTAATGTAGTTGTGCCAGTAGCGCCGGGGAGGGAGATAGTGTGAAGAGAGAGAACACTGGGGAGAGAGGTAAGGGTAAGTTAGGAAAAATTAATTTAGGCAAAAAAAAATTCTAAAAGGTATATTAGGTCAGCTAAAATTGCTAAATATACATATAGTTAATTAAATTTAACTAATACGCTCTTATGGATGAAAACGGAAAAAAGAAAAAAAATATGACATGAATGCTTTTATGGATGGAAAAAAAAAAGATAGGGACACGTACATAATACTCGGGGGGGTGTGTGGGGATGATCGAGCTCGAAGAACAAGAGAAGAGGCTCATAACAAGAAGGAACAAATCAAAATAACCCCAACAGAAGTAGCAATCTTAAAACTAAACTTTTAATTTAGGAGTTACAAGACTCGTATGTCAAATAGAAGAGCACAAATAAAAATGTAAATTGCGGAAAAAAACATCACAACACTCAGATACTGCCATCCTGACAGAAAATAGTATAGAGTGCAGACCATTGTGACACTAAGAATATATGTCACGATGAAGGCTGCAAACACTCAAAAGTCGTGACTGAGTTTGGGAGTTACAATGGAGGCAAAAAAAAAATTAATTTCATTTTAAGCCTATTTTGACCTATTATATAGCAGTTTACATATACCTTATTAGACACATTTTTTAAGATCTTTTGGAAAGGAGAATGGGGAAAAAAACAAAAACAAAATCGTAACTCTAGGATACAAAGTTTGGAAGAAGTACACAGGGAGAGAATATCGGGGTTGAAGACGCAAGGAAGAAGACTATTCAATTTAGATGCTAATATTTCTTAACCTCTACCTCCTCTGATTATTGTAATATTGATCTCAGCATTGAGCTTTCATGATTCTTATAATCATATCGAGTGAAAGTCAAGATTTGTAAGAATTGGTGATTTGTTTGATTGATTGTTTCAATTTTGTTTTTAAAATATTTTTTTATAAGTATGACAATTTCATTAGAAAAATATCACACGAGTGCATAAAAACATGAATACAAAATCAGGCTTAAAAGAAGCAACTAGTAATAACATCACAAAGCAACCAATGACAAAACGATATACGTCCGAAGAAAATATCATTAGCAAAAGGGATCCAAGAATTAGCCATACAATGAAAGAACTTGAAGATCCCAACCATCGGTCATTATTGAAACCGATCAAGTTGAGAAAAGGATGGCACACTGCAAATAGTAGACCACATGAACACCCAACAAGTGAAAGATCAACCAAGCTCAAAACATCAATAAACTCATAAAACCCGACCATCGAAAGAGTAAATCCTGTTAAACCCATCTTCTGAAAAGCGAAGCACACCACATACCAACAGTGCAAATCAGAAAGCTCATCCCACATCAGACTCCTATCACTAACAAGATGAGGATCACACATCATGGAGAACATCCAAATGCTATGATTCCCAATATTCTGAAACTTGTAAGACACATAAAACTGACCCACAACCTCATCTAGCTTACGAACAACACAGCTGTCCCACATCAAAAGAATGCCACCGGTCATCCCCATTCCCCACAAATCCAAAAAAATAGTCAATCCTCAAAACCACATCATTACAGAAGCTTCACGGTGTCCTCCGTCACATTCTCTAGCTGAGTCTCTTATAGACCGGTAATATCAGCCTTCCATGTCTAGATCAAAATATTAATGCGAAGGCACTACACCCAATCATGAAACTCTTGCACATTCAACGATAAAAATTTCAAACTCATTAGGCCAACGCAAGATTCTCCAAAGGGCCAAACCAAGAGTTTCGGGAATATTTGATCTCATTAATCACCTCGATGACAAATAATAGGTTAGATCTGAGCATTTGAGGGCTTTGGAATATCCAGGAACCTGGCCTACAGTTGCTAGGTCAAAAAGGTAAATTAGTCAATTTGTATCGGTGTTCAAGGTTTTTTCCTACATCAGGTCATTTGGCTCAAAGCAAGCCCTTACCAGTTACCACAAGGGTATGATGAGGTGAGTTTTCCAATGAAGAAAAAGCATAGCAAATTTGAAACCCGCAATGCTAAGAGTTCATAATACTAGGAATGTGGCTCATTTTAGGCGAGTCCGAGCTTATCACGAGTTTAACATTCCCAAAACTTGAGCCTAGTGAGCTTATGTTGTTAATAGTTATATTAATTATTTTGCTTATATTAATCAATTTATATATAAATTTTATATTATTAAATTATTATATTAATGCATTAATCTTAAATTTAATGATTTGATGTTAAATAAATTAATATTATACTTTTTAGATAATTTGAGCAAAATAAACTCAACATGTTAAATTTAAAGTCTGCCGAGCCGAACCCAATTTGAGCCTAAACAAAGTACAAACTTAAACGGCTCAAGCCCAAACGAGCTCACAAAAACAAGTCAATCCCAAATGAGGTCGCTTAAACAGGCCAATCCCAAACGAGCTAGTGACAAGCTCAAAATTCTGGGCCAAGCCTAAGCAAACCCAGGACTGATTTAAAGTTCTCCCCAAAGCTAGGATGGACCCTTACTGGCGAAATTTTAAATGCTCCAAGGCTCGGCTCATTAATAGCCCTGATAGCAATTAACAAATCAGCCTATCTTAAAACCTGATCTTATATATAGTCACTATTGGATAGATACAAATTCCAAAGCTCGATAAAAAAGTTATAATTTATGACTTACTGGACACCGTAGATTGACAGTAAACGAATCTGCAACAACTTCCAGATCACTGTCACTGTCAGCATTGTCAGTTGTTGTACCACCACCAATGCAACGACAAACTCGGGCAAGAGCATCATCAAATCGCTCACCATCTGATTCCTTGGGGATCAAATTGAGAATCTGGAAAGGGCAAAGAAGAACAATGATATATCAAAATACAGGGAAAGAACAATAAAATCAGGAGAGCAAAACCTTTTCACAATGAGATGACTACCTTTCTAGTCAGAGTAAGTTTAATACTAATGAAACTAAAATTTGAAAATAAATTATGCACTATTATGACAACAGTCTTGTTAAAAGAGGAAATAATAATAACAAAAACAACCTGTTGAACAGTCCGGCGCTTTACTATTCTCACACCCAAACAAAATACACGAACATCGCATCCTGTTAAAGTAATCTTATTAATTCCATCTTTCGTGTATGCAGTGATCTGACAAAGCAAAAGAATAAGAAAATAAATTAAAATTGATATATAAATACAATTTTTCCAACCATTGAGAACCATACTGTAGGCACCAAGAATATTGGGAAGAGGACACAATTACAGGCCAAATTTGTAAAAAAACGAAAACTCACAACTGGACCGTCATCACGACCATTAGCCCCAAGCAATTGTGAGCCAGGTCTATTTATCACCCGAACTGAGACACCTATTTTGTCATATTCATACTCAGTTAAATAAAATGAAGTAGCAAAGCCAGCACATTAAAAAACTAAAATGATATCTCACGGGAAATAGAAGCAAACTGATCCAAGCATTTAACATATAAATTATAAAATATTACACACAACATACCATTGACCTGAAGTTCAGCATATTGAGGCCATTGCATCCTGAACGGAACCTTGTCATTGAGAAGAACACACCACACCTACACGAAAGTGTAACTGGCTCACATGACCAAAACATTTGTAGTTGCTTAATCCAAAAGTAGTTTGTCATTGCGCGCAAGTACAGAAGTAACCAACCTGAACATTATACTCATGTTTTGAAAACAAGTCTTTGTCGGTTCGGGAGAGCTGAAATGTTTTCTCCACACGCTGTAAGGGGTTCGTTCTGAAAATTTTGTAAATAACAAATTTCAATACGAAAAAATAATTAACTATCGCAGGCATGCAAAAGCTCAAACACAGAAAATCGTGCACAATGAACTAGGTCAAAGTATAGTAAGGCACAACCATTCTAACGTCCACAACATAGCATTTTTATGACACCCTTCGGACATGACCAACAAATTTCAAGGGTGTTTAAAATATGATTATTTACTATTGATTTTAAAATTAATCTGAGACCACACAAATAAAGTACCATGCCCGAATTCAGTTAACAGAAGCTGCAATCCTTATTTATCCTTGGGTAAGCATTGTTAGTACTGACTGAATCCTAGAATTTCATAGAACTAGAGTATAAGTTTTAACGCCATTGTATAGTTAATTAGATATGCATTCATATTCATTACTCTAGCTTACTTATTAAATATTGGAATCCTGCTTCATAGACAAGTCACAGCCTTTTTAAATTGAGATAAAAATGGACTCCAAAAAAACAAACTATCAATAAAAACAATTGAAATATTCAATGAAAATTTTTAACTCAAAAAAAAATAATTTGGAATTAATAATTCACCAAAAAGACAATAAAAATTTTAATATTAGAAGACAACGCTTTTTTAAAAGTTTAAACAAAGCTTCATTTCTTTGAAATCTCAAACATTCGTGTTTCCTCTATAAAAATGACAAACAATCAATATAATGACTGATAATTTAGCTTTTCCTCATAAGAAGACCTTGCCATCCCTTATCAGTAACTCTGAGCTTCACTATTTTAAATCAGAGGTCGGGAAAGAGCCACCATTGATTTCTATTTTTATTTTACTTCCGTGTGACAAAATGGGGATAGAATGCTAGTTACCCATCAGTAGGAACATTTGAGGCGTTCAACTTCACAGGATATAAGGGATGGCTGATTGTAACCCAAAAGCTGCATACCATGAAAATAAAACAGAAAATGGAATAATCCCAATATCCATATTTATAAGATACGGCAGAAAAATCAGGTAAGAAAATGAAAAAAACCATCAGTAGGGGTAGGCCAATCAACATTACTACAATATAATTTATTGGAAAAAGAGTATTATAATACTGCATCAGCAACATTATAAAAAGTTGGGTTGGGCTAAAATTTCCTCAAAGGCAAAACCTTTTAAAGTTCTACATATAAAGAAACCAAAGTGAATATGGACATAACATACGGGTCAGCTCGACTAAGTCGGCAGATTTCACAATAGAAGGGGTCAGGAATTTGAGGGAGACCATCAGTAGGCTTCTCTGGAAGCACAACACAACCAATATGCTGCCATATACGACATTTTGGATCATCACACTGCCAAAGAAAAAGAAGGGGAAGGCACACAACATAAAAATCTTACATCAAATGGCAATTTTTTCAAAAAAAAATACAACATTTTCAATTCTACAAACTCAAATTTTAAAAAAGAGAAGGATTATAATACCATTTTCACTACCCAAGTAATAATCTATGTAATAATGTTCCAGGCGTCTTTAAGATGCATGAAAATTTAAATAAGAAGTATTTAATATATATACACAAACACAAGCCATGGAACAAAAAAGACATTATTTACCCCCAAGTAAAACTCTCAATCATTTTCCTTGGCCAAACCTGGACTTGTAATAATTAATCCCTCCTGGAAGGAGGAATGTTGTTTACCATCCCTGGCAATGATGCTAAGCCATAAAGTGTAGTACAGGGGTGCAGTTGCAAGGGAACAAACATTTAACAATGCAAGAGAGCTTATGGGAAGCATAGTGCATAAAAGAAGACTTTAAGCACCACACTGAGGGGTAATACATTCCCAGAATGACATACAAAAACATTTTACGAATTGAAACCTCATAAATTGGTCAAAAGGCATACTCCCACTCTCCTAAAGTAATGGTCCACTTAAAATTTTTCATACAATAAATAATAATAATTGTCCACAATCCATTTTGAGCAGAGATTAAAAAAATTACAAATAATGTCCCAACGTATCCCTCATTATTTCTACTCTTCACTCCTTTTCAGATTCTCTTTCCTTCATTTAGTTCTGCAGAGCAATTAATGTGTTTTCCTAAAATCTACTTGTTCCCCAGTGAAAAATAGAAAAACAAATGTGATAACTCATGGAAATTTAGAATAAAATAAGGAGTTGTACAGACATTTAATGAGAACAATTACTACATAATGTCCGGAGTAATAAAAATTAAAATTTAGAAACAGTTGAAAACAAAATTTTGAAGCAATATGATCTTTTTGCTAAAAACATAGTATCTATCTGCTACGACTCAATACAACTTCCAGTTAAAATTCACAAACTAGATTAAAAAAATGGATAGGAAGCACACCTGTTTACTTCTCAAATCCAAAAAAAAAAACAGAGATTTATGTAATATTAGTATATTGCACACTGTATATAACCAATCTCATGCAAGCAGGCATGCAGATCTTAAAATTTGCTGCACTAGTAGAACATATCTAATTTGTAGCTTTTACCTGAACTATGGCCTCCGTATCCAATGTAACACCACAAGGGCAACGAATCTTCTTAATGGAATCATCAATTTCTTCTTTGGGTATCGTCTTACTGCCATCTGGAAAACCCAGTGACTGTCCCTTTGTTTCAAAATCAGGGGCTCCCGACACCCGAATTTTCCTAGAGATGACAACGAAATTTGATTGGTCCAATTGGCACTATAATGAAAGAAATTGAATAAAATTGAAACTCAACATATTTGAATGAATAGTAAATGCACACGAGAAAACAGTTAAATAATGATTAAATAATTGAAATCTAGAGCAAAAACAAAAAAAAAAAAAATAGATTGGGACACATTATTAAATTATGCAGTTAATAGATAGTGTACAAACCTGTAAATATCATCAATTAAGTTTGCTACTTCTTCCTTTTCAACTGCCATTTTCTTTGGCCACATCATGGGTACTGTATACAAGGCCCAACAAATATTTCAAAAAACGAAATCAAAACCATAGTGAAGTTCAGCAGCAACCAGGACAAAGCTAAAACAAAGATTTTTAAGAAACAATGTAGGAGATACTAATAACTTATGAAATAGGTATACTATAGCCACAGTAAACCTCTTTTAAAGTAAATTTGGCCATAATATGAGCCAGCGGCAAGCCATGCTCTAAAGAACATAATCATAGTCAAGCCTTAAATCTACCCACAACCAGAACTTGGAAAACAGATCATTTATAAAAGAGACGTGAACTGCTCTCTCAAAACCTAGTTAATCATCTGGAATCAAATTAGGCAACAAAAACAGCACTTTATCATCTATATTTGAATGAATCCGAAAGAAAGAAACATTTCTAAAAATCATAACACATGCTCAATCCACAGGCAGAAAATTTGCAGTTTTTGAAAGAAAATAAAAATAAAATTCTTATCAAGTTAAATACCAACGTTTATAGTAACAGGCCTTTATGATCACTGTTGACATCTAACCCTTCTTTCTCGTAAGGAAAAAGGTATTTGAGCATTCCTGAAATCTCGAATCTTATAAATATTTAGTTATTTTGACAATAGTTTTGTGCATTCTATAACATACAGGGAAGTTGTTGAAGGAAGTACAATATATCATATATGATTAACATGTGAGAACTAGAGGTCACAAATTCATCGTTACAAATACAAACACCACGTAATGAAATTACAAAATTACCTTGTTCATCAGAAATAATGGCCAATATCCGGTCGACGAGATCCTAAGACATCAGACATAATAGACAAATAAAACAAGAGCATAAATTCAAATAAGGATAGAAGATTATACAGACGGTGTACTTATGACTAAAACTGATGAAATACACCAGGGCCAACCATCGTTTTTGCATGAGCCATGCACATTTACTTTGATATATTATAAATCAAGAAGTATGTGAAAAATCAAATTAATTTTCAAAAAGTATGGGGCACTATGGTGCACCAATTCAGAAGTATCCAGTGTTGAATTTACAAAGTCCAGTAATGCAACCTTACACATTAATACCTCAAAAGATGCACAAAAACATTTCTCTGATTTAAAGAAGTCAGGCTTCAGAGAATATTAGATGCATCGAGTAACCTAAAACAACTTGTACTAGTTTGAAAATTGTCATCCGAGAAGCTTACTAGTTCATAGGACAGTTGTGGATGTAAAGTGATACAATCTTAGAGTAATTATTTTGACGCAACGAATGTGTCCGATACTTTTGCCCATTTCGGTCAACTCTCCATCATATTTATTTGGATTAGTGGCATGTATTTCCACGGTGCTCGTTTTTCAAATTATGAAGCATGGCTAAGCGATCCTACTCACATTGGACCGAGTGCCCAGGTGGTTTGGCCAATAGTGGGCCAAGAAATATTGAATGGAGCTGTGGGGGGAGGGTTCCGAGGAATACAAATAACCTCCGGGTTTTTTCAGATTTGGAGTTGAGTAATTTACTTAAGCCAAAACCAATTTAAAGCAGAAAAAATGTTCCAACTACAATCCGAAAATTAATACAGTTGAACAGTCACAGTTAAATCAATGTTCAGAAACACGTTCATTGTTGTTGTTCATTAAAGCAAAGAATACATATTAATCAGTATGACTTTTTAAATTATTTTAATAAATTTAATCATCAAAATATTATAGATATCACAAATTTAACACTTGCAAATTTATAATGGAAAAAACATAATTTAAACATTTTATTTCACTAATTATAAAAAACAAAAGAGAAACACATTGAATGTTATTTTTTTTAATCTACTCTCCTAACTATTGTATTATTTTAATTAATTTTTTTATAAGTAAGATAAATTTATTAGATGAAAAATCGCACACAAGAAATGTACGTAATATGAAATTACAACAACAAATCGATTAAAAGGAACAATCATTTACAATATCCCAAATGAAAGAAAAACAAAAACTGCTTGAGATATACAACTAATTACTCAAATAACGTAAAAAAATACAATAGAGCTCAGCAATTGGCCTCTCCCAATCATCAAACATCCACGTGTTCCTCTCCAGACAAATACTCCAAAGAATGCAATAAGGGACAGCCTGCAACAGCTCCAAACGCCGCCCTACACCGCCCATCCAACAAGCAAACAATGCGCAAAGAGACGAAAGAATCACTCACGGGATGAAAAATAGACCCAGAATCATATCCCACAAGCTCTTGGCATAAGGACAGTGAAGGGAAAGATGATATATTAACTCTAACAAAGCCTTGCACATGCAACACCTACTAATAAGAACAAAACCCCGACACCTCAAATGATCGGCAGTCAAAATCTTCTCTAAGATGGCAATCCAAGCAAAGAAAGCTACTCAGGACGGCACTCGCGCCTTCCAAACGCTCTTCCAAGGAAAGCGCTCGATCTGGCCAGGCGTGAACATGGGGTAAAAACTTTGGACAAGGTACCCGCACTCTCAATTGGGGTGCCAACACAACCTATCCGCATCAAGTCGCGCGAGAGGAACCAAATACAATATGTCAAAAAAAAAAAGAGGAAAAAATTTCCAATTCTCAATCCTACGCAGCGTGTTAAAATAATACCTCTCATTGCATGTGATTACTCTGAAAACAATGAACATCCACCACAAAAGCATCAAAAAAGCGCGTAATCCGAAACAACTCGAGATACACAAGCTTAAGGGGAGAATCACCGCACCACACATCATGCCAGAAACGAATAGAAGCACCATCCCCCGACTCGAACACCAAAAAGAGTCCCACCCCTGTGCAGATGAATTTCCACAACCTCATGCCATGAGAACCGCGAGGCATCAATAAGATCCATCCCCCACCCGCTACCCATACTTAACGGCAATAATCTCCCTTCACAAAGCACCCCGCTCCACCCCAAAACGTCATAACTATTTCCCCATGAGAGCAATATTAAAACGGCACAATTTCTTAAGAGCCAAGCCACCATAAAAAAGAGAAGGACACACAGTCTACCAGCTAACTAAAGGAACCTTTGGCACGCCAACCTCAAATCCCCAAAGGAAATGCCTTTGGATCCGCTCGAAACGAGAATCCATAGCCGTAGGAAGAGAAAACAGGAAAAGGTAGTAGGTTGGCAAGCTGAAAAGGGTGCTCCTAATCAAAGTGAGCCGACTCCCATTAGAGAGATAAATGCACTTCCATTCGGCCAAACAATGCTCCATCCGCTCAATAATCAGCTCCCAAATAGTGGATGTCTTAAAGTACACCCCCAATGGAAGCCCCAAATACAAGAGGGGGAGCTATGCAGTCTGACACCCTAAGATCTAAGCCAGCCTCCCCAGAAAAGGCACCTCCCCAACATGAACTAAAACCGATTTATTGAGATTAATCCACAGGCCCGACGCAGCCTCGAACCATACAAGAATGGACCACAACTGATAAATGTGTAAATGCGTATTAACTCGAAGGGTAAATGTGTGAGTATGGCAAATGTTATACTTTAATTAAATCAGCAACTAGTTTTATTTATTTATAGTTAATAAATTATTATATTATTAAAAAGTTATTACAATATTTGATACATTTCCGGTAAAGGTTATGAAAAGTTATGGTATATTTTTGGCATGTGTTAGATTATATAAAAGGTTTTATTTATTTATTTAAATGTTATTGCCACCTATTCGGTAGAGGGGTTTTTTAAAAGGTTATTATGTTACTTTTAAAAGAAATAAGTTTTTTTATATGTTTCTAATTTCAATTTTTTATTTTATAAGTCAAAACCAGCCACAACCCTTCCTTCACCACTCATCGTGGATAACCAGCCACAGACTCGGCATAGGTTATCATTGCCACAGATTGGATTGTCATTGCAGATCATTGTAGATGTGGTCACCGTCTCAAATTACATGTCATCATCACAGGTTGATGCAGATCCAATTGCACATCGCCATGACAAATAAATACTGGTTGGCGTAACTGTCACAGATGGGATCATCTGTGACAGTGCTGGTTGACAAATAAATGCTGGTCCGCATAGGTTATCATCACCACATATGGGATTGTCATTGCAAATCATTGTAGATGTGGTTACCATCTCAAATTACAAGTCGTCATCACATGTTGATGCAGATCCAATTGCGCATCGCCATGACAAATAAATGCTAGTTGGTGTCACTGTCACAAATTGACACCGGTTTCCTGTTTCCTATCACTTCTCTTATTTAAATAGTTGATGATCATCTTTTGGCTTAAATAATACACTAGACTACCAAATTCTGGTTAATCTCTAGCTAATCACGGTTTTTAGAACAGTAATTCAATTTGAAATCAAATAATTATGACTTAAAAAACAACCAAATCAGGAACTCAACCAACAAAAGCACACAAACAACTGTAACTAAAAATATCATGACTCAATAATGGAAGAAAAGAAATAAAGATTGTGCTTCAATCATCCATGCTTGTGGACGAAATCACAAGCAATGTGAGGCACAATACCTGCTTCTTCCCCTGCTTTGAAAGACCAAGTTGAGTCAAGACATCCTTAAGCTCCTTTATTCGAAAGTAAACCAATTTGTCCTACATGAACTCAATATTTAAAAGTTCATGAGATTCTATAAAGTAAAAACAAAGAACAAAATCCAAAAGGCAACATGTATTATTTACTTATAGCCAATATAGTATAAACAAAAACAAAATCTTGTATATTCAGTTCAATAGAACCTAGGACAAGGCCATCAAAAGCATGGTCCACCTTGAATGACAAACAATAAATAGGGAACAAATAATGCCCATTCAGAGTTTCAAAATAGTGACAGCGTACATGAACAACTAATCACTGCAAGGACGAAATAAAATACATCAAAGTTTAATGCGAATAGGACCTTGTAAAAACATATGACCTATTTCGTACAAATTTTATTTTTTAAATTCTGTTGGAGTTCATACTGAATTATTTAAAAAATAATTTTTGATTAGTATGAGAGAAAATATATTTAAAAAAGAATATGTATTTAAAAAAATTAAATTACATAAAAAATTTTAAAAATAATATTTGATGAGCCTAAGAATAAAATAGAATAAAAAAAATATTTAAATCTCCTAATAAAATTGAATTTAAATTTAAAAATAAAAAATAATAAAAATTAATTTAAAAAATAATTATGGGACCTAGAGTTTTTAACCTTTTATTATTTTAAAATTAGAATGGAGCCACTATTTTAAAAACAGTACACCCAAACGGGCGTACCAAACATGCTCAAATGGTCAAAGCAATTGGAATCTTAGAAGTAGCACCCACAAATGATCTTTAACACATCTAAGAACCCAACCAAATATTACATATAAACTTAAAAACAGTTTCCATCCGAAAGAAACTGCATGGAGAATTCAAAACTCCCATTGTTAATGTTATTATAATTATACAGGAATAGAATCGATAAGCATTCCAAGCCAAACACTCAACTTTCCAGCTTCAACTACCTTTTTGCTAAAGTAACACCGTAATGACTCCATTTTAGATAATCATTAGTCCCTATTTTCCTTCAATTGACGAACATGACAGGGTATGCATTATTAAATAGTTCCACATGTTCCATAGCCTAGCCGATAATGCACATCACTATGTAATGGTTAAAACCACAAAAACAAACCCATCTTGCTAGATTGTCTACTATTTTGATATCAATTCACTTCTTTCAACAGGCATCGCGTGAAGAGTAGAGGACATTTTTCACGAAATATTCAACTTCTCAAATACCAAAATACTTCCACAAACCATTGAGTCATTAACGCTTGTCTTAACAAGAGCTAGCCAGCAGGGAAATTTAACAAGTTCGACCCAAAAGAAAAAATTGTAACTACCTTGCAATTAGTAACCAAATCCATAGTGAACCCCTAAATGCGAGACCGAGAGCAGGCTTCCTGTATTTCAGACAACGAATAATCAACAATCAAACCCATCAAAACAGCCTTTAGGGGGGGTGCTCTCCAGACAACGAACGATCTAAACAAACCGATCAAAAAGGAACACAAAAACATAAACAGATTGTTGCTCGCGGAACGCCGGTGAAACCCTAACTCAAATCGGGAAAAAGAGAAATGAAAATTCAAATACCAGACGCTCGCTCGCGAATCTATCGGTAGAGGTGGATATACGAACAGCCGATGCGAGGTTCGCGTCGACAAACCCGGACAGAGATCTCAAGTGTCCGAGGCCTAGACCACGATACGTTCTTAGGCTATCTCTGTGCAGCGTTTCGCAAGGGACAGGGAAGGAGACGAACCTCGAACCTAATGACGCGTCTCTCTTTCTCTCTCCACTTCTTCAGTCGGACGTAAAGAGGTTTATGCAATCTGGTTTTTCCACCGGCAAAAGTCCGGGTTTAGTTCCGGTGCGTTCTCGCCTGTAAAGCTGCGGTGCGCCCTGAAACCTTTTCCCTTTTTTTTTCGATCTTGTGGTGGGGGTTGCGGGGGGCGCATCGGCCGGGACGGCGCGGAGTGGTGGTGGTGGCCGGTGGGACCCGATGGAACAAGAAAAGTCAACGTTAGTGGTTCCCGCCGTAAATTGTTGACTACAGGCCTGAAGTCATGGCCACCGTTGATTTGTGAAGGCGGCAGCTGGTACAGACCGCTGTGATCCAAATGACGTACGCTGGACTTATATTTCGTGGGAAAGGATAGGGAACGAGTCTTCTACAGAGATGCCAGGGTGCATGTGCTCGATCATTTTGTATATATTTTAGAAATTTTACTTTGAAAAGATTTATTTCTGCGTATATTGAGTAATTAATTTGTATAAGAATATTTTTTCTGATGAATAAAAAAAATTAATATCAATTTTTTATGTAATAAAAATTAATATGTATCATTATTCTTTTATTTTTCCTCTGGTTGGGCGTGTACGTGATATAATATTAAATCAATGGTCCCACATTTCCGTAATTGTTTTTTAATGGTTCATTTCATACCTTCTTATTTTTTAGAATTTTTTAAAAAATGAGTGATAATGTGTTTTAAAATAAATATTTTATTAGAAATAAAAAAATAAAACATATGATGAATTTTAAAAAATAAATAAATAAATAAATTATGTTTGAACAAATAATTTAAAATTTAAAAAAAAAACAATCTAAAGACATTTTGGAAAATAACTATCGAATCACACTTTATTCAAAATCGGATTTATATAGAGTATCATTTTATTTTAAAATATATATATGTCTAACAGGATGGAGTTGTATTTTTTATTTTGAAAAAACATAATCGCAACTTCGATAATTGGAGTACCAAATAACCATGTAAATATTTTTTGAGTCACAATGATTTTATTTAAATAGACTATTTATAATTCTTTTCCAACCTTTAATACTTGAAAATTTTATATTACTTTGAGATATATTAATTAAAATGTTTTTATTATCATTAAGAGTATCATGAAAATCTCACTACAAAAATATTATTAATTTATTAAATATGAAATCAACTTTCAGAAATATTGCGTGCATTAAATATATATAATGTGAAATGACTATCCAGTATTTTAAATAATTTAAAATAAAATTAGTGCTTGTAGTTTTTATATTTTATTCATTATTATTTGTTATAACGTCACTTAATTAATTATAATAAAAAGTTATTATTACCCGAAATTATTTCACTAAATCAGGGTCTGGGAGAAGTTTTTGATCTTTTATTAACAATATATGTTGAGTGCGTTATTCTTACCCATTTTTTGTAAAAGTAAATATGTTAAAAGAATAAAAAAAATAACAAGAATACTATGTCACATGAAATATGTAATCACGATGCAATGCGTAAAGACTCAATATCCAAGGTTATAACAAAAACCCAACTACAGCCATTTATATTTCATTTGTAAGAGCCCATCTTTAACACCAACCCTTTGTTTGGTAATGTATATAAAATATATGAAAATTTTTGGAGCGAAAAAGAAGTGGAAAGAAAAAAAATGAAAAAAAATTGATTTTTCATATATTATTCGGAAGGAATAGAAAAAACTTTAGAAAGTTATTAAATAAATGATATTTAAAATTTTAACGATAAGAGAAAAAAATTCAATAACAAATATAATATTATGAAATATCAATTGTGGGCCAGCTTGATAATGTTTATTGGATATATAAGATAAGCAGTAAAATATGTTTGATAACTTAAAAAAAGTTTTTATTTTTTTAATAAAAAGGCAAAAATAAACTAGGAGTTGCTTTTAAAATGTATTTTCTTAATAAGCAGTTTTAAAAATTTTAAAACATCAATGTTATCCTTACCATCTTCCATCATATGGGGGGTTGACAGGAGTAGAGATGGCAACGGGGCGGGTCGGGACCGGTAGTGGGTGACCCAAGCCTACCCCGGATGAGTTCGGGTCGGGGCGGGGGCCGGGTCAGGTCGGGGCGGGTATTTAAAGGCAAAACTTTTAAAAACATGTTAAATTGTCGGGTCGGGGCGGGGTGGGGAAAAATAGCCCGGGTCGGGCGAGGGGCGGGCCATAATTGCCATCCCTAAACAGGAGCTATGGAAGGGGATAACTTTTTTATTATAATAAAATAAAAATGATATTTATGTCTTATATTTTCACAGTACTTTCGTTTTAAGTTTATCAAACATTTATTAGCTGCTTTTAAATTCTACAGCACTTTTGAAATTATGTTTTACCAAACATTCACCTGCTTATTTAACACTAGCTTATTTTTTCAACGCATTTAAAAGCAACTTCTTCTAAAAGCACGCATTATATTCATTCTAATTAAATGCAATACAATTTGTCGTCAAACCAAACAATAAACCCATTGTCAAACCCATAGTACAACACATTGTAAATAAATGCAATAATAAACCAAAAAAGTTGGATACAATGTCATAAACTCATACAACACATGGTATGCTTTTATTTCAATTTTGCGTCTCCTCCAACCATAGTCGACGTCGTCACCCCGTTGTCTGACTGATTTGGCGTAGCCGCTAGTGTGTGAGGTGGGGATGGTGCTCGGATTCATTAAAATGGCAAGCACAGATGACACAAACGAGGTGGAGTGGGCGTGCGACAACAACAAAGAGGGCGTGCGATGACAATGAAGGGACGTGGGGGCAGCGACGGCGAGGGCGAGGGAGTGGCGAGAGCGAGGGGCGGCAGAAGATCTATAGCGGATTTGCATATGTTGCATACCATGCCGCTGTTTTGAATAGAAGGGTATATGTGTCAAATAGTGATTACTGCATTTTGGCTATCAACAAAAACTATTCGTTAGTTAGATTGCTCTTTACTAATTTTTCATACACTATACCTTTTATGCATCTTCCAAACACGAGAAAAATACAATTTCATCCATTTTCTCCACTTGTTATGTTTTTCACCCTGTTTATATATCAACCAAACACATGCTAATAGATGAGATACCCATTTTCTGACCCATTTTTGTTTGGGTTTAACATACACTGTATATATCCACGAAAACCGCATATTGATGGTGTATGTATATAGATAGAGAAAAAACACTTTCTAACTAATTTTATAGGTCAATAAGCAGCACCGGATAACACAAATACAACATTTTAAGGAAATATCTCACTTTACTTATTAAATAAACTAAAATAAATCACGAATGTTATATTTATCAATCTCCCGTGCTAGTAAGAAACATTGTCATTCTCGATTTGCTTTTGCAACTAGGCATCACCAAAAACGTTTTATATTTTGATGAATTGTTCAATTAAACATTCTATGAAATTTGACCTCACATTCTTAACAAAATCTCACACACACACACATATATATAATATATACATTCAAACATTAGAAAAAATGTAGCCTTTATAAAAGAATTCTCATTCAAGTCCATATAAAAGCGTTTATAATAGCCTTTTAAAAAGTTTTATATTAAATTTCTTAAAATAGGACTCGAGATTAGGTATGTATATTAAATTTTCAATTTTTATTAATATTTATATTTGAAAGTGAAAAAAAGTAATATAAAATAATTTAAAAGGATAATGATAAAAAAAAAAGGGGGGGGGGGAATGGAAGGGTTTTACGGAAAGAGGCTGGTGATCCTTGCTTCGAGTATTCCGCGTTCCCAATTGATGCCCCAAAGTGAGGGTGGGTGCACATCCGATTGTCCTGAGTGGTCTGAGTGAAATCGTAGAATTCGGCGATTGAAATGATGTTGATGGGTTGGTGCCAAAATATCATGTAAAAGCCAAACCTCTCCTTCCAAGTCTTCTGCTGATTTCGTGGATTGGTGTTAGGTTCGTCCTTCGCCAAGCCATTCGCATCTCCGTGCCACGGGCATCACTATGCCCACCGTCCTTGAGTCGCCCAATCAGTCCTTCGGCTCCACGGCCTCGAACCCCACCCCGGGTTCACCGCCTGCCACACCGCCCCACCACCCCTTCGAATGGTTTATGCCCTTTTCAGGTAACAATTTCAGCGGCAATGCTTATTTCGATCAGCCCCATCTCACATTTGGGCTTTACAAATGTGAAGACTCGAGGTGAGGTGGTGCTTCTGAATTCTGATAACCGTTTTGTTGAAAAGAAATTTGTCTTTACATGCTGCCAACGTTTAATGATTTGTGCCTTCAATTGCAAGAGGTGACGTACTCTGCTGGTTCCTATGTGGTGATGCAAATTCTTAATTTGTTTTGTTTCGTTAGCTTTGTTTCATGTCCCTTGTTGTCATATAATACCACCCTCACCCTTTTCATCGCGTTTTTATGTTAACGAAGGTGTTCACACGTATTTTCTCAATTTTAATGATTACGTACTTCGTGTTTCGTTTTGGTATCCGTTTTTGACGACCAGTGCACTTCAATGACCAGGTTGAGCTGCTACCCGTCATTGACATGCCCTGTGAAAGCTATGTAAACTAGGCATTCACTTATTTGGATGTGATGACATACCTTCAGTGTGGCGTTGCTGTGGCTGTCATTGATATTCCTGGAGGAGCTTCCATTTGAGTGAAAGCTATGTAAACTAGGCAATTCACTTATTTGGATGCGACAACATACATTCAGTGTGGCATTGCTGTTGTTGATATTTCCCGGGTGATCTTTAACAACCAAGAAACTGTTTTAGTGAGCTTCTTATTCAAACTCTCAAAAGCCTTGACTAATCATAGGCATTTTCCTCCACTCTATTGGGATAAATACTGGATGATTTATTGTTGCTCCAGCATGACTACTAAATTGAGGTTCCTATGTCAAATCTGTTTGATGAGCCATTCAAAGCTATCTAAACTTAGTCGCATTCACGTTTCCTTCTACTCTTCTCGCCCAAGCAACAACCCATCTGATCCTTATAGAGGTAGAAGACGAACCAAGTCAAAGCATAACCGCAAACCTTCTCTTAATGAAGCCCAATTCCGTCATTCGGTGATGCAACTCCCGCCCCGGTTTGGTCCTGAAGAGCTCTTTAGTGTGTTGAACCTCCAAGAAGATCCTATTGTGTCCTTGGAGCTATTTAACTGGGCATCACAACAGAACAGGTTCAATCATGATGTCTCCACTTATCACATCACTATTAAAAAGCTTGGGGCTGCACAATTGTATGAAGAAATGGATACAGTTGTCAACCAAGTACTTGCCCTTCGCGATTTTGGTTCTGAGGCACTTTACAATACGATTATCTATTATTTCACAGAGGCTAGGAAATTAACAAGAGCTGTGAATATATTTAAGCACATGAGGAACAGCAACAATGCAAAATGTAAGCCGTCAATTCGAACCTATAATATTCTGTTTGCTGCTTTTCTTAGCAGGGGGAAGAATTCATACATAAGTCATATGTACATGGGGACAAGTAGATCCCTCTTCAAGCAAATGATTGGTGACGGGATCGAGCCTGACATTTTCTCCTTGAATGCTATGATAAAAGGATACGTCCTTTCGCTTCATCTGAACGATGCCCTTAGAATTTTCCATCAAATGGGTGTGGTGTATGCCACTCACCCCAACTCACACTCTTATAATTATTTAATCCATGGCCTTTGTGCCCAAGGCCGAACAAATAATGCTATAGAGCTTTCTAATCAAATGAAGGAAAAGGGTTACATACCAGGCAGTAAGGCTTTCAACTCACTTGTGAATGCCCTGGCTCTTGTTGGTGAAGTTGATAAAGCAGTGGGTATTCTATGGGAGATGACTGCAAACAGGAGAGTCCCTAATTTTATTACATATAGGACGGTTTTGGATGAGTACTGTAGACAAGGAAGGGTTGAACTGGCCATGAAATTCTTAAGGGAGCTGCAAGAAAAAAACCTCGTAGATGGGCATGCATATGGGAAGCTTCTACACTGGATTGAAGATGAATATGGTGATTTTAGTGGCAAGGACTGAGTCAGGTAATTACAGCAGTTCTGTTCTTTTACTGCTTTAAAATGAGTCATCTGCATTTGAGAATTTGTTAACAATAATGTGGCAACTGGGTTTGAAAATTATCTTGCCTGCCCCGTTCCCCATGACTGACTAATGGCTTCAAAATTTGAGCTTAGAAGATGGTGAGTTACCTGACAAACTCTTGTCCTGTATTTTGATGGGTCTGATGCAAGCAAAACAATCTTCACGCCTGTTCGTTTGTTTGATTTTCTCATGCATAATTTACTTTCTAGCCTCATCCATATACAACCACCAACACATATTACTGGTGAAAGAAATGGAAGTGAGATGGGCAATTACATGGTTGTTTGCTCTTCTTTTTGTATTAGACCACATTTTGATTTATTTATTTTTAGCATAGAAATACATGTGCATCAACTTGTATTGTTTGCAATAATCTTGGAGTAACATCGCATGTAAGTTTGTTTTTCATCTTTTCCCCATTGATGTTATAAGTTTTAATGAAAATTCTTTGAAGCAATTAATGATTCTTCAAACAATTGCATTACTTGAAAATTGACATCTTAATTTATTTTGATCCTTATTATTATTATTATTATTATTATTATTATTATCTATCAACTAGAATTTAGTAAACCATAATTTTTTATTTTCATAATTTGAGTTAATTATTGTTATGTAGGAATCTTGTGGCAAATTTACTAAATTAGTATAATTTGTAGAATGTTTTTTTTTTCCTTGAGTTGATTTTGGTTGACTTTAAAAATATGTCGAGCTCAATAAATTTAAATTTTTGTTAAAAAAAAGTAAAATGTGTAAAAGATGCCCTACAGTGGGCTCCCTAACTCCATAATATTTGACTTTTAGCAAATGACTCAATAAATTTAGCTAGTCAAAGTGATCGGTTAAATATTATTTTATTATTTTAAAAAAATTCTCCACACTGAAAACCCTACCAGGAAGCTCACACTCCCCTCTCTTCCATCTCTCATGCCCACAGCCTTTTCCTCCACATCTTCCCTTAAAACCGATCAATTGCTGCTCCACCCACAATGGGAACAATAGACGGATAATGGAGGAAGGGTGTCTCGAGGCGATTGTGGAGCTCTTGAGGTTCGGGCTTGTGGTGGAGGCCAAGGAAAACATTGCGACTATGATGTTTAGCCTCTCCTCCGATGTTGATGGAGGCCAAGCAAATCTCGAAAACATAAGGCATGATTAAGGCCCGAGCTCTTTTAAGTCAGGGACGGCTAAGGGAAGGTTGCTGTCACATCTCTCTTCAATCTTTCTACTCACACAGCCAACTTCACAGAGCTAGTCGAGGGTAGCTTATTGGCTGCACTCTTGGTGGCCCTGGCCATAGAGGGGCTGGTGGAGGAGGCTGCAGGGACACCCAGGCTAGTTGTCTGGCTGTCGATTGGTCTGGTTGTGGTGGTGGTAGTTGGGCTGCTAGTTTGATGAGGGTTTCAATTATTATTATTGTTATTAAGAAAGTATATAAATATTTTATTAGTATTATCAACAAAATGTTGAGTATATTATTTAATGAGATAAAAAATATGTAACTAAATTTTTTAAAAATTTATGCTTTAACTAAATTTTAACTAAAGGATATTAAGGTTATTATGAATGTTCTTAAGAGCATCTCCAGTAGGTAAGCTATACTATCAACAGTAGGTAAATATAACTAAAATGTATCTTCAATAGTCAGTTATATTGCCAACTATAACAATAAATTTAGGTAAATTTACTTAAATTAATAGCTTTTAGCTAATATGTCACATCATACAATTTTGTTAAAAACTTAAAATGACCTTTCTCTCTACGTGTGTCCCTTCCTATTGCCGAGCTTCTGAGTCATTGACACCTCCCTCCCATCGCTTCCCTCCCCTCCCATGGCAGAGATCTAGTGTTGCTGCCTTCCCCTTTCCTCCTTGCCATGGTTCGCAGTATCGGTCGAGACGGAGAAATCTCAGATGATACATCACAGTATCGGAGGATCTCGATCCGATATCCAAGGACGATACACAAACCTTCTTCATCCCGTCGATCTCGCGCGAGAAGCAAGAAAATATCCGATACGCTCCATCCTGTCCTAGATCTCGATTGAGGAGTAACAATACGCTCGCGTGAAGTCATCGTCCCAAGTCATCGTTGAAGTCGTCATCCCAAGTCCCGATGTAGCAACGATCCTCGATTGTCGAAGTTGTCGTCGAAGTTGAAGTTGAAGTCGATCGTCATCCTTCCTTGGTCGTCGTCGTCGTCCCTCTGCGTCGCTGTCGTTTTCCCTCTGCGTCGTCGTCCCTTGGTCGAAGTTGTAGTAACAAAGAAAAAGAAATAATAAAAATAATAAATATAAGTATAGCTTTTTTATAAAGATAATATTAATTTATATATTAATTCATAATTAATAATTAATTGTATATTAATTGATAAAAATAGCATAAATTAGTATATTTATTGATAACTAAAAATTAATGTTTAAATTATAATTAAAATAGTTAATATGTTTTATATCTATTAATTTATATTTTATATTTTGTTTTATATAAAAATATTATTAATGTAAATTAATTAGTATAAAAATGATATTAATTATTAAATTATTAGATTTATATAAATTATTTTGATCAATAATTATAATATTTTTTATTTTAGGATGTCAAATAAAATAAGTGCACTATAAATTTAACTTCAAATTATAATTTTTAATGCATTTAGTTAATTTAAGTAAATAAATATTATTAAATTAATACTAAGAGTTATTTTTATTTATAATTATACATCTCAATTAATAATTACCTATTCTATTATTAAATAAATATTATAAAAGTTAAATATCAATTAAAATTTCATTTGTTATATTATAAATTATGAAAATGTAATAATATATTTATTTTAATATTTCAATAATGCGCTAGAACTTTTTTGAATATAATAACTCATATTATATTATCTAAATTATATATTTATATTATTTAATTGTCAGTTTTTTTAAATTTTTTTTTATGATTTTTTAAAAAATAATTAAACATTATTTCATGCCTAAAGTTGCATCTCACCCGAGATGCAACGTGATGTCCGCAACTGTGACGCACTGTCGCGACTGCGATTGCGAACCATGCTCCTTGCGTCGCCGCTCTCCCCTTCCCTCCCCGTCGCTGCCCTCATATGCCCAGATTTTCTCATGGTTCTAGGTGGCTACAGTGAAATAGAATGAAAAGAGAGCTAAGGAAGGATGGTGCTTGGGATTTTAGGGATTTGATAGCGTTGCTCTATGCCGGATAGCCAATAAATGGTGTTCTGTTAGAGTTTAATTAGCTAAAAAAATACTGTAGCAAGCTAAGAGCAACTCTAAGAGGCTCTCTATTAGTTACAAATAGAGAATCAAATAATATTATATTATTTTTTTTACACTCTACATGTAAAAAATAAAAAGTTTACTCTTTATTTGTGAAGAATAATAAAGTGGTTCTTCATTTAATATTATAATATTTTTTATCTCTTATTTTTCTTCATTCTCTTTACATGTATTAATAAAAAAGATTAAAAAAATTAAAATAAAATAAACTAATAATTATTTTAATTAAGATAGAAATAAAATAGAAATAATTGTTGGAGTTGAAATTGTAAATAAGTAAAAATATTATTTAAATATAAAAATAAAATAAAAAATCTCTTAGAGTTACTTTAAATATAACTTTAGTTAATCATTTTAACTTGCTACTACTAAAAATGCTCTAAGCCTTTTATCTGTAATGAAGTTGTATCTTTCACCTTTTTCATTATGCTATGGCCGATCTATAAGAATAATATTTTTGACAAAAAAGTAGAGCGGAACACCAAGAAAAGAAGTTGTCTAGAATGTTGGTGGTAATTTTACCAATTGCAAATCTCAGCTCAAATGGTTTTGGGTGTGCTGGCGACCTTTTTTTGAAGTCCACAATTTATGGAATTAGATAAATTCCCGCAATGTCTATATTGATAAGATTCTATCTTTTCACCCTCGCTTCCTTTTGATGTTGTCACTATTTTATAAGCCAATAAGGTGTTTAACGCATAATACTTGTTTACAAAATTGATTTATGTTTATTATATTCATCAGGATCTATGGATCAATGTCTGTTTTCTGATGATGATCTACTGGCGCTACATGTATATGATTATGGCCTCATCTTGCTTCATTTTAATGCTGTCGTCAGGTTCATTGCGTGTGAAATGCAGGGTGCCATTTCCAATCTGTGGACGATATCTAAGTGCTCAAATTCTGCCATGCAAGATCTTTGCTTATAACTTCGGATACAATACTGATCTGTGCCAGCAAAATGTTGTCTCGCACTTTAGATGCTATACTGATCTGATCTGTTAGTTTTAACCAATCTCTCAACTCTTTACCATTGTCAAAAATTTGAGTTGACACTTTAATTACGCATTGTATTTTGTACTGTGATGCTTCCCGTTCGTTCTGATTGAAGATCGAAATCACGCTTGCACGTCTCACTGATTCAACTATAAGGAGAGGAGACAACTCCCCAGAGAATTCTAGAAACCTTTTTTTTTTTCAAAGAACTCAAATTAGTTATTTTTTCCCAGTTAAATTGAGAAACCCAAATCCAGGTAGAATTTCCTAGAGCAAGAAGGTACAATTTCATTTTAGGACTCAACTAATACTCAAAATCCTGTATTGTAATATTTGATTTCCTCAACGTGCTAGCACTGTAATTTATTATATTCACGCAGAAGCTAATATCATTAAAAAAAGAGATGTGATTTAATTTCCCCACAAGAATTTATATGTTTAACAATTACATACAAATGCAATTTGCCCACATGTGTTAAATTGAAAAGTTATCTTTTGTCTTTGGTGAAAAGGCAACTAGAAACTGTTAATAAAATGAGTGTAAAATGAGTAAGGACTTAACGGTGTAAAATGAGTTTTGTTGGTTAGCTTAGCTTTTTTAGGCTAGCCTGCAGGTTTTTGTGAGTCGGGCCAAATAAAATGAGGCTCATTTAAATTACAGGCATATACAAATTTAGCTTGCAGATTACAATCCATGCGGGCTACGACCGCGCGAATATGGGCCTACTTGTGAGTAGGGCAGGAGTGTCTATGCGTTTTGTCATTTATCCTAATTTAAATGCCTAACTTCTCACCACATGACACTAATTTCACGACTCTCATCCCAATCACTTTGCCTCCCCCCATAGTGATGTGGCATCGCCTCCCCCTACAACAGCATAACATTCGGCCCTTCTCTCCTGCCACCATCTCCATCCATGGGCATCCAGGTAAAAAAAACCCAGGTTAGCCTTGATTATTTTTTTTTTCGTTTGATTTTCATTGGCATTTTAGGTTCAATTTTGATGCTTGTGTAAACAATAAATTCATAGTACGTACATGTATTCCTGAGAATATTGTGCTAAATCATTAGATTTGTAAGGAATCTCGTTGGTTTCACAACCTTATTGTAAGTTCTAAAGTTTAATCAATGGATAACACATTGCAATCTTACATCTTATCAACTTTTTGATGATGGCTTGAGGTGATAATATGGCACTGCAGAAAATTTATAGAAATTTTATTTTCTAGTATCAAGACATGTTCCTAATTTATAAAATTAATTGAGCCAGATAAATGAGCCTCAAAGACATTTGGAAACAAGTGCATTTCTATATTCATGTTGATAGATCAAAGGCTAACTTTTGCAGTTGGATTTTTTTTAATGCAGGTGGACAATTTAGTGTAGGTATTGTGCCATCAAGTCTGGGGGAGGGAGAGAAAGAGAATCACGTAGAGTTTGCTCTCACCGACAAATTGTAGGCTTTGGTTGCCACTATTTTTTTATTTATTCATGTTATGAGTTTGTTTATAGACTTTGATACTTCTCCAATTTATAACAATTTATGTAATAAAGAAATTTACATGTGCTTATAGTCTTGTGCTGGTGATCCTTCTGTAAGTGTGATGGGCTAGTTCTAATATATGAAATGTTTATAATTACATGCCAACTTGGCTCGTATATGGGCCTACCTGGGGCAGTCCTTTACTGGATTGTAAAATGTGCAGGCATAAATAAGTTAGTTCGTTTAGGCCTAGCCATTTAATAGCCCTGCAGTTGGGTTTGTCGGTTTCTTAGCTCCATGTTCTAATTCGAGCCCCATATAAAAGGACTATCCATGAACGAATTAAGAATAAGCTCTATCAGTTTTGGGAGGATTTTGGCCAAAAAAAACCATTGAAAAAATCATAGAGAAAGTGGAAAATTAGAGAAAAGGAATTTCCAAGCAATTCCTACTAGTTTCCATCTCTTTTTTCTTTCGAGCTTTGTATCGGATTCGACCATTTGTTGTTAATTTAACTGTTGCTATCATCTTCTGTCAACAGCTACCACTATGTCAGTTCTATCCGTTGCCATTCAAATCCATTCGTCGTCACAGAAATTCATTTAGCTCATTGAAAATCCTCTATGACCAACAAAGTCAAACAACTGCAATATAATATTATAGAAGCAACAAGAAGAGTGGTACAATAATAACAAAAACAGAATTTCTTCAATTAGTATTCTATATAATCTCCCTTTCCAATTTCACTAAGCAAGTACCATTCTCCCTCCTATAGACATGCATGCATAGGAATAAAACCATTATTGATGAATTGATATATAAAATGAAAATATAAACTTTTAATTTAATAACCAATGTTTACAATCATTTAAATAAAATATAGAAATTTAATAGTAAACTAAAACATAAAAGTATTTTGGCAAACTCAATATTAAAACTCCTTTTGAAATAAAAATTTTAATATCTTTATTTCTTTTCAAACTCTTAAATTAAAATAAAGAAAAGGATGTTCACACCCTCAAAATTAATTAACACATCCACCTTAAACAATTAATTTATAAATAATTTTTATTCTATTTTTCATTCTAGTGCATCTCAATCATGCTTGAATCTGATCGGACGGAATCTACAATAAAAAAAGATAAATCCATACTCCCACACTGACCCTATTTGGATTCGACTAAACAGAAAAAGATAGATTGGTGCTTGAGAAAGATTTGTTGAAGGAGAGGAGCGAAGGTTTCATTGTTAGGGCAGTAGTACTCAAGAAATATCTAGAGTTGCTAGCTAGAAAAAGAAAAGAAATAGGTCATCGGATCCGGAGTTCTAGTTGGAAAGAGAGAAGGAAGAAGAGAAGAAGAATGCACATGAAGAGGTGTAAGGAAATGTCACCACACGCTTACAAGTTTACGGACCCAAAAATCTAAAAGATCAAAGGATTGGATATATTGCAAATTACTAGAAACTGTCAAAAGCAACAAAGAGATTCAAAGATCACATAATCAAAGGCTCACCACAAAGTGTTAAATAATTGAGATAAATCAAATCAAAGACTCAAATGGTCAAAAACTCTTGAGATATCAAACAGGTTAAATGAACATTCCGTTGAACACTCAAAGATCCAAAGCATCAAAACACTTACAAACCATTCCATCGAATCCGAAGCATCAAAACACTTACAAACCTTAACCAAATCACTTACCAAATAACACCCAAGGTCAAAGACCCCAAGTATGAATTCATAATATTCAAAATTTTAACATCCGAAGAATGAAAGACATTAAAATATAATATCCAAGCCCACAGACCTAAACGTATGTGAAAAATATGATATCCATTTGTTTTTCATTATTTTTATTTTTAAAAATTACTTTTACATGATAAGTAAGCGAGGGAGGCGTTACAACATCGAAAACAAAACAACGAACATAAGTAAAACAAATTTCAATATCATACATAATATAAGGAACAATATATCTATGATGTTATTGAAAACAACATATTTTTTGTGAGAAATTCAGCAACGAAACATGCAACTCCACCGCCGATCAAGAACCCAGTTCTGGGAACTAGGGCTAAATGATGGTAAGAAAATTCGTACGAAACCAAATAACAAAACCAAAGGAGTTAACCGCCAAAAGCTTCCAAAAAAACTAAAGAAGTTGTAGGATTGCAATCCTGTAAATGAAATCCTGCTTGCAGGCAGCACCATTCACTTCTTCTTTGCGGCGGACTTGGTGACCTTGGCACCACTCGCATCCTTCTTCTCAACACTCTTGATGACTCCAACAGCAACAGTCTGCCGCATGTCCCTCACAGCAAACCTACCGAGAGGAGGGTAGGTAGAGAATGTCTCCACCACCATGGGCTTGGAGGGGATCATCTTCACGAAACCAGCATCACCGTTCTTCAAGAACTTGGGCTCCTTTTCAAGCTCCTTGCCAGATCGCCTGTCAATCTTGGTCAGTATCTCGGCAAACTTGACAGCAATGTGCGAAGTGTGACAGTCTAGAACCGGAGCGTAGCCATTTCCAATCTGCCCTGGGTGGTTCATGATGATGACCTGTGAGGTGAAGTTAGCAGCCTCCTTGGCAGGGTCATCCTTGGAGTTGGAAGCAACAAAACCACGCTTGAGATCCTTGACAGCAACATTCTTCACGTTAAAACCCACATTGTCGCCAGGGAGGGCTTCCGTGAGAGACTCATGGTGCATCTCCACAGACTTGACTTCAGTGGTCAGCCCAGTGGGGCCAAAAGTCACCACCATACCAGGCTTCAGGGTACCCGTCTCAACACGACCCACAGGGACAGTTCCAATGCCACCGATCTTGTAGACATCCTGAAGTGGGAGGCGAAGGGGCTTGTCTGAGGGCCTCTTTGGCTCAGTGATCTGATCAAGCGCCTCCAGGAGGGTTGGGCCCTTGTACCAATCAAGGTTTGTAGACCTCTCGATCATGTTGTCACCCTCAAAACCAGATATGGGCACGAAGGGGATTTTGTCTGGGTTGTACCCAACCTTCTTCAGGTAGGAAGAAACTTCCTTCACGATTTCCTCGTACCTACCCTTGGAGTATTTCGGAGTGGTGGAATCCATCTACAGCGCAGCACAGCACACAGATTGAAGAAAGTTAATTTTTACAAATTTGAACCAAAAAAAATAAGCAAATTGCAATGCATATTTTGCATGGTAAATCATCATGGCACACCTTGTTGCAGCAGCAAATCATCTGCTTGACCCCAAGGGTGAAAGCAAGAAGAGCATGCTCACGGGTCTGACCATCCTTGGAAATACCCGCTTCAAAACCACCAGTGGTAGAGTCAATAATCAGAACAGCACAGTCAGCCTGTGACGTGCCAGTGATCATGTTCTTGATGAAGTCCCGATGGCCAGGGGCATCAATGACCGTACAGTAGTACTTGGTGGTCTCAAACTTCCACAAGGCAATATCAATGGTGATACCGCGCTCGCGCTCAGCCTTCAACTTGTCCAGCACCCATGCATACTTGAAAGATCTCTTGTTCATCTCAGCAGCCTCCTTCTCAAACCTCTCAATCACACGCTTGTCGATACCGCCAAGCTTATAGATCAAATGCCCAGTGGTGGTTGACTTTCCAGAGTCGACGTGGCCAATGACCACAATGTTGATGTGAACCTTTTCCTTACCCATGATGAACAACCTCAACTACAATTACGGAAATTAAAAATCAGCATCCTCATCAAAAACACCTCAACTAATAATCAATACAAAACATTAGAAACCCAATGGTACGACTCTGCTCAAGTCACCATGTTCATTTCACGGTTACAAGTGAACAAAGTTCAAAAAGTTAAATTATCCCAAATTATTATTTATTAGAAAAAAAAAGATACTATACTATACTATACTACTTTTTCTTTAAAAAATTAATTAATTATACTATCAGCATATCAACAAATAAAAGGGAAAGAGAGGGATTCGAACCCTCGGTACGAATGACTCGTACAGCAGATTAGATATCTGCCGCTTTAGCCCACTCAGCCATCTCTCCCGATTTAAAAAAAAAAGTTCCAGAGACAAATCCAATCCTTCCAATCAACAACTTGTTCGAAACACGCATGAAAAAGGGTTATTTGGAATACAAATTTTATTTTACTGCAAATCTTAAACTGCAAGTGAACATGAGAAACAACGAACAGATGAATCAAATACCATCAAAGACAAACAAAACCCGAAAGAAAAAAAACAACCCCATGAATCGAATGAAACTTGGAAACAGGACAATTTGAAACTGGGAAAATACATATGGATCCAGATCACTGCCAGCGCAGCAAATAGAAACATAAAACATAGAGACAACTGCGACAAGAACAGAGATTCCAGAATCATCAAAACAAACAAAGCATTGGCCTTACCTTTGCTCAAGCCTGGACAGAGGTGAAGGAGAGAGACGGGTATGGAGATGGGAGTGAGCAGCGCTAGGTCTGCCTCCTTTATAAGGAGCTAGCGATACTCGAAGTCGGTTAGGGTTTTCTTGTCGACCGTTCGATTATTTTATCCGACGGTCGAGAGGACCAAGGTTGCTCCCGAAGCTAAATTACCCGACTGCCCTAGAGGGTTGTTGGCAATTGCCATTTCAATTTTCTTTTCCTATTTTATTCCAATTTGATGTAATTCGGCGGATTATGAACGTATTGTCTTCGTTTGCTTATTGTTGTTGTTCTGATATAAACATTACTCTTACTATATGTATATTTAAATCAATAATCGATAAGGTATAATGTGTGTGGTTAATGTGGCATCCACTAATATGCACACACATCATATTTCTCTAAAATGTCTAATATATCTTATAAATATATATTTTTTCTTTTTAACATCAAATAATCAAGTGAAAAACACATTTAAGTTAAAATATACTGTTTGAGATGTTAGAACATTTCCAACCCACTACAAAAAACAAAAACAATAATAATATTTAGCTAAAAAAAACATCTCCAATGCACTAGATCATTAACAAAAACAAAAAAAGCTAAATATAATTTTAGCTTTAGCTTTGGTTATGATGTCAACTCAACATATATCCTCCTTTTCTCGATGTTGCCCCTCCACCCAATGTCACCCTTCCTCCTCGTAGACCCCATCCTCGATCGTCCTCCCACTAATGGACCTTATCCCTAACGTCTCCCCACAGACCCCATCCCTAGTGTCTTCACACAAATCTTGTCATCGATTGGTGCCCTCCCCCCCTACCCTCCATGTCATCCCTTATTAGTACTACAAAAAAAGGCTATATTTGCAACGCTAAGAATAGGGGTTATTACATGGTTTAAAAGTAAAAGAGAGGTCAGCTATAACATCCGGAGATAGCTCCGTTTTTCCGGGAGAGCCACAGACCCCCCCCCCCCCCCCCCCCCAACCCCCCCCCCCCCCCCCCCCAAACCCCTTCCAACCTCCAACTTAATATGTTATTATATTCTATTTAAATGGATCTTTTATGTTATATTAGAGCCTCCACTCTCCATAATCCAATCCCATAGCCTCTCCTCCCAATTAAAATTAATTCAGTTGGGATAAGGGTATATTTAGTTAAGGTAAGAGGGGGAACAGGGTGACTCTAAGGGTCTGGTATCATCGAGTGGAAGGGCTGGATGGAACTAGGATTTGAGATGTTAGAATTGGAAGATAAAAGGGTAGATTGGAAAGTAATTTAGTAAATTAGAAATAAGATCGGAGTATAGCTAAAATTTGCTTTAGCTTGCAATTTTAGCTAATAAAGATTGGATATGCTCTAACAAGTTAAAATTAGCTTTAACTATCTATTTTAGCTTGATAAGATTAGAGATGTTCTTATTAACTAAATATACATATAACTAATTAATTTTAATTAATATTATTATAGATGCTCTAATATAACATAATAGATATTTAAATAGAATATATAACATATTAAGTTAATTTGAAACGTTAAGCCGTATTTTCTAAACCATGTATGGATGTGTGTAAAATTTTGACCGCTGTAGGAAAAGGATTAAGCTTATTTGTGAGAGAGAGAGATTAGAACAAATAAAAAAAAAAGAAGTTTATCAAGGACTTCGAGTACTTTTGGTACTCAATTATTTCTTATTAAATGTGTACTTGATTATTTGATGTTATATCGATTATTGATTTAAATATACATATAGTAAGAGTAATGTTTATATCAGAACAACAACAATAAGCAAACGAAGACAATACGTTCATAATCCGCCGAATTACATCAAATTGGAATAAAATAGGAAAAGAAAATTGAAATGGCAATTGCCAACAACCCTCTAGGGCAGTCGGGTAATTTAGCTTCGGGAGCAACCTTGGTCCTCTCGACCGTCGGATAAAATAATCGAACGGTCGACAAGAAAACCCTAACCGACTTCGAGTATCGCTAGCTCCTTATAAAGGAGGCAGACCTAGCGCTGCTCACTCCCATCTCCATACCCGTCTCTCTCCTTCACCTCTGTCCAGGCTTGAGCAAAGGTAAGGCCAATGCTTTGTTTGTTTTGATGATTCTGGATTCTCTGTTCTTGTCACAGTTGTCTCTCTGTTTTATGTTTCTATTTGCTGCGCTGGCAGTGATCTGGATCCATATGTATTTTCCCAGTTTCAAATTGTCCTGTTTCCAAGTTTCATTCGATTCATCGGGTTGTTTTTTTTTCTTTCGGGTTTTGTTTGTCTTTGATGGTATTTGATTCATCTGTTCGTTGTTTCTCATGTTCACTTGCAGTTTAAGATTTGCAGTAAAATAAAATTTGTATTCCAAATAACCCTTTTTCATGCGTGTTTCGAACAAGTTGTTGATTGGAAGGATTGGATTTGTCTCTGGAACTTTTTTTTTTAAATCGGGAGAGATGGCTGAGTGGGCTAAAGCGGCAGATATCTAATCTGCTGTACGAGTCATTCGTACCGAGGGTTCGAATCCCTCTCTTTCCCTTTTATTTGTTGATATCCTGATAGTATAATTAATTAATTTTTTAAAGAAAAAGTAGTATAGTATAGTATAGTATTTTTTTTTCTAATAAATAATAATTTGGGATAATTTAACTTTTTGAACTTTGTTCATTTGTAACCGTGAAATGAACATGGTGACTTGAGCAGAGTCGTACCATTGGGTTTCTAATGTTTTGTATTGATTATTAGTTGAGGTGTTTTTGATGAGGATGCTGATTTTTAATTTCCGTAATTGTAGTTGAGGTTGTTCATCATGGGTAAGGAAAAGGTTCACATCAACATTGTGGTCATTGGCCACGTCGACTCTGGAAAGTCAACCACCACTGGGCATTTGATCTATAAGCTTGGCGGTATCGACAAGCGTGTGATTGAGAGGTTTGAGAAGGAGGCTGCTGAGATGAACAAGAGATCTTTCAAGTATGCATGGGTGCTGGACAAGTTGAAGGCTGAGCGCGAGCGCGGTATCACCATTGATATTGCCTTGTGGAAGTTTGAGACCACCAAGTACTACTGTACGGTCATTGATGCCCCTGGCCATCGGGACTTCATCAAGAACATGATCACTGGCACGTCACAGGCTGACTGTGCTGTTCTGATTATTGACTCTACCACTGGTGGTTTTGAAGCGGGTATTTCCAAGGATGGTCAGACCCGTGAGCATGCTCTTCTTGCTTTCACCCTTGGGGTCAAGCAGATGATTTGCTGCTGCAACAAGGTGTGCCATGATGATTTACCATGCAAAATATGCATTGCAATTTGCTTATTTTTTTTGGTTCAAATTTGTAAAAATTAACTTTCTTCAATCTGTGTGCTGTGCTGCGCTGTAGATGGATTCCACCACTCCAAAATACTCCAAGGGTAGGTACGAGGAAATCGTGAAGGAAGTTTCTTCCTACCTGAAGAAGGTTGGGTACAACCCAGACAAAATCCCCTTCGTGCCCATATCTGGTTTTGAGGGTGACAACATGATCGAGAGGTCTACAAACCTTGATTGGTACAAGGGCCCAACCCTCCTCGAGGCGCTTGATCAGATCACTGAGCCAAAGAGGCCCTCAGACAAGCCCCTTCGCCTCCCACTTCAGGATGTCTACAAGATCGGTGGCATTGGAACTGTCCCTGTGGGTCGTGTTGAGACGGGTACCCTGAAGCCTGGTATGGTGGTGACTTTTGGCCCCACTGGGCTGACCACTGAAGTCAAGTCTGTGGAGATGCACCATGAGTCTCTCACGGAAGCCCTCCCTGGCGACAATGTGGGTTTTAACGTGAAGAATGTTGCTGTCAAGGATCTCAAGCGTGGTTTTGTTGCTTCCAACTCCAAGGATGACCCTGCCAAGGAGGCTGCTAACTTCACCTCACAGGTCATCATCATGAACCACCCAGGGCAGATTGGAAATGGCTACGCTCCGGTTCTAGACTGTCACACTTCGCACATTGCTGTCAAGTTTGCCGAGATACTGACCAAGATTGACAGGCGATCTGGCAAGGAGCTTGAAAAGGAGCCCAAGTTCTTGAAGAACGGTGATGCTGGTTTCGTGAAGATGATCCCCTCCAAGCCCATGGTGGTGGAGACATTCTCTACCTACCCTCCTCTCGGTAGGTTTGCTGTGAGGGACATGCGGCAGACTGTTGCTGTTGGAGTCATCAAGAGTGTTGAGAAGAAGGATGCGAGTGGTGCCAAGGTCACCAAGTCCGCCGCAAAGAAGAAGTGAGATGTAGGCGCTCTGCTACATGTCCACATTGTTAGGTGGCACACTGTCATCTGAAGGCTCTGGTATAGTTTGGTTGCTGAGTTGATCACTTGATCTTTTCTGGGATTTTCGGTTGCAGTTTTTTTTTATTTAATTCCCGGTCTTATTCAGTTCTCTGCAGCAATTGTTCCACATTGTTACTTGTTAGCTGTCACACTGTCATCGGAAGGCTTTGTCCTAGTTCTGGTTTTTGAATTGCTCACTTAGCTTGTTCTGGGAGCTGCGAACTGCCGTTGCCAGTTTTTTTTTATTTAATTGCCTTGCAGTAATTGTTTTTCAACTTCCCGTTTTGCCATTTTATGTCAGTACGTGTCAGTCTTATAGCTATATGCTCTTATCCGTTCTTAGTCTTTTGAAAAATGATTTTCCTTTAATTTATTTTGAATGTTTGAATGAATTCAAAAATGATAGTATTTTTACGTTATAAATGAATTCTAAAATTAGTTTTTGGTTTAAACCAAATCAATGAATATTTTGACCCTTTCACTGCACCGATGAATATTTTCTTCCTAACGTGCTTAGATATTATGTTTTCTTTGATTTCGAATGATTTTAATTTTTTTTACTAAATCAATTCAAGTTATTTTTTATTATTCTTTTAAATTTTAATTTTTTAGTCAAACAAATTTTATCATTCTTCTCTGTTCTTATTTTTAATTGAAGCTATTATCTTAACGTCCACATGTTTTTTTGTTAACCCAATATTTTGTTTCATATAACAAAAAAGTTTAACATACGTTCTATAAAATGTTGCGGTTCTCTACTTAATCACATTACCATCAATTTTTTCATTTGATGAATTTAACATTAACTTATTATTAATTATTTGCGATCAACTTAAATGCCTTCAAAATTTGTCAACAGTACTCCCTAATAATTTTTTGATGCCTCCACGGGAGTTCAATAATGTTATTCCTCTAGTAACAAATGACACGGGTTTAATATTTCTAAGGCAACTAATATTTTCAATAATGTTACTGCTCTACTCCCTAATAATTTTTTGATGCCTCCACGGGAGTTCAATAATGTTATTGCTCTAGTAACAAATGACACGGGTTTAAATGTAGCTGGGAAAGCAACTAAGGCAAGCGTTACCGCTGGGTGTGTCTAATAGAAAATATTATCTTGCAAAACAAACTCAACTTGTTTAAGAACAGCATTCCACAATTTCTTTTGATGAAGAATCGCAGTTCTATGGAACTGGATAAATAACGAATTGCAGTGTACAGTAAACAAAAAATTGCGGGAAACCACCCACTCATCTGCCTAGTTTCTGCAAGTAGATAAACTTCAAAGATCTTTCTGGCTGCGGTAAAAGAAGTCCTATACCTGCATCAAATTATAATATTATGAGGATATTTACTCAAAGAAATATCTGGTAAAAGTATGTTAGTCCAAAAACTGCATCAGATTATAATAATTAAATCAAGCTCAATAGAGAGGTTTACAGGGTTATTTACTTTATAAAGTATTTTAAAAAAAACCATGCTTTTGCAATTTGCAATTTTGCACAGCAGGGATATTAAAAACGATTGAAAAAAAAAAGAGAACACAAAGTAAATCCATCTGGATCTGAAATGGTTTTGAACTTCCATGTTTCAACCCGCAGCAAGAATGTGAAGGCCCGGACCCACACAATAGTACATGACAGACAAGCATTAAGTCTAACAAAAACCTTTAACTTACTGGTTTCCAATTACAATTCTTTGTCATTGTCTTCTTGTGCTTTTGCTGCTGCTGCTTCTGCTTCTTTCAAAACAAATGTTTTAAGTGATTCAACATCCCTAGTCCCTGGACACATTCAATGGGCAACAAAGTGACAAATAACGACAGGAATACATAAGAAGTTAAGAGCTATATGACTTCAATCATACAAGCCACAGGGTTCTTTACAGAACATATAATCCATGAAATGAATATAAATCTTGCTCAACATCTGTTGTGTTCAAAAGAATATTGAGTGCCAAAAATGATAATGACAACAAATTGTGCCATTAATCACTAGCCACAAGAGAAACCTTGATCCAGAGGAAACATTCATGATAAATCATGACAATTTAGAGTCGTGTTGCATTTGGCTGGTTATTCATATGTGACAATAGTCCAAAACCAGTCATATAACCATTTAAGATCTCACTAAAAACGAACAGTAAGAAAGTAGGTATGCCGTAGACTAGAGAAGCCAGAGGAGCCTAGCCAGTGGTCTGCATTAGGACCACATAAAAAGTCCCTGGAATGCTGTTGCAGATCTCGTTGTTGTTGCATTTGAACCCAAAGGCAGAAGTAAAAAAAAGAACAACAGTGTGGGCAGCCTGTGTAATAACTTGTATCCTAGTCAACAATCAATCAATTTATATATCTGTTCCTATGTTATTTGGCAACAGTAAATTGGATGAGGCCCACCACAATGCCATTTCCAATTTCTACAGCATTATTTATAGTGCATGAATAATATTGCTTAACAAGTGCTATGTGGAAAGGGTCCAACGACAAACAAAATAACAATCATTTGTAAATCTGTTACCAAAATTTGTAAATCTTCACCACAACGACTCATAAAGTGGAAATTGGAACCAAAACAAAAAGAGTCTGTCACATAGGATGCTCTCAATTCTAAACGCATGCAACAATTAACAGTTTCTTGACCCATGCACACCTGAAGCAAAACGAGACCCCATTAAGGGCAAGCCACTTTTCCTAAGAAGATAAATTGGTAAAGAGGTATTTTCGAGTTGGCAAAGTAGAAAAATAAAATAACACACTCATTTGATATAAGTTATGGGTGAGATTTGAAGAAATAAAGCAGACAAACTGAGAAATATTACCTTGATACTTTGCAACTTCTTCGCCATCATAGAAGACCTTAAAAGTTGGATAGGAATGAATATCAACTTTGGTGCACACGGGTCTGCTTGTACTGCAGTCAACTTGTCCAATTTCTATTTCATCTTCCTTTTCCATCGCCTTTCCCACATCTTCCCATAGTGATCCCAGATTTTTACTGGAGCCCAAAGTTGGAACAATTATCGAACAACAGATTTTCAAAAAAGCATAAAGTTAACAACCAATAATCGACTACAAGTTGGGGTCATTACCAATGCTTACACCAGGGAACACAGAACTGCACAAACCATGCAGTGTCTTTCTCTTTCACCTAAACCCGACATACAAGCATTGTAAATAAATCATCGTTGAACTGGTGCTAATTCCAATACGAGAAAAAGGCAAATATATTGTGAACAACTAACTATATGCAATTGCGTATCAATCGATCGACAGAACGGGATAAGCGAATTAGACCCAGATGAAAAATAATTGCAAAAAATCAATGTAGTCAAAGGTTTTGATTGCAAAAGGCGAATACAAATTGCAGCTGACAAATGAATCAAACCCTAGTTTTCAGCGTACCTTGTCCGAAAAAGTGTCAGCGGTTAAGGTTATAACCTCCGAACGCACGGAGATCAAACTGAAGAGAAGGAGGGAAGAGATAGCGAGAAGCGGAGGAGGCGTCAGTGATTTCATAGTTGTTCCCCCGCAGGTACAGGAGTACAGCACTTCCGGATTTCTGGAAACATGGTTCTGCGCCGAACCGATCAAATCACTTGCTTGAGGTTGCAGTTTGGATCCCATCCAGGCAACCTGGTCGGGTCGAACCTGATCCGACACAAAAAGTTTAGAAATTTTGGGTTGTTAGCGACTAACGGGTCAAGCCGAGTCGGTTTTGAGCGATCCGTGTGAGCTCGTTTAAGCTTGATTTGTAAGATTAGTTTAATCATAAAATATTAAATTTACTTTATTTAATTTAATTTTTAAAACATAATATTAAATTATTTATTATAATATTAATATAATAAATTAATAATGTAAAATTTATATTATATATTAAATTTGGGCTTAAATTTACCTTAAAATGAGTGAGGAGTCAAATTTTTTAGCAAATAATCTAATAATCTTAATTTGCGTCATCATTTACTTATTTTCAAAGGTTAAATTATAATTTTAAATTATTTTTTTAAATTTTTTTATGATGGATGTTATATTTAAGAATAAATGACTTTATTGTATTGATAATTATACAACTAATATGAAGCCAGACAATAAGGGGGGAGTCAAACAAATTAATATAAATGAGCCAAACAATCTCAAATCTCAAATCAATGCATTTTTTTTCAAATCTCATATTTTTTTTTCATTTTTTTGTGAGATTTGATTTTAGAAAATTAATACATTATTTTTTTAAAAAATCATATATAAATTTTGTTTCCAAAAATTAAAATTAAATTTAATTTTCAATAAATATTTAAATTATAAAATCAAAAACACCCAAACAAACTATAAGTTGCAAAAGTAATTTTAAATAACTCGCATAAAACGAAAATAGTATTTAGGCACGTCCATATAAAAATAGCCTACGTGGACTTAATGTGACTTTATTCTTCTTTGGCACGTCCACATGAAGTATCGTATCATGTGTAAAAATATAATCAAGGTTAAGCAAGGTGGTCTATTGTACGTGATCATTAAGGTAATTTTCCAGGAAGGTAGGTGTGCGCTTAATGACTAGAGCATGTCTGCAGGTTGTGCTAATCATAGATCGAAAAGGGTCTACTCGTCGACTGAGATCATAAGGTTTGTTGATCGGTTTCCAAAGTTGATTCCCAAAATGTCATTATTATGTCTAATGTGGCATATTTGTGCCTTGTTATTGAAGAGGTTGTAGTTAGTTACGACAATACAGTATTACACATGTGACTTAAGCGTAACATATGTGCATATTAGCTCTGAGTGGAAGGTAAACGCACATACATATGTATCCATGATAAGCTAGTTCTACTTCAATATGAATTCTTTGCATTTTCTATGGAGAGAGTGATAAATAAATTTTTTAAAATCCATTCACATAAAAGGCAATACTATAATTTGAGCCATAATTACCATGATAATTTATGCATTTAGACGAAATAGGAGAATCATGTTATATTTTTAACATGTTTATCTTCAAAATTTTAACATTTGTGCTTTTAAATGTTACTTTTTTATATGTCAAGCAAGGATTTATAAGAGTTTGATAATTACATATATATTAACGTATTATTTTTTTAATAATTTAAAATCATGTGATATGGGTCATCGGAGCACTAAAGGCACCCATAATCTATGAGGACCAACTTTTACAAGTTTTATATTTTGATTGGTACGTCAGGTTTATATTTTTTTTATTTTTATTTTAAAAAATAAATAATTTATTATTTAATATATTTTATTTATCATTTGAATATTTGAATATTTATTTATATTCTTTTAAATTATATTTTTAATTTTAATTTATTATTATTTTTAATCTTTTTAATTATTATAACTAATTAAAAGTATATGTATATAAATAAATTATTAAAAAAATAACTAATAATCATCTAAATATAATTTTTTTCTCTAATTTATATTTTAAAATTTTATTTTAGAGAATCTCATATAAATTATTTTTTATCAAAATTATAAAATTATCTCTAATTTATAAAAGAAACAAGAAGCAGGAGTTGCAGTTGCGCCTAAGTTTTTTAATCAAAAGAAATTTATTTCTAAACTTTTTATTCACATTTCAAAAGAGCGACAAATTGTACCGGGCGGCGGCCGGCAAAGCACCAAAGACACAGACGATGAAAAAGAAATTAATTGACGAGTTTCTCTCAAAAAGAAACCCTTTAAGCGAACCCCATTCCCATTTCACTCCCAACGCTGCTGATCATCTCCTCCGACGCCGTCACCCCTTCCTCCTCTGCTGCTGCCTCCGACCACTTCTCCGCCGACTCCATCATCGGCAGAATCACAGCTTCGTGCTGCGCGGTGGTGACACGCTTGAACTTCTCCTCGCTGACCCCAAATGCCGCCGCCATCTCCGCCCCCCTCATGTTGTTCAGGAGCGAGTTCGCCCCGATCAGGAATTGGGGATGGTTCTTGTGCGGAGACGTCGTGAATCCAAGAATCTCAATCGGGCCGGACCTGGACGCGATTTGACAGAACGGGAAGTACTTGGGGATCCAGAAAACGGACCCTTCCTCCATCGTCGCCTCCGTGCCCGTTCCGTTCGGAAACACCACCTGAATCGACCCAGATCCTCGGAGCACGACTCCGTACTCGGTGGCCGATGGGTTCACGTGCGGTGCCAGCATTGAACCCTACAAAATCGAAATTAACCACTGGGCTTAATCGGTGATTGGATACGAACACTAGTAGAGAGAAGATGAAGTATGTGTTGTATATTACCGCCGTGAGATTCACGAAATAAATGCCCATGCCGGAATTGTGGAGAGGGGAGTAATCGGACTCGTCGAGGGCGATGCTCCATCCGTAATCGTTCTTGAAATCGGGGTTTTGGTCGTATAGATTGTACGATTCTGAGCCTTCCACGGTCTTCTTGTTCGTTGTTTTGGCTCTCTCTCGGTCGCGGACGAAGAAAGTGTTCAAGAGCTTCCTCCACGACCATGTCGATTGTTGTTGTTGTTGTTCATTTGGCTCGTGTTTGAGTTTTTCTTTCTGACTCAGATGCAAGAACTCTGACCATACGCTGGGTTGGCGATTTGTGTATATGATCGGCCCATCGTGCTGCCTCGTCATGATCTCCCTAAGCTCCTCCATCGACACCTATAGTGATAAGAAAAAATCTATATGAATCCAAATACCCAGAAATTGTTAAGTTACTGAAGCAAATCATAATAACTCAGCTCACATTGAATGCAGCAGAGAGGGTCTTGGGATTGAAGCCTGCGATTACGGAGTCTGTGTTTATTCCTCCACCCACGAAAAAAGACTGCAGAGAGAGAGAGAGAGAGAGAGAGAGAGAGAGAGAGAGAGAGAGAGAGAGAGAGATATTTAATGAGTTTCTTAGAAACTTCTTATCATCTCATAATTACATAATTCAATCGCAAAGTTGGTTTTGAATGAATGAACAGCTATATGTAGAATGGATTTGTATCAGTAATATTGATGTGTTTACTGTGTAATACGTACCTGGAAAGCACCACCGAGTCCCAAGCTGTCGGATGGGTCGATACTGCAGACGATGCGAAGTTTCTGGCCTTGTCCTGTGTTGACCATGTAGAAAGCAGAGCCGGCGGCGATTCTGTACACATCTCCTTCCTTCAGCTGCCTCTCCATTAACTCATCCTTGTGGATTGACCCAACCTTTGCTTCGCCTGCATGGAATTATACAGCTTTGAAATCATCGATCGATCACATTCTAAACAATAACAAAACCAAAAGCATTCGTGAAATCCTATTTTTTGAAACATGCTCGTGTGTGTTGTGTTATATATGGACCTTGGCGGACGAAGAGGATAATGGTGGAGTCGAGGTACTGGGGGATGAAGAGGCTGTGGGGTTTCATGGTGATGAAGCCGATGTGGAGTGGCCTCTCCACCATTCTGCCGCCATAGCTTCGGGCCACCGTCATGTCTCCGGCCTTGGTCTTCACCACTCGCTTCAACTCCCGAAGCAGGAAAATGTTCTTCTCCCGTCGCCGTTCCTTCCCTTCATCTTTCGGCCAGTCTTTGCTCCTCGCTGCCTCTGTCGCCACCACCACGGCGGAGAACATCCACAGCATCACCACCACCCATGGCATTGCTCTACTGTTCACCATCTCTCTTTCTCTCTCCCTCTCTTTTGATTTGGTCTTATGTTAACGTTGTTGATGTATGCAGTACCGGAGAAAGATGGGGGTGTATATAAACTATAAAGGCGAAGGAGAAGTGGTTTTGTAGGTGGGACAGGTGGCGGACATGCCGGCTCTGGATGGGGTTTGGTGGCCATTGCTGCGTCAGAAGAGTTGCGATGTAGGGAGCGATCCGATCCGATCCCTCTGTACGCGGGAGTGAGACTCGAGACTGATATACTGGAATGGTCTCACTCTCACGTCCGAAGGCAGATGCCCCTGGCAGGCTAAGACACAATGTTTAAATCGCGGATGGCTGAGTATTAAAGTACACCATTTCTAATTATCTTATCAATATTTGCATGCTCGCATGCAGCTAGTTCTTACACTTAGCAGAAAAAAGATTAATCTAGACCATTTTTTATATTTTTATAACAAATGCATTATAATAGTATAATTATAAATAAATATGGTACTTCAAAGCCCAAATTCAAAATTTACTATGAGTTACACCAGTTGTAAACACATAGGTAAATCCATATATTTATAAAAAGAATAATATGAGCCCGAAGATTAAAAAAGAAAAAAACGGTTAATTGTAATATATAACATGTGATACACAAAATAAAGAATTAATACATCCTATAAAATCTATCAAAATAAGTTACCGAAAACAAGACTATCGATTCCTATAATTTCATTATCAAAATAAGTTACCAAGAATATTCTATACTTAACGTTAATTAGCACCCCCTTAAAACTCAAGATTGGATACGTGGATGACAACTTGAGTTTACTTAATAGTTTTGGTGAAAATATCAGTGGTTTGTTAGTAGAAATTAAAGACTAGAAGCAAAAGAATATATAGTGCCAATGAATAAAGTAATAAATAATTTAAATATATTTGGTACGTTCAAAAAAATATCATTATGAACAATATGTATAGCATTTCAATTATCAAAGTAAAGTATAATATCTAGCATAAGAATGTGTGACAGTCATATCAAAGAGTAACCAACATTAACAAAAGTAATTCCAATGTAGTTGTTTGTTATTTATTTGTTATTGTTTAATACCCGTATATAATGATGGAATTAAGACCTGTGCATAGTGGGTAGGAGTGACAATTTTGCCTCGCTTCGGCCAGATTTGTTCCGCCCCAATAGGCAATCGGATTGGGTTTGAGTCTTATTTGACCCGATTCAATCCAATATTTTAAAACAAATTTAAGCTATAAAATATTCCACACAGACTCGCCCTGAAGCACCAAAACCACCAAGTTGGGTCAAGATTGGATCACACTATACAATTTCGGGTTGGGTTTGTATTGGGTAGTACCCGACCCAACCCGACTCGTTGTCATCCCAAATAGTGAGTGAAAAAAATAATATTATAAATATTATATTAAAAAAAGAAAAAAAATCTATATATAAGCTTCTTTTGTGCCCCACACACATGACATGACATAATCTTAGGGATGACAACGGGGCGGGATGGGATTGGATAGTGGGTGACTCGAACTTGTCCCGGATGAGTTCGGGTCAGGATGGGGTGGGACTAATAAGTGCGGCGGGTCAGGGTGGTCACGGCTCAAGGTAGGTCGGATTGGGTATTTTAAGATAAAACTGTTAAAAAAGCTTTTAAAATGCTTGATTGGGGCAGGGCGGCCAATATCTGTGACCGCCCTGTTTATCTTATTAGGGCGAAAAAAAGGGCCCGGGTCAGGGCGGGTCGGGCTAGAATTACCATCACTACATAATCTCATTAACCTAATGATTTGATTAGACTCCATTAGTTATTTGATTAGAACCAAGATGTTAACATGTTAGGTGTAAGTGAAAAACTTGCATAAAAAAGCCTTGTATGTAGCATATAAAAATACCAAACTGGTGGGTGTTAAGAAAAATTAAATACTACAAATCCTGGTTTGGGTCAAGGTTTGAGTAGAAAAAACTAAGCTTACATTCTTTATTGCTCTTTAAGCATGCTTTTTTTGGTTTACTATGTTCTTTTCAAAAGCTCTCTTGTGCCATAATTTAATAAACTTCTTCCTCTAGAGTATCTCCAAAAGGTTTAGCTATAGCAAAAGCTATAGTCAAATTTGATTAAATTTAACAAAAATGTGCTTCAATAGTACAACTATGTCATTAGCTAAATATAATTTCATCACACAATTGCAACATTGTCACACACCACACATGTGCAACATAACTCACAACAAGTCAAAGCAAATGCTTAATAGGCTAAAACTCAATACACAAGCTAAACTACAACTTAAAATATATGCATATAAAGTTTAAATGCAAAATAACATAACAAATCATGGTAATATATGCATAGCAAAGTGTAAACTATACCTCATCATTGGAAAGGTTCTCACATGTCTGATCGTTGAAGGATCTATAATCAATGCACATATGCCAACTACCATCAGTTTTTTAACCAAAAGTATCGAAGAAGAGTAGGGACTTTGATTCTCTCTAATGATACCTGTGTATAGAAGTTTCTTAAAATATTTCTCCTTTATGGTAAAATGGGTAACTGTATGGTCTAACTGAGATAGGTAAGGAACCCTCTTTGAGAGGAAATTAGTAATTCTGGCTTTTAAAGGGAGGTAACTTTGTAGGTTATTGGTAATATGTCTGGAAATTCTGCAATAATCTTGTGCATCCATCCTGGAAATTATTATGTAACTTCAACTGATTGGGAAATTTGTAGAAACAACTACTTTTGAACTTTCTAAAATCCATCTTTTCAGGTGTTTGAATCCCCACTAAAACTGTAGTGTTAAAGTATTCAAATCTCATACAATTTGTCCAATAGACTTCAACCATGATACTTCAAGAGCCATATCTCAACTTACCAAAGGTAATGCAAATAGCTCTACCTCTATGACAAAATTTTGAACCTTCACCGATGCCTTTGTTATTGTCAACTTGCATGTCACTATCTCTTGATCAAATTGGAGTCAATGAAGTTGTGGGTGTTACTTGAATCCACTAAGATTATTAGCTGGTGCTTGCCTATGTACCTCTCAAGCTGCATTGTATTAATTATTTACACTCCACTAATTGTATTCAAGGAGATTTTAACATCATGTAGTTCCTCTTCATCCTCTTCATACTTTGTTTCAATAAGAAATAACTTAGGGAATCTACATTCATGGTTTGAACTTCAATTTTCATCCCAATTTCATCACCTCTTTCGATGCCCTACTATCCACGACCAAGATATTCCTGTTCTTGATGCTTCTTATTGTTATAGAATCAACATCATTAGTACTGTGGACATGTTCTTCTCCAAGCAATCATCAAGTTTGCTAGTGGTTGATTTTGAACTCTCTCTAATTTCTCTTATTTGATGTTCGAACAGTGCAACCAATCATTTCTCCGTAGATGCCATAGTATACCAATGAACTCCTCTCGCAACAACTGTAACCCTGGTGCAAATTCATTTTGTAGATTTTACGTTCCTCACATGTTTTCCTCTATTATCGGATTCAAATTGAATGGCCCTTGAATCGTTAGGGATCTAATAACAATTGCATTAGCCTTCTTTACATTGTTGGGAAGGAAAGTATTTTCAAGAAGAAAAGAATCAAGAAGAAACAAATGTATACTTAGAGCACTAACAATAGCTTCCCAAAAAGTTTCCCTAAATTTACAGTTTTAAACTACTTTTTGATTCCCTATATAAATATACATCACAATAGATTCCCTAAATCATTCTCTATATCATTAAAAAATATTTTATACTATTTATTTTATTTAATAATAAATTATTTATAATTTAATATGAAATAAAAGTTAATGTTATATGAAATGTGAAGGAGAGAGGTGAGAATTTTTTTTAGATATAATTTAATAATTATAGGGAGTAAATAGTGCTTTCAGTATATTGACAAACATTGTACAAATCTTATAGAGAAAGTTAAATATAGGATATATGTTGTGAGAATAATTTTATAAATTCTTAATTTTTTCCCTAAATATAAAGAAACGGACCTATATAGGGAATCTGCTACTAGTGCTCTAACTTACTTTACATTCAATGCCTTAGAGCATCTCTAATCTATTAGCAAAAGTAAAAACAAAAGATATATTTGGCTAAAATTCTTCTCCAATCCATTAGCTAAACTATTAGTAAAAGTCAAAAAAAAAAAAAGCAAATAAAGCTTTAGTTGATCTTGCCAGCTCAACTTATACCATCCCTACCCTTTCAATCTAGGTCGTCGCTCCTCTACCCCCTCCACAATCCAGTGTTGCGCATCGTCCTCCTCCATGGCGTCAACCCCTCCCGTCGGCCCCCTCCGATCCTCCCATCCCTCTGCATCCGTCGGCCGTAGCCCCGGCCGTCGCTCCCCATCTCCCTCCATCGACCGTCATCCCCATCGCCCGTCACCCCCATCTCCCCCATCGACAGTTATCTCTGTCGCTTGTCACCCCCTTCCCAGCACCTCCCTCTCCCTATGCGCGCATTGCTGTTCCTCACCCCTCTGTCTGCATGCGTTTTCAGTAGATCTAGGGTTCAGAAGGTAAGGGTAAAAGTGATATAAATAAAATTTAAGCAAAAATATATATGATATAGGATTAAAGTAACATTAGCTAAAGTGATACGGTAGAAAACTAAATATAGCTTTAGCTTCCATTTAGCTCTTAGAGCATCTCCAATGCATTAGGTAAAGGCATAGCTAAAGCTATATTTAGCTAAAAATCTTCTCCAATGCATTAGTTAAATGCATAGTTAAAGCAAAAAAGAAAGCAAAATGTGACTTTTATTTTTTGCTTTAGCTGGACATGCCATGTCATCAAAAAATCCTAATTGTCCCATATACCCTCTCTCCCCCCCGTTGCTCTTCCGTCCCCACCCCCTTGCGTCTTCATCTTCCTTTTTGGGTTCAACGTTTTGGAGGCGATCATACTTTCCCAAACAAATTGATATTGGATCATTCCATTACTGAGTACACATGTATTTCTACAAGAATTTAATATTACGTCCCTTCTCTCTAATTTTGATGGCATCTTACAGAAGCCTACTCAAAAGAACGTGATTTTTCAGGCGTTTCCCTTCCCTCGTTGCGCGCCCAGCCTCCCCCGTCGCGCCCCCGCCCCAAGCATCCCCGTCGCACCCCGTCCCCCGTCGCCCACCGCTCTCCAAGCTGCCATCGTGGCTCCTGCCATCCGCCACGACTCCTATGATTTCCAGATCCAATTCATCAAAACGAGCTTTCATGGCGGTTTGATCTTTCAAACTTAGATTGAATACCATTTACGAAAGCTCTGTGCTCCTCGATTCCTTCCGTCGATCTTACGCCGTCATTCAATAATCCAGATCTGTACATGATGACCTCGTCGCACGCCCAGCCTCCCCCTTTGTTTGCTGTGAGCTTAATTCATACCTGCGTTCAATTAGGGATTTGAAAAAGATAATAAAGGGTAAATTGGAAAAATTAATTGTTAAGCAAAAAAATAAATGATGCAGCATTAGAGTGTTATTAAGTAAAATATTACTGTAGCAAGTTAAATATGACTTTAGCTCATTTTAGAGCATCTCCAACAATAATATGTATTTTATCTTCACACGTAGAGAATTTTTTATTTGTGAAGAGTGTTTTTTTCTTCTAACTCCAACAACACTCTTCATTTCAACTTTATTTGTATTAAAATAATAACTTTTATTATATTTTTAATATAATAAACTTTCATTTGGAGAGAGAAGAGAGGAAAGAGAAAATAACAAATATTAAAATAATATGTGAAGAATGAATAGTGACTCTTCAAAAATGAAGAGTCACTATAGTTTTTTCTACATGTGGAGAGTTGAAGAGTTTGTTAGAGCTTTTTTTTTTTGCATTTGCCTCTTATAGAAATATATATATTTAAATCATCACGTGACTAACGGGTCTAACTTCCGAATTCAAATCTTATGATGCAGGTCGCCACCGGAGCCCCCACACACCACATAACGGTCTCTGCGCCCAATCCTCGGAGGCGTACCCGGACGCGGCGGCGAGTACCTGAAAAACCGCTCTCGGACCCGTCAATGTCCCCCCCACTATCCTCCGACATAGTCTCTATCGACGACACCACCACCACTCGCATAGACCTCGTCCCTGATAACCCAATCACCGACACCGAAGCCGACACCGTCCCTAAAATCGCCGTTGAGATCGTCAGCGATGAAGAGATGGCCATGCTAGACGCCGCCCTGTCCGCCGTCCGCTCCAATTTCTTCGCCTCCTCGCTGTCTCCGCCGAAGCTTTGTTTAAACGCGAGGTCCCTTCGGTCCATCGCGCTCGTCTCCAAGAGGCAGCTATCGGGTTGCTCCGGGTCCGGACCCGGTTCGGTCGACGACATTGAGGATTCGGGCGGCTTCGGGGCTTCCCAGAAGAGAATTAGGGCGAATGAATCGCTGTTGCGTAGGTTTCGGAGAAAGAGAGGGCTGTCAGTCACCGACATCACTGCCACGGTATGGGATTGGATCATCGGATTCATGTGTTTGCTGTTTTGTTTGTGCTTTTGGAAATGGGTCTGGATTCTCCTTTGCTAGTCTTAAATTTGTATTGGTTATCATACGTCGAGTGTTGGACGGTTGAACCTTAAAGGCTTGGGTTTGCATTTTGCAATGTTTTGATCATTGTTGTCTTGCTAGATTCTGATTTAAGATATTATAGTTTTAGGTTCTGGCATCGTATATACAAATCTGAGTATTGGGATTAACGAAGATATTAGTTAGGATCACGCCTGCATTGTTTTGGATGTATAATTAATGCCTGGGTTTAGTTGTTTATAAGCTTTTATCTGATCTTTGTCCTTGTTTTATTTTAACTGTAGGAATGGTGTGAAAAGCAAATGGAGTTTGTTCTTTTTCTTGGAAAGAAGAAGGAAACTAAAGCTATGAGGGCAGGTTCTGCTCGCCACATAAAACTTGAAGAAGAGGTATCCTTGCTAATTTTCTGTCATAAAACTTCTTTGAGTATCATTGACGACTTTCCTGCCTGTAGATGTTAAATTTGAAATGAGTTTTGTGGTAATTATTATATAATTTCGTTGAGCCCCTTGATCATCTTATTGAACTCGAACATCTATTAGTTTATCATGACTTGTCTAGCTGTGATTATCTTCTTCAAATATATGTGCACATAAGTAGGGGTTAAGATGAACGACTGACATTTAAAAAATTATTAAAATTATTATTTGTTTAAATACTTAAATTTTTTGTTTCTAAAATCTTAAAAAATCCAATATATTTTAAGTGATATAAATTTCATTGTACATCACATATTCATAAAGTATTTATAATAATTTTTTTCAATTTCTAATATTGAACATTCTCAAAACATTACTTACCAAAAAGAAACATTCTTGAAATATTGATTTGAGTCATTTAATTATAAGAAGCATCCCTTAATATAAGATTGTATGAGATAATATGGCGTATGAAAAAAAAAGTTTGGTGTGGTAAAAAAATCATGTCCATTACATAACATGTGTTACGTCTGCTTTCTATTATACCTTTGACTGTTACATTATGTTGCCATTTTCACTATTTAAAACACTAATTGCAGGTCTATCTTTAAACTTTTAGCCTAGAAAATTGTTCTAATTTTGTACTTGTGCTCATTTTTTATTTGTCAGGAACATGATGTTGGATGTATTCTTAGAAATCTATTTACATTTTTGTGTGACCTCTATGCATTGATTGACTTTCTCAATTAGTGGCTTGTTTTCTATGTATGTCATCTTTGCACCTGTTATCCTCATTTCTTAATCATAACGTGTTCAGGTTGTGAAAAAAGTGAAAGTTCGTACTAAATCTGTTGAAGATGTTTGGGCTGTGAAGCTCATAAATTTCATTGTTGGTGTGAACCAGTTATTGTTTGAAGGATTAACACGTGAGCTACCTCTGTGAGTTTTGTTTTTATAATTCTTTATATTTTCAAATTTTTGGCTCGTCCAGGAATCGTTGCCAACTGCTGCGTATTAATGATGTCACGATATCTATCAAATTTTATACATAACTTTGTCTTTTTCATAACACATGTTTTATCAGAATAGGCTGCGTCAATGGTGTATGGACTATAGGAGTACTGGATGAAATCCAAATGCCAGGAACTGGAACTGAGAAAAACCCAAAATTAATCGACACAAAAACTCGTGTCAGAGCTACCCTTCCTGCTGAACCACAGCAAAGGAATGGACGGTATTCATCTCACTGCTTCTGGTTTTGTGATGTTGAGTAGAAGCGTTTGTTATTTAATGCATTTATATCTTTAGTGGAGGTCACCACATTATCCAATATGTGTGTTCTGTTTTGATGTATTTATGTAAAACAGTAAATTTTATTGATTTCATTAATTAAGAAGTGCCGATTTTCTTTCACAGGCTTCAAGTAATGTGCTACAAGTTATTGTGGGACAATTTAGCAGCTGATAATTTCCCTTCTGAACAATTTTTTGATTTCTTTGCGCTAAATCGACACTATATTTTATCTGAAGAAATCAGAAATCGTCTTCCTGCACTGGACCAAGAGGTATAAGTCTCTCCATCTTAAAGTCCTAATTTTGTTTTTTCTGAAGACAATTATTCCATAAATTGGGACAATGGGACTGGCCAGAGCTAAATACCCCAACAATTTACACAATGTTTTAAATGCAACTGAAGGTGCTACAGCAGTGGCGCATTACTTGAGATTTGTTTGTTTAGGATGGTACAAAGTAAATTATTTGAACTAATATGTAATTAAAAGTGTCTAAAAATACTAACTAAAACATTTAAAAAAAAACTCTTTTCTTGATGTTAGATTCATTGGGGCTTTGTCTATTAATTACTTTTCATCTCATTTTAGAATTTGGAGACCCTTGATGATTTAGTTAAGTGGTTCAGATGTACTTGTTCTGTGCTGCCTCCGGCTCATGATGAGCTCATGTTGAGGTGAGTTTTCAATCTATGGCTGCTGCATCCATATTTATGATGTTATGGTAATTTGAATGGTTGCTTTGGGGCAGATATGAGTTCCAAAAGGATCACTCTTTGCTCGGTGAAGACAACTTTTTATATGACTCAGATTGGCTTAAGAGTCAGCTAGAAGGCTGTCTTGAGTTCTGGTCGGGAGAGCGAGAGGCAAGGTACACTCCGGAGGAAGAGCGTTGGAAATGCCAGTTTTGTCAGTTTGCTTCTGTTTGTCCAGCAATGAACAGATACTAAGAGCACGCCGAACTAGAAGATTACCCGACTGTATCCCCTAATTTTTTTCAAGATCAGATGGGCTTCCCAGTAAAGGCAGTGGTCTGAAATTGCAGCCTTTGCAAAGCAGAAAACAAGACTGTCCTTCCCCAACCTCAGGCTTTGCGACCCATTGGTATTCTGGGGCATGTACCATCTTATGTATATTTCTGCATTTGATTTGTAATTTGTTGTTTATTGTTATGTATGGAATTGATGTTGATTGTAAATTTTATAAATTTACAACGATATTCCAAATTTTACATTCCAAACATGTATCCATGTAGAAATAACCATGAAATATATTGCCATAGGATGACCATTACAACGACCCAAATATGTTGTGAGTTGATGACATTTGTAGTGTTGTTTTTCTTGGCTAACTTTTTTTTTTGAACTAGCTAATCACATGTCTATGTCTACTTGATGAGAAGTCAATGTAAATATAAAATTTAATGAATATTAGAAAAATAGTTGGTATTGAAAAACTAAAATATTAAATAGATAGTTTTTTTTATCATCTCTCATCTTTCTTCTGTGTTGGTGCTATCTTGAGCAAGGTTTAAAGGTTCATTATACTTCAGCAAATATTTTTTGGGAAGTCATGCTCTAATCTTATTAACTATGTGATTCTTTTGTGTAGCTCATCAATAAAGGGTTAAATAGGTAAGATTTTAGCTATATTAAATTTATAATTTTCGCCAAATTTGACAATGTCTTGTAGATTTATCTTTTTTTTCCTCTCTCCAAAATTAGCAAAATGGAAAAAAAAAACTCTATCTCATCTCATTCACATGATGTTTATATTTTTTTAAATATTATTATTTTGATACAATGTAGGTTTATAAAGAGGTAGACTTTAGTTTTATATAAGTTTATAAAAAATGATATTTTTGATAAAAAAAATTAAAAAATGATATTATTCTTAATAGTTAAACAAAACTTGAATTTATAATACTTTGTTGACATAACATATTTAATTTATTATGCCACACGTTTAATAGCTTAATGGTTAAGAGCATCTCTAATACCATTTTCAATCCCTTCGTTTTATTTTAACTTTTTAAGATCTTTTTATTAATTCATGTGAGAAATAATAAATGTAATAAAAAAATAATATTATATAATATAAAGAGTAAATAGTAACTATGTACAAATAAATAATGACTGTAATATTTTTTTAATATAAAAAGAAAAATGAAGAGTATGTGGAAGAATATTTTGAAATTTGACTTTCTAATATAAGTCTTTTGATGTTTTAATAGTACGTCTAGATTTTCTGAAAGGTTTTGTGAAAATATTCATGAACACATTTCACATCTTTTATTACTTTTCAAATATTATAATAAATATAAAGTGAAAACCCTTCTCATACTTTTTAACCTTTTCCATTAAACTTTAAATACTTATAAACAAAAAAACCTTTGACATAGTTATTCCTTTTAAAGATATACCATTATTATCATTGCAAAATTTTATTTAAAATAATAATATTCTTTTATGATTATATGTTAAAGTGGATTATTTGTTAATTTCTAATCGTATCATTTACAAATATTTTAATAAAAGTCAATATTATTATTGTTATAATTTTTTAAAATTATATTTAAATAACAGAGAATTTTAAAATATTTTGCTAGTAATAAATAACTATATTTTTAATATCATCTAGTTAAACAATATAATTTTGACTTTCGAAATTAGAATAGAAACACAAATTTTAAATAAGATTCAAATTTATAAAATTAGTTGTGTGTTGTATTATATTTTAATAGGTAAACAAATTGGAATGACCATTTTATCATGTATACGAGAAAGGTTATCCAATCGAAATGGCTACTATAGGTATGTTAAAATTTTAAAATTGAAGTAGTATCCGATCCAATTATCCATTTATACGCAATACGTTTTATAAATATATTATAAAATATTCAATAATAAATCATTTATTTTTTATAACCAATTTTTTAAATTTAATAATAATAATAATATGTTGTCATAATATTTATTTTTTTATCTAATTAAAAATATGTATTAATTAGATTCCCCATAGAAATTGGTTTTTAGTTAATATTAAAAAGAGAGAGGAAAAAGAAAAACAGACCACCTAAACCTAAAAGGCAGCGGCACGCCGACACCGCTCTGGCTTCGCTATCTCTCTCTCCCTCTAACCTGACACTCGCCGAGAAAGAGAGCGGGAGGGTGCGCGGCGTTGTCAATGGCGGAGAGTAACAGGAAGAAGAACAAGCCTAACATACTGGTGACCGGAACTCCCGGTACGGGGAAGTCGACGACGTCATCTCAGCTGGCCGAGGCCACCCAGCTCCGTCACATCAGCGTCAGCGACCTCGTCAAGCAGAAGAACTTGCACGAGGGATTCGACCCCGATTCCGACTCTTACATCATTAACGAAGATCTGGTAAACAATCCCTTTTCTAGAAACCTCGTACTTCAACCACTCGCTCACTCCAATTTGTAGAATTGGATGTTGTAACTGCTTTGTCTCAAAATTTCTAAAAAAGCATGAAAACCAGCTTTAATCGTAAATACGTATTTGCGGGGGTTGAAAAGTCGCATCAAATTTGTATCAGTGATTGTGCCCAGACGTGGGCTGATGATTTGTTTGAAGGTTTGTATTGTTGTTCAACTTAACAATGTTCAATTCGTTCGGGTTATATAAGAAATCTGCCTCCTTGGGGGCAAGCTTTGCATTTTTATTTTTTTTCATCATTACTGTGTTTTATTCTACAATTTTTAATTCCTCTCCAAACACAGAAATGATGATGCTTGAGCTATTATGTTGTTGAATGCATACGATTGAGGATGGGTTTTCAAGTTTTGAATGCTTGGGTATTTTTTTTATTAGAATTAGAAAGTTTTCTGTTCCCAAAATTGGGGTTATTTAATATTAGGGAATGTAGTGTAGCTGTGACTCCTAGGAGCAAATTGTTTTACGTATATAACTCGTCTGATATTAATATGATATTTCATGAAGTGAGACTCTTCTTCAAATTATAAAATAGCACATTTTTGACGATTTATTGATTATGAATAGTTTTTGATGATTTTATTATCCTTATGATGTGAATATATGAAATCTTTAGTTGGGTGGAGGGTCATCCTTGAAGCATGGATGAAAATTGATTATTGATCAACGAATGGCTTTTAGATTTTATCTCTTTATTCTGTTATTGACGATTTGATTCATCATATCCATGTGTTACTACTACTTGTTCTATGGTCATTTTAGATCTGTGATGAGCTTGAAGATATGATGGAAGAGGGCGGGAACATCATTGATTACCATGGATGTGATTTCTTTCCTGAGCGATGGTTTGACCGTGTAGTGGTGCTCCAAACTGACAACACTCTTTTGTATGATCGCTTGAGTAGGAGGTACCGAGTAAAGACCCTCTGCATCTTTCTCATGTTATCTCATTCTCATTTTTTCTACTTCTTCAATGCAGAGGTTACTCGGAGGAAAAACGGATGAATAACCTGGAATGTGAAATCTTTCAAGTATTGCTCCAGGAGGCAAGAGAAAGTTATCCTGAGGATATCGTGGTTGCTCTGAAGAGCGATTCAATAGATGATATGACCAAAAATGTGGAAACTCTTACAGCTTGGGTTAGAACTTGGTGCCCAACGTCCTAGCTACAAAGTCATCCTTGGTCCTTCACGTGTTGTTCCTCTCTCATGTGACACTATCTAGTTAGTTTGTGTTTTCAATTTTTTTTAAATGTTGCTGGGTGAGTTTTGATGTGTACGTTGACATTATCAAACATTATTTACACAAGGCTAGTTTTTATAGATATGGAATAGGACAATGACCATGGAGAAAAATACAAACTCAGCTGTTGTACTGATTCTTGCAGCCCTATTAGTTTTTGTCAAAATCTGGGAAGCGGTCCCTATGGTGGTAAACAAAGCTAACTTTCAGTAGGAGATTGCAGTCTCCATGGGACGAGTCTCTGATGCAAGTGACGTAACAGCTAATTTTCAGTGGAGCTTAAATCAGATATTCCTAGTAAGAAAGGAGTATTTCAACCAAGAAGGAAAGAAAATAGAAGGCATCATGTGTGTTTCAAATTGAGTATTTCAGTAACCAAAATTTGTTTTTGGTCATACAAATCAACCCATTAAACAGATTTAGATTATGTTTTTAAATAATGAAGCAAGGGCGGGTTCAACATTCATAAATTGTTCAAGACTCAAGAGGCTGATTGGGAAGGGTCCGGTCGTGTTCAGGTATCAGAAAGATCTCTATAGTTGATTTCTGAAAATCTGATACCATTGTAATATACCTGCTATGCTGCCGTAATTACAATGTGTATCGAAATAGAAATTGGGTTTTGCTGCAACAGGTGGTCTGGAGTATTTTTTTTTGTCATTTGGCTTTGCACATGAACTGATCGATAAAGTGCTTGAGAGAGATGGTGGTGACATGCCTTTAATTTCATAGCTGGGTTGCTCTTATTCCCACCAAAACCTTGTAAGAACAGGAAAATAAATAATGGTTCTAATTTCATGTACGATTTTTTTCAATAAATGTTTTTAGTTGTTAGCAATTACGTGATATAATATTCACCGTATAATATGCTTTTAAAAAATAGTGATATTGCATTATTTGACTACAAATCAGGTTGATTCATAGTATTATATTTTTTTAACATAAATAAGTAGGATTGATTGATCTGAAGATCACAACTTTATGTTTTTTTTTGCCGTCAAGTTTGTCGATTGTAGGGAGAACTTGTTTTGTATGATTATGGGGATGGTCTAATTTTCTGAACTTCCGTGGATGTCCTAGCCAAGAGCTGTATATATCTTTCACAAAGCTTCCACTTTAAACTGCCGGTATATATTGGTGATGAGATTGCTGGCGAGTTCCAAACAGTTCATATAAGAGAGAACAAGAAAAGATATTTGTAAGCTTAAGGGCCTGTATGTTTTTCCGTATTTTGTATCATGATTATTTTATTAAAGTTGTATGTTAATCCTAATTTGTATGTAAAAAAAAAACAAGTTTTGTATTTGGTTTTTTATAATTGAAATGATGAATTTTTTTAAAAAGATGTTTTGCCCGGGAAAAAGAGAATATGATAGACTCAATTAAAGTGAAAGTAGAGTGAAAAAATAGAAAAATATATCTGATTGTAATAAAAATTAATTTTAAATTTAAAAATAGAAAAAATAAGATGTGGTTTCAAAAACAGTCATAGAACTCGCTTAAATTTCAAGTAAAGATTTAAATCTTGTATATCAAATACGTTTTTGAATCAAATCGAGCGTGTGTACCGGCTAAATTATTCAAACGGCTTCTATAACTCATTCATATTTTTTAACTCAATGTTTTTCTATGCCCCTTGAATTGGGTTATTTTTATGCGGTTTAGAGCATAGTTTTCAACGAAGCGCTTCAAAAATTGTGGGTCACTCACTGACGATGGTGATGCTATGGCAAGCTTACGGACTCTAGTAATGGAACAAATGCCTTCAATGAACTAGTCTAAACAGATTTTGAGGTAACAAATTGTAGAATAGTAAACTAAGTAAAAGGTATGCCCAAATTTCAAGCTAAGAAATGTTTTATTGGTTTATTTATTTGTTTTTTTTTTTTTTTGCAAAAAGAGCATTTAAACATCTGAGAGAGCATCTCTTGACTCTTGAGACATCAAGACAGCGATGTAGTAAACAAGGCATCTAGATTTCTGCTCATGGTAAATATTCTGATTCTTTTCGCATGCTCCATTTCCTTTTCAAAATTTCATGTAGTCCTACACCTTGAGGAGTCGGGCACCCAGCTGAACACTAAAGGCCATACTCAATGTTAAATGAATTCATTCACATGTGAAGTTGTGTCACCTCATGCGTACTTGTTCATGCTCATATTCCAGTGCACTTGACGGCTGATGCCTAGAAAACCGGTTCTCAATAAGGCTCCTGGGTGGCACCCTCAAGGTCACATTTCTCCTGTCCATGCCAGCTCCTTTTGCTCTCCAGAAATTCGAACTGGTTATGAAATATCCGACTGAGCTCGCACATTCATATCATACGGCTGTCTTGTTTTACTGGCTTACCTGCCAGCTCAAACACGACAACCAGCATGCACCCGACACACATCCACTTCCAATAAAACGGTCTGGTTTCTGACTTCACCATCAACTAGATGTAGCATACATCAGTGCAAACTCCTTTACATTAAACCTGGACTCCATAAGAATTGGAAGTGAGACGTCTTAACTTTGTAGTCGCTTATATGTTGGTTAAGTCCCTCTCATGTCGGAGTTATTGTATGCTCGTGGACAGTCTAGGAATTCAATTAGGTGGACCATCATGGCATCATCTTTGTTTGAATCTGTATAAATTTGAAGTGCCTACGGGAGAAGACTTAGGGAGATGCTTTGTTTACATGTATACATGTATCCACAATTCCATAAGCATGGGAATTATGCAACAAATACCCGAGGCTTATATAATGTTGATTTGCATGCAAGCGTTCACATTCTTAAGTTGCCAAAATCGAATTTGGTTTATGAAGTTGCTGCATATGTGGGACTCGTATGCCCAAATGGTACTTACTACATGATGCTTGGATCTCCGTAAAGGAAGTGAAGTGATATCAAATATGATTAATGGTTGTTTCAAGTTTATACTGTCCAAAATATGTACTCATTCAAGGTGGAATAATTTAATGATGTTCTTTGAATATTGTAATTATATTTATATTTTAAAAATTCAAACACTCTTATTTAATTTTCATATTATATTTATTCAAAAAAACAAATTTTCAAATATGTTCTAAAACTTAAATAATTTTTTTAAAATTTTATATTCAAATAATATTATTCAAATAATTTTTATTAATATTTTTATAAAAAACAACTTAATCAATTCACATAATTGATAAGTAGGTATGTTAATAAATTTGGTAAGTATATTTATCTTTTTAAAAATGTCCACCTTAAATGACCACACGATTCATCACACATTTTTACAAATATCTTCAGAAAAACACTTCAAAATAAGATAGGGAGAACAATTGCAGCCAATACTCAAATGGCATATTGGGATAAGAATAAATGTATTGTTACCATTTCAAAAGTATAGGGGCCGAATGCATTCAAAAAAGAGTGAAAACTCTCAAATTTAATATTACCTCCACCCTGAAAACCTTAGAAAATAGTACAAATTTGGGCAGAAGCTCAATTCCTATCCCATGTTGGAAGTATTTCCAGCCTATCCTACTCGAGATTGGTCTCCCCAGTTCCACAGTATCTCTACCTGCCATATAATACTCAAAAGCAGCATCATTACATAACACAGGTTCGCTTAGCCGGGCCTCAGAAAAACTCCAATGTACCCGACAAACTAATGGGCGGGTTTACGTCAACTCTAGTAGCCTTCCCTTCTGAATGCAGTTGTGGTAATATGTTAGCATCCTTGGCAGCAACTCCCGCCCCAGTCCAAAGCGTGACATGGGGCCACTGATTTTTCGAGTTTATCTTCTCACCATCTACGGAGCCAAGGCTGGTCTCAAATGCAGCCATTTTCTCAGAGAAGAACAAAGCATTCAGATGAACAGGGACCTGCCGATGGAGGTAGACACCATAATTTGCCACGGCTGTGACACCATGACTTCGCTTGTGAGCTAGAGTCACATGAGCCTTTGTGAGATTCCTTTCTATATTCTTGTCTTTGAGGAAAGCTTCAACCTTGGGGTTAGTAGCAGACAACTGCATAGATAAAACAAGCCACGTATCAGGGGCGCTGGAAGCCAGAAATAGCACCGTTTCGTTCCCCTTCTTGACCCCTTTGATACATCCTTTTTTTATATATATAATCATAATATATATATAATTTCTCGTTCCCTTTATAAATTTAGGTAGCATCTTATATACTGTATAGGAATGCAGGTTACGAATAAGTTTCACCTTTCTAAAATCTGGAAAAGAAATTCAGTGGCCTCAAAATGAATATAATGAAGCTTGGGTAGGTATCATAAGTTTACTTACATTAAGAAGGCCGCTTTGTATTTCTGTAACAGGCAAACTAACAGCAGCAAAAACAACAGTCCCAACCTTCCTTTTCTCCGTACTAGGAATTTTGTAATCACCCTTTAAGATGATTGTCAACTGTTTCCGTGTTTGATCAACAACATCTGCATACGGTACCTAGAAATATGCATTTTATTCAGAACATTAGAGTTTAGAACTATGGGAATGTCCTGCCAGTTTGCATGCGAAGTAAATGTGTTGATCAACACAGAAAAGAAAAGAAAAGAAAATACTAGACATACATAACAAGAAAAGTACTAACCTGAATGGAATTCAAATGGCCAGCATAGCTTAATAATGTCTCTCGTAATTTCTTCTCCCATTTAACCCATTCTGCTGCATAAGATCCTTTAGTGGAGTCCAACCTACGCTCAAAATGACAAGATCATGTAAAATTTTTCTAGTAGTATTAATTGACAATAACAGGTTACATTAGAAGATAACTAAGACTAAACATCTTCCATTTGAAAAATATTTTTCTGAAATTATTCTCTAATAATGTAATTTTTTCTGTTGTTTAGGGGAAAAAACCAACCCACTAAGTTCTAAAAACAACATTTCTACGTGGAACAACACCTTGTCTGCACATCCCAACTCCCACGGTAGTGTACCAAACCCACAAAGGCGAGGATAGGTGGGGCTGGGATTCAGTATATGGACATAGGCGAGGATAGGTGGTCTGGTGTGGGAGTTGGAGACAGGTGGTTGAAGCACAGTGGAGCTGTGGTAGCCAGTGGCATTAAGGAATCTAGCCCTGTCTGTCGATTCTTGGGGAAGCAAGACAAAAAGATGAGAGAGCATGAATTGGAAAGTGACTTCCGAACTTAAATCCAGAAGTCGTTTTCCATTGACTTATTTTCCTCATCTCACCAAACACTAGAAATTTAGGAAAATGCTTTCTAGGAACTCATTTTTATGCCCAAGAATGAAGCTAAAAAAACCGGAGCATGGATTCCTATATGTATTAATAATTTAACACAACAAATGTTTTAGAAGACAATATCCACTAGTTCAAAGCATTGTTTTAATGAATAGAGTTTTAATGAATAGAACTGTCCGGTCATTCTACGTAAAACAATTGTTAATAATAAAAGAAAAACAATAATAAGATAATATGACTTCATCCAAGAATATATAAACATTTGAAATTAATGAGCTAATGAGTATTATTTTTCATCAAAACTAAATTAAACCTTAAATTTAATTAAAAAGCAACAACCCCCTAAAACCATAATGATTGTCGAAATTTCATTTTTGTTTGCCCCAATATAATGCCCAATTTCTACATCTTAGCTGCCTTTCATTCAATTTAATTTATAATTTTTTTATGAGGAAACATGCATTCAATTATGAGGAAACAGGTACGTAATAATTGGTTACATCCTTAAAATATAGAGGAATGATTCAGAACAAATGAAATTTTCTTAAATTCTTATAGAAGCTTGAGAATCACCGTGAGACAAAGGGAGTGTATCTCTGTGTGTGTATGTGTTTTGCTTTTTACAAGAATATCACCAGCATGTTTAACGGGACTTGAATTCTCTCAGCAATATCATGAAAACAAAGCATGAAATGAGCTATATAAAATATTAGAAATTTGTATTGCCCTACTCACATCAGGGTTTCTATTTTCTAATGTTGTTTCTATTTATTACAGGAAACAGAATTTTATTAATATCAATATGATTAGAAGGCATATTTCATGGCCCAGGACACAATTAAAATACAGTAAAATTTCAGATTCTCTCCTTCAATAGCAGCATATCAATAATGTATTACCTTCCATGCCTACATTTATGAAGATGATAAAGATTTATTCCTTCTTCCAGCGTAGACTTGAGTGGATCAGGGAGAGGGCTCCTATAACATCAAGGAAACACAAGCTCACAATTCCAAAGGAAAACATAGGACATACAACAAGCAAGTACTAATACTGTTGTTAAAACATGAATAACAAATTTATTATTAAGCATAGAATATAGTCCAAGAACACAGTTTCAGCAAGAAGGAAAAGTGCTAAGGTACTGTCGTTAGCAAGTGGCAGAACAATTGCATCAGATGCTATGATATATAAAGGCCCACAAAGAACACGCATTTTAAAAATCAATAAATAATATTACCGCATTGAAAAGTAATTGTACTCAAATAAGCTAGAAAGAAAACAATAAACAATAACTGAGTCAAACTTATACAATAATGAGCTGAACTTGTACAATGAACTCGAACTCGAGTCAAACTTAATTGAGCGAGTATTGAACGAGCTATTGAGCATGTCACTTATTTAAAGGTATATATTTAATAAATTTTTAAACGATCCGAACCAAACTGAACTTGTATAATAATCGAGTTGAATCGAGTTAAACTTATACAATTGAACAAGCTATTGAGTATGTCATCGATTCTTTTAAAATTTTATTATACTTAATTTTAATTTCTTTTTGAAATACATACTTCAAGCTTACAATTAAAAATTATAGACTTCAAATAAAAACCTATCAAATAAAATTTATTTTTTAAATTTACAATTCAGCACAAACTTAAAAAAATAAAATATAAAAACTAAAATACCTATGTCCCCACCGAAACGGACGGGCTTGATAAATCCAACGATTTTTTAGGCGCATCAAAATAAATTGACAGGGTTGGTAAACAAGGAAAAAAACATTCTTCAAATTACGATTCTGATAACTTTCGGCGTCGCCCAGACGTCTCGAAAAGTTTTTAAAAATCAAACTGTTCATAAGTAAAAATGTGATTATAAACAAAAATACGTTCATTCAAACATTTGTTCATTAACAAAATTCCCCCAAGCACCCTCTGAATAATGATAAATAGCCAGTGGACACCAAATTTTTTAGCATTTAAGATTTGCATATTCCAACACAACGAACGATAAACCACTAATTTTAATATAAAGGCCCACAAAGAACACGCATTTTAAAAATCAATAAATAATATTACCGCATTGAAAAGTAATTGTACTCAAATAGGCTAGAAAGAAAACAATAAACAATGAGTAAAAGTCTAAACAAAGCATTACAAAACATTTTAAAAAAATCCAACAAAAATTACATGGCATGCATATCTAATTACAACATAAATAATCTCAAACAAAGTAATTAAGAAAGATGAATAGGTATCTTGTAAGCTTAAAAAGCACGGGACAATGCTTAAATGGATAGCCAAGCCACTAGAAAGGACAGTTTAATAATAACAATAATAATAATAACTTTATTGCATTCAATGACCTATGTTTCTTTCTCGAAAACACAATCAACTGAATTTCATAAATAATATTGCATTTCCAAAATCGACAATTGATCCTAAATACAGTTTTGATTACGAAAGAGCTACAGGTAATTAAAAAGAAGCTAACTTGTATTATTAAATTATCATACACTATTTGTCTTTGTTATTGATGAACTAGGCTACTCCAAAACAATGCTTGTAATGATAACAGGAAATGAACTGCTGCTCCCCAACAAAAATATAACTGAACCTTGATCCAATTAGATGGATACAAAAAACAATGGGAAGCATAAATAAAGAGCAAACAAATATTAAACACATTTTTTGGAATTATTGGAATTCTTATGCTTTTGACTGACATCAAAATGACAACCATAGTTTTTCTAAACAGATAACAAAGTGAGAAAAGGTGGGAAAAGGTAGACAGACCTATCAGGCTTTAGTAATGGCATCTTGATGAGCGAGCCAAATCTTTCAATTAGACTACCCTCAAACTCCTTGCGATTCTGGAATGAGTCAACAAATATTAAGAACATATTTTAAGTTGGGTTTATAAACAAAGTGCTAAAACGAAGCAAAAAAAAAAATAAGAAGAAAAACATGCCTTGCCCTCATAAAGGTGATAAAACATCAGCAACACATAGCCAACATTTGGAGATTCCTTATCAAGATTCCCCTTGAAATAAATAAGTAAGTTAGGCTTACTGTCATCATCTATTTAGTATTTGAAATATATCTACAGGAGAAACAAGGATAAATAGCTACCGGATGATTAACACGCTGAAGCACACGAAACAAAAAAACAGCCAACGCATCAAGAGAAAATGGATTTGAATCAGTCCCTGTACAATAGCATCATCATTACATCTGAAAATTTGACATAGAATAAATAAAATGGTTACGCTGCTAACTGAAACTATCAGAACAAAGTAACAGATTGTCAAGTGCTTTGAAATCCAACCTAAAAACCCCAGCTACCGATGAGTATATAGCTAGCCAACTAGAAGTCAATGATGAATAAATTTATACTAGAATAAGTAGATAATATTAATATTTTACCACCACACAAAGAGCAACTGCATAACTGCATGTAGTGTGTACCATTACACATTAGCCTGATGATATTCCCTAACTTGGCCTCTTTAAAACACATACCAAAAAAAAAAGTATGCATGCAGTTGTCCTATTGTATGCATGAGGCAATCTATTACCACTGCAGATAAATCGGGTACTAAGGGCTCGTTTGGTACACATGAATAAAATTGGAGGGAATGAAATTAAAATGAAAATTGAATGGAATGAGAATGAGAATGAAAAAAAATCATTATCTTACCCACGAGTGGTATATAATACCATAAATAGGATATTGTGTTGAAAATTATAATTTTATCCATTCAAATATGTCTCCCCAGTCCTGCATCCCGCCACCCCATCCCACGCCCAGGCCTGTCGCCACCCAGCCCTGCATCGTGCCATCCCACCCTAGTTTTGCGCTGTCGCCACCCCAACCCCCAGCCCTGCACTCTCTCTCTCTCTCTCACACTGACGAACATCTCCGATGAATGCCATCTGCGCCAGTGGCAGGTTTGTAGGGAGAGAAGAAAACCATGAAACTGATTCTTTTTTTTTCAATTGTTTAATTTTACAAAATAGAGTAATAATTACTTAAAATATTAAAAATAAACATAATTGAATTTTCTTATTCTGGAATGATTAACAGAAACATCATACACTATACGGAAATCGGATGAAATCAACAAAAAGTCAAGAAGCAGCACAAAACACTTCACAACTGATAAGTGAAGGAATGGAGCTGACCACTCTAGGACGAAGTAAAAAAACCGAAAATGAAGATATATAATGGATGCAGGAGCAACTAGATTTTTTTTTTGATAGATAAAAACCATGCACACAAGAAGTGCACAAGGGAGCAACTAGAGATCTTTAACCTTCTGAATCAGGCACAACTGGAACTGCAGAAGACCGAGTGCGTCGACACATCTCCTCAATCTGTAGGTACAAAAAAAACCATCCATCAGAGGAGAAGTATCCAGAAGGAAACAGCGCATCACAACCTTCAATTGAACTACATGAGAATTGAAAAAGGATTTGTCATTTCATAAAAAAAATTGTCCATTTCATAAATAAAAACCCAGGAAGTTTTATACAGAACACAATTGAACAGATTCTCTCAGTAGTTAATGTAATCTGTCAAATTTTTGTTCTAAATTATGAAAAAGGCTGACAATTTCCAGACAAGCTTACAAATATATATACATATATATATATATATATATCCATACATAAGAGTCTTGTTTGTAGGCAAAAACATATAGGAAAGAGACCTTTATCATTTGATGATTTTAGCAATAGATCTATGGTGAAACTAGATATTAGGTAATACTAAGTCTTCTTTTATTGCATCTTTAAGACGCACAACTAACAGGAACACACTTATAATACGTTAAAACCCAACATGGTTGGTACTAGTAAACATTATGTCAGTAAGCATGCAATTAATCCAAATAAATAATATGAATAAAATTTGCTACTATGCATCCATAAATAGTTAACCAAATCATAAATGCATATGTAAAGAAAACACTGAATTGATTGTAACCCTCACAACCAGTTTCTTACAAGCAAGTGCTGAATCACATGCTTGCGTGAAGATTACATAGTTTGATTAGTTTTGATATCTATAAGAAAATATTCTTATTCTTCTTAATTCACGTGTATGGTTAGATATATATACAAAAAGATGAAACTATATTAGGATAATAATATTCCATTAATCACTCCAATTCCACTAATCACTCTAATCCCACTAATTACCTTAATTTCACTAATTACTACTAATTACTGTAACACTCTCTCTTAAGTTGAAGCATAAATGTTAATCAAGTCCAACTTGTAAGCAATTTGAATTCCGTTTAGAGCTTTAGTGAATATATTGTCTAATTATTCTTCAGTCTTCACATATCTTATGAAAATTAATCCAAATTGAATTTTCTCACAGACAAAATGACAATCATTTTCAATATATTTAGTTCTCTCATGAAACACAAGATTTGAGACAATATGAAATGTAACCTAATTATCATACTATAATTTAGCAAGTACCAAAGTTTTAAAACCAATTTCATTTAAAAGATGAAAAATTCACATTATCTCACATACAGACTGCGCCATAGCCCTATATTCTGACTCAGGACTAGATTGTGACACAATATTTTGTTTCTTACTCTTTCATGAGAAATTTCCTTCAACAAAGACACAATAACCTGTGATGAATCTTCTATCCATGGGACAACCTACCCAATTTGCATCTAAGAAATATTCAATCTGCATGTGACCATGATTTGTGTACAATAGACCATGTCCAGGTGCTCTTTTGAGTAACATATAATCTAATCTAATGCTGCCCAATGATCAACTGTTAGGGATGACATGGATTAACTAATAACACTAACAGAATAGGCAATGTCTGGACAAGTGACAGTAAGATAATTTAACTTTTCAACCAACCGCCGATATCTGTCAAGATTGTCAAATGATGTCCCATCTCTTGTGAGGTGCATATTTGGAGTCATTGGAACACTACAAGACTTCGCTCCCAATTTGCATGTCTTAGTTAATAGGGATGTAAAACGAACCGGTTCGGTCTGGTCCATCGCGGAGCAGGCCTAAATGAGCCACCCTATTTAGGCCCGCAAATTTAATGGACCAAGAATGGACTGATCCGGTCTGTATTTTATTTATTTATATATGATAAATTAATTTTTATTAAATATTTTAATTTTTTAATTTTAAAATCATATTTAAATGTTTATGTTTCTAAACTTTAATTTTAAAACTAATAAGTTTAGAGTCTAGGTACTAACATATTAGGTAGAATGAGTAATAAGTTTTAAAAAATAAAAAAAATAAACACCGGTCCGCAGACCAGTCCATGTCCGCACGGACCGCGCCTAAACGGAATAGTCCATTTAGGCCTACGATTGAAATGGACCGGATTTTTCCGGTCCGATGACCACTGGTCCATTTTACACCCCTATCAGTTAATAAATCAAGAACATATTTTCTCTTAGAGAGAAAGATACCGCATCTACTCCTTGTAACTTCAACACCCAAAAAATATTTGAGCAACCCTAAGTCCTTTGTATGAAATTGAAAAGATACCATGTCTACTCCTTGTAACTTTAATACTTAAAAAATATTTGAGCAACCCCAAGTCATTTGTGTGAAATTGAGTATGAAAAAAAGACTTAAGAGATGAAATACCCAAAGTATCACTACCAATAATAACAATATTATCCACATATACAATTAAAAGGATAAGACTACTGGTTGATTGCTTGTAGAACACTAAATAGTCATTCCGACTCTTAATCATGCCTCGTGTTTCAATAACCTGACTAAATTTGTCAAATCAAGCACGAAGACTCTATACCATATAAAGATTCCCAAAAACGACAAACATGGCTGGACTCCCCCTAAGCAACAAAACCCGAAGGTTGCTCCATATACATCTCTTCGTGGAGATCACTATGAAAAAAATATTTTTAATATCCAATTGATGCAAAGGCCAATGGTGAGTAGCAGCTATAGAAATAAACAAGCAAACAGAGGTCAATTTGACAACATGTGAGAAAGTATCGAATAATCCACACCATATGTTTGGGTATAACCTTTAGCAACAAGACAGACTTTTAACCGAGCAACAAACCCATCAGGATTAACCTTAACTGTGAACGCCCACTTGCAACCGATAGCATGCTTCCCTGAAGGTAAATGAACCAAGTCCCAAGTATCATTTTTGTCTAAAGCCTGCATTTCATTGAACATTGCTTGGCACCAACTAGAGTGAGAAAGGGCTTCACAATTGTAAGAAACAAAAGAAGAAATAGGAAAAATGCAGCTTTATTTACCTTTGTGTAAGGCAATAGAAAAAGCATCACTTGAAACAAGATACACAACATGAATCAAGGGGTCAGCACCTGGAGTACACTTGAGTAATAGGATATTTGTGAGTGGCAGGAGGAACGGGGCTCATTGCGGGCGCAGAAAGTGTGATAGATACACCAATACATCATCAGCAACAATAACATCCTCCCCCTAGATGTGTGGGGGACAAGATATTTGTTAATACTAGGACAATAACATCGATATCCTTTTTTAAGACAAGAATATCCAAGAAAAACATACTTCAAGGACTTAGGATCTAATTTAGTGACATATGGGCGAACATCAAAAATAAAGCAAGTGCTACCAAATATTTTAGGATCAATTAGAAACATGAACTTGTGAGGAAAGAGAGTTTTATAAGGGATTTCACCATGAAGAACAGATAAGAGCATACGATTAATTAAAAAACATGCGGTAGAAACTGCATCAGCCCAAAAGGATTTTAGAACATTCATTTGAAATAAAAAGGCACATACAATTTCAAGAAGATGTCTGTTCTTTCGTTCAGCCACACCATTTTGAGATGAAGTATCGACATGGGAAGTCTCATGAAGCATGTCATGTTGAGTTATAAAATTTTGAAACAATATTTGGGTATACTCTTTGGCATTATCACCGCAGAAACACGAATCGAAACATTGAATTGAGTTTTGATTTTAGCAGCAAAAGCACAAAAGATAGAAAAAAGTTCAGAGCAATTTTTCATGAAATATAATCAAATGACACGAGAATAGTTTTCCACAAAGTTAACCAAATAAAATCCAGGTTTAGATATAAGAGGACAAGGACCTCAAACATCATAATGAACTAATTCGAAAGGAACACTAGCACGATTCTCGAACTGGAACTAAGGCGATGATATTTGGCATACTAAAATGACACAATTTAAAGAAGACATATGACTAAACAGTGGGCAAGGCTTCTTAAGCACGGGAAGTGATGGATGATGCAACTTACAATGTTCTTTGAAGGGAGATATAACACCAAAGCAAGCAAAAAAACAAAGTGAGTGGGGTATCGAGAGCATAGAGGCCTCCAGATTCATGTCCTTTACCAATAATCTTCTTCGTCTTAAGATCCTGAAATAAGCAATAATCATGCAAAAAAGTGATGGAACAATTAAGATGACGAGTAAGCTAACTTAGTAAATTAAATTAAAAGAAAAATTAGATAAATGTAAGACTAATGACAACGGTAGTAGAAGAGTTGGTGTAATTGTACTAGTCTTACGAACACAAGATGATAACTCATGTCACCCATCAGCTAAGGTAACTATAGATCGAGAGGAATGGTGCTGGTAAGTAAAAAAGAGACTAGAATTACCTATCATATGATCTATGGCACTAGAATTAATGATTCATTTGAAAGATGAGGAAAGAAGACACTTATTTGGAATACCTAAATCATCAATAAAAGTAACAAAAGGAGATGAAGACTTTGGTGATTCTTGATATTGAAAAAACTTGGCAAATTCATTTATAGAGATACAAACTATCGATTGTGCATCCATAATTCCAAAACTGAGGCAAAAGAGCCATTATGTCACAGGTTGAGCCCGTTACTCAAACAGAATAGACCACAAATAAAACAACTATAGATACGAAACAAATCACAAATGTTGACGTTAGAATAATAAAAACGTCAAGGCTAAGGTCAAAGACAAGATTGGGCAAAGACGTCAATGATCAGAGATGCGAGACTGGACAAAAACGTGAAACTGGACAAAAACGTGAAGAACGAACATCGTTGATGATAAAGGCGTCATCAGACAGAATTCTCAGAGGGAAATGTCAATGAACAGAGTGTGCAGTGAGAGACATTGAAGATTGTCGATGTCGGGCAGAGACGTAGGCAGAGGTCTCGATGGCCAGTCGGCAATGATGTCAAAGAAGTTGAAGATATCACACAGAGGCGTCGAACGTCACACAAAGGCATCGAGGCCAGAGTTTTCGAAGTCAGTATCATTGAAGTTGCCGTCTTGTAGAGCCGTCGAGATTGGCATCGGAACGGAATAGTGTCAAAGGACAGAAGTACGCCAAGGATAAAGACCAAGAAAGATCGCCGTTAAGCAGAATGCCAGACAAATGATTGATCCTAGCCAGAGGGCTTTGAGGCAGAAGCTACAAACGAGCCACTAAACGAACATCAACGGCAAAGGACGAGACGTTGACGTCGACAAAGTCACAGACGTTGGAGGGACCACCGTGAGTGTCGCCCGATCGATCCTTGCGTGCAACAAATACGAAGACATTGACAAAGTTGCGAACAAAAAGTCGTCAAGATAGCAGACGAAAACGATATTCTTTTTTTTTTCAAGGCTCTGATACTATGATATCAATATAAAAAAATATTCTTATTCTTCTTAATTCACATGTACAATATATGGTTAGCTATATAAATAAAAAGATAAAACTATATTAGGATAATAATATCTCATTAATCACTCCAATCCCACTAATTGCTCTAATTCCACTAATTACTAATAATTACGATAACAAGTTTCAACAAAGTAAATTACTAGTTTTTAAAAATAGGGAAGTCCTGAGTCCAAACAACAGGATTTGAGTTTTTCTTAATCATTATTTGAACAAAGTCTAAATAACAGGCCTTAAAAGGTCCCCTGGCCATGGTGAACCAAAATTTGAACTCCTTTTCTTCAAAACATCATGCACAAGTTTAAGTTGAATGCCAGATAGCAAGTTTTGAGTAGAATCACAGCTGCATTTACATGTATTTGTGTATGTGTATTAACTGTGATGCTATATTGTTGGATAATTTAGAAAAACAACCCCTCCTTTCAAACAATGTACTTGTACTAGCTAATTGTTACCAAGCAGGCTCCTTTAAAATCAAGAATTTGCCGTTATATTTGAATTCAAATGTACTGCTTCATTAGATTATGAAATTCAAATTAACTACTGACCATCTTCCTTTAAGATTTTATGCTGACGTGCATTGGTTATGCTTGAACAAGCGTCTGAAAAACATTAATTCTAAATTTCTAATATTTTATTTTTAATGATATTTCTTGTATGGATAGTACATTAAAATATGTATAGACAAGCACCTTAGGTGCTAGAAAGTACCCCAACAGCTTAGCATCACCTAGCACAGCCAGGTGAATTTAAGAACAGTGTAAATTACAGTAAGAATACATGTTCAAACAATTACAACAACAAAAACCAATTACCTGCATCCAAACTTCTTCATTTGGTGCATTTTTGTCAGCAAGCATTACTGAATTTGGTTTTTTCCTATGTTCATCAGCAACCCTCTGCCAGTATCTTCCTGTAGATAGAAAAAAAATGAATGCACGAAATTTAGATTCATTTAAAACCAAAAGATTAGCGGGATCAAGATATTTAGATAACTTGCCAAAATGGATTTTACAATCATATAATGTTAACGTGGTTTTGTGTGAGGTTCGTGTATTACCTAAAATGGATTTTACAATCATATAATGCAAGGTAGAGTTTTGGACTTTTGGTTATCAATAATGTTAAGATATCAGTATCTCATTAACACTTCTCCTAACAGTATTCAAGATCCCTACAGGTTCTCTTGGGAGACTTATTTGAAATGTAACATTCCTTTAAATAAATTCCTAATCAAGATTAAGGCAAAAAACTACTCTCCTAAATGAGGTCCCAATATGCATTTTGTAATCACGCAAACCCTCATATAAGGTATACCTGGACAAACACTTCTGTTAGGAGAAGATAATGATATACATGGTTCTAAAAACGTTAATTGGTATTGTTCGATAAAGCACAAAATAAAGATTAATCATAATTTAATCGATAAAAAAACAAATTTAACATTAAAATATTATAAATATTATAAATATCACAAATTTAACATTAAAAAACATAATTTCAACATTACCATGATGAAACAAAAAGAGAACTAAGTTTAAACTTTAAACAAACACAAGTTTCAAAGAAAAATAAGTTTAAATAAACATGTCTTCAAATAGTTCATCAATCATCACCATCAAGATCTCCTAAACATCAATATTTTATCTTCATCTGAATCCCTTTGGAGGAGCTTCCCGCATAGAGATTCTTGGGAGTGGTCAAAATATTTCACGAAATCATTAAATCAATAATTCAATTTTGATTGTTATAAAAAAAAATGATTATTGATGTCATATTAAACATTTAAACTAGGTAATTAAAACAAGATTTACAAGGCTAATTCCATGTTGACTAAGAATTCCATGTAAAAAAACAGAATTGAAACAAGAGATGAAGAAAACAGAGATTATAAACTCCCTTTTCTGATTGTTTTCTTAATTGAAATGGCGATGAAGAGAGAACAAAAGTGCACTGCTGTTGCTTGTTAAATGCTAAATCGCCAGCTACAGGGAGATCACCCCACTGGAGATCACAACGTTAGTTGGGCCACTGGGAGATCAAGCCGCCATTTGCACTACTAGGAGATCACATTGTCACTTGCCACTCAAACCATCACTTCAAGTCAGTCGCCTGTCGCTGCTTGAACCTAGGAGATGAACCCTTGACCCTCTACACAAGGCAGTCGTTGAGAAATTAAGAAGACGATTTTTTTTGGTTTAACGCAAATCGCATTGAGGCTTTCCAAACCATTGACACAAGCTTTTCTTTTTTCTTGAAACAAAGAACGTAGCAAAACGATGGCATTTTGCTGGGGCACTTGACTTTTTAAAGATCTGCTTGAATTGAAATAAAACATTCTACAAAAATTATTTTATGGAAAATAGAATGTTTGATACGCAATAAAGTGAAAAGTCAATGGAAATAGTTTTTCTTTGACTGGAAAATGCATATATATGTTTTACGGAAAATGGTTTACGGGTTTTTTTTACAGTAAACCATTTTCCAAAACACACGCGTCGAGTCTCAAACTCATCCTTGCTGCTACCCCCTCCCACCACCTAGGCAAACTCATTGCCAACTCCAACAAGATCTCTGGCTGCTTTGACTCCATTAGCAACAACCTCCGCTTCTTGACCATGGATGATGGTTTCAACTGGAGATGAATCTGGAGATGGGCGGTGCAGTCGCCAACAGACAACTACAACGGGTGTAAGGGGTCTAGCAGGTGATGTTCAATGTCGGCATCGAAAGCAGGTAGCAAATTTTTCGAGAGAAGTAGTTGCGATCAACAACAAGGTCTCCGGGAGCAGGAACAGATGGAAATGGCACAAAAGCAACTGTAATCAACAGCAAGGTCTCCGCCCTTGTCATAGTCCATGATCTCAACCAGGTACAGCAATACACCACTGTCGCTAGGGAATCTGACCACGGCCATGACCTTAAAGACCAACTTATTGTCTTGAACCCCAGGCGCACTGCCGTTGAAGGGAGAAGATGATACAAAGGTGTAGAATGGATGCACATTGAAAATTAGGGATTTGGACAATCCTAATTTGTTGTGAAATTAGGAAAATATTATATTATATATTTGGTTGATTTGGATTTAATTGGGAATAGTTAACTTGAGATTTGATTTTGTTTGATTTGGAATTTGATTTTCATTTTATTTGGGATTGAATTTGATTGATTTGGGTATTAATTTGATATTTGATTTTGCTTATTTTTTTACTAAATCAAGGAAATTGCATTCTTAAAAAATTATTTTTGGGGATATCATTTTACGTGGAGTATTTCCAAAATGTAAACAAACATTGAGAAAGTAAATATTTTCTTAACATTTATTTTATCCATAAATATTTTACAGTGGAAAATATTTTACAAACGGAGCCACATGGGTAATCGCTGCTACAGGTGATTACTCATAAATTAATCAGTTATACATCAATTTATCGCCATTTAAGCTATTAATCTACAATTAATTAAATATTTTTTCCTTCACTCACAAGCGTCTAATTCAGTATTGGGTTAGGTAAGCCATCGAATTTTGGTTAATCAATGGTTCATCATAGATTAGTCGCAGTTTTTAGAACACTGTTGATATAGTTAACCAAATGAAGCTCAAAGACTATGATATATGAAAAATAATAAATAATTTTACTTAAAAAAAAACACCTAGGTGTTGTTAAAACTGTAGGCATTTTGCTTGTCCAAAACCATTTTCATCTCTCCCTTCTAATTTTTTGTTGATTTCATCACAAATTGCAGATTTTTCCAGGTACTTTCCTAATATGGAAGTAATCCTAAATAGCTCTAGAATCCTCACCATGTTGATACTGTAATAAAAGACATCCTCTCCACGCGTGAATTCATAACCACTGATCTCTTATGGAAATCATTACTATAAATGCTTGAGATACGAAATTAAAATGGAAATTTTAGACTTGCCACATAGAACTTGATATGCCTATCCAATTCATACTACAACATTTGCAGCACAATGTTCCATACCTTTGATTAGATCACCCATGAGGCTCCGAACAGGACGATCATCTCCAAAATCTCCTGATGTAGACATTAATTCCTTGCAAAGCGCAGACTTAGCACATCCAGGTATTCCTGAGAAGGAAAATTCAGTAGGGGTAGTGTATTGAAAAATGTTGTGATTTATTTTTTACTGCCTCATAAACGATTTAAAATCATAAACCACAGCAAAATAAATTAAACTTGAAAACTGCAGATATTTGAAATGCCACAGTCGTTAAATGCACATGCATGCAAAGAGTAGAGGGCCCTTGGGGAGGAGCATAAAGTGCAAACAAGGGTGAGGGCCTTACCAGTGCTATCCACGACTTTTAATATTGACATTAAAACAAAATCCTTAGTAACAAAACCAAAAGTTAACAAAAAAAAAAACGAAGTCTAAAGAAAAGAAAAGTCACACAACATGTGACAGTTGGGCTGCATGCTGAGGCATGTTTTTATCATTAATCATCATCCAACTGCAAATGTCTTGGGCCGCATGCCTAGGCACAGCAGGTGTGTAGGCCAGGCCATAGGAGGCAAAGAGGCTGGGCCTTGCAAGGTGAGGCACTAAACCAGAACCTGATTGAGTCTAGGCATGTTTTAACTTTTAACAACAGCCAAATGTCAAATAAAGTTAACACATGAGGACAACAGCAGAGAAATACCACAATAAATATTTTGAATAAATCTTAAGATGTCTCCTCAACCAAAATGCCAAAGGAGGGACCAAAAAACTAGAAGAGAAAAGAAGAGTAGAAGGGAGAAAATGAACCAGAAAAGAATCCTAACCTGAATGTTTTGTGCAGTTTTGGCCGCAGGCCAAAACTTTATGTACAATTTCTATAAGGTGCATTTATAACAGTGCATGCTTGAAAAGAAGACAGTTCAAAAAGAGTACAAGAAAACAAACGTTGGCTGTCTCCAGACCAACAAAAGATCAATACATTGCAAACAAAGAACTATACAAGGAAGATAAATCCTCTCTCACATGCAGTGTGTGTGTGTGTGTGTGTGTGTGTGTGTGGGGGGGGGGGGGGGAATTGGAACATAAGCAATGAAAGTGTTGCCTTGGAACAGGTGATGCAAGGAGTGATAAAAAGAAGGAAAGATGGACAAAGGATACAATTGCATTGGAACAGGTGATAACTTTGGAGAATTTTCAGGAAACTATGATATAAATTTACCTGGAAAGAAAACAATCATGCCCTCAACTTTAGGAACAATGTCCTTGACCAAGCCTATGGGGGTTGATGGAGCTACCTCCCTCTCTTTCTCAAGGTCTCCCTCTTCATCTCTTCCACCTTCAATAATGGCCAAGAAATCTTCTGCTCTTACGAAGTTTCCAGCAGATCCAATTAAAACCTGATTTCTTGGACTGCGTTTTGCATACTGCTCAAGAAAAGGCTCAGCTTCACTGAGGTATACAGATGACGAAAGGTTTTTGTGTCCATACTTCCTTCGAATGTACACTGCCCTGAACATGAAAAGATTTTGTTTTACATGGATCAAAACTATAAAATAAATAAACTAAAGGCAAATAGAGAAGGATCAATACCATTCATCCAGCATCTGGCTGAGCTCCCGCTGCTTTCCTTCTGAAGTTCCCCAAATTTTCATTTGCCTAAAATGCTTAGAGAAATCAGTAGTGTCATATCATATCAAACTTTACTTTTGTAAGGTTGGGTAAGCAAAGCATATAAAGGTCTTTTTGCTCAGACCTAAACTATTAACACTTTTGGAACAAATATCAGATATATCTAAAAAGTATAAATATTGATATAAATAAATATATAAGAATTCCCAGCAGTCCAAATGCTCAACTAAAACAATTGCTTGAATCATCATGACCACATAGTTTATAACCATCCCCTAAGATTACAAGTTCCTGCAATTTGGTAATTTCTCACAATTCCACGTTAAGCATTTAGATAAGTTTCTCTTGGACATGATGGCTGAAGCATCATGTATCTGACTTACTTTGATATGTAGTATGGGCCAAAAAGGGTAACAAGTTTCAAATCTTGGTGCCAACATTTATTATCCAGAAGTTGGCTTCATTTTTAACTAAATGAGGGGCAAAACGACTAACAAAATATATATATATTCTCTTGGGCACGAAGGCTGAAGCATCATGTATCTGACTTTAAAGTTTGATATGCAGTATGGGCCAAGAAGAGTAACGAGTTTCAAATCTTGGTACCAACATTTATTATCCAAAAGTTGAATTTCATTTTTAACTAAATGGGTGGCGAAACGACTAACAGAATATATATTTGTGTGCTTTCCAGGGGTAAAAGAGTTGCATGAGGGAGAGATTTGATATACATTGTGGATAACAACTAACGGTTAAAATTAAATTCATCATACTTAACACAAATCTAATGCAAGTGCAATCAATCTTAATCTTTCAAAAACAATGTCGCTCATCAAATTCTGGTGAATATCATGGATGATCCTTTGTCTCAAGCATTTCCTTATCCTTAACATCTTATCTTCAGAATACTCCTTTATCCTTTTCAATTTGTTCAATAGCCTTTCTATTCAACTTTGAAAGAACAAAGGAGAAACAACGGCCCCAAACTCTTTAGCTCTAATTAGTTCTAAATGACTTTTTCATATTGAAATTTTTTATTGAAGGCCACGAAGGAGGTGACAAAATTACAACACATAACATAAAGACAGTTCTCAATGAATTTGAAGAGGAAACTCGTCTGAAAATGAGATGGATCGATTCCTCAAAAATTGATCCTCAACTTTTAACTTATTTCCCTTCAGCTTATCACATTTAGAGAAGTGTATGATTCCTTGACATCAAACAGATTAAAATTTTGCAACATCAATTTATTAACTAAGGGGTTTTTACATTTTGCATTAATTTAGGAGGCAACTTTCTTTTAAGTTTAAAATCCAATTATTATTAAATTCGGTTAAGGATAGGGGTTTCACTCAGAAAGCTAGAATGATAGAGCTGGCTACTAAGAAATTCGGGAATGAAGACTTTAGGTTTCAAGGCTTCTATAGTTAAAAAGAGTAAGAAATATATCAGAGCTTTGTAAGTTTGAGGGCAAGTGCAATCTAACTGATGTAATTTCAAGCGAGAGGAAGACTTCCACACAAGATTTAATTGTTATTGCACCCACAAAGAAGATGAAGATGACAGCTAAAAGGAATATCCTAGGAGATTCACCAAGGAATTTGAAGAACTCTGCTAACACTTATGATGAACAAAAAAATAACCTAACCTCAAATAGTAAGCCTTGTAAGCCGCAGGACCATCTTTCAAAAGAATTGTTAAACCATTGCGGATCAAAAAGGTGCGTAACTGCAGCAAAATAGTTAAGGTTTCAAATTGAGAAAGTTCCCAAATAAAACATAATATCAACAGCTGCAACGAAACTGAATAAGGTTAAATGATAATCGAGAAACGTTTGCGATCCATCCTTCACCTCCTGCAATTCACTTCACCATAAATTTATTGCTAATAAGATATAGAATTTCTTAACACAAATATCTGGGGAAATTCTCAGTAATGTTTGATCACATAATTTTCAGCATTTATATTGAGCAGCACTTCTGAAGACATGTATTTGCAACAAACAAGATAATAGTACCACCATTTAGATTTTAATTTCTATAGAATGCCACTGCATGCGCATAATTTTTCTATAATTTCACAAAATTACAGACCTTATAAGTAAGAAATTTTAATTTGACCATCAGATTTGCATCTTCATCATCTAAACTATCTTTCCTTGATATGCTACTGCTACCATTAACAGTATTTACTGAATTCAGGTTCTTCACAATTTTAGAAGCTCTCTCCTTGTTCGCTCTAAACAAATTTAAGTCAACAAAAAATCCTGCAAAAAAATAAAAACATTAATAGCTAATAGACAACTGCAGAATAAATATTGTATACAACTATAATTATTATTCAAGTCAAAAGTATGAGGACCAAATTAAGTACAACACAAATCTACCTCGATATAATGGCCATAAGCCTGGATTCAACCTGAAGCATGCCACACTTTTCTTAGTAAGCACAAATAAGATATGTATTTCAATGTAATGTGAGTGTCCAACACTGTTATAAAATGAAGAATATCAACTACAAATTGAAGCCTCAGTTTAGGGTAGACCTCATCTCCCTCTGGTATCGCCGAAAAGCTGAATCACTATGGACATGAATGGCCATTTTAAAATAAAGATCATCATTTGACGTGGAGTCAATTTTGTGAAAGTTATGGTAACACTTAAATGCTGCAGGGAAACGCTTCTCTCTCATTAAACGAATCATTTCCTGCTTCAATTAAAAAAAGTTATCATTGAAAAGTAAAACTCAAAGAAGACAGAAGGCGCTGCTATTTTTCTATCTGTCCAAAAAAGGAAAAAGGCTCATAAGCCACATGCACACACGTGAGCACATGCTTACACAAAATTTTTTATAGTCACTATAAAAATGAAATCATTTTTCAAAGAAAAAGAAAAGGGAAAATGTTTTATTATGACAGTTAAAAAATGGAACAATGTTGAAATGCCATTTAGTTTGCAACTATGACTGTGGCATAGCAAATAACACAAAAAAGCAATATATAAGAAAAATGGATTATGTAGGACTCCATATTCATTTATGCAGTCTCAAGCATGAATGCAACCAACCTTTTCTATTATTTTTACTTCTACATATAATTAAAGTGGACCCACCACCTATTAATCATTGAGACTGCCTGAATGGAATTGCATATGCAGTCTCTGGACCTATATATATATATAGGATAATGCTAACTTGAAAAGGTGAGCAACTATCTTAAAATGAGCAAAATTAATATGAACCGTTAGATTTTATTTAAATTTGATCTAATGATTCAAAATAATTATAATTGATTGGTTTTTAAAAATACCATTTGGTGAAAGGTGTGTTGATCTGGACGGAACAAAGATGCGAAACATCTGCGTAGGGTAGGGTTTATATTTACAACGGATGGTATTTTTAAAAACCAATCAATTATAATTATTTTGAACTATTAGATCAAATTTAAATGAAATTTGACGGTTCATATTAATTTTGCTTATTTTAAGATAGTTGCTCACCTTTGTAAGTTAACATTAGCCTATATATATATATATATTCCTTTCAGAAATAAAATTCAGAAGCATACAGTCTTGATAAATTCATCAAATCGCAAATAGAGTTGCTCAATGTTTAAGGAAAGAATAAAGAGTTCATAACAATGTATAAGTTGACCTGAAGCTTGGCTGTGGAAAAATCCGCTGGATGAGCTTGTAGAAATTTTGAAAGCACTGATCGATCAACATTTCTTGAGTGGCTGTCACAGCCGTCAGTTCCAAACCAGTCTAAATAGTTGGGACAGAATGAGGTACCAACACTCTGAAGCAGTGCTTTGATTTGCTGCCATAATGAAAAACGGTTGATAAAAGAATTAAGAAAAACTTACTTCAATAACTAATCAAAATTTTGATATAACATTAACAAATGATCATGATTCATAAAAATACCAAAAAAAAAGACATGATACCTGCTTTTCATCTGACCTATGAGCAGCACATATTTCCCGGAGACTTGACCCCAAATCAAGGTCAACTGAAAAACAAATCAAATTTAATGAAATATACACATAATTAACAGTAAGTCATTCTTCAGACAAAAATAGGTCAATTCAACTGCCTCAGAGTTTGCAATGATTAGGATAGTATTTGTTGATAATAAAACTGATGGTGGTAAAAATGAGATTGTAATATGGTTGAATAATTATTTTACAGAAAAAAAAAACTTTCATTCAAGTTTAAGTTGCAACACTGAATTCATCTCATAGTTCCCTCTTCACATACCAAAGTGACTGCCCTATCAAAAACACTGAAAGATTAGTAACCAGTTATACTGTAGACATGAGATTTAATAAAACATATGAAAGGTAAGTGAGAAAACCTAGAACATTCAAAGAAAAAATTGTGATTTATTGATCGAAGCATGGAAAATATTCAAATCCTAATACATCACAACAATAGTTTAGATTTAGTAGTAATAGCGTGAGATTCTCAAGCACAGTTGCGTGACTTCGAAAAGTTTGTAGCAAAATTTCACATGAAAGCAAGCAATACATACATATAGATACATAGTACAATAACAATTGTCTGAAGCACAACCATTACAACCACAAAGGCATCATACCTCCCACTGATGGTGGAGGAAGAAAATCTCCCATAACTTTTTCCATGTGTGTTGAGCTCTCAGAGGTAACAATTCGAGCAACAAGGCCCTCTAAGATTTCTCCTTGCACCTTTACGTGGTCTTTTGAGCCTGCAAATGATACAATATTAATTTGATACAAAAAACTTCTTCCCACAATTTATGTAAATCAAAAAAAAAAATGAGTTTCCACAAAAGGTAAATTATCATAAAAGGCAAAAATTTCTTTGTGGAAGTTTCCCTACTAAGATTTAGTAATCAAAGTAAAATCGTCAGAAAAGTATATCAATATGTTTGGCCTTTGGGCCATCAGTTTTATTGTCAATGATAAAAAAAACACACGGAAAGTAACATTGCGACGCAATGATGCAAGTTAATATAAAGAATGTCATAAACTCTACCTGGTACTGATATATCTGCAATTTCATCAAGGGCCTTACAGACAGATGATGCTATTCCTTCTTCACACAGAGCATCATAGGCAGCAAAAAATGCTGTTGCTGATTTTCTTTATAAACAAGAGATAAGAAAAAGAAGTGTTCTTTAGAAACAAGAGATAAAGAAGAAGAAGAAGAAGAAGAAGAAAAGGTAAGAACCGCCCCACCATGCCTGCCCACCTCCCCAAATTCCACCAAATAGAGAGAGACATTATAATTTATAATGAAAGGTAGATTCAGTACCATTTTAAAAAAAAAAAAGGAAACGTTGGATGTATACGACAGAATATCATCTCAACAAATTAAAGAACCAGAAATCATATATCACCTTGTCGAGAACAACCATGTATGATTTGTTGGAAGACGCCATTTCCGACAAAAAACAATTATCTCAGGAGTTGAGAAAAATTTTGGCTTCCCATTGCCCAATTCTGTGACTGCTGTCACTACCACTGTTGAAAAAAAAAACACGAGTATTGTTGCATAAAATTAAAGATTCATCATGTAGCAATGTAACTAAAACATCAGATAGTGCTACCATAACAGGTATCAGTCATGCAACAATGGGAAAACGTTAAACAAGAGTGATATGCAGTAGGAAGGAAACAGCTTCTTCATTAAGCTTAAAAGCATTTGTTAAGCATGAAATTATGGCATGTTTAGTACATGTTCTTGTTTTTGTGTTTTAGTTTCATAGCTTTTTTTACTTTATTGAAGTTGGAACTTCAATTCGGATTTGAATTCAAGATTGTAAAAAAATAAAATAAAATATTTAGTATATAATTTTAGTTTCATAATTGAAATCACAATTTAAAAAAAAACATTTGGTACATAGTTTTGGTTTTAAAACTTAAATAAAATAAAGTGGAGGTGAAAGAGAAGAGAGAGATGTAGCGGGGGCAAGAGAAAAAAGAAAATAAATAAGTAATAAATTGGGCCAAAAAATTAAATCTAAATTTGAATCCAGTTTGAATTCAAAAACATCTAAAGAAATAAACTCAAAAATAGACATAGAACCCATACTTTATTCAAGTTGAGATTTGAATTATCATTCAAATTTTGTGTATTAAACATGTTTTATTCTTATGGGGCCTGTAATTTTTTGAATTTCAATCCAAAATCACAATTTGAAAAGCATGCACCAAACACCACCTTAGAAACTCAATGTGCAAGAATAGAAACTTGAGAAACTCTCTTATGTTTTGAACTTCTATTATTCTATGGCCTATTTATTTTGCAAAGCAGACTAATTTCATTAAAACAATTGTTAAATAGCCGCAATCTTATTGGTAGCAGCATGTTAAAAAAGTAGCATGGACAATTAAGACGAAATCACTATTACAAAGGGCCTGTCCAGGCCATGGTTCAAAAAAACAGGCTGAGGTGTCACCTCACCCGCCTTGGCTCTAACTCGCTTAGAGGCGCTGCCCTGTAGCCCGCCTCCACTAACACCCGCCTCATACGAGTGAGGCAGGTTGAGGTGGCCCATTCCGCTGCCTCATCCCATATCCGAAATGAGGCATCCGTATCAACGAAGACAAAGGCTTGAACTATCGATGCAAGACACAAGACGCAAGACGAAGACAACTGCACGACAAACACAATCGTCGAACGACGATCCACCATTCGACGATTGACAAAGATGATCGCTAACGGTCAACAAAGCCTTGCTGATCAATGAAGCTCGAGTCTCAACGTCAACGATCCACATTCACCTAGTCTCGACGTTTTGTTGTCGCTGCTCTCTCTCTCCCTTGCCATCGCCACCTCGCCACACCCTTTGCTGCTCTCTCCCTCTCCATAACGCTAAAGACTTTAATATTTTTAACGATTTAAATTTATAATATTTAATTAAAAAAACATATTTGTTTCTACTTTTCCCATTATATATCTCTATGTTCTAGACTTTCAATAAAAATTATTGCATAAAATATATATTAGAAATGCCTAAACAGTGCCTGGGTGATGCTCACCTAGTCTGGACCTTCAAATGCTCGAGTTGCCTTGACGCATTGAAAACTATGTATCCATCAATGAAGTCGAAATCAATCGTCGTTGTCGAAGATGTCAGTGAAGTTGAAAATAGTAGTCAAAGTTGATCGTTGATTGTGGAACTCGAACTCGATCATCAGCGCGGCAGCAGCAATGACGTCGATCATTAAAGCGTGATATCATCCCTCCAATAATGACCCATTGCTAGTGACATCGATGTGAATTAAATATGTGATAATCGTAATAGTCACCGTGATAGTGATGACTATCACAGTTAAATATGTGGACATTATTTATTACTTATTTAAAGTAAGTTTTACATATATAGATTGTGATATTGTGATAGTGATAGTGATTTTTTGTATGATGACAAGTACTTAAAGAGAGAATCCCACTTGAAAATATAAAATTGAAATAAAGATGGATAAAAAATTGATATAAGTATATTTTATATATTTTCTGTGAAAAAGAAATTAAAGAAGGAATATTTAGTATGATTTTTAAAAAAAAATTGCCATTAAAGATTGAGGCGCCTGCCTCGACATACAACATCAAATCCGTATCGTACCACATTCTATATTTTTAAACCTTGATTCAGGCCATGGTGTTAAACACAAAAGTCTTGACCGCTAAAAGTAGTAAAACTTCTAGAATTGATTCAATTGGAGTTGCTCAAGTTTGGCTTCCAAAGTTCACCCGAGGGCAAAAGTCTAGTTACTTTGAATAGAAAATTATCACATTCATCCAAGTCAAATGTTTGCTTATACCTTATAGATTTTATAATTTAAAATACAAAAATGTTAATTCAGCATCACCTAAGAGCAACCAAAACAAAAACATGTTTGCCTTTATTTATGCTCTTACCATAATCTTCCTTGGGACGCTGCCCATGGTCTCCTAGAACAGCAGTTACCAGCTCCATTGATATACACATACGATTTTTCTGAAAGAACATACAATAATATTTCAGCTAAAGATAAAATTTTAAATAAATATTGCAATTTCACTTTTTTAGTGTCTTGCAAGTATACTGAAATGGAATACAAGCAATGGTAGTTTCCAATTTCCCGTATTTACCCACCATTTTTTAACTGCCTCATAAGAGCATGTTATATAAAATATAATAAAAATGCAAAGCCACCACTTCCAAAAACAAGAATTAAGTCATCAATTGATAATAATGTCATTCAATGTTGTTCAGATTCCAAAATGCAGTACGTTAAGTTATTTTTGCATGTGACCTTTAATATCTCATGACCATATTTTTGTATTAATCGGTCTAGACAGGATCTATATTACATTTACAATAAAACATAGCATCAGAATTCATTGCACTAATCAAAGATAAATGTGAACATAAAAAATGTTTTTTCACATAAAATCCATATTGCAACAGATGTTCACATTTAATTGTGTATAAAGTTGGTGTAGTGCACAAGAAAGAGAAGCTTCAAACAAACAAGGAATCCAGTTGAATTATGTAATTAAAATTTCTGAAAAGAAGACCTCAAGAAAGCTATTGAACTCTGCTTGCTTTTTAGCTGCTTCTGTGCCCCATGCTTCATGGAAAGTGCGTCCAAGAACAAAAACACCGACAGCAGTGTATCTGTATTAAAAGAATAATAATCAGCTACTTAAGTTCAGAAATGAGACTTAAGAATAATGGTATGTCTATATCCTATATCCATAAAATCCCAACCCTTGTCTAAAGGAATCTTCTTTCCTTTTTGCCATGTGTCTCCACAATAACGATTCTATGTTTTTTAGGGAGGAAATGTGGGGCTTAATATGTATCTGTATGAGAATCTATAATTCTTCAAAAGGAAGAAAAGTGTCTAAAAACAGTAACCATACATATTTCCATAGCTGTTCTTGGCATAAGCACCACCCTCGTGACCAGAATACATGAAAAGAGACCCAGAGTGTTTAAGTGAGACCTGAAAATTAGCATCATTTCTGGTAAAACTACCTTGTTGAAGTTAGCAAAGCAGCATATCATTCAACAATGGGTGACAACAATATATGAAAAATCAACCAAAATGGAATAGCATCAATCAGATGAAAGTTAATGTCAGCTCCAAGAAAGGCGGAAACATGTTTTAAAGTTCCATTATGGACAACTAATGAAGGGGTTTGAAGAGAACCCATACCTCCAATGTGGCCAGGCCTTTGGACACAATCTCAATCATCCTTAACCTGATCTGCATGTATTGAAACATGAAAATGAATAAGATCAAAGTCCAAATTTTAGATCCGATACCAAAGGTAGATAATATTTACACTTCTTTACACCTTGCAGGTTTCAAATAACTAAAAAAGTTGACAATGTTAGCCATACAAGTAAGAGTTACAAACAGAAAAATATAGTACGAATTTGGGTTTCGTGAGATCCCTGGTGGCAAGCCAGGTTTGCTTGCATGAAAAAACTTCCATCATTTTGAAGCCCAACTAACTTTGGCTTTAATGGCAACTACTTAACCGCTAAGGTTAAACCTTTTCCAACTAACAAAAGCATCAAAAGCAATATTTATAAGATTGACCCCAAGGTTCCCACTCCAAAAACAATAATGTGATTCATAGTGAAAACATCAGAACCAATGTGGACATGAAATCAAATTTTGTAAACTCCAATACTCACTCCAAATAAAATTACAAAAGATGACTCTAATGGATTTATGTGTAAGTACAAACGTGCAGCGAACACAGCACATACAATATGTGTATAATAACTTCCTAAAGGTATTAACATGCCAGAGAAAAGACACTCTCAAAATCAAGTACATGTGCATTATCATAATTGGTTAAAAAAACATGTCATTTAACTGTTAATAAATGAAACCAAAACAAATTACCTCTTGGTCAGATTTTTCGTTTTCAAATTTAGGATAAAAGGTTGCTCTTATTTGAGAAACTAAGTAAGTAGAATTGTCCACTGTAAATTTCTCCACTGGTGGAGCTTTAAATAATTTGCTCAGGCCAGAACCAATTTTTGCAGGTGCTGAAGTTTCAAGTTCAATCCCCTTCATGCCAGCCACTAATTGATCGGTAGATTGATTCTCAGTTGGTGCGGCACTACTCGCTGCTGTTCCATAGGGCTTGGCCTTCCAGACCCTGTGAGCTTGGGCTTGCCTGCTGTTCACAGCAGCAGACATTGCGCCATATCTGCTAGTAAAAGTTGCAGGATCAGTTGCTGCTGCCGCAGCAGTTTCCATGCTAGAAGGCTGCTGCTCAGATTTTAGCTTTTCCTTCCACTGGTCTCTTGAACCACCCTTTCTCTGCATATTATAGATAAAGATAAGTCATAACAAACTCGGAGGTTCAGTTCTTAAAACAAAACTGAACAGTGGATACCGCTAAATAATTTTCCCAAAAACAAAACAAAAAAACATATAGACGGGAAAATTCAATTGCGACAACATAACAAACAGCTGCGAGTACACTATGCCATATTCATATCGCAACAACACATTTCAAAAACGCGTAATAATCGACAACAAATGCATATGACGGGGAGGAAAAACGATGCATATTGCGATTTATAGTGCGATTGCTGGAAAACCGAAACACAAACTCAGTTGCGACGCATAACAGTGCGTGGTTGGTTAAAACGAAAGGCAACGACGCCATATACATGCATATTGGAAGAACAGATTGCGACAATGAAGGAACGAGGAAGTGGACGACAGTTCATAGGATGAAATCAAAAACGAACTTACATTGTAGCGAGGCATGGTGGAATCGGGAGCAGAGAGGCTTGTCCGGAGCGAGGGAGACGCGAAGAAATGGCAATTACGGACCGCGCAAGAAGGTCGAAGTCGAAAGAAGGCGATGAAGCTTCTGGGACGTAGAGACGAGGAAGGCGAAGAACCACCCGAGAGCGTATGGTATAACAGCCTCTGTGTCGCAGACATTCAACATATATATATAAGAGAGAGAGAGAGAGAGAGAGAGAGAGAGAGAGAGAGAGAGAGAGAGAGAGAGAGAGAGAGCAGCGTTTGCGAGTCGACAGCGTCTGGAACGCAGGACTGGGCAGTGAGAGGACTAAAGGTTGCTATTCTCCAGGAGGTGGAAACAAACAAGGCCTTCGGTTCGTGAATGCAAATTACCGTGAATACCCGTGAAAGGCAAATTACAATACGTAAAACTGAGAATAAATCAAAAAAGATTTTGTTTTTTTTTTAAATTGCTTTTTATACTCCTGTTACGTTTTTGGGAATAAAACGGAACATAATTAAAATAAATATGTCCTATTAATAACTTCAGATATTCTATTGAAATTATTATTATTATTATTTGGCATAAATAATCAATTGAAAAAATTGTTGTCTCCGAAATTAATGTGATAACGAAATATTACTTTTAAATTTGTATAAACTATAAAGTCTTCTTTATTTTTATTTACTTTTATTTTTAAAAAGTAAAAAAAAAACCTACTTTGTAAAAAAATTAAAGATGACAAGCTATTTTTAATAATCCTGAGGGCCAAATTCTCTATTTATTTTTTTCATACAAAAAATAATAATTTTAAAACACTGCTGAAAATTTCCTTAAAGCGTTGGCATTAACTTCATTAAAAATAAATGTAAATTTAAAATTTAATGAAGATTATAAAAAAAAGACATTGGAATAACTAAAATATTAAATGTTTAGGTTTTAGTTAATGTAGATTAATTATTATTAAAAAACAATTAATATACAATATTAAATGATGTTTTTCCTCTTCAAGATAAACAAAATGACAATCAAAAATATCCACATCATCTCATTCACATTATGTTTACATTTTAAAATTAAAATAATAATATTATATTGGTATTTTGATAAATGAAATGATTAATTCAATGGTTTATTGCAATAGAAATTTTAAATTTATGTGGAAATAATGTTTTAGAAAAAATGACATTAACTCTGATGTTAATGCTTTTACATCTCCTCTAATCATATGTGCATGTGAATTTAAAAAAAAAACTCAAAAAACTATCCTTTATGTATAAATTAAAAAGTGTATGGTAGTTTCATAAGGAGGTATTTATTGTCAATCTCACTCCAAATAGTATGTTTTAATTTAAAATTTATTGCTTATTTATTTATTTAAACTCTTTTATTTGGAAACTTTTGATTTGTTTAACCACAAGCTCCTTTTTTCCTTTTATTAAGTTAAATATTTTCCTTATACTTTGGTAGTATTTTTCTAAGAATTATCATCTTTTAATGACTTTTTTTATTTTTTGTGCACATATATTGTTATGTTATTGTTTTGAGAATAGGCGTCTATCTATAGTTTTAGTTATTCAATAAACAAATTTGTATTAAATAAAAAAATGTTATGCATTGTAACAGTCATATAATATGTTTGTTGGTTCACGAAGAAAAATGGTTTAATTAAATTTGTTGTTAGTATGCTGACACAACACACCAAATAAATTAGAAGGAAATATATGTAATAAGTGAAATCATGTATAATCTTGGCTAATATAATTTGATAATAAAGAGAGAAGTATAATAAAGATAGTACGTTTCCAATAGTTATTGATCCTCAATTACTTTAATTATAAAAACATTTAATAATATAAGTTTGCTATAAAAGATCTCATTCGGTAATACATCAATGCATTAATCATAATAAACACATCATGTAACATTACAACATCTTATAATATAATAAGTTTACTATAAAATCTCTCACTAGATAGTAAAGCAATTTAACTAATTATATTTTTCATGTAACACAAGTTAGCCTATTTACATAGGTTATCAAATCCATTTAAAAGGCGTTATTGTCCATTTTATTTCATAATTACTATGATTTTGTGCAAGAACATGCGGATTGAGGTGACGGCCCAAACATGGACTCTCGTTATGATTTTGTGCCTTGATTGTGAAAAGCAGCACACATCACAAGGCATGTGTTCGGCACATGCACGCTTCGAACTTATAGGCTCTTCATTCGACTTATCTTGAAACACAAATTACAGAGTCTAACATGTGTGCGAGTTAAGAGGCAAATAAACTTATAAAGCGAAAGGAAGCTGATTGATGGATCCCTTAGCAAGTACACCCTTGACTGACCTTGATATTCTAATAAGAGTTCAAGTGTGAGCATGTTTATTGAAACTCGAAAGATGGTGAACTATGCCTGAATGAAACAAAGTCAGGAAAAACTCTGCTGGAAGCCCACAACGATAATGACATGAAAATATTAATACCATCACGACACACATACTTAATATCCAATTTAGATACATGAGACTTCAATTGATTTTCATTAACCTAATATCACACTTTACCATATAAAAATAAATTAACTTATTTTCTTATTTGGGTATTTTTTATTTTAATATGACAATGTGCCTAAAAGGGTGACCTAATACATATATAAAATGTATTTTTTATGGGTTTATATTTTTAAGAGCTTGATTTCTAATGTAACTTTGAATATGCTAAAAATATGTATTTCTTAATATATATTTTAATGTAACGTATTTCATTGGTTTCATCCCTTCATTGACTTTTAAATCATGACATTGGTATAGTTTAGTAATGTTGTGCTTTTAAAAAAAGTTATTTTTTGGCTGTACTAGAAAAAAAACTGTTGTTAAAATAAACATGCAAGTTTTGGTAAAATATGAGTTTAAAAGTATTGTATATGTTAAAAATAAGCGATAAGTGTTTAGTAAATTAAAAATGAATTACTATGAAGGTTTAAAAGTTAAAAATATTTTTAGTTGTATTACAATTTTGTATTATGAAATTATTATGAGATCCGTTTTTGGTTAATTAGTCCCCCCATGCCCCTAGAGCATGCACTAAGATTCGGTTTCGCATGAGCAGAAACGAGATAGAACCGAATCGATTTAGACAAAGCCAACCATGAAGAAGTTAGAATGGATTTCAATCCTCTTTTTTATCTTCAAAATTGTTTAGTAAATTAAGGTCTGTGCAAGTTTAAACTTTATTTATGAGTTCTCTTAAGTGAGATCTATGAGATTATTGAAACATACAAAACCTTAACTACTATTTGCCAACCCTTACTACCTAGTGTTAACAACGATTTCAACTAATTACAAGGTTGTAACCGACCGAGGTTGATAAATCAACCAAGTTGAAGCTGCATTTTTGGCGTGCATCACTGCAGGCATTGGCTTGCTTTAGTTTGATAAATCTATATGATTATTTTAAATTAAATTAATTAGGGACAACTTAGGAAAAGAAAGCCGTTGAAACTTTCAAATATAATTTATTATCAACCAAGTTCAAAGTTTTATTTATTTATTTATTCACGTTCAGTTGCAAAATCTAAGACAAGTTCAACCAACCAAACACCACATGAAAGACCAATGTTTTAAGACATTTTTGTTCATATGCTAAAAAAAATAAATGTGACAAAAGGGAAGATGATGTGCATATGCTAAAATAAATAATCTTCATCCGAGTCAAAGTCCTCGTCATCTTCTTCATCATCGAAATCATCAAATTCATCTTCTAAATCTTCATCATTAATAATATTACGCACGTCCCAAAGAGCGCATGAGCAAGTTGCAGACTTGTTCTTCCACTCTGCACCACAGGTATAGCAGAACTCCGAGCCACACCTACCAAAACAGTACAAAGTTAAAACACATCAAGTAACATTAGTAAAACTATGAAACCCGCTTTAAAGAAAGCTTGAGCTATCTCACTTGGTTAGGTGTTAGTGGAAATTTAGAACCCAAAAAGGATAAGATGCGAAAATATTAACTATAGCCTATGAATAAGATTAACATTAAATCAAAAGGTTAAACCCTAAACTTTTAATTCATCTTTATTATTCAATTTCTCTGATCGAGTAACTCAAAACGTAAAATTACTTTACATAATAATATTCAAGATTCAAGGACAAAACATACTCAAAATATATTATGAAATATGCTGAATCATTGTTTTTTGTTTTTTTTACTTCGGTTTTTTTTTCCACATTTGGAGATGGACAAATATTAAAACTTCTCTACATTACATATACAAAAGATGCAATGAGGTGGCAGTGTGAATCGTACATCACCATGGAAGACATTAATTTATGATATGAACAGGGCAATATGAATGAAACGCCATAATTTAATATAGTCATTATATCATGCGTAATAGATCACAGAAGTTGCTGCAATGTGATTCAGTCTCAGTTAACAGTTTTCCCTTAATGGCTGACTTGAGCCGTCAATTGGGTGTGAAGTTTTCCTGGGATAAAGAAATTTGAAGGCAACTCCACTTATGGAGGACACCAAGTTGAAGGTTAAAGTACCTGCAAGTCATGTGATAACAACCTTCAGCAAGTTCGATCATATGATTGCACTTTGCACATTGTCGCCACAGATTTCTTGATGCAAGAGACTTCAACTTTTCATCTTCTGCTTGGGGAAAAGGATGTAGGATTTTGTAATCAAAGCAGGTCATGTTGCTATGCCAAGGGACCTTGCATTTCATACAAAAAAGCCCATGACATTTTGAGCACCTAGCGGCTCCTGACAGAGCACAAGCAGCAAATAGATTTTTAGAATATTCAGACACCTCAGATCTGGACATTAATGCAGAACACCTGGGGTATGGGCAATAAAGTTTATCCGGTGCAGGAATTGAAGCTTCCTTTATGTGCTGTTTCATTGTCTCAGTTAATTTAGGGGTCAAAAATTTCCCACAGCTCTCAACATTCAGCTCAGACTTACAGCCATCGTGTGGACATCTAGGAACTATACCGTGAAGCAACTTCACTTCCACATGTTGTTTCATACAAGAATAGCAATATCGATGTTGACATCCATCAACTATAAACATCTGACCCGAATCAGTATCTTCTAAGCAAATAATGCAAGTCTCAACTAAATTCCTGCAATTGCTAGATTCTGCGGATTTGGGGATCTGAGAATCAACAGCTTCTCTAGCAAGTTTGAAAGCAAACTTAACATCATTCCGTGGCACCAGAGATGGCCTGCAATATGTGAATTTATGAAAGAGAACCTGTGCCTGATAGATTATGCTGTGAACTTTATGCTGCTTTGGCTTCCATCTGCCTAAACACTGCACTGTGCAAATGTCAGACACCTGCCTCATGTCAATGAAACTTTACCTTAACAATATAACTACCATTAAACCTCTTTAACAGCCAGCTAAATGGAGGTAGAGATGGCTCATAAAGAGAAAGATTGTTATGTGTGTGTGAGTTGGGGGTGAGGTTGTTAGATGATGCCAGTTAAATAGAATAATTATTTTGCTTTAGTAGTGAGACTACTGCCAATGAATGATGACAGGCGGCACATTAACCACAGGAACCATAAAGAGGTATGGTGGAATCAGAAACATGGTTAGTTGTGAGTATTGTTGTAGTCAAAAGAGCTATAGCCACGGGGCATAGAAGGCGGACAGTTATATATTTTGGAAAGAATGTTTGTGGAAATAAGGAGTTTGTACCATTTGAATTGAACTCCTACAAAAATCCTCTTATACACGGGGGAAATTGCAATTCTACACAATGCAGCTACTAGCTACACAAAAACATACAATCAATGAACACATACACATTGAAGGCAGATTCTAATCATACTTCGTCAATGAAGTGAAAGCTGAACTCACAAATTGGTACATGGGAAAGTAGTCGCAAAAGAAAGTGATCCGCTTTAAATCCAAAGCAAGTGCAGCATTGAGGCCTTCGATCAACGCCTTGGCCTCCATGCACTGCCGGCTCATTCCAACGGTAAACGTAAGCGGCTTACTGAGCTCCACGATGGGGTTATCCCAGGGATCGCAGACCGCCACGCCAATCCCCGCAAGCTTCTTCTTCGAATACCCACTCCCAACCATCTCTTCGCTGAACAAACCCTTGAAGTAAACCCTGAAGACTTGGGAGTTCAAACCAGAGCTCGAGGAAGATCCGTCGCCATTATGGTAGGGCCTCTCATAGTAATCCCCTTCCTCCTCCCAGTCCTCGCTGGGGATTCGATCGATTTCCGCAGCGAATTTGCGGTCGTGGCATAGGCGATCGAGATCGGTTTTGATTTTCTTCATCTCCTCCTCCACGAGCGCGCAATCGCGACGCTCCTGCTCGAACCTGGCGAGCTCCTGGGACTGGAGCTTCGCAAAGGCGGTGTCAGAGGCGGCGGAGGAGGAGACGGTGACGGAAGAGGAAGTAGCCACGGCAGCGGCGGAAGCGGAGGCAGAGGAGGAGGAGGAGGGTTCAAGGGCGACGGAGGCGGCTAGGGCTTCTTGCATTTGGAGGTCAAAAGCGACGTCGAAGTCAGAATCGAGCTCCTGAAACGTAGAGAGCTCGCGTCGCTGCTCAGAGACAATAAAGAGGAGGTCGCCGTCGCCGTCGGCAACGGCAGTGGTGCGCGTAGACGGAGACGCCATCCTCTCAGTCTCAGAGCCTCAAGCTGGGTGCCGCTGGTTGGTGGTGATTTTTTATTTTCTTCTAGGGATGATAACCATGTTTGGGATGGGACAATTCAGTTCTATCGTACCCCCCGCTGGTTCGACGTCAGTGCCATTGTAAATCGGACTTGCGGCCCGCAGACTTTGCGGGCTAGCCCACGGATCGAATCAAATAAAATGAGACCCATTTAAATTACGGGTCTAGCCCGCAAATTGCAATCTAAACCCCTAACTACTCGCCGCACGACACCAGTCTCCCGACCCTCACCCCCATCGCTTCGGCTCCCCCCCACATCGGCGCAGCATCCGGCCCTCCTGCCTCCTGCCTCCTGCCTCCTGCCTCCATCTCCGTCCACGGTTGTTCAGGTTAGCCATGGTTTATTTTTCAGTTGATTTTCGTTGGCCTTTTGGGTTCAATTTTGATGCATGTGTAAACAATAAATTCATAGTACGTATATATTCCTTAGAGTATTGTGCTGAATCATTATCCGGTCGGGACATGGCGATGGCGATGGCGATGGCGATGGGGATACGGTTTTATGGTTTTAAATTGGTCATTGTAAGTGGGCTCAAAATTCAACAAGGTATTAAGAAAACCGTTTTGTGAAGCTCCCTCTCCAAAGTCCAAATTTGATTTCTCCTCCCAAAAATCCCTAGCTAATCCCACGAATCCTCCCTTGCTCTCGCCATCAGATCTCCCTTACGCTCGCCTCAGATCTCCCTTACACGCTCGCCTCAGATCTCCCTTGCGCTCGCCATAGCCTGACACGATGATCTGAACTAACGAGCGACATTTGTATTGTTAGGTTGTCCTGTTTTTTGGTGTCTGTAGGAATGCCGTTTGGTTACTGATTTAGTTGGTTTGTTCTAAAATTATGAAGTTTTAAGGTATTTATGAAAACCATTGGAGTTCACTTGTTTTGGCTTTTGGTTGCATATTTATATGTTTTGAGAACATGTCCCTTGCGTTTTTGTCTCTATTCAGCAGGTTTTCTTTTATTTGTTTAATAACAACAAAATTATCAGGTTATATCTTGTTTTTGTCCATTTGAAATAGTTTTTTTTGTTACGAGGAGGGGATTGTATGTTTCTAATTCTCTCGATTTCAGACATCTTACCTTATTTCCCCTTTGAAATCTACAATTTCACTAAACCTGTTCCTTATTTTCTGCCACTTTACCTTTTTTTCATGAACAGCATCACTACTATTAGTATCTTGATTGGCTATTTTTTATTATTTTTCATAATCTTTTGTTTTGCAGTAGAGATGAATAAGGAAAAGGAAGATTTAAGTTTTGTCATCAAAAAGATCGCGGCTGAAGATATCATCAACAACACTGGGCTTGGTATGGAAGGAATTGGAAAGATACTATTTCATGTCACCATTACAGTATGTTTGCTATTCGAGCTAGAAATGTTGTGTCGTTTATGATTTCATCGTATGCACATTGTTACATGTTTTTGAAAATGTGTTGTGATGAATATGACATCTTTGTCTTTTAATCAAGTCTCAGCCTTGTTATCAGTTGCAATTGAATTTGTGTTATATTTTAGACAATCAAAATAGACATTATGTATTAACACGTCTTTCAAATTATCTGTTTAAGGCATTGTTAGCATTTTGATGAAGCTTGAGTTTTCCTGCATAGGCTTTGTGTTTCTCTGAACTCTTATGTTAGGGATAATATCAAATCTTGACATCCTCAAAACTAAAAAACATGCCCTACATATATGTGTCCAAGCCACAAGAAGATAATGTTTCCTACTTGGCTTTGTCTTCGGTTTTTTATACAATTATTGTGACAAAGACCAACACCCTCCTAAGAGAGGTAATGATAACAAAGACAAGATGGTTTGTGGGCATTGTTGGTGAAGCACACGGAGGAAGTATGTGTGTAGCCGAATGGGTAAGCAACCTATTCATTGAAACACAGCTGCCGTTCTGCATACCCCAACAACTTCTCCCATTATATGCCTTTGATGTTGTGGTGCTGGGCGGGGTAGCTAGAAACAGACTACACTTGTTTGCAATAAGTTAATGTTAATATTCTCTTTAAAAGTTTTGTATTCTTATGATAGGTGCCTAAGAATAGGACTATGCGTGTTTGTAGGTTCAGGTACTACGGTGGCATTGGATCATCTTAGGAAGAGCTGTGGTCAAGCTACGAGGACTGATGGGATATGTACCAGTGCAATGAATAAGAACAGTAAATGGACCCCTCTCGTCATTTATCTCGAGTTGGAAAATTGAAATTGTAGCAACAATATGGTATGTTGCTCCAATAAAGACATCGCAAAACGTTCTCTCTCCATCTCCCTCATCAGAACTCGCTAGGAATTCACGACGCACATTAATTCTAGGAAACAAAAGGTTCACTTCGTGAAGCTTTTGAAATTTAGTTACAGACATATATGCAATTAGATAATCCGTGGGAGTAAACGTAAGCATGATGTTACTGCATTTGTGCACTGCAATTGAACCATTCCAGCTGAATGGATTTAGCACTAATGGATTTAACTAGTCGATAAACTTAGTCTACCTTTCAGTTCGTAGTATCAAAAGTCCAAATTCTGCTTACATCATGTATGATAATTCTCTTATCTAGACTGTGAAAGAAAGCAATACACATAATATTAGAGCAGACTATCATGTGATCTGGAGTCCCGAAGAAGAATGCTCGGGGAGAGTCTTCCATGAAATATGAGAAGAATCATACATCTCAAAAGTAGGCAGCGGAGGATGAATACTGCATAATAATGGCTCGGCAGACATATCATCCGAAAATGACGGTAATTCGGATGATGTGGTGTAATTATTGTTAACTTATGGTATTCAATTTATTTGCCATGTAATTTGATGTTCAATGACTCCATTGTAGAGAGAAACCATTATCGTGGCATTTTCGGCTATGAATCATGGAATAAGAAATGATATAGTTAGTGGAGATGGCTGATGCTTCGTTCGAGTCATTACTAACTTATTTTCAGCGAGTTTTACATGTTTTTTTTTTTTTGGTATTTCAGTGCAGCACCTTAATCGCCATGGGGCCGAGGATGCGCTTTGGTAACCATGCTTGTCTCGTTTTCACGAGGGTGGGCTGCTTCCCTTCCTATTGTTCATCCTTTTTGTTCTTCTCCTTAATATTATTATTTACTTTTATTTAAAGGTAAAAGAACAATTCAATAATAATTTTGTTAATATAACATTATAGATCTCAGTGCTGAAACTATGTTTTGGTAAAACAAAAAAAATACGACAAAAGGCACACTAGTGGATTTTATGATTAATATATAAAAAGAAAAATAAATTTTATGCTTGTAAAATAGCTAATTGGCTTCAAATTAAATATATTTATAAGATAATTGAATTCGCCCTGATTTTATCAACTCCACAAAAAATACAGCTGCAGCAGCTTTGAAGTTACATTTCATTACAATAAAGTAAGCAACTTGCTCGTTAACAGCATTTCAACTGTAATTTATTAATTTTAAATTTCAATCCTTAGTTATAATGTAAGTTTTCAAAAAAAAAAAAAAAAGAGAGGTGACAATCTACTAGAGAGAGATGCATCTGTTGCATGACCAAATTAAATTGAATTAAAAGTGCAAGCATCGGGAGAACAAATCTTGAATAAAAAACATCACTATGACTTACTTTTGTGTTGTCCAACTACTTATTTTATTTAAATGAACTTTAACCTTGTAACTTACTCGTGTAAAGCCAAGCACTTCCTAACTTGGCTTGATGCACTGATGTGTTGCAAGTATTGTCGCGTAATAAGCCAAGGCACAACTTCGCCCTGGTGAACACATGTAACATGTTAAGTTAAAATGTCACCATCAAGTAGAAACTAGCAATTTAGCTGCATATGAAAACAACTATCTAGTCAACATGCTAAAATGATGTACATGGACAAGGGGTAAAGATCTGTATCATAATAACTGTTAGAATACAAATAATGTAATTTTACAGCATATATGGCAACTTATTTCTAAGAATTCAATGCGTATCTTATTGGCTAAGAAACAGAAAAACAGACGATCAACAAAGCTTATACAGGTATATTTCCTCTGGAATAAACGAATTCAACATTGCGAACACGAGCACTAGTACTGTTCTGCTAGCTTAAAATGACATGACAAATGTCATATAAAGAACCGCAAAATGTGGACTACAGGTTTGTGGGAGATAACTATAAAACAGAATTAAAGACCAATCTAGAAAGCCATGTTTTCCTCGCGCCACAACCACTCACGCTTCACTGCCTACGTCTAGGGAGAGATGGAGATCGAGATTCGCGCGGGGGCGGCGAATCTGGAACGCTGCTGGTTACCTTCAAAACGGCGGACCAATCCGCGTTTTGTTATATTAGGCGTCGGGCTGACGTGTCGTTATCTGGACGCCTGCTCACTATTGATCCGCGGGTTCTGCGGATTAGACTATTATACGCACGTTTAAAATGCGTGCCAGAAATATAGTTTTTTTAAATAATTATTTTATTTATAAATTATTGTAATTTTATTATTTATACGATTACAATTTACACCGCTTCACCCAAATCCATTCTAGCATCCTCTTCCTCGGAGGTCCGGATCTGGCCTTGCAGTCGGCAGTCCTCTTCCTCCCTCTCGTTCTCGGCGCCGTTTTCTGTTCTCTCCCTGTCTCACACCGCTACCGGAGGTCCGGATCTGGTCGATCTGAGATGTGAGATTTCAGCTCCCTCTCACTGTCTCACGACGCCGGAGCTCCCTCTCCCTGTCTCACGACGCCGGAGCTCCCTCTCCCTGTCTCACGACGCTGGAGTTCTCTCTCCCTGTCTCACGACTCCGTAGCTCTCTCTCCTTGCCTCACACCGGAACTCCCCGCACGCTCTATTGACGTCGGAAATCCTTAGGTTGCTGCCGGAACTCGCACGCTGTAATAGGCTACGGCTGTCGGTGGGTTGGTCTGTCGGCGTAGCTGGTATGGTAAGCCTAATTATTGAGTTCTGAAACTGTTAATCTCTGCGTTCTCTGTCTTACTGTTAATAAGGGTTGTCGCTGGATTATTTTGGATTAAAGTATTTGATTTTCCTTCGTGGTGCATCCTGTCTGTTATCATTATTTTTTATATATATTTATTAAAATAACTTTAAAAGAAAAATACCAATTATTTAACTGATTCTTGATTAATGCCTTTATCCCCATTGAAATCTATAATTTTACTATAGCCCGTTGCTTATTTTATGCAACTTTACCTTTTCTTTTTCATGGAAAACATCACTACTTTTATTGGCTATTTTTTTAAAATTTTATGATATTTTGTTTTGCAGCAGAGATGGAAGGAGAAAAGAAAGATCTAAGTTTTGTCATCAACAAGGTTAATGCTGTAAATGTGATCAAGAACAATGAATTTGGTATGGAAGGAATTGGAAAGATATCATGTAAACCTCCAATATTATGGTATGTTTGCTATTTGGAATGAGAATTTATAATACATGGGCATGAATTTAGTAAATTAAATTGCACTAGGAGTAGCATAATCTCAAACTATTTATGTGCCATATTTCTGTTTTCCATGATTAATTGATATCTATTTTCGTTTCCTACTAATGAAAGATGTATTGTTAGTACTTTTTTAGTTTACCATATCAGTTACTAGTATTAAAATTAATGGTAATTAGGATGATATAGTGCAGTTGTTGTAATTAACGTGGCTGTTAATTATTTATTGCCTGTGAAATATCCTGCCTTTGTTTGGTCCTCCTTTTAAATGCTATGCAAGCTGCTATTTGTGGAAATGCTGCACTGTGTTTCACGACTTAGAATCTAGTTTTTGGATTGGTCTCCTAACGTTAAGGGAGAGGGTGACTATGATTTTGATCCTTTTTTTAGGTTAAATATGATAGGTTGAGAATTAATATTTAGTGAACTGTTTATAAATTTTCATCCCAATCTCTTCTATTTCAAAGCATGCATCAAATATGAGGCAAATATTAGTTATTATTTTCCTATTGAATTATTTTTGTAAGCATGTATATGGATTCAACTAATGAATCTGCGTAACTAGTGATGCCATGGATTGTCATGCACTTGCATATTCATGATTAATGATTTCTTTTTTTTTTTTTACAGGAAAATTCAGACTTTTAAGAATGGTGAATATTGATATTGGAGGTGAAAGATATTTCTTTAGTTTAAATTTAACAAATTTCTTGAAAGGTGAAACTTTCCTGAAAATGTCTTTGAATTTTGAGGTTAATAAGTTGTCTCATAGGATAGGTTTTTTTTACTGAATTATATTGTGTTAGAGGAGAGAGGCATTGAACAGATACTCTCGAATCTGATGATGAAAGCTTTGATGATCTTGAATTTATTTTTTTGAATAATAAAAGGATACTGGTATACAGTCGAGGGATATTGAAATTTTACCTCTAAGGACTCTTGATGTTGATGAAGATTTGTCGGAATTTGATCTTCATTTGCCTTTGAACGAAGATGAATATCTCTTTGGGCTTAAAGCGGTTAATGCACTCATCTATAAAGCACTCATCTATAAAGTTGATTGTAATTATGATTCTATCATTGTTGAGAAAATATCTCTAATGAATGTTGATAAGGTTAATGTTATGATTATATAAATTAATGGAAAAATATTTTGCAATGAAAATATCATTGTTGAGATATGATTTTTCTCATAATTCTTCATTAGAATTTTAAATCACATGATAGCTTGCCTATTATTTTCATAGCATGAATAAGAGAATTATCATGTGTGATGTAAGTTGATTTTGGACTTTTAATACTACAACTGAAAAGGTGGACCGAGTTTATCAACTATAGTGTCAGATCCTTTCATAGTTTGAATGGTTTAATTGTAAGGCACAAACACAGCAAGATAATGCTTGTGTTTGCTCCCACAAATGTTCGGCTATGTCTACAATTAGATTTTCATGAAGTGAATATTTTGTTTCGTAGAGATAATGGGCTGTGGATTTAATAACAATTAGTGGATCCCTTAAAACCATATATATTTGTCAAATGTATAATTGAGTCTAGTGAACAGTTTATGTGGGCCCTCACACATCGTAATACACGTTATAATAAAGATTACTCAAGTCTTTTCTCTTCTTGATTACTGTCCTCGTCTAGTCCAAGATCCTCAGGACCTTACACCCTACAAGACAATACGTCAAACCAAATCATGGCTGAACTTTGGTTTACTGAGGGGTAGACTTAAATCCAACCATTTATCACGCCATAAGACACTAGATTCAAATATAAATCAAAAATATCTAAGATCAAGGATTGAAGTATCAAAAATATAAATCAAAAATATCACGCAACAGATTAACATAAAAGGATTGAAGTTTAAACCAAGAAACAAACAATCCAAAACAATTATAGAAATGAAAAAACAGGAGCAACCTAAATAACAAAGATAGGTGACATATGGAGACCCATCTTTGAAGGATGAACAATAATTTTTAAGTATGATTTTTTTAAATTTTACAGTTTAAAAAATTTGATACTTTTTAGTTTTTAGTTAATTTTAATTTTAATTTTTTTAAAAATATAATTTGAAAGAGTGAGCAGAGCGAGTCTCGAGTGGTGGGGTTTGAGGGCTCGCTGACATTTTATGGAGGAGCTGATATATCTTCCTTGTGAACAAGTGTGCCCACTCTGTGGAACGTAATGACCACTATACCCTGGCTTGCTTGCTGCGTATACTTTTACTTGTGGACTCGCCCGCTTACTCTTGTATAGGCCACCGCAGAGGTGACGCGGTCTTTTTTTAATCCCCATAATATAATTATCCCTACTAAACAAAATAGTCAGCGATATTGTATTTTTCTAAAATTACCCTTATATATTATAATATAATAATACTAATAATAACAAATTAAAATCTTATTACAATTATCATAAAATTTATCGCAGCTTTGCACATCCGCTGAGCTCGTTAAAAGGAAAATACTTATTGCAGTAGGCGCACACTACGATCCTAACCATTGATTTAATTCTTTTCTGAAATATACTCTAATAAGCCATATATTCTTACCTACTCCAAATAAAAATATAGATTGCAGAAGTTGCTGCAATGAGATTCAGTCTTAGTTAACAGTTTTCCCTTAATGGCTGACCTGAGCCGTCAAATGGGTGTGAAGTTTTCCTGGGATTAAGAAATTTGAAGGCAACTCCACTTATGGAGGACACCAAGTTGAAGGTTAAAGTACCTCCTTTATGCGCTATTTCATTGTCTCAGTTAATTTAGGGGTCAAAAATTTCCCACAGCTCTCAACATTCAGCTCAGACTTACAGCCATCGTGTGGACATCTAGGAACCATACCGTGAAGCAACTTCACTTCCAAATAATGTTTCATACAAGAATAGCAATATCGATGTTGACATCCATGATCCATCAACTATAAACATCTGACCAGAATTAGTATCTTCTAAGCAAATAGTGCAAGTCTCAACTAAATTCCTTTCCTGCAATTGCTAGATTCTGCAGATCTGGAGATCTGAGAAACAACTGCTTCTCTAGCATGTTCTCAAGCAAACTTAACATCATTCCGCGGCACAGAGATGGCATGCAATATGTGAATTTCTGAAAGAGAACCTGTGCCTGATGGATTATGCCCAAGGGGCGTCTTACCTGGACTAGTCATCAATCATTTTTAAAGGACCAATCTAGTTAAACACAATCTTCGAAATTTAAAACACTTTTTCTTGTGTTGATGAGTAGTTTATAGATTCCGAATGTTCAATTAATGTTTGTTTCAGACTTAGTTATTTGTATATATATGTTCTAAGAATATTGTAATAATGATATTGTTACCATTGGTGATGGGTCTGCATGCAATGTAGCCACATATGGAATGGTGAAAATAAAAATATTCAATGAAGTGATGTATACTTTGGTTGGTGTGGTGTATGCCCCAAGTGTACATGGAAATTTGGCTATGTTTGGTATTGTATTTAGTTTTTTGTTTTAAAAAATTATTTTTAGAAATTGTATTTAAAAATTGTTTTTTGGTAAATTAAATATAGCTTTTTTGTTTGACAGTTGTTTTTAACTTTTATAGAATTTTTTTTTTTGAGGTGTTATGGTTGCAGGGAGCGGGCAGCGGCGCTAGGGGAGGGTTACGTTGCAGGGGCAGTGGTGCCAATGCCAGGGTAGGGCGGGGGCTCGCGTCGGGAATAAGGGCGTCGCAAGGGGGGGGAGCTTGCGTCAGCAGGAGGGGGAGCGTGTTGCAGGTAGCGGGTCGCAGGAGGGCATCGCGTCGGCGGAAGGGGCGTCACAGGGGACAGATCTATGCGTTGATGGGGTTGTGGGCATCGTAGGGAGATAGATCCATGTGTCGGGAGGGTCGCCGGGCATCGTTGGAGGGTAGATCCATGCATCGGGGGGTTTCCGGGCGTCATGAGAGGAGTCGCCGGTGTCGCGCGAGGGGTAGATCCATGCGTCGGGGGGTTGCCGGGCTTCACGGGGGGCCGATCCAGGCATGGGGCGGGGTCGCCAACTCACGGGAGTCACAGCATGCGGTGGTAGCAAACGGTGGGCAGGGTGGCAATGCAGCTCCAAAGACAGATGGAGAAAGAATACAGAAAACAAATAATGAAAACACCTAATTGGTGTTTTCGTTTTAAGTGAATTAAAAACATGTATTTTTGAATTTAAAAAAAAAAAATTTGATGCCAAATAACTTGGGTTGACTGTTTTTCATATTTTAATACAGAAAACAATCGAAAATGTCGCCACGCTCTTTATTTTGGAATCCATATCCTGGACCCGTTTCCAAACTATTATTGGTGATGGAATTGTCAAAATTACATAAGACTGCATGGTTCTGGCAACAAGACAAAAGTACAAGTTGTTTCGTTTGGACATATCGTCCCAAAATCTTGAAAGATACTCAAAAACTAGGTACAATCAGTGGGCGCCTACGTAGTGTCTTTTTCACAATCGGTTTAGACAAAAAATGTGATAGGATACCCACGATTAAGAAAGGAGTACGAGAGCCATCAAGTACCATGTGTGTAGCTTAAACTTTTAGAGCAATGATGTTTTTTTCCTTTTTAATAAGGTGGAGATTGTTGTATTAGTATTAAAATCAAAAAGAAAAGAAACCGCCAACCAATAATGCTTTGTCGTAGCTAGCAATAATTAACAAAATAAAAAATAAAAAATAAGGAGAGCGAAGGAGCAAGGACACTGGATGACCAGGAGGGATAGGACGATTACATGTGCGCTCCATACAGCGCGTGGACTCCTCTTCCCTCCGCTATAAATAACATGCCATGTTATTGATTTAATTCATCAAAGAAGAGCTCAAGAATTGGAGCAAAGTGTGGAGTGAGGAGAGAAAATTAGAGAGAAAGTTTTGTCTAATATTTTAGGATATTTTTATGAGATTATTTTAAGTACAATTTTGTATAGGATTTCACATATTCTATTATGGCTACTATGATGTAATAAAAATGAAGTTTACAATGAGTAATATTCAAGTTTTTTTATTGTAGGTTTGGTTATTTTGTATTTCCTTTTTGTTTTTAAAAAGTAATAGTAATTTTTGGATATAAAATAACAAATTATTTTCATTTGAGTGGTTTTTTAAAATAAAAATAATTTTTTATAATTTTTAATTTTATATATCCGAAAATGAGTATTTACATTTTGAAAACAAAAAAAACGGAATAACTAAACATTATAAGTTATAGTTAAGGAAAATCACATGTTTATTTCCATAATATATATAAATCTAAAGCATGAATAAGTTGAAAAGGTAAAGATCTTATAAAGCTTTTTTAAGTGATACATATTGTATTTCTCAAGTTTGTTCGCTTTCTTAATTTTGATAATTTTTTGGATCATCATTCTCTAAAATTCGTTAAGTGTTTAGATTGTCCTTTCTTTTCTAAATTTTGTTGACGAATCGATTGAATCGGTAGACAATTCAATTTGTCCAAAATGGACTCACACACCATTTTTATTGAACCCCACTACTACTAAAGAGACATTTCACACAATGATGAACAAATACATGTATGTCAGTTTTGCTCTTTGAACAAACAAGTGAGCTTCCATTATAGTTTTGGAAAATCAATAAAGTTCACTTCCAACCACCCATACCCTCCTTTAGCTCTCGTCTCTCCTCATCCAACCCGGTCATCAAACCTAAAATGCAACATATAAACAAGTACAATTATTATTATTTGTTATTCCTAGTTTCCATCACCAATCGAAACTTAATGGTGAGAAAAAATGTCAACGTAAAGTCATTACTAATTGTTTTTGAGTTACAATTGGATACCGTTCTACCTTAAGTAGTTAAAAAGAGTAGTCTAGATTACCAGAGATAGGTTTGAGAGTTGGTTACATATATGGAAGAATTAATACACTTACAATGCCCTTTCAGTAACTATTTTGAAAGTATGAATGTTTCTACTTATTTTATTTTTAATTTGGTTTCACTTGTCTAAAACTAAGTTCTCTAAAAATATAGGTTCCACGCTAAGTGGTAAGGTATGATTTTAATTAACTCAAGAAGGAGTAGCCCTTACCATTTCTTTGCTACCATTTTGATGTTAGTCTAAGCCACCTGGGGGGATAGACAATTTGTAACCCTATCTTATCCATATTTAATTTTCAAATGCTATTTGCCTTTTTACTTTTACCATTTTACATATTTGCTTCTATCATTTTATTTTATTTTTACATATTTACTTCTATCATTTTAATTTTTACTATTTTACTATTTATCAAAAACTTAATTTATTATTTTCACCTCCTTGCCAATTTTGATGTGATGAATTTAAATAGGTGATCCATTTTTATTTAAATCAATCATTATAAGGGAAAATTTATTTATTTAATATAATTAATAACATGATTAATTAAAATAACATAAATAATTAAAATGAATATTATAATATAAAATCCCATTATAAAACATAATAAAATAAAATTCATACATTATTAAAATAAAATATTAACCATACAATATGTGAGTTGAAGACTTCATTTGCTGAAGTTATCACAAAACTGTCTAAGTCTGAAGACTCGAAGGGTCAAAGAATCGAAATATTGAGAAAGAAGAGCAGTCACTATGCGCGAATAAGATCAGATACCCGAAAAATCGAAGGGTCAGAGACATCTGAAAGCGGTGGAAGTTGTCAAATGTAACACCTTATATCAAAGACTCGAAGGTTGAAGGGTCAAAGGCTCAACTTAAAGCATTAAGTTGATTGAGCTAAGTGAAAGAGTCAAAGACCCAAAAGGTCAAAGGGTCAAAAGTCAAAAGCTCAACCCTTATAATCACAAGAAGTAAAATTAATGACACAAACTTGATGAGTCAAAGAGCCGATGAAGGGTCAAAAGTCAAAAGCTTAGTCCTTGGGATCACAAGAAGTAAGTCTAAGGGCACAAACCCAAACACTCGAAACTTGAATACCTAAAGGATTGAAAGGTTGAATACTTAGCTCTTGGGATATCCCGCAAATTAAATGAAAGTCATATCAAAGAGTCGAAGACATGACGAAAAGTCGAAACCTTAATGTTGGTCCTGGGAAGCCTAGAGGGAGGTGAATAGGCTTTTGAAAAACTCTTCTCACTCTTTTGGCGCAATACTTAATCTGGTTAAAGATAAAATCAATGCGGAAGACAACCAGATAGTGGAAGTAATTTGTATTATTATCACAAAATAATTACAACAAATTATAACAGATTAAAGCTGAGTACAAACTTTTAAATCTACTGAAAGTGTATCTCTCTTCTGTTTACAATAGCACTCTGTTTTATAGTAACGCACACACTAGCCAAAATAAAATTCTCTAAGCTCTTTCTCATGTACGCACACTTGAAAATATACAAGACTTAGTATATATAGATATCCCTATGGAACATTTTTGGAACAGGATTTTTCGAGCAGTGTGTAGCATTGAAGACTTCTCAGAAAATACATCTACTATAACTATTGTGGATGTGGAGCTCAAGATGTTAGAAGTATAAGTGTATTGAATTGTTTCGCATGATTCCAACTGCATTAAAGGATTCATCCACACATCCGAGTGATTCACGTGTAAGATGATAAATGTTCAACGGATCTTTCTTACATCGGGACACAGCGAGCTGATGACTTCGAATGCGGAGCTGATTAGTAGGAGCAATGTCGTCTTAGTCCATTGTAAGGTTCCTTATTCCATGTTAATGAAGCTCGCGGATCCTTACTCCGTGTCAGTGGTTGCTTACTCCGTGTCAGTTTGATACTTGAATCCTTATTCCGTGTCAGTGATTGCTTACTTCATGTGAACGGGAGATTCAGAAGGCTTACTCCGTGTCAGCGCTTCCTTACTCCGCTTGAGTAAAGATTTGGATTCCTTACTCCACTTCTCTTTTCGTTACTCCACGCGAACGAAAGACTCGGGTCCTTATTCCGTACAAGTCCTTCCTTACTCCGCGTGAATAAAAGACTCGGATTCCTTACTCCGTGTCTTCTTGTCCTTAGTCCGCATAAGTGAAAGACTTAACTCCTTATTCCACAATTTCTCTCTTACTCCGCGCTAGTTGTAGACTAGGATTATAAGTCCGTTTAAGTGATAGACTCGGGTTCCTTAGTTCATATCTTTAAGTGATTAGTCCGCACTAATAATCCTTACTTCATATCTTGTAATAACTTGGTTATTTACCAAGTTGATTGACGACACTCATGTTGGTTCGAATTAGGTTTATATATCCTGTCCTAAACTTTGTTCTTACGAGTGAAGATCCAAATTAACACTTGTCTTCTGCAACATATTAGAAATTACATTGAAAGATCTCAAACCAAATTACATAGGCTTTTATCAGCATCATCCAAATTCTGAGTTCGATCCAACACTTAACTTATAAGGACGCAACTAAGATCGTTGTAATAGACTCGAAGACACAAAGACTTCAAAATTAAAAATCGAAGCTCTAAATGTCATGTTACATCTGAAGGCTTTGACACTATAAAATTTTCGAGGCTACCTACTTCGAGGGACAATGTTTTCCTATAATGTTAGACATATCTCTGATGCCATCACCTGATTTCTTCTGGGCTAGTATGCTTGGACCCTAGAGGGAAGACATTAGTGGTTCAGAGTTATCATCACTACAGGCATAAAACTTATCTTACGATGATGGAAAATTTTAAGTTGTTTAGAATTGCCACCAGTAGATAAAGTGTGGTTGGATCACCTAAAGAATGGTTTGTGTCTAGAGTTAGGTTCGAAAGTCGATTACGTATGAAGAATTATTAGCACCCCCACAACACCCAATACCTATATTATAAAAGGAGAGTTTATACTTTTTTAGGTTGGTTTAAAAAATTTGTTTAATGTAAAACCAATGGGTTATAATAATGTATATTTTTTTTTCCAAATGATAGTTAAGTAAAGCCACCATTTCTTTCAATTGATTTTGATACTTGATTTTGTATACATTTTTTTAAAAAAGGGATTATAAGAACTAAGTTCCTTGATTGCAAAAGTTTTAATTTCTTTTTGACATGCTAAGAAAAGAAAAAGCAGTTGACACAATTATTTTTATTTTGCTCTAAATAATTAAGATAAAATATTAATTATTCAACTCACAATTACTTGGATTGGTTTTAACAAAAGGAAAACAACATTTTTTTAGTTTTAGTTTTTTTAGTTTTATGTTTTGTTTGTTTTTGGTTTTGGAGCTTTTATTATTTTTATTTTGTGTTTTTGAAGTTTTACATTTTTTTGTTTTGTTTTTGTTTTATTATTTGAAAGTTTCAAAGCTTTTATTTACTTTAAAAAAATAAAGTTTTTTTGTTTGTTTTTAAAGCATTTAAATTTTTATTTTAACTTGCAGAGGTTTTTTTAAATGTTTGTTAAAGTTTTCAAGTTTTGTTTTTGTTTTTTTAGAATTTTTTTAATTTTTATTTGTTTGTAAGAACGTTACAACTTAAAAGTTAGTTGGTTTGTAAGATTTTTTTCCTGTTTCTAAGTTTTAAAATAGTTTTCAAAACTATTTGGCGGCGGCAGCAAGCTGCGGCCTGCGAAGATTGGTGACCGTGGCGACCTGGCTTTAGCAGTATTGCGCGAGGCTGTCGGGGGGTCCTTGCATTCGAATCGGGTGAGGGGAGCTGCGGAACGACGCAGCAGTTGGTGGTGCAGGTGCGCGGTGATGGCAACGTGCTCTGGTTTGACTTGAGCGGCGTGCATGGTCTGACTGGACGGAGCTGGTGCTAGTGAGGAAGAGACGGCGAACTGGTGGCAAGGCCGGAGCTGTTCACGGCCGATCTCTTGGAGGCACGGTTGCGCAATGGCTGTCCCGGTAGATTGGGTGTGATCTATGGTGCACCGGCGAGGAGGTGACGGGGCCAAGAACCCTTTGTTTCCCTTTTCTCTCTCTTTGTCTAACCTCTGTTATTCTAAGTGGGGGTTAACGTTGGATTCTGGCAATGAATGAAGAAAGGCAAAAGCAGTAGCGTAGGGACAGAGCGGTAACAGTTTGGTGTTTTTGATTTGGTGTTGATGGCTGACCGTGGTAATTGGAATTTGATGGGATATGTTTGGGAAGAAATATGGTGGTGCAACGACCGTGGATGGGATGGGATGGTGTGGATGAGGATTATGAGTGCGGGGCTGGCGTGGAGGTTGGTCGGCGGTGGAGTTTGCTGGAAGGGGTTTTTAATTCTAGGCCGTGTTGATGCAGGCCTGAAGCACGCAGCAGTGATGATGTGCTGTGGCGCCGTGGCGGGCATGGCAAAGGCGACAACAGTCCTATGGTTCTGGATTGGAACTCAGCTGATGGACTCTGGGTTGGGTTTGGTTTTGGTGCACTGCAGCTGGAACTGGCGGCGAGGGACTTCGATTATATTGGAGCTGCGGCCACGGACTGGGGTGTGACGTGGGGTCGGGGCTGCCCGGATTCTGGGGAATAGGCAAACGCAGAGACAACTTGTTGAAAAATCTGGTGTTTTTTTGTTATTTTCTGAAGTTTGGATTGGTAGCGGAAATTGGGGATAATGATGGTTGATTTGGGATGAAAACGTTGTTGATTGCGTTGCTGTATACCAGCGAATTTGCAGGAGGGTTGCAATGGCAGCGTACGCTGGAAATCTATTGGGCAGAGGGGAGAACAAAACCCCTCTGCTCTCACCTTATTCTTTCTGTTTTTTGTTTTTTTTTTTTTTTTTTTTTTGGCTGTGTATGATTGGTTTGGAAGAGGCTATGAATGGGTCAGAAGGCGGTGGCTGGAGTGGAAGTAATAGTGGAAGATGGAAGAGGTAGCCGCTGTGGGAAGGGTGTGATGGAACGGGGCGATGAAATCTAATTATACCACACCTACATTTAATTATAGTAACAGTCTTAATTGACAATAAATATAATAACTTTTTTTTCTTTTTATTTTTTCATCTCCGCACTAATGTTTTCCACCCTAACCAACCCATAAACTCATTAAAATGGAAAGTTAGATGAACACTGCCCCAATACGGGGACCTAAAACCCTCAATCGTACAATACGGTATTAAAATAAAACAAATTTATACATCTGAAATGCGATATTAAACATTACCTGTTTCAAATAGTGAGAATGTAGATACTGGACACAAGCCCAAATCAAAATTAACTGCTTAACACTAAACTTGTATACAATATTATCAAACTTAAGCTCCGTTCCCCCGCTCTCTCATTAAAAGGGACGAACTCAAAAAATAACACAAAGTTTTGAAACTACGAATACCCCCCGCAACGTTCAAATCCAAATGAAAGAGGCACGGCGGGCTGACAATGAGCGTCCATAGTAACACCCATTTCAAGCGTCTTAATGGTGTAATCAACCCCAAAAATAAACATTCATCACCCGCTTCTTTTGTATGAATTTCACTTGGGATATTATCTCTGACGACAACTCAATCGCCTGATTAAAACCACTTTCTCCCTCACATGAAACATCAACCACATTTAGTATCCTGGCCTTAAGACGGGAATCAAACATGTCAGATTGGCTGAGCTGTGTATGAAAATGACTTTTTCCCGCGAGTATCAATCCAGACACATTGGGCAGACATGTAGTAGGATTTATATAGAATTCTGTAGCAACCTCTGCCGTCTTCCTAACAAAGTTTTGAATCTTCACTCTTCTTTTGTAAGCAAACAGTAACTTTGACTGCGGTCCATATCTCCCAGGACCAGGAGGGATCTTAACATAAAAGTGATGAACTACCTCCCGGGTGTTGCCACTCAACGTCCCAAAAAGTGCTCCATTTTTACCCATGACAATGAAACCAAACCTATCATATTCAAGGATTCCATTCAAAGCTTCGACACGGAACTTTTTGTCACAAAGGTACAGAGATGCATTGACGGGCATGAAAGGTTCAAAATCAAAAGTGACCTTTTCCTCACCGCCTTCAGTTACGATTGTTGCGATATGAAGCACCAATCCATTTGGAGGGACATTATCATACAACTCGAGCCTCTGTTGGGCAGACGTAATTGCGCCTAACTGATGACAGTCCCTGCCTATAATGTTTGATACTGTCCCATATTCATCTTCAAGCATCTTGATAAGTACAGATATTTGATCACATGTAGGCAAGATGAGAGATATCATACTGGCTCCATTTCCCCTTGCAAATTCCAGAGCCTTACTCAGCTTCTCCATTTTCCGTATCCCAATGTTCTTATCAGTTTCCAGGCCTTCAGGAATTGCAAGGGGTGAAGATAACATGATACCAACCTGATAAGGTAATCAACAAATCAATGAAGTGAATCAATAAATCAATGAAGATAACATGATACCAACCTGATAAGGTAATCAACAAATCAATGAAGTGAATATGAAACCATACGAGACACAAAGTTCAATTACGATAATCAATGAAGCAGTTAATTCTAATCCAACTTAAAGTATATTTCTATTGCAATGGACTCATATGTGAAAGGAAAAAAAGTATTGCATATATGCAAGCTAGATAATAAATACAAAAAGCATTACAAATGTTGCAATCAATACTCATATCATGAAATAGATAAGACAATGTTTTGAATTTCGGGAGGCGAAACCTCTATAGTGCTAAGAACATTTTTGGACATCTCTGAGCTGACATCAAATTCGCTATTTTCAACCTTTTGGCTGTTTTGTCGTTGACGCCTGTCAAACAAAGTCAATATATTAGAAGAGGGAAACAAAAGCAAAACCAAATATATATATATATATACACATATAATTATGAATTTAAATAGTTTCTTCCTTAAAACAAAAAAAATAACAAGAGTAACAACCCTCAATGGCCTGTTAAGGTTGTAAGTTAGTTATATAGCGTCCTCTAAATCATTAAAATTACATATAAACGAAGGTTACATTACATACGAGATAAAAGTACATGGGCGGTGAACGCGGCGAAGCACTTCACATTCAAAAGTATGGGTGTAGTCCACGATAACACGGCATGATTCCCCGGCTTGATTGATGACGACTCGAAAAATGCAGACCATAGCTTTTCCGGGATTAGTGAAGACAGCACAAAGCCTTTCCTCTGCCTCTCCGGCGCTACCGATAGGATGAATAGAAACGCCGGAAAAGGAATTTGATTTTAAAGGGAAAAGGGCGTTGAAATCGTGCATCACATGGCAACATTCGGGGTTGGAGTGATCGAAAGCAACCAATCCTTGTTCAAGACTCAAGGAGAAGAAATATTTGTTGCGGAGGGCTACAAAGGAACCTCTCCAAGGGCTTGAGCACACCGAGGGCCAACCCCTAAAAGAAGAACCCTGCCTCCAAGAACGGGCAACGGTATCGAAGGACCACGGCCCCATATTGGTACATATAACGATTTCACGGTCCCAGACGAAAAAAGAGTGCAAGAGGTGACCGTAAACAGTGTCTGGGAGAGTGGGCAAGTCCTCCCAGGCATTTAAAGAGGGGTCGAACACCTCGAACACTGGGCCAGGAGGAGACTGGTCATGGCAGACAAACGGACTGCCGGATAAAACGTAAATCTTACCATCAACGGTAGCGGTTTGTGGAATGCATTTGGGGGCGTTCAGAGGAGGAATGTTGGTTGCGAGGACGGGTTGGTGGGTGTGGGGGTCGAAGGTGAAGACACGATCGCTGCAGCATCGTGTGTGCTCTTCTTTATCATATCTCTCCCCGCCAACGCAATGTAACTTGTAGTCCACATCGAAATATCTCGTTCCATTGCCTTTGCAGAGACGATCCCTCTCATCATCATCACCCACAACCACCAACTCCACGGGTGGAGGAATTCCTGTTTCCATGAATTCTGACAGATTGATACGGAAAAGAAACCCCGAGCCAAGCAAATAAAGATAATCCACCACCTCAACCCCAGCTTTCGCCATGCCGGTGTTGTTGGCGGAATAAGAAACCCTAACGAAGTGCAGGTGGAGGGACTTTCTGGGAGGAAGGAAGGAAGGAAGATTCAGGAATCAGGATTAGGGTTATTCGGAACCAGGCCTCGATCGGGGAATAAGAATCAAAAAGCTACACCAATTAAATTTCATATGCCCAAAAGAAATCGTTAAAATTCCTATCAAATCTAATAAAATAACTATTTATAATGTATTTAGTTTTCCATGTATATTATAATAATAATTAAATAATTAATCAATTTACTTTTACCGTAACGTTTTATTGCTAAATCAAATCCATATTTAAATTCTGATAATATGCAGAGTTGTGTGTATGATAAATCAAATTCATTAAAATTTTAACTTAAAAATGATGGGATACGAGTTTTATAGATTTTATATTTTATTTTTGGAGTTTTAATTCGTATTAAATTATAATTAAAAAATAAATTTTTAAAAATTAAATATTAATTTTTAAAAAATAAGTATTCACGTAATAAGTATGTATTGTATTTGTGTTTTAATGTATTTGATATTTCAGCTTTTCTTGAAGTATCTTGAATCAAAGTAGGTTATAGTTTCATCCTTAAACAAGTTGAAGTTCGGATTATGAGCTGTTGTCGGGATGTTAAATCAAAGTAATTGTTAATTTGAGATGATTTTCAATTATAAGTTTTGAAGACCACACTTTTGTAAAGTTGTAAAATAAACGTGGCTAGCTACTGTTATAGTATATTCAAAAAGTTGACTAAAGATATCACTGTTACTTGTATTGTTGACTTTGAATTGCTTAATGCATTTTGATAATGGGATATCTAAGGTCAATTCTTGTCTATCAAAACTACACATACCAGTGTCATAAAAAATTCTTAACGTTGGTTTGCCTATCACAACTAACGTATTTTTTCTTTTTGAAACCATAATTACTTTTTAAAAATTACAAATTCAAATAAATTTTTATTACTTATAAATAATTTTAAATTTATCGATAAAAATAATAAACATAATCTCCTACTAGGGGGTGTTAAATGGGCTTTTGGCCCATGGGTTACACGAGCTGACCTGCAGTATGGGCCAGGCCGGAATTCATATTCTTAGCTTGTTTAATGACAGGTCTATACGATTTTGAGCCCCCGAGTCACAGTTTGAACGGACTTAGCTCACAGGCTATAGCCTTATACAAACTCGGTCCATAATCCACAAGCAACCCAACCCACATAGCCCACCGCCCCAACCTAGCCTCCACAGCCCACCAGGCTCCCATGCCATCTAGTCAAGCCGCGCTGCCCATTGCCAACCTACTATAAATGCTAAAAAACACTAAAATATCAAAGCAGCAAAAACCCACCTACTATAAATGCTGAAAAACACTAAAATATCGATGCAGCTAAAACCAAAATCTGTACAAATTGCATCCTATCACCAGACTATATATTACTTATTAAATATATATAATAATAATAATAATAATAATAATAATAATAAGGACTTAGCCCGCCAACCTGGCCCGCATATGAACTGAGCCGGGCTAAAAGTTCTTGACTCATTTAAAAGACACCTAGGCGCTTTCTCTCGATCCGTAGGGTTTCCATTTTCTGGTTCTTTGCTCCCGTTTTGTGTGTCGTTCTCTCAGGAGGTATCTGTGCTTCTCTTGCTCTCTTTCCTCGTGTTTCCTGCTATAATGTACGTTCGTTTGTGATTTAACTGTAGTCAATTTTTTCCATTCTCTCGATGTGTTCTTGCAAAATGTGTCGTGGTTGGCAAAATGTGTGTTTTTTTTTTTTTTTGGATTTTCAAGCAATCGAGCAAGAAATGTTATGTTATGTGTCGTTTATGATTTCAACATATGCACGTTATTACGCGTTTTTGAAAATGTGTTGTGATATGAAATTATCTGTATTTGCACCTCTCTTTTAATATCCTCAAAAAACATGTCCTACTTATGTATCGGAACCACAAGAAGGTAATGTTTCCTACTTGACTTGGTCTTTGATTTTATATACAATTACTTTGACAAGGACCAACACTCTCCTAAGAGAGGTAATGATAACAAAGACAAGATGATTTGTGCTCATTGTTGGTGAATAACATGGAGGAAGTATGTTAGGAGACAAATGGGTAAGAAACCTATTCATTGACACAACTGCTATTTTGCATATCTCTGACAAGTTCTCCAATTTTATGCCTATGATTTTGCAATGTTCAATAGAATCAATTTGAATTTCTCTTTCTTTGACAGAAGCTCCAATCTTCCTCTCCTCCTTTTTATTATTCTAAAAGCATGTTGGCCATGATTTTCTTATCAGAGGACACAGTCGCCAAGCTAAAGGAAATTGAGGGAGAGATAACACTGGATATGGTTTATGCTCTTTTAAGGAGTTGCATGTAAGCTTTTGTGTTTGTCCGTCAATTTGTTTACTGGGTTATTTAATTTCTTGTAGTTTACTAGGCTATTTGGTACCTTATGCAGCCGCGAAAAAGATCTAGGTGCAGATGTGATACTGGGCGGCGTAGATAGAAATGGACCACACTTGTGGGCAGTAAGTTTATGTTAATATGCCTCTTTAAAAGTTTTGTATTTTTATGAAAATTTTAATATCAACAAAAATATGATGTCACAGATCTATGCTGTCGGGCGTCCAGCGATAGGACCGTATGTAGCTGCTGGTTCAGGTGGTATTCCGGCGAAATATTTTCTGTCAGCAATGTACCATCGGAACATGAAGGTAATTAAAATGATGTAGTGCAATTGTTGTTAACATATGGTATTCAATATATTTGCCATGTAATTTGATGTTAAATCTCTTTATTGTAGAGAGATGAAGCCATTGACTTGGCATTTGCGGCAATCAATCATGGAATAAGGAATGATAAATTTAGTGGAGGAAAGATGGTCCTTCGTGTCGTGACAAGGGTTTGTTACTCTTCCATGGGCTTTATTCTTCTTCTTCTTCTCCCCTTTTTTTTACTGACACAATTGCGTTCCTTCTAATAATTCAACTGTGCCCAGGCCGATGAGGAGGCTGAATTCATTGAACGGTGGCCAATAATTCCCATTCCCGCACGACAATAACTTCTGCAATATACTATTTCCTGGTTTTTGGAACTGAAATCTTTCAACTTTCACATGCTATCTCCATTTCTCTTGAATGGATTGTTGCAGGGCTTAGATACCAGTCTAGGGATTGAATATAATTTTTGGATGATTCATAGTTTAGTAATTTTTTAGCACTACCAGAAAACTGAAGTTTCAATTACAAGGACTCACTTCTTAATGAGTCCGGATTTGTGCTCACCAGCATAGTGAGCTAGCGTTAGATGTTTGACGTATCAGTTACCTTTTCTATCTAATGTGTACAGAATTAAAACGCATAGAAAGGATGTCGTCTGGACCCGTCATCCCAAAACGGGGAACTGGACATACGCCTTCTCTAATCTCTACAACCCTTCCTGCGATCCCTCTCTCCCCAACCCCTCTATGTTTTAGAGCCCCTGCACTACTGTCACCATCTCATATTCCACTGACAGAATGACGACGACAACAACATGCATTCGTCTTTTCTCGCCTGAATGGCTCCGCCACCGGCAAGGCTTGTCAGGAGTAAGAGCGGCGAAGGCTGGAAAATTATGGCTTTGAGGAAAATTATAAAGAATTGTAAAAGTCACTGAAATTGTTGTCTGCGAAGATGCGTTAGAAGATGGATATATTTTCAGTCTAAACTATGATTTGTTGCTCCAGCGTACAACTGATTACTGATGGCATATCAAAATTAGTTGTCTTGGTAGTTGGGATCCTGCTGTTACTCCAGCGTGAGGAACATAAACACCCCGTCATTCCAATCTTTGCAAACAAACAGAACCTTAAGGATGCCATGAACGATCACCGATGCTCTCCCTTAATAGCATTAAGGATCATGGTTGGCACATCCAAACCTGCTCTGCTCTCACAGGGGATGGTCTGTACGGTGGTTTAGGTTGGATTGCCTAGCAGGTTACTGGAAAAGGAACGTAGTTCAACAAATTGGCTAACCATAACCCTTAGAGTGGATTATAATATAGTCCACCTTATACAATCACCTAGAATTTCTTCAAATGTATATGTCAAAACCTTCCGCTTGTAGATGTCTTACTTCCGGACTCTTAAATTCCAACTCTTTCTTTCTTTCCCCCCGCGCGTACGCATACACAATATAGAATGTATAAATTATGAAGAGATAATGGGAAGAAATGAGGAGTTTCATATCATTTTCAGTGGGACTTCTGCCTTGTCAATGGCATTGGCACTACTGCCCGGCAGTCCAATATTAGCGTCTCTTCCGCCTCCCTCGCCAACAGTAGCAATTCAATGGTGGTGGTGTGGTCCTCCTTCGTTCATCCCACAGCGACGACCGTGCCGTCAAAGCATTAGCGTTGCACCATTAATCCTGTGTTGGATGACGAGTGCGACTACAATTGTATACATTTATTAAATAAAATGATAAAATCAGAATTGACGTATACATTTATTGCTGTTAGAGTATAAAACATATATTTTTAATAAATTGTTTTATATCTTTTCTCTACCTTCCAAACAACTTACAGAAAAGTAAATTTCTATTTATTTTCTTTTCACCTCCTTTTTTTTTTTACACTTTTTCTCCCCCATCTTTCTATACCTCACCAAAGATAATGCTGGAATTAAACAGTAGAGCTTAATTCTGTAGTGTCATTAGTTTTCTTTTAATAAATATAATATTTATTTATGTTGGTAGATGTTTTTAAAATTTGTGACTAGATGACAAACAATATAATGCTGGGAAAACCCCTTTTCCTGCAGCATTGCCAGCGTTTTCAAACCATATCGGTTCTTCAACATGGTCGCAATGGGCTGCAGTGTTTTTGGATGGCCGGCTACAATTGCGGTGTTTTTTTAAAACGCTGCAAAACAAGGCGGCGTTTCATAAACGCTGCACCAATATGCGGCGTTTAGGAAAATGCCCCAAAATGGGCAGTGTTTATGATAACGCCACTTTGGGGATGGGCTCTTCAGCGTTGTTTTTAATATTTGTTTAGTAACAGAATTAAATATATATATATATGTGTGTGTGTGTATAAAATAAATACTGTTCTTAAAAACACAGTACCCATTGCGACGTAGGTCGGTTGGTGGCAGTGCAATGACGGAAGGCATGATATACTGCCTCATCGTGGGACACCATTGCGTGCAAAACAGTCACGAATGCAATTGTTTGGCGTGCAATAATAATAATAATAATAAAATAAAGACTCGTTTGGCGTTCAGTCGTTCACATTCCGATCAAAGTTTTGATTTGTGGCTGAAATGAGAAAAAGTGAAACTGAATCTGAAACACGGAGGCCGCGTGATCTGTCAACGTGATTGTTGAAGGGCATGTGGGCATTACCAAACAAAAAGTAACATTGCTCGTCCGAAGCCAACTGCTAAACAACAAAACAGAGCACGTTCTGTGTCTGTGATGGGGGGTTTCTCCCCATTTTGACCTGGCGGCCCCAATTGCGCGCACGAATCACAAGATTGAACTCAACAAACAATCTCAGTCCCATCAATGTCGAACGGGGCTTATATACTATCTATTATTGTCGTTTTGGTTTATATGAACTCCCGGATCCGGCATGTGAAACACTACATCAATTATTTACCCCTCTATGAATGAGTGCCCGTTTCGATTCGTACCTGTCATTTGTATTTATAAGAAAAGTAACCTTTTAACATAGCATTTTGGTTGTGATTATTGGCTATTTGGGCATTTTGGTTGTAATTTATTTAATAAATTGAAATTAAATTTGTTAAGATCTATTAGTTATAGATTCTCTGAAATTTTAACTAAATCTGTTTATATAAAATAATATAATCAAATTTAATTACCTCTTTGGATTTTAATAAAATTTATAATAAAAATAAAGATATTAAGTATAATTTGTAGTTCATATGCGTAGACAAATTTAGTTAAAATTTTAAAAAGTCTACAACTAGATCTTGATAAATTTAATTTTAATTTATTAAATGACATATTAATAATAAATAACATCTATTAATAAATAACATATTAATAGTAAACCTTTAAACATAATAGATAAAGAAAAAAAGATTTCTTATTCAAACCTCTAAACATATTATAGTTTAAATTTATTATTTTTGAATATATAAAAATTTAAAATTATTGTAAACAAACATATAATCAACTTTATATATTATCATATGAGAAAAAAATTATATACAATCATATACGAGAAGAAAGATTATTTATGTTTAATATAAATATATGAAATTTTATTGGTTATTTGTTGGTTGTGCTGTTATTAATTGGAAGCTTATTGTTTTATGAGAAACTTTTCTCATATTCCTTTTCCCATTTTTCACCTAGAGTCCACTTCTTCTCACTCTACACCTATGCCTTTACTTGTCTTTGATCTTGATCTTGGGTCTCTTATACCATATCTTGTTCTTGATTGAACCTCTTATGAAATTACTGTATAAGACCATACCTTTCCCAATTTGCCATATGTCATACCTCCTTCCCCTATATCTATCTTTACCACCCTTCCTCCTTGCACTAGGAAATTACCTTCTTATCTTCATAATTTTCATGTCAATCTACTAGCCATAGTAGACATCCTCTTGCCACTTCCAATCATGCTTCCTAGTGTATATCATTGCACATGATGAGCCGACCACTTATCAACAAATTACTCGAGTTTCCTGCTGGCATGAGAGGTTATGTTTACCAAATTGCAGGTCCTTCCAGAAAATAAAACCTAACTTTATCATGTCTACCTACAAGCAAGAAAGTCATTGATTGTCAATGGGTCTACAATATTAAATATCATTTTGATGGGACTTTTAAACATTACAAAGCTCGCCTAGCTGTTAAGGGATAGACTCGATTGAAGACCTTGATTACTTTAAGACTTTTTCCCCAGTTGCCAAACTCACTACAGTTTACACCTTATTAAATGTTGCAGCTATGAAATCTTGACAATTTCATCAACTGAATGTTTATAATGCTTTTTTACACTATAATCTCGATTAATAAGTTTACATGTTGCTACCCTCTAGATATTTATCTCATCGTGATACTTGGGTTTGTCATCTTCATAAATCCCTTTATGGTTTGAAACAGGTCTTTCGTCAGTGATATGATAAGTTTTCCACCTTGCTTCTTTGCTTTAGCTTTCAACAATCACAAGTTAACACCTTCGATAATGTTATCATTGCCAACAATGACCCTAATCGCACCACTGCTCTCAAAGCATACTTGGATTCTTGTTTTCACATCAAAGATCTTGAGTTCATTGAATACTTTTTTGGTTTAGATGTGACTCGCTCCCCTGGAAACATTGTTTTATCTTAGTGTAAATACACGGTAGACATTTTGCATAAAACTAGCCTACTTGCTTTTAAACATGTCACTTTTCCTATATAACATAATTACACTTTGGCTTCAAATGATAGTGCGCCCCTTGATGATCGTATTCTATAATGATGCTTAGTTAGGCACCTGATCTTAACCATTACTTGTCCTGAACTTTTCTTCTCCGTCCATGTTTTGTTTTAGTTTATGCGTCAGCCTTGTCAAGGTCATTGGATAGCAACCATCTAAATATTATGGTATCTCAAATCTTCTTCTAGCCAAGGGATATTTTTATCTTCCTCTTTTGATCTTACTCTTCATGCTTAATGCAACTCTGATTGGGCTATTTGCCCCTCACATGTCGCTCTCTAATAAGTTATTTGATCTTTCTTGGTCACTCTCCTATCTTTGGAAAGACAAAGAAACAAACGATAGTCTCTCGCTCCTCAAGTGAAGTGGAATATTGCTCTATGGGTCATGGCTTACATTGCTTATAAGTAGGAATAGCAACAAGGCGAAACTAATAAGTGCGGCGGGTCAGGGTGGGGTCGAGGTGGGGTAGAGGCAACCAATACCCATGCCCACCCCATTGTCTATTCGGGTCAGGGAGGGTCAAGCTTGGATTACCATCCCTACTTATGAGCTTCTTTGGTTGCGTATACTACTTTTCGATTTCACAGTTGTTCCCTCTATCCTAGCTTGTTTGTTTTATGATAATCGTGTTGCCCTTCATATTACTGCTAATATTATTCACCATGAATGCACCAAATAAATTAGAGTCGTTTGTAATTTCATTCATGATTGTATCAAGACTAGTTTCATCTCCACTTCTCATGGTTTCCATCCATCTTCAACTTGCTAGCATCCTGACTAAGGCTCTTGGCCACCAACATTTTCATTTTCTTCTTGCCAAGTTAGGCATTCATAATCTCTATGCTTTAACTTGAGAGGGCATATTAGACATAGTCAATCTTCTAGTTATGACTATTTCTTCCTAATTTATTTTCCTACGTAGGAGATTCGTTATTAGTTTTATGTTTAAATATCATCTATTATCAATAATAATGGCAAGAAAAACTTTTTTAGCAAGAAAAAATCAACATGAAAAAGAAAATAATATTTTGTTACAATAGCAAAAAAGCTACTAATTCCCTTATTTGATATGATACAAATGGGCTACCTAAATTTTATGGAAATAAAATTTTAAGCTAAATTTTGTCTAGGTATAGTTGTAAATAAGGTTATCAAACTCTCAATTTCATTTAAAATCATTTTTGCTAGGTGAAATCGAAATGATAAAATCAAATAGTAAAATTGTGATTTTACCAAATTTAATATAATATGTAATCGATAAGAAATTGGGGCAAAATAAAAAAACAGATTACATCAGATATTATAGTTTACACATTACATTTTTCAGTTTATAGTTTATACATCAAGGCTACTTGAAAGTAAAAACACAATTCAAATACGCCATGCACTCTCTGCAAATTACTAATTCAGTTTCAATTTAAACACAAGGCAAATACTAAAGAAACATAATTATCACTTATCAACTTATTATATTTATCATGCACACCAAACGTATCAAATACACCACAATTACCACAGATTAAATCAAACAAACACGGCAAACACAATGCAAGAAGAAAAGGAAGAATAGCTTCATGCATGTTGAGTTGTGAAACAATAAACAGGGGTAACAAGAGAGACAATAGGCCAATAGCGATTAGCTCACATCAAATACGCACAGTAAATAGAAGGACGAAGAAGAAAACCTCCATACCACGGTAGTGATATTCGGTGGCGGGCGGCGGCGGGGGGGGGCCCCGGGGGGGGGGGAAGAGCTGTCAATAGCGATTAGCTGAGCATTTCGGGGCAAATACGCAACTCGTCAGACAATCGTGGACGGTGAAAAGTAAATATCAATATCACTACCGTGCTTAATTGATATCAAGTTTGGTTTGAGGTTTGCAAATTGATTAGCGTGCAAAAAATAAAATGAAAAATCAGAATTCTTCCCGTTGACTCGCTCACTTCTCTGTCTTTCCCTCCTTAATTTCGTGTCACACTCTTTCTGTTTCTGGAGACCGGCCTATATATATCTTTCTCCCTCACACACACTTGTTTTCTCACTCTCTTCCTCTCTTCTCAAGCTCTCCTCTTGCTTCTCCCTTCACATAATGCAGGAATTGAGCACGCACAGAGATCGAAGCCCCCTTCGATTAATCTTAATATATTATGTATATAATTAGGAAAAAAAATATCTAATTTGACTATTAATTAAAGTCTACAAAAAAAATATTATTGACTAAAAAAATACTCCGTTGCCATGTGATCAACGTTGGATCATCCTTCACCGCCTGCAGTACGTACCAACCTGCTAGACTGCACCTCCTGGCGAATCTGGTTCATCCTGCCAGTCGATACCGTGACTATCACTGTGCTCACCCTTGGTTTTTTTCATATGATCACACTAGTTTTTAAAATTAATATTTTATTAGAATAATCAATAAAATTTGTTGAGATATATATTATTTAAATTATAAATGTGGTGGGCAAATTTTATAAAATTTAATTCTGTATTAGCTAGGCTTTGTTTACGGGTAAGTCAGCAAACGAGTTGATTTCAATAGGACGCGCGCCCAATGGTCAACAGTCCATCGCTTGCATTACCGGGTACGTGGGGGCAGGGGAAGTCGGACAGGCAGGTGTCATCACCCGACAAGACAAGTTGAAAAAGAAACATTGATCATCGAACCATAGAAATAGATGCTGATCAGCGACAACTAATTTTTTCCTAATTGAGCAGAGTAGTAATTGTCGGGAATATAATTTATTAAACATTTGATTCCACATTATGTATTTATTGCATAGGAAGACCATCTATTAATTGTTTGATATACATTATATATATTAATCTCATGACGACGGTTGATTCTCAATTCCTCCTCTCCGACAGCTTAGCCCGAGTTAGGAGAGCCGTCAGATCTCGACAGTACCTTGATTTCGCTGCCATTCGATCGGTCAGCAGATATTTATATATTTATATATAATATAATATTCATTCTACTTTTAGAAATTAAACCAAAATTAATTTTAAGTAATCACGTCCAGAGTGGCTCCCACAGCGATCCCGGATGGGTGTCGTCGAAGAAACCGCCGTTATTGGTGATCGGGAGGGTGTGGGGGCTGTCGAGAGGGGACGACTGGGCTTGAAACGGCGTCGTGGGCTGCGGGGACGACTGAGCCACCTTCACGCAGAGCAAGGCCGCGAGGTCGGCCTGCTGCCACTGCGCCGTCACCAGCTCCGCCCGAGCCTGCGCGAGTTGGGTCTGCAGCTCGCTGACTTGTTTCTGGAGGTGGCAGATCGCCCCCGCGCACCCGTAGACCGGGTCTCGAATCCTCGCGTTCGCCTCGTACACCATGCTGCTCACTGCGTCCGCTCTTTGCGACTCCGGTAGTTCCTGCGCGCCACACAAATATATACCATGTTAATATTACTGATTTATTAATGCAAACAAATTTTTCCAATTATAAATAATAGTATCAACTCTCATAATGTTTTGGGTTTTAGCGAAACTGTAAAATATATATATATATATATATACACACACATATATCTTATATATATCCCTTGCAAAAAAAACCAAAAAAAAAAAAGAAGAAGAAGAGAAGATTTGCATGGGCAATATATATGTATATATATAAGTATTAGTAATGAAAGAATTATTAATAGTAACGGATCGGAGTATTGTACATATGTATTTTGTTTGGCTAGTGTATTAGTTACGTGCACGCTTCGTGTTCCACGTGTAGTGTGAGCAGATCAATAAATGTAATTAGTTGACCGGAAATGGGAAATGAGACCAGAGGCCATCCAGGGTACAAACATATCATTCTCCCTCTTATTTTGGGTGAAGATGCTTTTTAGAAAAGAAGTTGACATGCTCACAGTGTATGGTAGATCCAAGTTTTAATTTCTCTCATAAAAATAAATAATAATTTTCGAAATTTATTTATTTATTTATTCGACCGCCTAATTCAACACGGCAAGTGACGGGAAACCACATTCTGTGCTATGCTACGTACCTAGCTCGGTGCGAGTTGAAAGGACAACAAATGAGGTCCAAGACGGATATGGGATTTGAAAATAAGAGAATTTTTTTTCTATATGTACGAATCATATATATCCTTTGGAAGAATGATACTTGTATACGTAACAAAACACAAACCTTATTCAAACTATGGTAGTTCTATCATCAAAAAGGCTTTAGTTTTATTCAAATTAAGTACTAGTTTTTATTTTTTTTTGGGTTTTTGTAACAAAGAACTTTAGGAGCATATATATATATATAGTTTATCAAGTATAATAAAAGTTGGGGTCCGTAGACGAAGTTCAGAGGTGTTGCGTTATTACCCGCAAGAACTTGTTAATGTTACTCGCACCAAAAACGCGATGAGCAATGGTGAACTTGTAAGGGTCGTTGGGTGGGAAGTATGGTGCCAAGACACATTTCTCGCCGCATCTCCGCCGTAGGATTTTGCACGCCGCACAGGGACTTGCCACCACCGGGCTCACCAACGATGCCGCCGGAGGAGGAGATGACGGGGACAGTGAACGAGCCGACGGAGATGACAGGGAAGTGGTGGTGGCCGGGGACCGGGGGGTCATCGCTGTCGCGTAGTGATCACTACACTCCGCCATCTGAGAAATTTAAGGAAACTAATTAAGAAGTGGGAAAAAAAAAAAAAAAAAGATGGAGATGGAGTCAATGTTGTTTTTCTAGGAAGAAGAGAGGATGTATGTGGGTTTGGGCTTTGAGGATTGAAAGGGTGTGTGGGGATGTATTAATAAAGGGTGGGGGCAGGCAGAGTTCGGAGGGCCTGCGTCATGATGTTGTGCGGTGACGTTATTATTAATTTTTTAAAAATTAACCACTATTATTATTTTTTTCTTCTAATATTGGGTTTGGTTTAAGTGGCTGCGGCTATCTCCCGTTTTCTTTTAGACCCGTTAGGTTGGGGATATATGGCTTGTTCTGTGAGAGTGAAAGCTCATGTATTGAAAAATCGTTTTTTGTTGGCTTTGTTTGAAATTGGATTAACAACTTTTGTTTGTTCTGTAGGCGGAAAAATGAAACCCACTAAGGCCAAGTTGCCCACAGTGTTTAAGCGTATATCTGGAGTGACATTATTTGAAACACGGTTTGAGTTTATTCAAATTTATGGTAAAGTTGTTCATTGATAACAATAATAATAAATTAACCATGGTGGTACTTAAGCTAGCGTGACACAATTATTTGTTTTTCTGAGGGACAATTAATGTAACATTTGTGATAAATTAGAGCAGAGCAAGTAGGAATAATATTCCTATGTATCACACTCACTATATATAGTCTTATGGGAGAAAAGAAGGAATAAACTCGGATTTGATTACAATATAATTATCAATTAAATAAAACATGTTTCTTTTTTTCCATATTGGGTGTACTGTCGGTCAAACGGTTTTTTTTTCTCTATTTTTATTATTATCTATCTATATTGTATAGCTACATTATTATTATTATTATTTTAAAAAATACCTGGTAGAGTAATAGTTTTGAAATCCGAGTTGCAGTTGCCTAACATTCCATTAATACCCCCCGTGGAAAATTTATGTTGACCAAATTAAGCAATCACACAAAGTCATAGGTAAACTGGCGGGCTTGGAAGATACTGCCTAAGTTTCCAACGTAATAGGATTTTAGTACTGAAAGTTCAATTCACCGAATCACTGTTCATTCTAATAATTGAAATTTTGTTTGCAGGTATAATTAATTAATTTGCATATAAACATTCTCTTTCTGTTTTTTTTTAAATAATATCAATACAATAATAAGTTTATTTATATGAAACATTACTCACAACAATCATACACTGATGTATAGTCAAATTTTTTTAAAGCCTAGCTTGTGCATATAATCTCTTACCAAGTCAGGTAACAATAAAATCTACTAAAATATCCATAATTTTTATTGGGCTTCAATATGTTGGCTATTCATTCACTAACTTAGATGCAAGACATCCATGCATGACCAGAACAATGAGAGCTAGTACAAACTAACATGTCATTCATCTCAAAATGGATGGCTTAAAATAATTGCAAACCTCACTAAATTTAAAAATAAACCATAAGGCATATAAGTACATTCATCATAGTCAATGATTTGAAGTTAAATCAAAATAATAACTAGAACACACTAACATTTGAAGTTTTTTCATTAAAAACGTTAAATTTTACAACAATACTATGTGTATGTATATCCAAATCCCAAACAAGAAAGTATCACGAATTCATCCACATAAACACCATACATAGCTAATTAGTTATGATATCACTTGTCACGTTGGTAATTTACTAACTATATAATAAAATAATGTAACTCGTTTCCCTTCAAATTGGTTTTCTCCCAAAATGAATATAGATTATATAAATATTATTATTTCTCATTTGTACTCTCTTATGACCCAAAACTAATATCACTTATTGGATAGTGTCATGATTTAAGTCTGCTGGCACTACCAGCATGTTTTATCTGTTTTAAATTCGTCACATCGACTTACACCCCTTCAAAATAGATTATAACAATAGAGCCTTATTTTTTTCTTATTAATGCCTTTACCTTTCTTTTCTTTGGGCAAACATATCAAGCATAAATTATCTCACCGAATTAAATATGTTAAAATTGTCAATTAAAAAATATACAACTTAATAAATATATTCCAACAAGTTATAAATTTCAAATTATGCTCTAAATTAAAAGTAGGCAACGGATATCTGCACTCACTATTCGCTCTGTCCCCGCTATGTGGGGCTGGTTACTCCATCCAAACAAGAGTAGGGTGTGATTTTTAAACTTGACACCCCGCTCAAGTGGAGACGATGAGTGATAATAGGTAGCGGAGTATCCCGCTCCCACTCCAGCCTAATTTTAATAATTTTTATTTATAATTTTATAATTTTTCAAATATTACTATGTAATTATTGTTTATGATTTTTGATATTTTTTGGTTAAAAATGATGTAAAAAATTGATTTAAAATAAAATTATTCATATGGATAGATCTAATAAAAAACGATAGCAATATACGGACAGATGGAATCTCATTCGTAAAACATTAAAGAACGGAATATCCTGCCCCGCCAACAAATGGAACGAGGTACAATTTTAAAATTTGATCTACCGCCTATGTGGAGGTAAGAGACGGTAATAGGTTAATTCCGCCCCCGATATGACTCAAATTACCCCATTAATGGCTTCATGGAGCCTCTAAAAGATAAGTTTCTCTTAAGAGAGATCAATAGAGACCGATAGCAGGTAACGGACAAATAAAGGCTCCCCCACCAATCCCACCATAGGATGGGATATGTCGCCTCGCCTACACATAAGACGAGATACAGTTTTAAAATTTTACTATCCGCCTAGGCAAGAGCGAGGTACGGTAATAACTATGTAGACTTTGTTCCCACTATAGCAGATAGTATCCCTAATCTAAATGCAAATGCATTAAAAATATATTGTTTTAATATTTTTACGCCAAAACTATGCTATTTTATTACATAATTCTGATAAAAATTACAAATATATTTTGGGTGTACTAGTTATTAGGATCCAAACCGAAAAAATTTTTCCTTTCAAAAGAATTAGGATCCTATGCTGTAACAGTAGAAATACTGTACGTTTTATGTTATTTCACTTCAAAATAATATCATATTACCATGCATCCTTAAAAAAAAAAACAATATTATTTTGCTGTACAACCTTCATACACAGGTAAAGCAGCAGAGAATCTTGTTCCTCCCAAACACTCATTTTGCCGACGACGCGGATCTTCTGTAGCAGTTCCCTGCTGTAAGTAAAACCGACGACGTTTTGTTTCTTTTCTTTTCTCTTTTTCTTTTTTCGCTCATTTTGCCGTGTATCCTTCCTGTCTCTTCATACGCATCTTCTTGGGATCTGACGACGGCGAAGAACAAGAACATCTGCAGGAACTGCTTCTGTCCATGTCGGATGCGTTGTCCCGTTAGCTGTCGTCCACCGCCGGCCGGTCGGAGCAATTAATGAAGCTGCAGATGCCGGGGACCCCATCGAGAGACGTACGTGCTCCAGTCGCCGGCCGACTGCCCCTTCCAGATCCCGTTCTTGTTCTTGTCGGATGCGTTGTCCCGTTCTTGTTCTTGTTCTTGTTCTTGTTCTTGTTCGTCACCGTCGTCAGATCCCGAGAACATGCATGCCTATGAAGAGGCACAGGAAGGATATAAATGAGGGAGAAAAATCGAAACAGAACGTCTGTTGTCGTAGCTTGTACATATATACGTAGAGGATCCGCGTCCTCGATCGGACAAGTATATATGTTAGCGCAGCAAATTTGTACACCGCGTCCTAGGTTGATATATATAAATGGAACGACATGACATGCATGCGAGTGAATTTCTCATAGATTTCTCATAGATTGACGATCAATGAATTAGAGCAACAGATTGTATTTTCATACTGAAAGCTCAGTTAAATTATTCGGTTTGAAATATTCTACTGGTTTAATTGGTCGATCGATCGATCGGTTTTCGGTTTTTTAAGTGTCACCCGGCCGGCCCCTACACTACACTACGCACCGGTCAATGGGTCACCCCGCTGCCCACCGCTGTGACAGCGCAAGCTTTCTACTCTAACCGCCACAATTTAATGGGGTTGAGATTTATGACAACTACACGATGGACGGGAATCGCACTTGTGGGTCAGGGTTGGGTGAGCAGCTTGGTCTCCTCGCGGCCCTCGCCCTGCACATGAAACAAATCGCATTATAATAAGTCTCCATAAGCTGCCTTGACTGAGAAAGACACGCAATTGTTTTTATATTTCAATCTGTACCTCCTATATATTATTTACAATTTATTTTTAAAAGCAAAACAAACCAACTATATATATATATATATATATATATGTATACATTCATTAAAAAAATGAAGATGATGTGTATTTAATTCCGTCAAAAATAAAATAGCTAGCGTTTTTGTTGACTAAAAATTAATTTAATATTGACTGCTTCTCGCAAGCTATCAAACATCACATAATAAAGCGATCATTTTTTAGAAACTATTTTTGGTGAAACAAAGGATTTAAACTGTTTCATGGAACATCGGTGCCATAACATGGGTCATGGGATACATTATTAAATATATAGTCTATGAGGATCGAGATTGGATGAGTCTAGTTTTGCATATTATTTTAGAGCTTTTTACTCAGTTTTAATGGTTATTTGTAGGGCTACTAGGCTTCCATTGCTTTGGTCTATGCAGATAGCTTAGAAGGTCAAGTTGGATCTTTGATTTGAGATTTGATTAAATCAAACAAACAAATGTGTTGGAAAGTTGTCTCACATGGAATGGAAGAAAGTGGAGGAAGCCAAAGAGTTTGTAAGGGGAAGCAGACCTAGAAATATTACAACGTGTTTTAAAGCCGTGCATGCCGATGTGACGAGGCCAAATCGGATAATATTGTGATATGTGTAGACTTGTGCCTTGGTCCGAACCTAATAATATATTGAATTAGAATGATTAATTACTTTAAATTAGAAAGAGCAGTTCAAATTAGAATGAGGTCATTCGAATAGATTTTTAGAGTATTTTCAATCTTTCTTAATTAAAGTGAGTAGCTAAAGTTATATTTATCTTGCTATAGTACCATTTTAGTTAATGTTACTCCAATCTTATATTATTTATATTTTTGTTTAACTTTTTTCCCAAACCATCCTATCTCAACCCAATCAAAGCCTTCTTATGAACGATCTGTGCGTCGGTGCAGCTCCTCCACGCACTCGGGGTTGCAAACCACATCGTCTCCGTCATGCACTATCGGCAGTGGACAACGACGACGACGATGCCATAGATCTGGGCGGCGATGAGAGGTGGGCTGCAATGAGGGGAGACACAGGGGGGAGGGGGAGAGGGAGACGCAAGAGCCGGGTGGTGTAGCTGAGGGAGGGGGAAGCGTTTGCGGTGGAGAGAGCTACATTGGGGGTGGCGCAAGATAAGAAGGTACTGTGTTGAAAATTTGTTTGCTTTGCTGAGTTGTCGTCAAGAGCTAAAGTTATATTTAGCTTTTTTTTTTTTTTTTGCTTTTACTAATTATTTACCTAATGCATTGGAAACGATATTTAGTTTAATATTACTATTGCTATTGCTTTTCCTAATAGATTAGAGATGCTCTTAATGACTAACAAAGATAGAAACCTACCAATTCTTTATTTAATTTGGTGCATAAGTTTTTTGATCAATTTAATTTGGTGCATCAGTTTGTTGGAAATAGACATGTATAGATCACATTGCATGTAATTTCTACGGTATGCATCCATGATTGATCTATGTCATTTGGTTATGGTATTGTATGTGACCATTGATGGGTTTAGTCACGCTAAATGTGACGAAAATCTCTTTGATCCTATAGCATCATAATTAATGGATGAGTTTGTTTAGATACTCTAAGGTTAAGATAGCAACATTTTGAAGCTCATAAAGTTATGCACATTTATATATAGTTACGTATATGGCCCAGTGGGAGATTGTTGGAATAAATTCCATCATATAGGGTCAAACATGTAAATATTAAATGTGTTGTGCTGTCTTTGGGAAAGTCTAAATTAAAGTGATCTAATTACATATTTTAAAATAAGGCTTAAGGGTATACTTGTCATGGAATTAATGTATAGATACCAGACTGCTATTTTTAATTTGATGAGGGGCCGAATTGAAAATAACAAATACTATATATATAGGGTTATGATCCTCAAATCACACGACGGCTTATTAGGTCTGTATCCCCATCGACAGAGCTATTGAGAACAACAGTTCATAAGAGTCGTGTTGATTTGGAAGATCACAACCCGTTGATTAAACTCCAGCGATGGATTCAGGTACGCTTCCGATTTATTATTTCAGATCAACCTTAAAGTTAGTTATTGTAAAACACAAAAACTAACCGATCATAACATAAAATAAATATAAAAACATTAAAATTTAAACAATCCAACACAATTATAAAACATTAATGATATATAAGACACCAAGAAAAAGTATATAAAAACAGGCCTTAGTGTTTGGTTCCCCACATCATTAATAAGCAAGTTTCGGTGACCAAATTTGATAGAACTGGCATTAAGTATGGTTCAATGTTTGACCACCCGTCCAAAAACAAATGTGGAGGTTTGCATAATGTCGAACATAAAATTTTTAATTAAAATAAAATAAACTTACGGACCAATGTGTATGCCTCTTTTTCTTGAGCTTTGCATTGTGGGAGTTGTTGGACTTCTGTCATTCCCTCTGCAGCAAGTCGTTTCTAGACGAGTCATCGGCGCGTGGTCCCCACAAATAGAAAACGCAAACCCACGTTGTCAATTTGCCGGTTTAGCCCTGAAAACCCGTAACAATTTGCCTTCACGCAGCGAGGTTAAAAACGTATTTGCGTTGTAATGGAGATAGCGGACGGACGCGAGTGATGTGAAATCAACTAATTACACTTAAGACACTAAAACGTAATAAATCATATCTAACACAAGGTTCAACAATTGGAGACTTTTCTTAATTATGGGGCGAATTCTCATGCACGTTGCGTTGAAATTTTGGTACTACTACGCTACCCTCGTCAAATACAATTCACCCATTATAGTACTTTTACCTGCCGAATCGATGTGTTTTCTTTCCCCATGTTTCGAGTTAATATTCCTTTGTGTAAATACATATTTGTTGCGAATAAATTGAATCATTGATATTATTTTATCCTTTATTTTTCGGCAGTTGATCAGCAATGATTTACGTTATAGGGATAGTAAAGTGCTGCTTGCATATATGCTTGTGTTTTTGTCCTGCTCCTGCTATTCTGTCCAAGCCACAACGGTAAGGTTGGTTTAAAACTTAACCTTCCATTCAAGTAGGAATGAAAAGTCATAATAGGTAATGTGATATTCCATCTTAATACCACTCGGCTTAATTTTAATTATTTAAACTTTTATAATATTTTAAATATTATTATCTAATTATTTTATAATTATTAATTATAAATTTTAATATTTTTAAATAATATTTATTATTATAAAATTAAATTATTATTAATAATTTTTTGGATTAAAAATAATATCAAAATTTGATTAAAATCAAAATTGTTCATATATGGGCAAATTCAACAAAGAATAATAGTAAGGCATGGGTGTATGAAGTCTCATTTAAGATATGGTTTTAAAACTTAATCCTCCAATTAAGCGAGAGCATAAGCGACAATGGATTGAACCCACCCCTGATGAGGTGGCAATCAATCTAAGCATTGTGAAAAAAAGAAAATATTGGCCCATTTTTCATATACTATGCTTTTTGCTTAGCGAAAATGATCCGTGCCAAGATAAAGTTGAAACAAATTTAATAGAAGGGTATATAATTATAACACAAAATTACTTTTTAATGAATTTTTCAATACTTTGTCTTGCTAACATTAATATCGTTTACTAAATTTGTTTCAAAGAGAGTATTAAATTGCTGAATAATTGTTTTTAATTTCAAAAGCATGAGCGCATGCACACATCTAACGCAAACGTACGCATTCATGCGTGTTGCTTTGATTCTCATGGGACATTAATCTAAGATGGCTCAACACTAACGAATATATGATATTATGATTGAATGTGAAATTTGTAGGTCAGTTTAGTGCAAGAAAAACATGTTTGTTTCACTTAGCGTTAATCCATTGAGCGATAGTGTCATTTTTAATTAAATATAATTTGAAATTAAAAAAATAAAATAACATTACTATTAAAATTTTTAAATAAAATGTTTATAAATACAATCATAAACTAACACAAATTAATCTCGGATATTAATATTTAATATTAAAAAAATAAAATTACATTATCACTCGATAATAATTTGTTAAGTGAAACTCATCACTTTATACAAATATTAAGGTTTTTATAAACCGTGCTATCACTAACCTATCATCCAGCAAATATATTCCGCCCTAGGTAGCCAGGTAAAAGCACTTTGTCAACCATTTGCTTTTCATCCACCAGTTTTATCTGATGAATAAAAACACTTTGTCAATGTATGCATCTCATTTAAGTCTAATTAATATGGTCCATATATATGAATTAGCTAGTATATATGTATCAATTAATAAATCTACCCCTAATTCTATATAATTAACTAATAGGAAATGGAAAATATATTATAAAAGTCGTCTCCAAAGCTACTGATTTATAAAAGCCTACCCTATAAGTGGGTGCACAAGCACAAGCAAATTTGTGCCTAGGCTTGTTAACTCTGATGAGTAGTATCATATTACTATATTGAATGACTTTTAATTTTCATATAGAGTGCATGCCAGTGTGCTACTGTTCAGTGGCCTGAACCACACGAGGCATGAAGTTGAAGGCAGTCAAACATGGAGATTGCGGTCAACACGTATTGAGGAATAAAGGACTTCGATTTACGTTCCCACATTAATGCTCACTCATCATTAAAATCGGACAGCTGGAGGCTCTTCCGTGCCGATAGAAAAAGTTTAAATGAAAACGAGTAAAATTATTTAAAACTTAACTTGCAGTAAAAAAAAATAGAGAGTAGACTCAATCATACATTTGAACAGAAAAAATAAAAATATGACATAAAATTTAAATTTAGAGGCAAAAGAGTGTATTTTTTTAAATTCAAGAGCGGTAAATCCTATGGATTTAGGATCTCATGTGTTTCATCGATACCTATAAATAAGAAAGACTTAAATCAGACCACTGTTATGATTGTTTAAAGTTTTTCATCGGAAATTATAATTGATCGAATTTAAAAATACGTAAATCTGACTGTGAGAGAGATAATCAATGCCTGATCGAGGTTTATTCGATGCCTACTCAAGTCTCAATCTCAAGCACGTCTCGAGTAGAAACTCGAATGTATGTCCGAGGAAGAGCTCGAAGCCCTACTCGAACAATAATCCAAAAGCTCACGGAGTAGTGAAAAATATAATAATATAACTTATTTCATATCGATTTCAATTGAGAATATAAAAATAACACCGGTTGTATCCCTGAGGTCCCCGTACGTACCCACCACCACGCCGCGTTGGACAAGACCAACGGCCACAACCACAACGCTGCTTGACCACTACTTTCTCGAACGTGCCAGCTCTACATTAACTAAAGTAACACCTAAGTTGTGCACTGCTTTAATGAGTAGCTTTTTGGGGCATGCATGATGCACCAGCTTACGTGTGGGACGATGCCTACAGTCTCCTACCGAAAAAATAGACTTTTTTTCTCTAATGTCTTCCATTTTTCAAAAAAGGCTCGGGCATGTTTTCACATGGTTTCGAGCCATTTCATACAAACATATCTTTTTTTTTAAAATAGTAATATTTGAATACTTTTTAACGATATATATAGTATAACATATAATACTTTTTTATCATTACTTTGGCTAAAGTTCGTTACATGACAAATATTTGATGAATGGACGTGTATTCAATGCATCTACAAGTCAGCGTAGAAATTATTTTAAAACAACCCTCACTTATCCGTTGATTTATTTATTTGTTTATTGGTTGCCAAGGCCCAAGGATGTCGAAGGCCTGATATCGAGGACGGGAAAAAAAGTAAATATAATTGTTCATGGTTGGAATTTATCAACCCCACTAATGTCACGTTTGGTTAACATAATGAAATAAGCACATATATATATATAGTATATATGAAAATTCTATCCCGATACTAATTAATAAAGAAACATATAATTTTTGTTTAGTTAATGTCATTGGGTCAAAAAAGTGTGATCTCAGTGTGATGGCCGTAATGTTAGATTTGGTTGATGAGACAAAGTTTTTTGTTTGAAATAGGCGGGAAAAAGAAAATGCCTATCATATTCTATGAACAGTTAATAAACAAAAGAAAATCTAATGGAATAAAATTAAAATAAACATATATCGTTTTAGTGTACAGGGTGTGGAGTGGGGATGTCAATAAGATGACTGAACTGTTGAGTATACTTCATAAGTCTGGCCTGAGACTATTTCAATTAAACATCAACTCTCTTGGAGGGGCTCTCAAAAGGGCATGTTTATATATGGTCAAGTTTTGTTATGAGATAGTTTGACTGGTCAAGGGTTTGGACGATGAGAGTTCTGTAGAAGGTCGATATCAAGGGTTGACTCCTTATCCAAAATAAGCTTCTCACACCAAATAAATTACACAGTCGATGGTTTGTGAATTTGTTGAGTACGTTTGATTAAGTTTAGTAATAATTTATAGATGGATAATAAATTTTATTTAAATACTAATATAAACTATTAGAGTAATTAATTGTAAAATCGATTAATAAATAAATTATTTTTAAAAAAATTAAATCTATTAAACTTTTTAATAATTTTAAAATTCATCTCATTCACATTTGATTTGACATTTTCATCCTTATTTATTTTGAGAATGAATAATATATTTATTCATTGAAATTTACTTATTTTTAAAAAACATCAAATATCACATTTTCTTATTTATATATACATATATTCTTTAATTTATTTTTTATTTTTTTTCTCTCCCTTTCATTTATTATAACTAATTAAAATTTTATAAGTATAATAATAGCTACATATGATAAGTATAACAAAAAAATAAATAAACAAAAGGCACGTACGTACGTGATTATGAAATGTGCATGTCTTTCAACATACATGGTAATTAGAGCAAGCAAGTGTGATTCTTTCAACTTACAAGGTAATTAGTGCGAGTGTGTGTGTGTGTGGGGGGCCTGTGTGTCTCTTTTAACTTACAAGGTAATCAAGGTGAGCGTGTGTGCGCGGGCTCTTTCAACTTACAGGGTAATTAATTAGAGCATTATGCGCGCTAGCTAGCTACTGTAAAGCTTTGAGCTACGTACGATTAAAATAAATGGAAAGCAAAACTCCTAAAGAGACGATGAATCAAACATTAAACAAAAAATCAACATAATGAAAGCCAATTGGTCGATCAATGTATTTTTCAACTTGGGCGAACTGACTGTAGCTAGCTTTTAACAATGGTGAGTGTAATGGCGCACGAGTCCTTCATAAATTATTTTTTTTAAAAAATGATGATGACTACAGGTTGTCAAGTTTCTAGAGCCTCAAAATGTTGAAAATTTTGCAAATCCCTATCGAGCTCTGCTCCTGCCTAATTGTCCGCGCTGTTTATATACATGCAAGGTCCACACGGCCAGTGCACATAAATTCTTTGTTGGGGCATCGCTTGGGCATATCGCATATGCAGACAGCTAGTGAATGCTATATATATGTGTGGCGTCGGTCCTCGTGACCTTGGCCTCCTTTATGCATGTTTTTTTCCTTTGTTTTCCCCTTTCTATTCCGCGTGGTTTGTACGGCATGGCGTAATAACTAATAAAAGATAATGAGGGCGTGACATCTGACGGGCATGGCTGCATGCATGGCGTGTAATGAGTGTTTTTTTTTTTTGGCTACATAGAGTAATGAGTGGGTTAGTGTTGTTATTAGTTGGAGGATATTCGTACCCTTCTTTTTCTTTTGTACACCAACCCAAAATAAAATTTAAAATAAAAATAACGGAGTTTCAAATAAATAAATAAAAAGAAAAAGTCTCTCCCGCTAGTCCATAACCCCGTATAAAACACTTTCTTTATTAAGTATTAGAACATGCGTCAATGGAACTTTATCGCATTCATTTCCCTTCATATTTCCATTGGGCTGAACAAATTTAAATTTTCACTAAAAGAGTAATAAAATGTCTCGGCAGCAGTCTCAATAGAATAACTCATCAAATCTAACGGGGTTTTATAAAAATTAAATTTATAGTTAAATTTTAATTAAAATTTATTGAGCCCAATATAAATACTCTAAGCTCTCTTAACTTAATGTTTGATTATTTAACCTCAAGTTTGGCTAACGTGTGTAAATAATATGTATTAAACAAGATTATCAGGTTATTGGTTATTGAGTGGACGAGCATTTTCGGTCGACGATTGCGCTGCACTGTGGCATAATGTGGATTCAAGCAATTCGATAGATTGACTCCTTCAGTTGGGTCGATTCTTTGTGGTCATGGACCAGTTAACTTTGTGGTCATGGACCAGTTAACTATATATATATATGCGTGTTAATATATTATCAAGTGTATTTGTATACTCAATTTAACCTTGTAAAATTAAGAAAAGAGGATAATTTGATATATATGTATAAGTTTGTAACGTGTAACTACAAAAATGTATAAGTTTTTAACGTGTAACTATATGTGTGTGTGTGTGTTGGTTAGTTTATACTATATATCACCAAAGATATTGTGGAAAATTAATTAAATTTGAAATATAAACAGCTATTTTGTATGGGTGTAATCTACATGCATGGATATAATATCTAATGTATTTGCTTCCATACATGTGATAATAAATGCAAAACAATTATACGATTTTCATATAGATGATAAATTGGTCCAAATGAAAATTTATTATCCATTATGCTCTTATTATCAATGTTTGATTATTACATAAAAATATCATTTACAAGTTAATTTTTTGTCTAAATATAAAATATTAATAGAGCATCCGGTATTTTAATATAGGTTTTACCATTATTTAAATTTATTATTATTATTAAAAACTTTGGTTATACATTTATGTAAGCTTGCTTTCGTTATTTTTCTCTATGTAGTTTCAAGTAAGAGTGTAAAATGGACTGTTCATGATTCACGAACTGAGTGGACCGGATCACTTTAGATTAGGTCCGTTTGAATCACAAATCTAAATGAATTGATCTACTAAGTTAGCGATCTGTGCAGACCAAATTAGGTATATACTGATAGATTTGCAAACTTGCATTATAATTTTATTTCCTACACTGTGAATAATGATAGACCCTTGCAGTGACCCATAGACTCAAACATTTACCCATTACCTTAATCATTGCCATCATTAATCATACTAAAACAGACTCAAAAGCAGAGCGACAACTGACAGCTGACAAAACTCATCTCCTCCCTCCCATGTCTAGTCATTTCTCCTCCTAAGTCCTGTCCAAATCTCCTCCCTCCCTCATCTAGTCATTTCTCCTCCAGTGTCTGGTCCAAATGTCACTCCAATCGATAGATCAGTAATTAGATCTCATCTCCTCGTCATCATCATCCACAGACTTCACTTGCCCTTGTCATCGTTGATCAGGTATAATCTTTGGCGAATTGGTTCTCCTAGTCTTGGTTCACGTCATCTCCTCCTTAAAACAACTCTCCTAGCTTATATCTTCGATTAGATAAATCTCATCTGCGATGGATCTACCCAACAGCCCCAACCCTCTACTCCACTCGTCCACCATGTCCATTATTCAACAAATTGATCGAGAGCACATGACACCGTCGATCGTCTCTCATTTGATACTTTTCGCATCGACCTACGTGACAGCGTGAGATTGCGATATTATTCCACTCCGACGTCGATGGTTAGCCATCTGGCCTATTTCTTCCATTACTAGTATTATCTGAAATTTAAATTTTGTTTAATAGTTTATGTCTTGTCTATCAATATTGTTTTTAGTATATTACTAGTGACATTTTGAATTTGGAAGCAATTTTATGGTTGATTGGTTGGGATGTTAAAAACTTAAATTAAGTAATTAATAATTATTTGTTGGGAAAAACAAACTGGTTCGCGGACCAATCTGGTCCTTACATAGGCTAGATAGGACCAATGAATTTCTAGTATGTATAAAATGTGGGCTTAAACGAACTGGCCCGTTTAAGCACACCCCATGACGGACCGAACCGGACCAGACTTGATCGGTCTATTTTACACTCCTAGTTTCAAGTTCACTTATGAATGTCTCAACTAGCATCATTTCAATTTCGATGCTTAATGGCATAAATTTCAAAGCCTGGCAAGAGAATATCCTCATAGTTCTCAAAGTCATGGATATATACCTAGTTTTACAAGTTCGCAACAAGTCAATATTAATGCTTAAAGTACCCCTAAAGATAAGAGGGAGATAGAATGGTGGGACCAATCAAACCATATCAATTTAATGGTCATGAGGCATGCTATTCTTAAAGCTTTTATGGGCAATATGACTGACAAAGTCATAATAGCTAAAGGTCTTCTTGAAAATCTCAACAAACGATTTGCTAAAAGTAAAAAGACCGAAACGAGTATAGTTTTGGTAAACTTTATCTCAATGAGATATAATAGAGAAGGAAACATCAATAAGTACATTATGAAAATGTCTTACATTGCTTCAAAGTTAAAAGCACTCAAGTTGTAACTCTTAGTGGAGTTGTTAGTACATCTGGTATTGATATCTTATCTAGTACAGTTTACTTAGTTTGAGGTGAGCTATAACTATCAGAATGAGACTTAATCTCTTAATGGGCTCATCTCCTACTGCATTCAATAAGGGGAAATGTTTAAGCATGATAGAGCAGAATGTGCTTATTTAGCCAATCCCTTTAAGGATAAAAGGTACTAGAAACAAAAGGTAGATAAGAGCATTGTAGTTTAGCCACCACGAAAGAAACAACATAATGTTTAACATCAAAATAGATATTTGTATTCATTAATTTTCTTGTCTTCTGGTTTATTAAAATCGTAGAATAAGTTTTCATTATACATATTTCAATGGATCACCATCCATTGTATCATCCAACTCTTTTGTTAATATAATTCTTATTTTGACATAATCTCTCTTTTTGTTTGCTTTTTATATTATATTATCTATCTATATATATATATATTGCAAACAGATTCTAAAAAGTTATGTGAGTTAATTTAAGTGCCATAATGTAATATTTATTAACTTTTCATCTAGAACACATGCAATGACATACAATCAATAATATTAACAGCATCAAATTTCAATGTTGACACTATTCTAAACATGTTCAAATTATAATCATATCCATTTTATAATCTTAGAAATGCGATGCATTCCACTTATCAAGAGATGAGGGAAAGGTTAATTCCTTTTGAAAATCATATCTTTTTTTAAAACTCTTCCAAAGTGCCCTTGATATTTTTCCATAAGGTATTCACACTTTAACTCCTCATCTAGATGTCATATTAAGAATATCATCATTGCCTTTGCTTTATTTTTCAAACTTTCGCTATCATGTTTTGTAATGATTTCTAACAAATCCATAGAATGAAGATGCATTTCTACATCCATGATTGAAGATGTATAATTTTTCCTAGCAATGTCAAAAACCTTACATTTGAGCTTTGCCATGTTAGACATGATAATAATTGAAATAGAAAAAATAAAATTATTTATTATTTCGCAATAAAAATATTACATGATAAAAATAAAAATTGCAAAAAATATAAATTATTACAAGGTATGAAAACATGAATATAAGTATTTTCTATAAGACATAAACAAGTTATAAAAAGAAAGAAAAATAAATAAAAGCTCAAAACATTTTGTTAAAGAAAGAGAAAGAAGATGTGAGATAGAGTTGTAATGAAAAATTGTGAGAGAATGGGAGAAATGGTCATTTAAAATCTGACTATTGGGGAGATGATTCTTAGCTAGTGGTCATTGGCCATTAATTGTATGTGCATGCGTTTAGCCGTATATGTATATATATATATATATAGTTATGCTACATAAAGGCTGTGAGGTCAGCCTTTTATCATAAGAACCTTTAATTTGAACCATTAAGCTTTCATTAAAGTGTAACAAATTCACTGTAGCGGAGCTACAACTAAATGAAAGTTTAATCTAGACCGTTAATTATAAGATCTAAAGATCCAGATTAAAATTTTCATGATAAGAAGCTAGTCTCACGTTCTCATTGTAGCAAAATTATATATAAGGTGGGGTGACATTCATCCTATGACATACTAAGGTATCATCAGCATTTTACAAACTTTATTTAGTAGGGGTGGATAGGATGACATTCACCTAGCAAGCTTAATTAATTAATTGTGTGTGCGTGTGTTAGCCGTTTATATACATAGATGGGGGGTTGACATTCACCCTATGACATACTAAGGTATCATCTAGCATTTTTCAAACTTTATTTAGTATGGGTGGATAGGATGACATTCACCCAGCAAGCTTAACTAAGCAAACATCTTATATAAAACAAAAGGTGCCAAGGTTGATAACTTACATTACATATGAATGCATGGCATTGCAAGTCACATGACATAGGTGGTCACATGACATTAGGAAAAAATATGCCAAAAGGTAAAGAATTGGTCCTGTAGAGTTATGAATCCTGAATAATTTTTGACATTAACAAGTAAGAAACACTTATATCATGATTATTAAAAAAAAAGATTATTTAAAAAAATTATGGGTTTAAATTAATATTTATCATTCATAAATAATTTTAAATTTATCAGACTCATTATTTTTAAAAATAATTTTATTTTTAAAAATAATATGACCCTATTAAATGTAACGTTATCTAATAAATTAATATTTTGGCACATAAATTATATTTTTTGGTTGACAGAACAAATCTAAATGCATTTCTTAAATTTTAAATAACATTTGTTTAGAAATCATATTAAAATTAAAGTAGAAAAAATATGAATGACGAAAAAAGGATAATGACTAATGAGGATGGTGTCAACACTATGGTGCAACTCCGGACATTATGGGGCTATTTGGGTTTTGAGTTTTTTTTTTTTTGATTTTATGATTTGATTGTTTATTCGTGTTGAAGCTTTAATTTTGAATTTAAAAAAAAATAAATTGCATTTGGTACCAGAAAGGAGAGTGTATTTTTTAAAAAATTAAATTTCTAAATTTTAAAAATAGTAGGTCATATAATAAAATAAAAAGGATAAAATTTATTAATTTATTAATTAAGTCCAATAAAAATTAAGTTTATATTTGAAAACAAAAACAAATTCAAAAACATCAATTGACTTACATATTTTTCAAAAGAATTAAAACTCGAATTTCATAAACCAAACAGGAAAAAAGTATACTAGCTTATGTTTTAAGTATTTGAATCATAGAATGTCAGAATCATGATTCCAATTTGGTGAGCCAGATAGTTGTATATTTTTTGTAAACTAAAAATGTGAATAAAACTTATTTGGTACACTATTTTGTAATGAAGATTTAAGATCATGTTTGGTTCACATGCTTCAAAGCATGATTCTATTTTTTAAAACATAATCTAGTGATAAAATAGGTTCCATACACACTTTTTTAATAAAGTATTACTTTATTTAAATCCATGAATAAAATAATTGTTTTTAAACGTTTCAACTATTTTCTATTTTTAAATTCAAAACTAATTTCTAAATTTCTTTTTTATTCTTTCATCTGCTTTATTTTCTAGATTCACCATATTTTATTTTTTACCAAGTTTTGTCAAACTCAAATTTAAAAAAGACATGCTTTTTTAAAAACACTTTTCATCTCCTGCCAAATAAAATTTATTTTTAAAATTCAAAATTCAAACTCAAATTCAAATAAAGATTCAAATCAGGAAACCAAAGCATAAAAACAAAATTACGTATAACTTCAATTACATAGATTGTTTTCCTCAAACCCGTCCCCCCCCCCGGAAAAAAACCATGTTTTGACCACCACATTTTGTTGCCATCCTTAGTACTAAACACTCCCTTAAATACCTGTTTGAATAAGTGTCCTGTTTTTTAAAATATCTTTTGGCTGATTTTAAATTCAAACTTAATTTTTTTGCACAATTTATTTTTTCTCTTTTAAAATTCAAATTATATTTTTTTACCTAATTTATTTATTTTTTTTTCCTTTTCTCAAATTTTCTATTATTATTTTTTCAAATTGTATAAATCTTAATTTTAAAACTCATTAAAAAAAACACATTCACTTACCAAATAATTTTTTTATAAAATTATAATTCAAATTCTAATAAAATAAAAAGTATATGTTAGGAACAAAAATGGGCCCCCCCCCTTGGGAAAACCCGTTGCACACATTGCTAACTCGAATGTCACAATATTGTCCCGTTTGGGCCCCCCCCACCCCCCCCCCCCCTTAAAAAATATGTGTCAATAATTTTTACCTCCCCCACCAAATTTTTTTTTTTTTTCTTTTTTTTTTTTTTAACGATTTCCCGCCCCCCCCCCCCAACAATCTCCCCGTTGTCACATATCGAACTACAACATAGGCTAGAGACGCACTTATGAAATTGATGAGTTGCCACCACGTGTGTCGTCATGGGAGCTCCCCCTCAATGTACATTTTGATTAAAAGCAGACCGATTCGATCACCTGACACTACGGGACACGCCGCTTGGCCACAGACTACGAGAAGACTTTCGATATAAAAGAACACCTGACGGAGACAACCAAGTTCTGATACCAGTTTGTTAGGATCGGGCCAAAGCGCAGGCTAACCCGCATGTCACAATATTGTCCGCTTTGGGCTCGTTACATCGGCTTGCACAGTTTTAAAACCCATTGTTACATTTTAGACCTACTTCATCATATAAGCTTCATGACTTTTCCTTTTTCTTCCGATGTGGGACACAATTTCCCAACAGTATGAGAACAAATTTTTTTAAAAAATAAGAATATGCCACTCATACATGTGAGGATGTCACGCCCCCAAATCCTGTAAGGACCGGAACTAAGAGTGTGACTTCCCTAGTGCTAAACACAGCTAAAGGGTAAGTGTGACCTAAGAACTTTCGATAAAACATCCTTCCACATCTTCATACATGCTGAGGATTCCTAGTAAATTAATTAATAATAGCGTTTTTGGACCCCATTTTGTCCGGTTGGACATACTAACCCCAATTGATATACCCCTTTACCTTCCCCATTTGACATATTTGAACAGGTCCACAATGATCCCATACTTCCAAGGAATGGTCAAACACAACCAAAAAAAAAAAAATGGGGTTTCCTAATTGAAACGGATGGAAGGGAGTTCAAAATTAATGACTTTTGCTACAATCCTTGAACCCCCAAAAACAACCACCAAGGGAGGGAGAAAAAAAAAAAACACCCAACTCCCTCCACCCCCCCCCGTCCTTGAAGCCCCCAAAACCCAAACCCAGGTGATGGAGGATGAAAACCCCCCCTTAAATTTCAAGACTTTAGCCTAAATTACTTTGACGTTTGGAAAAAGTCAAACTTGTCAAAAGATGGTCAATGCCCCCGGTCAAATTGCCCGCAAAAGTGATCATGCGAAACTCTTCAAAATGCCTATGTAGGCGGAATACGGATCTCCGCAAACCAAAGGTTGACCCATTTTTGCATTTTTGGTGAGGGTAAAAAGGTAATTAAAAGTTAAAAAAAAAAAAAAAATGGCCGTTGACCGTTGACCCGCACACTTCGACCCATTGACCCCGGGGCAAAGCCTCGAAGCCTCCAAGCTCGAAGCCCCCAAAGCTCGGCCTAGTAAGCTCCCAAGCCCAAGCCTCGAAGCCTCGGACTCTGACCCCCCAAGCCCCCCCAAGCCTCGACCCCTGGAGCCCCGTTGACCCCGCCCCCCCACCCCCCCCCCCCCCCCGCCGCCTTCAACCTCCGACCTTCGACCCTTTCGGCACGTTGACCGTTGACCTTCGACCCGCCGACACTTCGACCCGTTAACCGTTGACTTTTGCCCCATGAAATTCGACCCACCAGAGGCGACCCTTGCCGACACTTCGACCCCGGCGCGCTCCGACCTGCCGACACTTCGAACCTCCGACCCTGTTTTTTTTTTTGCCTTCGCTGATTTTTCTCGCCGACTTCCTCGCCTGGGCTTATTTTTCTCCGCTGCTTCACGAGACCCGTCTCCTGGCCACCTAACAAAGAATAACTCACCAACTTGTCAATCACATGTCTTGCTAAAATACAACTTCAAAAAGGCAATCACGAGCCCCCGTTTCCGTAGCTGTCCACCGGACAAAATACAAAATCCCGCAATTAAAAAATGCCTTTCCTTAATAATAGAGCATTAAATGACGAATTAATGAGAACTCCAAAAAAAAACAAGAAGATAAGAGAACCCGAGAGAGTTTTTGGGAGGGAGGGAGAAAGGGCCGAGACTCCCACGCACAAGAAAGTTCTTTTCCACCTTCCGGATGTCCCAGCCACCGCCCTTAGCACAGTCACTATGAAAGGAGAAAAAAGCCCGAGACTCCCAGGCACAAGAAAATTCGTTAAACCAAAGCATCCACGAAAAAAAAAAAAAGATGAAGAGGAAACCCTCCATCATCCCAGAAAAAAAAAGAAAAAAAGAAGAGAGAGAGAGATCATTGAAAAAAAGAAGAGAGAGATCGGTGAAAAAGAAAGAAAGGAGAAAAACCCCCACCTCCTCTTCTCCATTAAACACCCTCTTTTTCTCTCCTAAAACAACATCGCCCCTTCATCCTCTTTCCCTCCCTCTCACGCCTGTTTTTTTTTTTTTCAGCAAACAAAAAAAAAACACAAAAACAATCCCAATTTCAGCCCCTTTTCTGCGTGTTCGGCAAGCAAAAAAATAACACGGACACCCATCCTTTTCCAACCCCCTTTCTCTTACGCCCACTTCAGCCCTTCTATCTCCAAATACGGGTAAGCCTCTTTAGGTTGTTGGTTTTTTTTGCAGAAACCTCTTCGAAAACCCCCCCGATGGGACTAACTTCGGATCTCAAAAGAAAGTGTTGGTCGTATGCCCCAAAATCATTTCAGCCCTTATTTCTTCATTACATTTCAGCTTACTTACATTAATATTTGATGTAATTCTTAATATTTCCTTGTTTTTCTTTTTCTTTTTCTTTTTGCATTGTGTTTTTTTCCTTGTATTTCCCTTTCCTTTGTATATGTGTATGATGTAATATGTATAAGTTAGCAAAAAAAAAAAAAACAAAGAAAAAAAAGAGAGAGAAAGGGAGGCATGGAGAAAAAGAAAAGAAAGAAAAGAGTGGGTCGTTTTAATTTATGGATGTGACCACAACCACACACATCACTTTTATGTTATTGTGTTAATTTCAAAGTTTTATCCTTGCAAAAGAAAAAAAAAAAAACGTTTTAAAACGTTTTCAAAACACAAAAAAATGTATTTCAAGTCAAAAAAAGGGGAAAAGAAAGCATCTAAAAAATGCACGTTCCATATTTAGGAGTCCAATTCCATTTAAAACACATAAAAAACATGTTTTACCTTCCAAAAACAAAAAAAAAAAAAACAAAAAAAAAAACAAAAAAAATATAAAAGAAAGCAAAACCAAAACAAAACGTTTTTCACAAAACATAAAAAAAAATGTGTTTTCTAACCCAAAAAACAAAACAAAAAAACAAAAAAGGGAAAATAAAAACCAGTTTTTTAGGACTTAAATTTCCAAAAAGAAAAAAAACAAACCCATAGGATCCCATTCCCCACTTCAAACAAAAACCCAAAAATCTTTTAGGATTCCCTTTAGAAACCTAGGGTAAATCAATCTTAACCATAACTTCGACAAATAACTTAGTCAAATAAAAATCATAGACTTTTTAGGAAATTTAACCTGACCGCAAGAAAGATAAATAAAAAACCTCCTCCTCCTAAATTAGATACCGAAAGGGCGCTGTAGGGGTGCTAATCCTTCCCTACACGTAACCAACTCTCGAACCCATTCCCAAAACCCAACCCCCCCCAAAAAAATCACTCAAAAAAAAGTAACCAAACCCCCCAAAAAAAAAACTTCGGAACCCCAAAAAATCTCTCAACCATTGGATCTACCCCAAAGTTTCTAAAGTTCTCACCCCAAAAGGGCCCGGACGAAAACCAGTGATGACAACAGAGTCGTGCTATAATTCCAATACAACTTCCACGGACCCAAGTCCGGGAAATAAAATGATAAAATAAAAAAAACAAATAGTTTATAAAATAATTCCTACACCAAGGATGTCCTGTCTTGCTCTGCTATGGCTCCAACAGCTACTCCCTACAACCTGTAGGAAATAGAAATAAAGTAAGGTGAGCACGAATGCCCAGTAGGTGATCCCCATCTCCAGCACCCTATTACATGAATTCCTAAGTCTGTATGATCAGTGTATACTTGTGCCAGTGTAGTGTCACATTCTATCACAATTAAATTTCATTAAATCATAAACAAGTCATCACGTCACATTCATCCTTCCACGGGATTCCCGCTACCAACTCCAGGAATTCAAAACACTACTAGTCAGCCATATGTGGGACCTGTGGTGTCCTTAACGACAACCTGCCACATATGGGACCTGGGTTACCAGCCACATAGGGGACCTGCGGCCTCTTGCCAGACCTATGTGAGACCCTCAATTGACCCAACCAATTTCATGACAATTATCCACACCCCCAATTAATCGACATCAATTTAATCACAAGATTCACACTCATAATCAACAAACAAGATTTCCAAGAGTCAAAACTCAGTACAACAATCCTACAAACATTTAAATCACCAATCCAATTAATACAAAGCCACAGTGGTTATTTGTATATGTATATGTGTATGTCCATTTATACGAATTCACTAAACAGTTAATAATTTAAATTCCAAATACAACATAGAAATATTTTAGTTATGCACTTATAATTACGCCATTAATATTTAGTTACAATTAATATTTAAATACCAAGTAAAATAAAAGAACTACATTAATATATGTATAATTAATATTCAATCACGATTAGCATTTGAGATGTCGAATAACATCTTAATATAACATAAAACACCCTTTTTTTCATATTTATTTATTCTTTATATATATATATATATATATATATATATATATATATATATACTTCTTTAAAAAAAAAAAAAACCAGCCCATAGGTGGGCCAGTCAAGACACGCTAGCCCATTAGGGCTGGCGACTTGGGGACGAAGCGACGTTGTCGCTTTTCCCCCCCAACGCGCGATCGCGTGAAGACCAGCGGCGGCGGCTCAGAAGCTGTCGCCCCACCTCCTCATCGCATTAGTGCGGCGGCGCGCGAGCACACAGGGTCGCTCGACGGACGCGCGAGGTCGCTCCTTAGGCGCGCGAGTCTGCTCCACGGGCTGGCAGCGGCGGCCGCCCTTCTCCTCTACCTCCTCCGCGCGACGCGACAGTTGCAGCGCCCCTCCTCCATCACCACGACAAAGCTCGGCCGCTGTCGCCACCCTCTTCCCTCTCCGGGGACGATCCTCCACGCTGCCGCAACTCCCTCACTCTTCACGCTCTCCCGCGGCGCGCGCGGTGGCTTCTCTGGGCGGCACCGATGCCGCCGCCCCTCCTTTCCTCCTCGCAGGAAACGCGACGCAATGCACGCACCCAAACACATATTTACATGTAATAGGAAAAGATTTGAGCCACACAAAATTCTACAACACGCTCATGCAATAGGTTAATCAAAGTTGAGATTCACCTACCTGGGTTTGGTTTGGAAAGGTTGATTGAACATTCTGCTTCAAACCCTTCTGCTTCTCTCTCACCAGGTTTCGCATGCCCAACGAACGTAGGGTTTAACCCTAGGTTCTCTCTATTTATACTCATATGTGTTAATTGATTTATAATAATAGTAATAATAATAATAATAATAATAATAATAATAATAATTTGATTAATAACAATAATTATTATAATTATTAATTTACCATAATAATAATAAATTTCTCAACTATAATACTCATTATTATAGGAATAACTCAAAACAATAATTAATAATAATACATACTAATAAATTTTAGATATTAAAATAATATTAATAATAACTCAACGCTCGCGCTAAGGTCACTAATTGCATTTGTTGCACTTGCCAAACCCTATTCGGGCCTAACTTCCAACCTCACACAGGTACGGGCCTTTACAGAGGAGATGGAAACTTTGTGATTTTACGAATGCCTACATTAGTTGCCCATCTATTAGTAGTAGATCCGACTACTTTAGCTTAACAATCAAGAAATAAGGACGCTATTGAAAAGTTAACATTTTTTTTGGAATTTAATTTTAATACGTTGATGTAATAAAAAATTTTATTATTCAAAATTAATTTGTGTTTGAAACATATCTATATGTAATCATACGTTTTTTTTTAAAATTACCCTTAAAAGTATGAATTGATAGCGTATTTGGTATGAGTTTTTTTTTTCAAAAACGATTTAATTAGAAAATTAAACCATTTAAGTGTTCAGATCACTGATTTGTTGCCCCGACCGATTCTAATAACTATGCTCTCATATTTAATTTTAGATCTAAATTATTTCAAATTATGACTTTATTTTTTACTTTGATTAAGGTTTATTAGTTTACTTTAATTATTTTTTACTCTAGTTCTAGAGCTACTCCAAACATGAAAAAGGTGATCATGGACTCCTCCCATACAGATTTGTTTAACCCTTTATGAAACTTTTGAGAGTTTTTTTTTTCAAAAATGATTTAATTAGAAAATTAAACCATTTAAGTGTTCAGATCACTGATTTGTTGCCCCGACCGATTCTAATAACTATGCTCTCATATTTAATTTTAGATCTAAATTATTTCAAATTATGACTTTATTTTTTACTCTGATTAAGGTTTATTAGTTTACTTTAATTATTTTTTACTCTAGTTCTAGAGCTACTCCAAACATGAAAAAGGTGATCATGGACTCCTCCCATACAGATTTGTTTAACCCTTTATGAAACTTTTGAGAGTTTATATGTTAGGAACTTAGGAGGAATGAATTGCACAATTTACTGTCCGGTCAGGAAAACATCGATTCTTAAGAGAAAATAATACCTTCCCACAATTAACGGTAAAGACAGATTTCTAGCTTGTCTTGATATAGGCTGAAAATTTTCTTGCTACAAAGTGGAATGGAATAAATTATGGAAATTCCATAATTTTGACAAGTTAGGAATCATCCTGGAAATTGCTCTGTCTAAACCTCAAGAATTTTCTAGTCGAGCAACTCATTTTTCTGGTTAAGATAATGATATTAACTTATGATTTGGAAAACTCTATCAAGTATTGTTCCAGGTCAACGGCATGGGACTATAGAAGAGCAATGGGCACCAAATTCAACCTTTCTAAGTCATTAATTTCAACTACCAGTTGCCTGCCCTTTTTCAGATTTTCACATTTCCATGACGCCACCAAAACAAGGCCTCTTACAAAAGGTTTCCCCATTTGCTGCCAGCCAGCGTTTCTCTGTTCAGATCCAAACTTTTCAATGAATCATTAAATCCCATCAAAGTGTTTGCCGATGAAATCCAGCTTATCAGTTATCATTGGGAATTCCCAGTCTGAACATGCCTCTGCTTTTAATGACACACAATTGTACCTTTACAGCAGCCTTTCCCATCCCTCATTATCTGATGGACTTGGGCAGGACCTGTAGGAAGAACTTAAATTGACAAGGGTCGGCATCTACCTGCTTGGGCACACGCACTGGGTTGGTGGCCTAGCATTTTTGACTTGTAGGGTTCACTGGTAAACCAGTTGTTGTACCTTGGATTCGTTTTCCTTCGCAATGTTTGGCAACTGCCACAACTTTATCTTGAACCACTGTTCACCCGTCAGCCCATATATGGGTGTCATAAATCCATACATTCTGAAAACCATTAAACCCATCCCCAACTTTTTAAAAGGACAACTCTGTGTCCTAAATTGAGGATAAATACAGAAATCATCAACGCCAGTTCTTTCAACTCTTATAACTTCTAACCACCAGATCGAAAAGAAGAAACACTCGAGCCCACTCCACAGCTGGGTCAATGGGCAATAACATCAAGCCCCGTGAAATATTACTTCAGAGATCCAACTCTGTCTTAGGAACCGGGAAAAACTTTCGTGCGCTTATACTTGTCATTTTCACTTTCAGCAAATTAAAGAGGGAATTTGGAACCATTTGCTTCACCTAAGCAAATTTGAAAAGATCACGATATCCCGCAGTCAAACAGCGTTGATCTCAGTAAGAAAAAGCAAAGGTGTTCAAAAGCCAACCACCTCAGGAAAGCAAGCTACTTTCTGTTTCCTTCCAATTTTTCTTTTTTCCCTTTTTCTAGAGAGAGAGAGAGAGAAGTAAGCCCCTCCCCCAACTTCCAAGTATTTAGACGTGTTAGGAACAATTCAGCTCGACTAGTTTTTACATTGGCCATAAAAAGTATAAATAAAGACAATAAGTTGAAAAATAAGTTGATAGAAAAAAAAAAAACTTGCATACGAAACGCTTCTTATTACAGTTGGAAATACGTAGAAAATACAGATAATGCATCATACAAAGCAGCTCCTACAGAGAAAAAAAGAACCGGAAAACAAAATCTGATGAAAAAAAATACATCAAAACAAAACCATCTCATAATACATTAACGGATAAAGTAAAATACAAAACAAAAAAGCCAATAATGTGATAAGAACAACAGATTTACCTGAAAACTCTAGACAACAAGTTCAAAGGGATGAAGAGGCTGATTGCAAACTTTTACTACTTAATTTTTCCATTTCAATAGAAAAAAAGTCCTGCAAGGCAATCATCTCGACAGTACTGTTCTTCATGCTCTTTATTGCCTCCACACTAGCCAAAGCACCAGCCACGGTTGTTATTACAGGAACTTTGTAAGCAAGAGCCATCCTCCTCAGTTGTCGCCCATCAACTTGATCGTGCATGTCACCTGAACTGGTGATAACCATCAACTGGATCTGCCCATTAGCAAGCAGATCACCAGCATGGGGTCGACCCTCATGCATTTTCAGAACCCTTCCCACAGGGATGCCTTCCAATTCAAGCCCCCGAGCAGTCCCAGAAGTTGATATAATCTGAAAACCAAGACCCAAAAAAGCACGGGCAAGAGTGGAAGCATGGGGCTTCGTTAATTCATTCACACTAAGGAATAGGGTGCCCGAGAGCGGAAGCTTCTGCCCGGCAGCAATTTGAGCTTTGGAAAATGCAAGCGGGAACTCAAAGTCAATGCCCATTACTTCACCAGTGCTGCGCATCTCAGGGCCTAACAACACATCACAGCCTTGGAACTTCTCAAATGGAAGAACGGCCTCCTTTACTGAGACATGTTCTGGGACTACCTCCTTTGTAAATTTCAGGTCACTAAGAGACTTTCCTGACATGACAAGGGAGGCATATTTAGCTAAGGGGTGCCCGATTGCCTTTGATACAAATGGGACAGTACGGGATGCACGAGGGTTAGCCTCGAGCAAAACAACTTCCCTCATAGCAGTGATTGCATACTGACAGTTCATCAGCCCACAAACGTTCAGCTTCAATGCTAGTTTCGTAGTCCACGCCCTAATCGTGTCCAAACATGACAAGGGGACTGTTTTTGTAGGAATCAAGCAAGCTGAGTCACCAGAATGGACCCCAGCCTGCTCGATATGCTCCATTATTCCACCTATCACAACATTTCCGTATGAATCACCCAAAGCATCAACATCAATCTCAATGGCATCAGATAAGTACTTATCTATCAAGACAGGACGTTCTGGATCCACCTGAACGGCATTTTTGAGGTAGGTCACAAGTTTGTCATTGCTATACACAATCTCCATGGCACGGCCTCCCAATACATAAGAAGGCCGAACAACAACAGGATAACCAATGTCTGCGGCAATGGTGAGGGCATCTACGTCACTCTTGGCAATGCCTCCTTTAGGTTGTTCAATCCTTAGCTCCTTTATGATTGCATTGAACCTCTCTCTATCCTCAGCTGCATCAATTGAATCAGGTGATGTACCCCAAATGCGAACATACCCAGCTCCACTGGCAGATAAAGGCATGTGCTTATCTAAGTAGTGCTGGATTGGGAGAGCAAGTTTCAGCGGTGTTTGGCCTCCAAACTGCACAATAATGCCATCTGGACGTTCAAGATCAATAATATTCAGAACGTCTTCAACTGTCAGAGGTTCGAAGTAGAGCCGATCACTTGTGTCATAATCAGTTGATACCGTCTCAGGATTTGAATTCATCATAATTGTCTCATAACCAGCATCCTGAGGGATAATACTTAATTTTAATTAATTAATGTGAAATAAACACAGAAAGATATATAGCCACAAAAAAACCAAGCAAATTAAAAGAAAAGCCTAAGCATGCATATGTTCAACCATCACATCTTTCTATCCAATCTAAAGAGCACTTTTAAACTAATTCCCAGAGTTGAATAAATTAAGGTAAAACTAAGGCAGTAATAAATCATGTCACAGTCTGTCATAACTCAGTTTAAGACAAAACTCATCTTACAGGCTGGAATCAGTTAAATTTTGATTATATGTTAGATATAACTCAGATATATCTTACTGATTCCACTGAGCCATAATAATTTCTACACTGCCTAGTGGCTTTTGTGTGATTAAATTTTCCTTCCCTTTATCATAAAAATGTTCATCCATCACAATGAAATACCCATTTCAGTAATAATTCTTGATAGTTTTTTTTTTCAGATGCAAACCATCAACAAAAAACAGACAAAGCCTATTACCTAGAGCATCTATTTCAAGGCCAAGAATCTTATATTAAAGAAGAATATGCAGGGGTGGTGTAAAAAAAACAAGATTCAACATTTTATCAAATAATCGTTTAAAAAAATAGTAAAGAAAAACACAATAAGAACCCGCAATCAGCAAATGAGAAACCCACCTGAAGGGCAAAGGACGTGTGGCAGCAACAATAGTCAAACTCGATTCCTTGACCAATCCGGTTGGGTCCTCCACCGAGAATTAAAACCTTCTTCCTCTTGGTGGGGGCAGATTCACACTCAGAGTCATAAGAAGAGTACATATATGGGGTATTGGCCTCAAATTCTGCCGCACAGGTATCAACCCGCTTATATGCTGGGATAACACCCAGAGACAACCTTTTTAACCGAACTGCACTCTCGTTGGATTTAATTGCAAAAGCAATCTGTGCATCACTAAATCCCCGCTTCTTCACTTCAAAAAAATCATCCTTTGTCAAGTCTGACAAATTCTGAGCCAAGAGAAACTGTTCTACATCAATCAACTCCCTAAGCTGGGTGAGAAACCATTTGTCAATGTAGCTCAGCTCATAAATGTCATCAACTTTCATACCCTTCTTCATCGCTGCATATATGGCATGGATACGATCAGGGCTAGGAACACGTAGACTATACTTCAACTGATCCCAATCCCAGTTCAATTCCTTGATATGTGAGCAACCCCATCCAGAGTAGCCACATTCCAGTGAACGGACAGCTTTCTGGAAGGATTCTTGAAACGTGCGGCCTAGGGCCATAGATTCACCAACAGATTTCATCTGTGTCGTCAATATGGGCTGCGAACCTGGGAACTTCTCAAATGCAAAACGGGGTATCTGTGTTCAGGCGGACCAATGAAAAATGAATAAGAAAATACAGATAGCCTGCCAAAAAGCCGACACATTGCATATGTTCAATGATTTCTCCAACAAAAACTATGACTTAGATGGGAAGGAAAAATAGGTCACAGACATACTTCAACCCATCAGTGAACTCAGAAGACAAGGGAAAAGGTGAATTAATGTACTAAGAAACAAGAATACACTAAAGAAGAAAATTAAAAATAACTGGATTAGATCATTCAAAATTTATCTATATGAAAATTTAGAATGGCGGGTCTGGCGCATTGGCAAAATCGCTCCATTGTGCACTGGTGGTTGCAGGTTCGAATTGGCCTCTTGCCTAGATATTCCCTTTCCCCATACCCTACAGTGTTTTGTAATTATCATGCATATAGTGGAACATTTTTTGGAGTTTTATCTCGTGGTTTTTCCTCTAGTATTTGGGGGTTTCCATGTTAAAATTTTGGGGTTCTATTTCTTGATCTATTTTGGTGATGTAAATAGTGAACAGTGGGTCCCACCATGAATTACTATTCATCCTGAAATTTATTTTTGATGAGATACACTGACTGGAAGATTTAATTCTATCAAATTTCCTTTTAATGCTCATTGCCACACATTGGCATAATTTAACTACTTTGGCACTGGGCACACCCTTTTTTTTGTCATTGTTTGATTAGTGTACTATGGAGATCTACCATAGCATCAAGCTCCAGCCTCAGCCGCCGAACCCAATTCCACAAATAACATCACGCTGGGCTGTCATTCTTACTTTCATAGATCATGTAAACTTAATTTTAATTATACACCTGTAATATTATTATGTATTTCAGATACAAAATTTATCTTTACTTGGACATAGCCCTTGGCCTATGAATCATGATGCAAGGTCATTTGACTTCTCCAGCACATTAAATGCAGAAATTGGATGTGCAAAGTGCAGCTTCATGGACAAAAATAATGCTTCGAAAAACTAAAAATAGGCTGGAAGCATAGGGCATACGTAAAAATGGAGGACAAATAACTGTGGTGACACCAAAGGGATTCCCAGCAATATAATAGAAAAAATGCACACCAGCACTAGCTTATGAATATTAAATCTAAGTTAGCTACATGACTAAATGATAAAGTAATCATCATACTGTATTAAGGATTCTCAATATCAACTTCAGATTTTCTTGGTTTGACTTCTCTTTCCCATCATTTGTCAATCTAAGACAGTAACTAGTAAATGGGTCGCAAAACGTTGTATCCTAATACTACTCATTACATAATTTTGGCAGGGAAAATAAGGAAACTAAAACTCATGTTTCAAATGGAGTAGTAATTAGAACAAAGTGTGTCCAATCGGTAATAACATGACTGCAAAATCAGAAGTAGATGAAATTTCAGAAGACAGTGCATTTGGATACTTGCCTTTGTCACCACGTAATCAATGGAAGGCTCAAAACTGGCAGGCGTTTTCTTAGTGATGTCGTTGGGTATTTGATCCAGCGAGTATCCAACTGATAACTTAGCAGCCATCTTAGCAATTGGAAAGCCAGTAGCCTTGGAAGCCAAAGCAGAGGACCTTGATACTCTTGGGTTCATTTCAATCACCATCACCTCACCATCCTTGGGGTTAATTGCAAACTGCACATTTGAACCACCACATTCAACTCCAATTTCCCTAATAATAGCAATTGAGTAATCTCTAAGGCGCTGGTACTCCTTGTCTGTCAAGGTCTGGGCTGGTGCAACAGTGATTGAATCGCCCGTGTGGACCCCCATGGGGTCTATATTCTCAATAGAGCATATAATAACCACATTGTCCGCCAAGTCCCTCATAACTTCAAGTTCATACTCCTTCCAACCCAACAATGATTTCTCTATCAAAACCTGCGAAGTCAAGCTGGCAACAAGCCCCGACTTGCAAATCGACTCAAACTCCTCCCTGTTGTATGCAATTCCACCGCCGGTGCCTCCTAAAGTGAACGCTGGCCTAATGATCAAGGGAAACTCCCCTATTGAGTTTGCAATCTCAATACACTCCTCAAGAGTGACAGCAATCCCCGAAGGAGGTGTCTTAATCCCAATGTTCTTCATTGCTTGCTTAAACAAATCCCTATCCTCGGCTTTCTTGATGGCGTCAAGCTTTGCACCGATCAACTCAATGCCGTACTTTTCAAGGGCACCACTCTCGGACAATGCGACCGCAAGATTAAGCGCAGTTTGCCCACCCATGGTGGGTAAAAGGGCATCCGGCCTCTCCTTCTCCAGCACCTGCTCAACGCAGTCGGGTGTCAGCGGGATAATGTATGTCCGGTCAGCCAGCTCTGGGTCGGTCATGATGGTGGCCGGATTGGAGTTTATAAGGACAACTTGATAACCTTCCTCCTTGAGGGCCTTGCAGGCTTGGGTCCCAGAATAATCAAACTCGCAGGCTTGCCCGATCACTATAGGACCGGCTCCGAGTATCATAATTTTCTTCAAATCGGTCCTTTTCCCCCGATTTGCCTTGCCGAACCCGACATTACCCGAACCATCATCGTCCCTTGTGCTGGCAAAAACTGCCTTCTGAGTCCGACCCAGTTGCGGACATGCCGGGAGGCGGAAACACCCTCCGCTCGCCTTCCTTGATCTCTGTCGGTTGGAACAAACGAAGCGTCGAAAGAGTGGTGACTGGGTGGTGGGCATTGGGATACCAGGTTTGATCAAAGCAGCGCCAAATGATGAAGGAGAGTAACAGCTAAAAGCTGAGCTTTCACATAGACTGACACGAAAACTCATCTCCATCTCAACTGGACTCGGCCGCTAGGCGCCTCTAGGCCTCTAGGGGTGTGGGTGGGGGTGGGGGTGTGCGTCGAAGACGAGGATGAAGCTGGTGGGTTTACGCAGAGGTAGACGGGCATACCAGATTTTGCATGACTTTGGGATTGAGAATCTTTGGGAGTGGCGGGATCATGGGATCGAATGGAAAGGTGCAGGTTTGGGGAATATAATACTATTCTAGGGTTGGATTCTGATAGATATTTCTGCGTATGGGAGGGAGAGTGGTGGCGCGAGCGCTTATCTTAACTTCCTTCAGTAGAGATAAATGAATCTCAGTTGGCAACTAGGGTTTGGCTTTTGACTGTACATTGCACCTCTTTTTCCTGTTTTTTTTTTTTTATTTTAAAAAATAATTCCACATCAGCACTACACCCCCGTCATAATAACTATCATTTTTTTCGTGTTTGTCGTAACTATCAGACAAATAATTTTATAGTGCTCGAGACCTGTTCAAACCTTAAGTTCGAATGTGGCTCGAGTAGGAATTCGAGCGATGATTCGAGCGATGTTCAAACCTTAATGTCAAATCGTGAAAAAATATTATTGAGATTTTTACATCTAAAGATAATACAAATCGCAAAATGAGATTTTTCAATCTATCAAAACTTACTATAGTATTTTATTTTAGCAAAATCATATATATATATATATATATATATGTATGTATGTATGTACACACACGGCCCACATTTGTGTTTACAAACTGGATGAGGTCTCACAAGTGGTGTGTTAGTGTAAAAGCGCCTGGGCTTTGATGAAAATGGGCTTAGTAGGGAAGATGGCGTCGCATAAGTTTCGGGGTCACAATGACTACTCGTGACTCATGAGCGTGCTGTGTTAGTGTAAAAGCGTAGGCCATTCAGCACAGCTGCAGAGAGTACGTAGCTGTCAGTTAACTCGAAGTAAATGGCTGGGGCTGGCTGGAGAGCGGAGAGCGGGGTGCGGCGAGCAGAGAAGGTTAAGAGGGCGCACGGAGAATCTATCTTAAAGAGATAAGGCATTTGATGCCATGATTTTCAGGCACTTACAGACATTTTATGAGGGCCCAAAGGAGTTCAATTATGGGGGGAGTCCAGAGTCGTGGCGGCATATTCCTTGGATGGACCTGGTGCGCAAGCATGCATCAGTAACAGGTGTAGTAATATGTGTATCGCGTGAAGCCAACGAGGCTTGCTGACGTGACATTGTCGTTGACATTTCAGATATTATCCGACTGAGCTGTCCTGAGGGCTAGAGAGATATTTGGTTTTAGGGGAGTTCTGACGCACATAGTGGATAAACACAATGGCTTAGGGTGGCCCGTGTCATGTCTCATGATGTGGCTGGTGAGAATAAACACAATGGGTAAAGGGAGGCCCATGTCATATGTGACTAATGATAATTTGTGGTTGCCGGACGGTTATATGTTTGAGTCATTATCTACATAATTGATTACAATTATAGCAATGGTAATTTTTCATTTAAAACTTGAGTACCCTATAGCCGATCAGACCCTATATGTATGTAAATTCAAAGTGTTAATTTAATAAAAATATTTAAAAATCATATTTTTTTATATCATATATTATAATTAAAACATTTTAAAAAATTACATGTAATATATATATATAACATAAAATAAAAAATCAAAAACACATGAAATTTAAAAAAAATATATGCAATGAAAATTAAATGTAGAGCCAATCGAGGAAACTAATGACACTATTCACTTAGGACAGTTTGTTCATTATTATAATTTATTGATCACACATTCGATAACAAAGTTTTAACTAAATTAAAACAAGTAGAAATTTAATTTTTTATGTGTCAATATGTGTCAATAAAAAGTTTTTTATGTGTTAGGAGTATTTATCTATCCTTATGTATAACTAACTCTTGAACTCACATATATATATATATATATATATATATATATATATATATATATGTATATATAAACTGTAGTGACTAATTGTACCCTTTAAATGATTGGTGAAAGTAATAATTTTTTCATCCCAAATAAAATAGGTTTGATATCGTAGCGAATATGACTTTGAGATTTCTAATGTCTTAAGCCAACTCGGACAAAATCGAGTGATAACAGTAATTTCTTTAAGCTTGACTTACAAAATTCAACTTTTTTATAAGTGAGTTTAGTTTTACACTAACCACATATGATACTACTTTATTTATCTATAAATCTACTTAGAACAGTTTTTTTACTTATATATGTTGATAATATGATTGTTATTAGAGTTAATGTTTATGGATTTGATGAGCCTAAACAGTTTAGTCATAAAATTATATTAAAGACATTGGCTCTTTGAATTATTTGCTAGGACTTAAAGCTATATTTGCATATGAGCTAGAATTAGAATCCTTTTCCACAAGCCTTAATCAATTTTGAATGAGTAGTTTTTATTCACCTAAAACTGCCTTTCCTCCTTAGACCAACCATAACTGACATGGTAGGTGAAAAATGAAGACAAATGTAATGCATACAATTGTTGCCCAGTTGGTTGGTTATTTAGTTCTTTTTTTTATTCTCCATACAAGCTACTTTTGTGTGACTTTGAGATAGAATTTGGTCACTTAAACATATTTTCTAAAGGAGGTGATCATATTCATTTAAGTACTAGCTAATTTTATGATTACTATTTGAATTAACATAAGTGTTTCATTCTTTATCTTTTAAAACAATTAAGAATATACTATTTATTTATTAGATGTATTACATATTCGCCAACAAAGTTATAGAACTCATGTAAGAAATAAGAACTTTAAAGTTACTCTTGAGGCTAATGGTTAGTGGCAAATTATATATATGCTATAATGGTAAAAATAAAATTGTTAATTAGTTCTTAAAATTACAAATGCACGAACAAAAAAAAAACTTTTAAAAATATTATTACACAGGTCAAATAGGATAAATACATATTTGGATTTTATATATATAAGAAAATATTATATTTCTTTATGATTCGTGATAGCAAACTGAATTAATAAAGTTTTTTTACGCATCTTTAATTAATATGAAGCCTAATTAGGAATTCATGATAAATTTAAGGTGAATGGTTTATTAGAGAATGGCCAACTTTGGAATTAAAGGGTTTTGGCTTTTAAGATTACGAAATTGTGGTTAACATGATTCCAAGTTTTAAATATTATATTGAAAACATATTTAAATGATTTATACCAATATTAACATTTGAAATGGTTTATTTGGTGCGAAATTCAATATGTTGAATATTATATTTTTCATCTTAAAAAAATAATTTATGATTTGAATAAGAAACTTTTTAAATAAATTTTGGCTCGGGTGAAATTAATTTTCAAGAGGTGAAATGCTTAATGTAATAAGTATTTTTCTTTGTACTACATAATAATAGGGGACTAGCTAAAATATCAATAAATTTTATATACATGTAATAATATTAATCAAAATTTATACTCAAAATCTTTAGAAATTTTATTAAAATTTTAAACTTCAAATTACCGACTAGTCAAATTTGATTAAATTTAATCAAACTTGACTAGCAAATGCCTCAAAATTTATAATTTTAATAAAATTTATACTTAAAATATAAATTTCGAATATAATTTATAATTAATAGTACTCAATACAATACAGATAAATTTATTAAGATTTTTAGTTTGTTCACCCATAAAAAAAAAGTTTATTATTATTATTATTATTATAGAAAAAAATTATTATTATTTATAAAAAAGAAACACAAAGCTTAAATAATAATTTTGTAGTATAAATAATATATATAAAAACAATAAAAAAAAGAAAAGAAACCCATGTTATTCGTTTTTTCAAAAAGCCAGCAGATCTCATCCGAATTTCGATCCCCAAAACCAATCCGTACCAGCCGCCGCCGTGCCTCTCCTTCCCCCCTCTCTCTTGATCATTGAACCAGCGGCCGTGATCACTGAACACACACACACTCTCTCTCTCTAACTCGTTCCACGCCGCGGCCGTTCCGCACTCTTTAACTGGTAGAAGACTTGGAGCAGCCGCCGCTCTTCCAGTCTTCCTCCCCATCTCTCTTAAACCGGTAACAGCTCGCCGCCGTGTCTCCCCGGTAATCTCCGTGCCTCCGCCTCCTGACGTTTCGGTATGATCTGGTAGTTTTTTGTTATATATATATATATATATATATTTTGTTTTCTTTCCTTTACTGCCTTGCAAAAATTATTAGGTAGTCTCAAGTCTGCCCCCCATTTTTGTGTAACTGATAGAGAGCGAGAGAGACAGAGAATCAACCGTGGCTGTGCATTCCCGCCGTGGGAGCTTCCGGTCTCGTTCCCTTTCACGTGTGGGTGTTTGGGAGTGGTTGAGAGGGTAATGAGGCTGCAGATGACGCTGGTATCTCATGGGTGTTTGTTCCTGTTCGTTGCTGTGGTTTATGCTATTATGTTTCTTGTCTCCTTAATGAATCATGAGAAAACGATCCAACAGAAAATAACACTCCCACTGTATCCCATTGTGAAAGCCTCCGGACATCAACCCAAAATACACAAGAATGTCCAACCCAACACCCTAAAGAAACACAGAGAGATAGTGGCTTCCAAATTCATGGTTGTTGCATTGTCTCCAAATTCCCCAGATATTGTCATCTGCGTGACTTGTGTTTTTACCTATAAAAAAAAAATCTTTTTAAAATGGGTATGTTTCCTTATGTTTTCTCCCCTGTTATGCAGTCTTCGGGTGGTGGCTGTGTGTGCATCCTTTATCCTGTGAAGTCAAATTCCTCAATTCTGAATGCTCTTATGGATAGGTAAGTGCTGCTTCTATTCATCTCTCTCTGTAAACCCATTTTCTGTCACTCATATAGCAGTAAATAAAATAGAATACCTGAAAACTATGGAAGAGGTGCCGGGTCTCCTTTCTGATGTTTTGTTTTAATTCTTCACTTTTCCATGACGGTACATTTTACTGCTAAAAAATAGGCATGTAATGTTAATGCCTTTTCATGAAGAAAACAGAAGTATTAATAATTATTATTTAATGCCCTTTGGTCTTGCAAGTTGCAATTATCTTGGCCTCTCCTATAAACAGGAATGCTTGAGTTTAAAAGAAAAGAAGCTTCTATTGAAGTTTCAAAACAACTTGTCTTCAATAACTTAATTTTAGGAAAGGATGTTTTATTATTTATTATTATTGTTGTTATTATTATGGTTGATGGTGACTTTTCCATTAAATTTCTTTATTGGAGATTGATATTTGCTTTATTATTATTGATTTTAATAACATATTTTAAAATTATTTTCAGTGATATTTTTTGTTGCATTCTTTGGGAGGCCTTAATATTGTGTATAAATTGGAAAGTGGAGAAAGCATTTTTTGGGCAATTTGTCTATGAAGTAGAACGAAGACATAAGTTAAATAAATAAATATCAGCTCTAAAATTATTTATACCTTTTATTATATCCTCAGCGGAGTTATTTTCTAAGATCTAATAGGTGCTAAGAATATATGAAGGCCAATAATCTTGTATCAGAATATCAGCACCAGCCTCTGTAAATAAATATTAAAAATACATTAAGATCCACCCTAATTACAACACTAAAGATTGCTTCATCTATTGGTTGACATTTTTTGGAACTTTTAATGCATTCTCCTTGGTAAATGAGCTTTCATTTGTAAAAAATCATAAGTGGCAAACCTAATGCTTCTGTACAGCAGACTTGTCACACTGTAAAAGCATGCATTCTTCAAAGCTGAAGCTGTCACACTAGTCTTCACGAAGAATGGATGTTTGTGCACGCTCATCATCCCATGTTGTCTCGTACCTCAGACACCTTGGTCTTCTCCAATTCCAAGACATAAGTTTCTTCTTCTTCGTCATCAGATTTAGATCCTTAAAAACCTATTTTCTTGTCCTCTCGCCTGCATTTCCTGGGAAGTCAAGTTTGGTTTGTGGATTCTGATGCATGTTTTTTTTGGTCTGATTGGATGCTTGATTATTGAAATGAGTTATTATGTATCATATCCATTTGTTGGACATTGGACTACTTTATGGATTAAAAGTTTTAGCGGTTAGATCAGTTCATGGTATTGGATTGAGGATGTTATGGTTTTATTGTTTCAGTATATACCAATTTGGGATTGTTGAGCTCGGAGATGACAGCTATAGAAAATTGGACAATTCTCAAAATTTGAATGTTTGGATATAAATGCTATGAAGTGGAGAAGCTTCCCAGGGGCTGAAGAAGTAGGAAAAGGTTAAATCATTGATGCCTTGTTTGGCAGTCCGGATTAGATAAGATCACATAGAGAAGATTCTATGTTGTCCTTATTTCTGCCCAATGAAACACTGCAATATTATGAGTGAAGAAAGTGTAAGAATCAAATCAGATATTGAAAGGACGGAATTATCATCTTAATACTACTTGAGTTGTTATCTTCGCGAATGCTAGCTCTACTATATTTTCCTCCAAGTCTTCTATTGATAACAATGGAATCTCAACCTTCTTTTTAGTCAAAACTAGAGCAATAAAGCTCTCCATCCTCCTCGTTCAATGGGTATTTTTCCCTTCTACGCAAATCTCGACCTTTTTGTAGTTACTCCTCACATCTATTCTTCATTTAATCTATTCGTTCACGAACTTGCTCCATCTCTATCTTCATTACACGCCTCATCTAACTCATCATGGCCTCCATAAACCTCTTCCAATTGGTCAATCTTGTTTCATCTTCCATATTGCTCTTACCACAATCATGAGACATGATTTTTGCAAACAAGGGTTAGAAACATATAGGATCTCACGAATCAATCTTTCACAAATGTGGCTCACTCTCTGATGTTCTCTCCGCTTTTGCCTATTTTCCCTCGATAGTTCTCTTTCAATTCTTTTGAAACTAAAGAATAACTCATAATTTACAGCAATAATTTACCAATAACTAATCAAGGAATTTCAAATTTGAATACAAAGAATATGAAAGTTTCCAAAATAAAATTAGGAGGAATAAAAACATTCAAATTTGAATACAAGGAATATAAAATTTCTAGAATAGAATTAGAAGTAATATAGAATTTCATATTTGAATACAATGAATATGCAAATTTCTAGAATAGAATTAGAAGTAATAAAAATTTAGATTTGAATACAAAGAATATGAAAGTGTCCATAATAAAATTAGAAGGAATAAAGGAATTTTCACTTTTTTTTTTTCAGCAACTAACTAGCTCTTGAGAGTAATGAAATAGAAATTTGAAATTTGAATTAAGGTATAGAAAATTCGGGTAGGAAGAAACAGAACGAAAGATGTTATAGGATAGTCAAATCTGAATTAGAAACTCAGATTTCTAATTCCGTCGCGCGCGCCCTGCCCCATGCTCCCCCGTCGCACGGCCGCCCGAGCAGCTCCCCCGTCACGCCCCCCATCCCCTCCCCCCGCCCCAGATCTGCTCCCTCGCCGTGCGATGCCTGCCCTAGTGCCGCTCCCTGTCGCACCCCATAGCCCTCTACTCCGTTTCCCCTCTCTCTCCCCCGCCCAGCGTCACGTGATGGCTTTGTACAATTAGGGATTTGGAGTGCTCGAATTTGGGAGGATAAGGGTAATTGGGAGAAAATAAAATTTAAGTAAAATTATAATTAATGTACATTAGCTATAATGGTATTGCTAAAATTAGCTTTAACTATTCATTATAGTTTGTTAGGATTGGAGATTTTTCTTGCGGTCCTATTTGCTGAGCTTAACTGTAGATTTTTCTTCAATTTGCTGTTGCTTTTGATGAGCTTCCTACTGTTGTCCCTCTACTGAATGATGATAAATCTACGGTTATAATTTAGCTGAAAGGCCTTACAATCATATTTGCTGAGTTTACGATTCTTGCAGTGCAGTCATATTTATATTTCTCTTGTGCAGTTAAATGGTGATAAAAAGCCCTTTTCAATGGACATTTGCTAACCAGGTATGTATTTTAATATCTGTTTTCATTTTATGAATGTAAAATTTACTTCTTTGAAAGTAGCTGGTGTGAATGGTATATAGTAACTTGTGGTTTTGACTTGCAGTAGGCTTCAGCTTAGCAGAGGGTGCTGTAGTTTGTCGAAGGGTGTAATGGGGACAAGATGGAAAGGAAAGGGCTCAAAAGCTAAAGCCCTTGCAGAGCCTATGTCGAAGATTGTTTCACAGCTTCAATCTTCTCTGACCCAAACAGAATCTTGCGGGTTACTTTCTGGATGCAGTGTACTCCTTGAAGCAGGAGAAGGGCAAACCGAACTTCTTAACCGTGCATGTTTCGGTAGGCCTATTGTGACAGCAGAAAAAGATAGGCAGTGGTTCCAGTTGAGCTTAGAGGAAGCTTTTTTCTTATGCCATTCTCTAAAATGTCTCAAGATATTGGGCGATGACAAGTGTTTGAAAAATGAAGGCGAAGTATGGCTGTGCATGAAATCTAGGAGTGAAAGGTTCCCTGATTTTTATAAGGCATATTCTCATCTCCGAACAAAAAATTGGGTGGTGAGATCAGGATCTCAGTACGGGGTGGACTACGTTGCATACTGTCATCATCCTTCTTTGGTTCACTCCCAATTTGCAGTGCTTGTTTTATCACAAGTAAATCCTGATGCAAATGGACGTTTGAGGCTGTGGTCTGATATTCACTGCTCAATCAGACTTTGTGGCAGTGTCGCTAAGACACTGCTAGTTCTTGACATCAATAGAAATGGTCAAACTGCTTTCTCTCCTTCATACTTGGACCTATGCACTGTTGAAGAGCGGACTATCACAAGATGGAATCCAGAGCAATGTCGTGAAGAACAGATAAAAGTTGAAAATGTAACCGAGTAAGAATATGTAATCTGAGTTCGAGTCCGTGTGATACACTTCTATAAAAGTTGTATAGTTATTACTATCATTATTATTTTACATGTTACTAAATTATGTTATTTAATCATAGCATTTAAATTATGTTATGATATTAACTTTATCTAACAAGTCACCCATCATTTTGTTGTTTGGATCCTCAATGGTAGAGGTTTCTATGGTCTTCCTACGGTAAGCAAAACTTTTACTAGACTCCATAAGTGTTTGGAAGGTGTGACTGAAATCCAATCGTTCTTACATCATTGGTTATGAACAGAATTGGTGTTTCCTTGAGGCATACCTTTGAATCCGCTGCCACAACAGATATCAACTTCTTTTGATATCTGTTTCGCAGAATTGAACTCACTGGCTCTGCAAGTTGTGGTGATGCTACAGACACCCACCGCTCCAGCCATTTCCAAGCTGAATTAGGTCTTTAAAGGATCGCATTTAATGTACATAGGCTTGACCTTGGGAGTGGACTCCATCAGCTGAAATTGGAAAAACAAAAATAAAATCAGATACAGTTACACAGGCGTTGCAGGAGGACAACTGCAATCGGCATATTTTGATGCACAATCTCCAGAATTAAAGCACACACTATGCTTCCACTTAAACCGGTTCACCTGCCACAGTGCCACACCTATACTTACTTAAGATCATAATATCCCCCAAGTCCCACCATGGGGATGCTGCTTTGTTTTTCAAATACGTAAACCATGAATGCATCATTATTAATAACTGAGGGATGCGGCGACCTTCACTGCCGGCGGGAGGCCCAGCTGCAGCTGGGGTCCCGCCGTGGAGACGGCGAAGGCTGGGATGGAGCTGGCACCGCCGCCGCCGCTGGGGCGGTTTTTGAGGGAGGTCTAGGGCCTGGGTTGGAAGGAGTCGTGGATGGGATCAAACGACGTCATTTTACTAAGGAAGATTGTAGAAATTCCCGCAAGGATCCGTACGCATCATTTTGGGTTCGAGCATCTATCATGGATTTCATAATTTTTAAAAATAATTTTAATTAAAAATAATATTTTTTAAAATTTTATTTATTTTTAGAGAAACTTTTATATTTCATTTCATGTAAATTTTTAATTATATTAAAATAATAATTTTATATTATTTATATTTTACTTATTATACCCATTCAATGAATAACTTGTCAAATAAAATATAAAAAAATATATTTGAAGATTGAATAGTAAATATAAGGAAGCATTATTCATTTTTTAGACTTTGATGATGATGACAATGATGAGATTTATTTTATGGTAAAGTAATATGATATAATATATTCCTCCAGAAAAACAAATGGAAGAATTTTTGAGGATTATCATCATCAAAGACTAAAAGGAGTAACCCTCACTGTTTTAGCCCTATAAAACAGAAAAAAAAAAATCTAGCCAAAACACTAAAAAAACCATCACAACCAAACTATTCACCATCTGTTTTACCCTCACTGTTTTAGCCCTAGGTTGTCCTCACTGTTCTGGGAGTGAATTTTTTATTAGTTGTGTTTTCATCCACTTTTCTCTAAATATGATCATTTTTTTCTCCATAAATTTCATCCCATAATTTATCTATGTATATATACTAAGTCTAACAAAACTATTCTAACGACTATTTTAACTCTACTACTAGTTAGGACTATTACTACTAGCTTAGTATGATAGCAATTAATTTACTTTTCTAGCTGTTATTTTTTATAACTATTTCAATTTCCGTAAGCCATCCACTATAAAATTTATAAATATTTTTCTACAATAATTTATTTATGTCAAAATTAAATGTTATTTTATTATAAAAATTGTGAATTTTACAAAGCAGAGGTAAGACAGAAATACAAAAAAAAAAAAACCCATAAAAAACTCCACAAATAATGCAGGACGACAAAAAAGTATTAATTTTTACCGAAGTAGCTCAGAAATGAAGATGTATTATAGCACTTGGTCCTAAAACACAATCCTAATTATGAAGGACATACGCGACCACTCCTTCCAGACCACAGCATTCACGCGAAGAGACGCCAAAACAAAAACAAATTAAAAAAAAAAGGTTTACAAAATCAAATAAAAGCCCTTCTCACGATGAAACCAGAGAGCTGATGATCTCCATGAGTATGTAATTCATCATCATTCACATGTAACAACTAATTAGAAACCTATCCTGCTGGGGTGTGCCTTGGTCATCCTGGTTTCGCCATATGGTTCATCGTTGTCCATGCGGCGGTTGTTCCTGAAGGCTGCAATGGCAACAAGGTAAAAAAGTACGAGCAGGATGACAACGACAATGTTGATGACAGACACCTTCCTCCAGCTCTTCTTCAGGCTGGCCAGCACCCCAGCCCTGCAAGAGTTGCAGGCGTAGCACAGCATCTCCTGATCGTTGCTCCACGTCGCACAATCTTGGTTGGTTGCACCTAGGCCGCCATTTGAAGTCCACACCGTCTCATTGGCATACGCATAGCCGCACTCTGTTGGTGGCTTGCAACAGCCAGACTGGGTAGAAATAACAAAGCTTATGATCATTTTCCTGTTCTTTATTAATAAATGCTCACAAGCAACTTTATATTCAAAAGAGCTCATATAGACAATTAAAAATACCAAATCTGATTGAAACATAGAATAATTGTAGCGGTCTCTCCAAATATGGTGAGTTATTGATTAGTTTTTACAAAAGCATGCTTACGTTTTTATTTTATTTTTACTACGGTTAGACAACAATGATAAGATGGTAAACAAGACCATGATGACACATTGACACATGTGTGTATAGGTATTGTCTATTGTCACTTTTCTTATGGAAAGCTATATATGACTCGATATTATCATCACAAAAGTGACACGACAACCACCCTGCATAAAACAATGAAATTGCGGAATCATCATGGTCAGAAGTTGACTACTGAATCAATCACCCTGCATAAGACAATGAAATTAAATTGCCAAATCATCATGATCAGAAATTGACTACCGACCCAAAATATCTCATCGCTGTGTTTATCTAATTACAGTGAACATAATCAGCAGATGGGCACGAATCTACTCTAATCTTATTGGTTACAGTCCAACGAGTACAATGTAGGAACAACCCTATTTACCAACATGGAAGAAAATTCATGTCCCACAGACCCGCATAACCCATAAATTTTATTTTATTTTTGAACTTCAAGTGAGGCAGGACGGGGGGGCGGGTGGGGGTGTAGGCAGGGGACCACCGACCACTTGCTACTGCCATCGTAAATGCAATCATATTCACAGAGCATGGGAAACGCCATCGACCACTGGCACTCATTTATCACCGCTACGTATATCCCCCCCAAAACAAGCAACCCCACAGAAGTGTGTCCCTTTTTCTGTACTTTTCGATACCCGTGGATGAACAGACAGAACATATATAAGTAGCAAGGAGTGACCGCAAGAAAGGGGGGTGGGAATAGGGGCGTAGAAGAAAATAAAGACGACGTAGCTTTAACTCTGCTAATTCGAATAAGCCATCGTTTTGCTTCACATGACGTCATAATTGTTCCTGAGTAAAAGATTTTGCTTTTTCCTAGCTTCTCATCGTTTGCTACCATCTATAGACCATAAACAGTTAACTGAAAGACACGGCGTAATGCACATATTAAAAAAAAAAACAAAACAAAACAAAATAGAGCGCACGTTAGCTGCCAGCCCTCGCTTTTATGTCAAACCCCGACCCAACAGTTGGGTTCCACGCGTCCACCATTAACGGACCCATGAAGATAAGTCTCCGCTGCCCACACTCACAAACCTAACTTCACACACTATGTATTGTAATTGTATATATCCCAAAAATAAAAAATTATTTAAAATCGACACGGATTGGATCGGAGGAAATCCATTCAACTTACTTAGGTACAGAAATTTGATATGTCGTGACGACAGCTGATTAATGTTGGATAACATGACATATCTGGCTGTGACACGTACCAAGTTCAATGAAACTCCTGGTAGGAGGTTACGTTATTTTCATTTAAAATATAATTTTATGGAACAATTTAATAAAACCCCAAAATTTGCAGCTGTACATTGAAAGACTCAAACACATAAAAGTTGTAAGAGTGATACATATTAATTTAAATGATGGAAGAAGGTATGAATAGAATATAATATAATATAAAACATGTATACGCGCACACACGTTACCTCAATAGGGGTGAGGCGGCGTATGTAGTACATCTCAGCGGACTCCGGCACGCCGCCGACGTCGCGGTGGGTCCTGGCGCAGACGCTGGAGTCCCTGATGCACGAGCTGATCTTGGCCCAGTAGCCTTGGTTCTCCACGCGCTCCTCCAACCACCCGGAGTAGTCCTCCAGGTAGTAGTCCAGGTAGACCCGGCCCGGCGCGGGTCGGCCGGAGCCCTTGTCGGTCACGGCGTACGCGAAGATGATGAAGCCGATCAGCGCCGCCACCACGAAGAACATGGCCCAGAGGTAGAGCCGCATGAGGATGGTGTTCCGGTAGCACGCGCCGGCGAATCCGGCGAGGGACACCGCCATGATCGACGCGCCGATCACGATGAGGGGCCACTGCAGGAACCTGAGGCAGTCGGTGCTGGTGGCTCGGCCGGAGAGCCATATGCCGCCGCCCAGGATCGGAATCGAGAGCAGGAAGGTGAGGAAGTTTATGAGTCCGATCAGGTGGTTGCTTGCTCTCATATCGTACCTCGTGTGTGTGACTGTTTATTTACTTACAACTGTGCTTCTGTGCTGTATATATTGTGTTCTTGAAAGAGCTAATATATTGGCCTGTGTACGACAGCCTTCGGTGGATGACATGTGAGGAGTGAGATATTGTTATATTTTATAGGGACCGGGACGAGGGAGAGAGGAGGACGTGGTGGGACCTACAGAAGGGACGTGTTACGCGTGGACATTTCACATTTGTTCACGCAGACGCAGTGGCTTACAACTACAATGTCAATGTCTTATGTCTACGACGCGGATGCGGTCGATCTTTTAAATTCAATACATTAAAATGTTTTAAAAAAAAAAAAAACATAATGTCATATTAAATATGCACAAAAAATCAACTCAAAATAAACTTACATATGACATTGCTTTTTCAATTAAGCGATTCATAAGCTTTACTCTTAACCACTCATAATTAATCAATTATTAATATTTGTTCATCCAACATATGCCCTCAACTTTTTTTCTTACAGCAATAAATATATCTATCCTAGCATGTTACGGTCAAGTGGCACTATAAATTTAATAGATAATATTTAATTCTCCTCCGGGAAAACCCCTGAAAACAATACATTTGTTGGATTGTTTTTTTTACATCGATTTCTTGAAAAATTAACTTTTTATGTGACTCGCACCATAGAAACACATCATTAACAATAAAACGAGTGATCGGACATTCGAATTATTAATAAATTAAAATCATCTTCGACGCTAGTTTGTTAAGAACAAATTTTATGTTTTTATTTGCCTTTCTTTTAAGCACGGTAAGATCATCCATCCAGAGAATTCAAAAGTTTGATTTGTGGGATAGAGATATAAATGGTTAAAATTAATATAACTCACATTTACAGCCTATTTAAATTTAAAAGTATTTTTATTTTTATTTTAATAGAAATTAAAATAGCAGTCTATTTTTAAAATGTTAATAAGTTATTTTTTAAAAGATTAATTTTTAGTATTTTTATTTTAATCATTTATCAATTAAAATATTATTCTTTAAATATTTATTTATTTATTAAAATTAAAATTAAATACAATAAGAAAAAAAAAGTAAATGTGGTGAGATAAAATATAATTTTTTAACAAATAGATAGTAAATAGTAGTTGATTAAACATACAGAGGCACTATTTATTTTGTTAAATTTTTTTTATTACAATAGATAATCTAAAAAGTAAAATTTTTAGAAATTATGGAATTAAAATTACAAAATGAGTAAAAACAAATTATCCACATCTAGATATAAAATAAATAACTTCTTGCGAATGTTTCGTACCAATCTTCAAACTTGGAGAAAGAAATAAAGAGTGTGTTGGAGCTATTTTAAGGTTTGACTATCTATTTGTAAACCATAAAAAGTATATTAGAGATACTCTAACAATAAGTAAAAAAAAATAACATATATTATATTTATCATTATTTTCAAGCACCTAATATTCAATATAAAATATTGAAAATCAATAAGGATATCAATATTTTTACTTGTTACATCAATTTTTTTTGTTACATATGAATGCATTATGTCACGCCCCTGAGTAGTGTGGTATTAGCGGACGTGTCCCAAATGACACGATCTAGAGGATGTGTGTGCAACTTGAGGGACAAAACAGAAAACGTAGCTGATGCGGATGGGAAAGGCTCCGAGAAAGTTCATGCAGGAAATCGATGGGAGTTTTTCAGAGTTTAGATGTGTCAATCCGATTAAATGCAAAGATCATGCCACTATTCATGGACTTAACGATGGATAAGGGATTTGGTCATCCCTACACACACTAGTCGAAACTAGAGTCGTTCTCTTGATGAGTTCAATATGAGACGAAACCAATTTACGTGTGCCTCAAACGATTAGACTTACTTGGAGCATCCACCAGAGTGACCAAATGCTGCACGGGTAAAAAAACCTAATCCTTTGATAATTATCTATAGTTAAATAAGAATTACATTAAATATTATTTACTCAAATTAGTAATTAAATGAATTTATGCTATAATTTTTTAACTTATGATTGATGATAAATTTACTTATATATATCAACCATTAAATAAAAAAATAAATTTTTAAAAATAAAGCAAGTGCTCAAAAGCATTTGCAAGTAGACACATACTCAAATTAGTTAATGGGGTCAATCTAGAAAAGTCCACCCCAAATCTCACACTTGGTGAACTTTATATACAATACTCTAAGAACTTCGGCTGCTGAATCTGTAAGTAAATTTGCAGCCTTGTAATATTTGTAACACTACCTGCAAATAATTCTCATCTCTTTACTAAGGAATAAACCAATATGTCATCAATGAAAGAAACCACAAACGAATCCATGTATGAAACGAAAATCTAATTCATTAAACCCATAAACATTGCTAAAGCATTTGTGAGCCTAAAAGGCCTCATTAAGCACTTATAATGCATATATCGTCAACTAAAAGTTGTTTCCGGAATGTCTATCTCACTCACACGTAACTAATGGTATCTAAATAGTATATTAATCTTTGAGAACTGCTGGGCACTTTGAAGCTAATCAAATAAATCATTTATCATCAACAATTAATACTTGTTCTTTATCATTATCTAATTTAACTTATGATAGTTTATATAAAATTGAAGAGAAACATTTACCTTCTCAGCAAACAACATTGGACCACCCTTAGTAAATGCTACTTTGCCTGTTAAACCCATATAAGCCAATAAATCATCAATTTATATTTTAACTTCTCTCAGCTAAATCGACGTCATCCAATAAGCTATGACTTTGATAAGTGTTGTCTGGGCCGTAACTTTATCGCAAACTCTACTTTTTGGCAGAAGACTCACCAAATCCTCATGAAAGACATGCCAAAACTATTCATCAACATGGGGTAAAACAACTTTTCCTGACTTTGTATCCATCAAAGTCAAACTAGTCAGCTGATGGGTAATGGCATATCGTCCTTACCTTAAAGGCTCTAACCTACGTGCATCAATTGTTTACTCACCCATAAAATATACCCCAAGTACCTTCTAGTGTGAGGAAAGAAATACAATAACCATAACAATTAATCTTGACTTATATATAAGCCAAACAATCTATTCCCAAAATAATATTCAAAGTCATAACAAATATATTATATTAGAGGTCGACACTCCCAAATATAACTCTATAAGCATGACACATCTAATCCACCATTGCCACTTCACCCATTGGTGACTCGACTATTAATGGTTAATCAACTGCATCATTTTCTAGTTCTAAGCCATCTACTGTGGTATGTATAATAAAAGAATCAATGACACAAGTATAAATTAAAATAGTATAAATAGTATATGAGACAATAATCGTACCTCAAACTATGAATGATCCTTGTCCAGACTCATCTACCGGTATAATCTCAAACTTAATATCAATAATGGCATGAGATATAGAGACTCATATTTGAGTTAGTTCAAAATATAGTTTCCAATTGGGTTTGAGAATATCTTATTATTAAGGTGTCCAATAATGCAGTTTTATATTTTAATTTGGAGTTTAATGCCCTAAAGGCGAATTGGAAACTTTGGTAAACTATTTAGAGTTAAATGGGAATGAATAAAGCAGAGTTTTTAGTTGAAATGAGAAATTTGGAATCCACAAAACACATTAAAAAAATCATCCTGGTCGACTAAAATAGAGACCCTTTAGTTGATCAGAGCTCACTCGACCACCCTAGTCAATCAAACCTCAAAAACCCAATGGAATTTCACATGGTTGATCAACTTAAAGCATCATAGTCGATAACCCTTCACTCAACCACGTTGGTTGATCAAAACCCTTAAACATACTGAAGATCTCATTAGTTGACCAAATACTAGTCAATTGAACCTCTATACCTTCAATCGACTAATTTGGTCGATTAAAACTCTAAAACTCACTAGAATTCGCATTGGTCAATTAAACTATCAACCTAGTAATAAGTTTCAATCGACCACCCATACTAGTTTTGTCACGCCCCCAAATTCCAGGGAACCCGAAACTAGGAACATGACTTCCCCTTGCCCGCACCCGAAAGGTCAAGGGGTTGGTGACTAGTACCAATAGAGACTACAGTGCGGGTGTTATCTCAAATATGTAACCCCGTACAGTCATACATCAAGAGTAATCCTGTACTTTCTCATAGATCATCATGCATACAATAAGTCAAATAGTCATACAGACATCACATCACAAATAGTATGCAAATACAAGTCCACGGACCCATGTCCGAGATACAAGACACAATAATACAAAATATAACACTGTATCATACATCAGAGCAGTGGACACGTCCTCCTAGAAGAAAGTCTTCCACTAGTCCCGAGTCACACCTGAAAAAAGTAAACAACAAGTAGGGGTGAGCGACAAGCTCAGTAGGTGACCCCAACACTCCCTATCATGTAAATATACACGTCTATACTACATACTCTGTGTACTCGTGCACTGTGTAGTGTGCACAAACATCAGGACTCAGCCTGCAAACAAACATCAGGACCTAGCCTGCCCACACAGGATAGCTTGTCCACGATCCTCAACAGGATCCCAACTTAGGGCACTTAGCCCAAGCTCCACGAGCTTAATAGCTTAACACAATCCTCAATGGGATTTCAGCTCAGGGCACTCAGCCCTTCCACAGCGCTATATGCCCGGACACAGTGCCACATAGGTCTGCCATCGGCGCATATGCCTGCTACGGCCACAGCGCAATATGCCCGGCCACAGTGCCACACAGGCCTACCATCGGCGCATATGCCTGCCCCGTCAACCACATAGCATCATCTGTGCTTCATGGTGAGAACCCAACAAGTCATGGAACCCAAGTCCCAAATCCACAAACTAACATACCAACACTAATATGGTCTTAAGGTGTACAACACTCCCTTTAGAACTGTAGCCAGTCTTCACAAATCGATCTTCATTCCTTGACTAAGGAAGGAGATACCCATATTAGGTTGCTAAATAACTATTCTAAAGGGATGAAGACCTTCACGATTGGGTCTCCATATCATAACTATGATAATCTAATTTTGGGGGATTTTTCTAAGATGTCTAACCCCACTTTCCAAAAAGTCACCACTACGAACTTTTGGGTTTTTTCGAGATTTTACACTAAATCCCAATTTTCACATTTTGGAAGAGTGGAATTAATTTTTCTAGTATTTTCCTTTAAATCCAAATGGGGGGTATTTCGTTATTTACATTGTAACTTAAGTATAATACTTCATAATGGTTACAATGTAAATGGTCCAGTACAGTCACACTAGAATTGCACTGTCCAACTGCTTGAAACTGCCTGCTCGAGACACCTTGCTCGACGCTCTGCTCAATGCTGTTTGACCCTCTAGGCTCGAGCATCATGCTCGAGGCTCCCTGCTCGAGGCTACATTCTGCTCGACACTCCTTGCTCGAAGCCTCTGCTTGAGACTGCTCGAGACACTTGCTCGAGGCTGCTCGAAGCTAGCCTCGAGCAGTTCCCCAGTCGCAAATTGCCAACTGCGTTCTTCTCCAATTCGTCCCAAAACTCAATTATACTCGTTAAATCTCCATTTTTAAGCAACAATTCATCCTTATTAAGGGTTTTTAACATCATCTAGCCATATTAGGCTACTAAATAACCTAAATCATCTAGGTTTCATGCTCAATTTCTATTTTCCGCAATTTCTAGGGTTCATCACGAATTTGCATGATTTCATCAAATTCTTACATGTTAATCCAATAAAACAGCAAGAAAAGGATGAAGAATCAATGGAACACCTACAAGGAATGATTCTTGATGCTTGAACGAGCTCAAAACGCCCCAAATCGAAGGCTCCAAGCTTCCTTCTCTCTTTCTCTCTCTAAGCTCTCCATCGCAGACGCAGAAACGCTGAAACGTAACGTGGAAGCTCTCTTTCCCCTTATTTATATTTCTGTATTTTCTTTTATTAATAAATCCCACAAATATTAATTGACCTCCCGAGGTCACGAACTCCAAATTGAGCCCAAGTATAGTCAAAATGCTCAAAATGACAAGCACATCACTATCCAAATATTTCCTAACCCAATTGACCACTCAAACACAAGGTCAACCAATAAACCCCGAAAAGTCAACAATCGGGCCACTCGAGGCCCCGACCCGGAATTGGGCCCAATTACAGTCAAAATGCTCACATTGACGAACACAATATTGTCCAGATGTTTTTAGAAAGAGAAAGACTATCTCTCAGCCCTACCCAAATACAGGTCTTTACAAGTTTATCCCATGCAATCGATCCCGTCGACTGGAACTCTCCATTTTCGATCATTTTGTGACAAATACCAAAAAAAGAAACTAGTTTCTCATATTCCTAAATCATAAAAATTTATACCTAAACTCCCCTTAACATGCTTTAACCATAAAATCTTAACTATATATGCATTTACTGCTCAAAAATCCTAGTCGACACTCATATAGGTCATTCCCGCCATATGAACATAAATTGACGAATTTAAGGTTGAAGAACATGTTAATTACTCCCTAGCAGGAACAGATAGACTAATACCGATAAGGAGATCGAATTCCTACCTCGATTTTGATTAAATTTGATCTGGATTAACTTTTGCACCACTTCCCCCTTTGAAAGCTTTAGCTTTCTTTTTCTCTCTCTCTCCACATAACATGCAATAACATCAATTAGGATTTTTATCTTTTTTTTCCTCTCTATATGTTTCCAACATTTAAATCATTAAAATATCACAAATACTTTCACAGGGCCTCGACTCCAAATTAAGTCCAATTATTCTTAAAATGCTCTGTTTAACAAGTATATTGTTATCCAGCTATTTTCATCCTCAAATGATGACTCATACACAAGGTCACCCGACTATATAACAAAAATTAAAAAATTAGGCTTTTGGGGCTCCGATTCCAAATTAGGCCCACTCACAGTCAAAAGTTTTCATTCAATGCACACATCGTCATACTGATATTCGTATTTCCAAATATTCATTCTATCACATGACTAACTCCCAAATCCTCAGACACGGGATATTACATAAATGATGATTGAAACGCATTTACTAGTCAAATCCAGATGAAACTCGTATTTGTTATCAACGCACACTTATTTTTGGTTAAATTGGCATTCCTTTTTGATATGACAATGTTGTTTTGTTCAAGAAGTGGCTAAGGTTTCCTATGTAAGTTGTACAAGGAGCTTGAGGGTAAATATGGACAAAAGAAAATGAGGCAAACAACTTTGGAGATCGGCATAACTTGAAAATCGCTTCATGGTGCTAGGGTTATGAAGGTAGAGGAAGAAAAGTAAGGTTAGTAAGCTAATTTATGCATGCATACTCAAGGGAAAGATCCAAGGACATATAGAGGAATAAGAGAAGGAAAGGGAAGACAAAGCTGGAGGGTTCAAACGATTCTAGCTTGATTCAGGTATGTGTTCTCTTCATTTATATCTCTCTTATGCTCTTACCATACATAGTGTTGGATAAAATCATTATTGATGTCAGTTTATGTTGGTTTAATGTGAAACCCTAAAATTTGCTAGTTTAAACAAAATTTGTTAGGGTGATGTTAATATAATGTTTTATGACCCTTGAAATTAGTATTTGATATGAGACAAGATTTTATGATAGGTCCTAACCACAACATAAGAAAATATATTAATAAATACTTACTTTCTTTGGATGAAAGATAAACCCCACAATTGTTTGCAAGAAAATTATCATCCCCTTTGTTTATCGTTCATGTTCTAAAAAATAGAGTTAAGCTTAATAGATCAGCTTCAAGTCCAAAATCTAAGGAAATAAGATATAACAACTTTGAATGAGCAAAAATATAAAACATCAGAAAATAAAATTAAAAAAGCTTTTACTGCTACTATTTACTAGCTAGTTTAGACTTGGTCTAACACAAGCTAAAAACTTGGGATTCTTCTTAAGAGTTCGCTAAGATCTTTTTAGCCTATTTGGCATATCATTTTATTTACTCAAATTTTTTTTATGTCAAAACTCAACTGTATTTGATGTGATACCTAAACGACTAACCCTAATGTTGGGTGTGATAATTGTAGACATACATATGAAAACCATTTATTCTAGTTTGATTTATTATAATTTTTTATTTGACTTTTCTCTCTTTATTTAGTTGTTTTAACTTTTAAGTGCGTGCACATGGTTCCCATTTTCCATAATTTCACTTGGTCTAGTTTCTTTATGCTTATATATATTCTAAGATTTGTTTTTTTTCCCTATCATTTTTCTACATCACACTTTTGGAATTATAAAGTCCAATTTTTCAAAAACCTTCAAAATGATATTTCTATAAATTAATTAAAATGAGTCTTGGCATTGGTTGGGATTGAAAGAAACATTTTCAACCATATGATATAATATGTGTTTCAAAATTATTATGCAGTGAAATGGACACAATTTTGATAATCAAAGAACATTTGCTTGAAAACTTATCCATTATTTCTTGACTCCATTATTATAAAAAGGCAAATTTGATAACTCTTGTAAGGTATATTTAATAGCACATATAATGGTATAGTATAGTTGTGGATATAAGTAATGGCAAATCCTGCTAGTATATCCAGGGGCGGCGCTACGTTACGTTTAGGGTGTGCAGCTGCACACTCTGGATTTGTTTTTTAAAAAATACTTAATACTTAATGTTAATGTCGACCACAAGCATCTCACTCACGACGCATCATTCACGCGTTCAAAGCCACGCCGCCCACCCGATTGACCTGCACATCCTAACCTAGTGACTGACGCATCACATACGATTCACGCCATCACCTCTATGTTCTTCGGCTCTCCTCCCCTCGCGTTGCCGACGATGACTATCAACAACGTGCCGATCATGCCGCTCTTCGCTGTCTGATGCTGTACAGACAATCGAGGATTGGCATCCAGCCTGAGCCGACGAGGCGATGACTACTGGACTAGACCTTGTTCTGATTCTGTGGGCCATCCAGTCTCCCTCCTCCCTCCTACGGACGACGGCAATCACAACACAATGCATTGACGGTCGACCAGTCAACGCCAGACGCCAAATCCATCTGCTCCTCACCTGGCTCCTCTTTTTCTCGACATACTTTATTTGCTACTGATATGGTAACTGTAGTGTAGACGCCTAGGCAGACTGCACTGGACGAGGTCTCCACCTAGTAATTTGCTATAAATTTGGTAGTTTGCTGCATTTTTTTTTCAATTCTTGTTGCAAATTTACTTTTGATAACTAATAATTTGCTATTTAATTAAGTTTTAAATTATTATTTGTTAGGATTTTAAATTTGATTTAGAAAAATTTAAAATATATAAATATTTACCTGACTAGTATTTATATATTGTAGTATTTATATATTGTAATGACTCATATTATAATTTTGATGAATAAATATTGAACACCGTGAGCAGCCCCTCAGTGTATATCTCAGGAATGAATTTAAGTACTCTGGGAACATGGGGTTGTGGACAATGGGCGATTGCCATGTCATATAATTCTTTCATTTATTTTATTAGATTCATTTACTGAAACTCACTATCTGGTCAACTAATAATATCTAATATGCATTATTGCTGCCATTATAGGCCAGTCGTGCTTTCACATGCTATGCGCCGCGGGTAGAAAAGTGGGATGAGAATTGTGGACTCAGAAGTCACGCTAACCGGAGGAGTCGTATCAGACTTAAACCTTGTCGGCTTTTACTCGCAGGCCCGTTAAATTTTTGGTATTTTGTTTGTGGGATAATTTTGGAAACATACGTTTTGAGCATTTTTAATAATTTAATAATATTATATGTTTGAGACTTTGAGTTATAATTTTAATATAATTATTTTCGTTTCTATCTAATAATTTTGATGCGTCATGAATGTTTTTTTAACCCTATTTAGTCGAGCATCTGTTGTATTATGTCTGTACGTAGAACAATACTGGCATTTTTGTCGTATGTAGTGTTAGTTTCATTTTTATATTATAAAAAACATATTATTCCAAATCCGGCCCCTCATTTTATATACACAAAATAAGCGATTAAATGACATCATCATTGTCGAGTTCCTGTATAAATTTTCTATACAAACTATCTGTAAATAAACTTATCCTATATAAGTATATACATTATTCCAATATTTCGTACATGAATATTTACTGACAATAACAATAGACTTTTAATAAATTTATTTCTGCAACAGAAAAATCTCAACTTAGTTGTTCATGGCAACGCTCAAGGGAGTTAACGAAAACGCGTGGAAGCCCACAATGTGGTTAAGTTAGTTAAGGAGCAGAACCGCCCGTGAAGCGATCCGATGGTGGGCCTGAGTCCAAACGAATTTAAGATAACTGCGAACGAGTCTGAACCGACCAAGAGGCTGTTGTCGGTAGCAATCTTTAGTTCATACCATCATTTTGTTTGTTGACAGTTGACACCAACCAGCTTCACTGCTTCATGGAAAAAAGATGTTCTCTGTTGTCGGTAACTGGTAACGGATTGGGTGTTTTTTTTTAAAAAAAAATTAAAAATAGTTTTTTATTATTTTTATTTTTAAAGTTTGTATTTATTTATTTTATCATTATAACAACACCTATTTTCCTTGTCGGTGCGACTTTCACTCTAACCTTAGAATAAATTATAAAATTTTAGAAATTCGGATTAAAAATCATTTTCCTCACAAATGATATCCACCGCTCGCGCTCATCACATAGGGATTCCAAAATTAATTTTAGTCCACTCAATTTGGTGATTATTTGAAATTAAAATTGATGAAAAGATTGAGTTTTCGGGCCGGCCGGCAGTGGACCTGTACCGCGACCCTGCCGCCTTTTCATGGGCCAATGTGAGGAAATTGTTTTATTTTGGTTTGTGTGTTATTTATGGGTGTTGGGCTCATCGAGTCCAATTGCAACCAAGGCTCCAGTTGGTCCACTGTCACCACGTGTTTTTGTTAATAATACATTAGGCTTCAACTGAACTTGCAAGTGGTTTAGTGTATTCACAGCTCTATATTTTTTTTTATTTTGATAAATATACAGTAAAAATTTAAAGATATTTAAAAAAATACATGCGTTAGGTCTTCCATCTCTATTTCTATATAATAAAATATAATTTTTTATTTAATATTTAATATTTTTTTAATCTCATCTATTTATTACAATCAATTAAAAATGTACATATAACAAAAAACATATTAAACAAATATTTGAATGATAAATAGTAATCCTCCAAATATGGAGATTCTCCCTCCAATATTTATTTTTATTCTCTAAATTTTAGAGTTTGAAGGACTAGGGTGGATACTTTTAGAGCATCCATACCAGCTCCATCTTCTCTATTCTTATTTTGATCAATGTACAGAAAAAATTTTAAAATATTTAAAAAATTACATGCATCATGTTCACCATCTTTATTTTTATATAATAAATTATAATTTTTTTATTTAATATTTAATATTTTTTAATTTTATCTATTTATTACAACTAAATAGAAATACACATATAACAAGAAATATATTTAAAAAAATATTCGGAGGATAAATAGTAATCCTCTAAATATGAAAATTCTCTCTCCAATCTCTATTTTTATTATCTAAATTTTAGAATGATGAGATATTTTTTAAAAAATTTAAAACGTTTTTGAATTTTAGAATTTGTAGGACATTAATGCTCTTATACCATAAGCTATCATAAATCCGTATGTATAAATGATTCGCGGCTATTAGCCCTCAAATAAATTAGCAAACCTTCACATGCCATGCCATCATCAAACCTTCGCTGTTTGTCTGTGTCCCATCAAACTCCGAAGCTCCAACGACCAAACCTCTTTATATAATTTGCCATATGTCAATCGCCCACTTGTTAACCTGTTTTTCAGAATTTTGTTTTGGAAATGTATGTGGCAACCTATGTTTTATGTCTAAGATAAAGGGGTTATAATAAATTACAATTCAAAAGAAAGTTTATCGGAAATAGGGTTGTTTATTAGAAAAATCAACAATTTTTTTGATTTTATTTTCATTTATTATTATTATTATTATTATTATTATTATTATTATTATTATTATTTTAGAGATTTCCTAATTTGTTTAATAGGTAGCCTGATATGAGTTTTTTTCCATTCCTACTTTTTCAATTTAAAAAAACAGGATTTTTTTGAATTTCCAAAATCATTGTTTTTAAAATTATAAATTTTATTTCTATGAAAAAAAGTTACAATTTGGTAGAAATGTCACATATATAATATTATATAAATTCTTTCATAAATTTTTAAAAAATAACTAATTTAAAATTACAACATATACAAAATAAATAATAATAAATGTAGCATTTAAAAATTAAACTCAATTAGCGCACCAAATATTCGTTACTCTCGGTTTTTTTAAAAAATAAAATTATTTATATTTCCAAGGAATCGAGAAATTCTCAATATTTTTTTTTTCCCATCATGTTTACCATTTTTACAATTTGGGAATGCTAAATGAATTTTGATCTTTTTGAACTATGGCAATAAGAGAGATTGAGGAAGTTGAACCTATGCCTTCAAGGTGGGATAGATGGTCGAAATGGTAAATTTAAAGCTAATTTTTTATTAAAGATGAATGCCACATTCATTGATTTGCATAATTACAATCACATAGTTGTGGTACTAGCTAGCCATTGTTACAATTACTATAGGGATAATATTAGAATTGCATGAATAATCACAATAGTAGTTGGATTAAATCTATTAGTGATATAAAAAACTCCCCGGGATATTACTTTACTATATGTCCGGGGGGTTTTCTCATGATATTTTAAGAAATGAAAATTTATAGCACAATTTACCACAAAAGTTGAATTTATAATGCAACAAGAGCAAGAAATCATGTTTTATGGCTGAAAAATATATTTTATGATTTAAGAATGAATCAAAAAGAAAACACTTAGTTTTATTTGGACAATTAAACTATTATTTCAACATCAAACTCTTTTATTATTAATTTTCAAAGGAAGTACAACTAGATTAAGAACTTAATTTAGTTCAGTATATGTTTGAAAAAGAGTTTATAGACCTTTTAACAAGTCACATATTATTATAGTTTAAGCTTTCAGAACAAAGAATCTATGTTTTTAATATTGGTGTTGGTTTGTTTCTTTGTTTTATTCAAGTGATTTAAAGGTGAGATTAATGTCTCCTCCACTAACACTTCATTTTTATGACTATTGGTTCTTTATACTTATTATTGATTTCTATCTATCTCTATGTTGTTGTTCATGCGTGAGTGAATATATGATTTGAAGGTAAGATTAATGACTCCTCTAATATTTCGTTTTTACTACCCTTGAATCCCTATTCCTATCGTCAATGTATTCCTCTTTTATGTTGTTGTTGAGGCATGAGTGAATTTGCAATTTAAAGGTAATATCAAATTATCAATGATCCCTTCTTTAGTACTTTGTTTTTATGGCTCTTGAATCTATGTTCTTATCACGTTTGATTGGTTTTATGTTATTGTATAAACATAAGCAAATATGTAATTCAAAGGTAAAATTAACACTCCCTTTTCTAATATTTTGTCTTTAACTCTTGAATCTCTGTTCTTATTATCAATGACTATTTGTTTATTTGTCCCCATTTATTTGTTATTGTTCATATGTGAGTGAATCTATGATTCAAGTATAAGAATAATGCTCTTTTTTTAAATAAATTATTCTAATAACACTTGAATTCCTATTCTTATTATTGATGTTTGTTCTACCTATTTCCATCACTACAAGCAAAACACCCTATACCGACGGAAGTTTATAGTAATGGACAAGAATCTTTATGTAAAAACTGGCGACGGCTTCGTTTCTTCCTTGGCTCTGGCGATTTGGCGGGTGGTCAATCGGGTTTCCTGCACTCGTGTACGTCCTCCCCGCTGCTCTGCTTGGATCACGCAGCGCTCCTTCCTTGGCAGGACTGCTTTCGACATTGACCCTGTGCCATCCTTTGGCTGGCGCAAGCCGTGTCTTAGTGTGTGCAGCTTGCATCGGATGAGCATGGCGTGAGGCATTTGGTCTCCCTTATCACTTACTGTGCCGCCTTCCAGTTGTTCACTCACCCCTCCAGACTTCCCTACGACAGGGGTTGGTATGACGAGCAATGGGGTTCGCTTTGTCTGTGATCAGAAGGTTTGGTCATTGTTGATTCTTATTTTTGTTTCTTTTCTGTATTTTTCTGCCTGTGCTTTTCCTTCCCTTATCATTTTTGAGTGTACATGTTTGTTCTTTCATTTTTTGAATGCTTTTTTGGGATGAATCTATTAGTACATCAATTTTTAGGGATCAGGCTTAATGTCTTTCCATGCATTTTAAGCTTCCAAATTTGCCCCGTAGAATTAGTTGTTCTTTTATATATCTATGCAAAAACCACTAGAACTGAGCGCTAACCTTTGTTCTTTCACCCCTATTTGGGTTCCTAAATTGCCTGACTCTCCTAACTGGAAGAGAATTCTCAATGCTTCTAATGATGTTGAACCTAATATAAGATGGATGGCAATAAAAATGATATTTTGTTTTGGCATGACTGTTAGGCCGGTGACTTTTTACTCTCCTCCTATGCTCACGATTTTAACTATAGTTCTCTTCATGTTAAAGATGCTTGGATTGATGAGCAGTGGGACTTCAATTGTTTAAATTTCTATTTGCCTTGCCATATTGTTACTAAACTCTTAAAATTGCATTTAGACACCAACACCATGGACCTACCATACTGGATTCTATCCAACGATGGGGGGTTCACAATGTCTAGTGTGTGGCAATCTGTCAAGGTCTCTAAAGAAAATTAGTTATTTCTTTCTCATCTTTGGAATGCATCAATCCCATTAAAAATATCTTTCTTTGTTTGGCGCTTGTTCCATAAATGGCTCCCAATAGATGAAATTCTGCAAGTTAAAGGTATAAATCTCACCGTAAAATGTCAATGTTGTCATACTATTAAATCTATTACGCACTATTTTTTGCGTAGTATGAAAGCCTCCCACATATGGCATCATTATGCAAAGCGTTTTTGGAGTCTCTCTTTTAATTATTGATGATCCAAAAAGTTATTTTATTGCTTGGATTAAATCTGAGACTTATCTCTATCGGGGTCATATTCATTTTATGCTTCCTCTTCTTATTTTTTTGGCTTTTATGGAATGAACACAGTGACTCTAAACACCGTGAGATAGGTTTTATGTTGATCATATAATCCGGAAAATCGACAAAATGGTGTTGCAGATTTTTAGTGCAGGTTTGTTTAAATTTTAGAAGTGGAAAGGGAGATCGGTCACTACTGACATACTTCAGCTGTTCTGACATTACACTGGCTGCACGTCCACCTAGCTAATTATGTGGCGTAGACCTATAGCTGGCACCTATAAACTAAATATTGATGGCAGAGATAATATAGCTACCCATAAGGCAGGAGGGGGAGGAATAATGAGAGACTCCACGAACAAGAAACATAGGGTTTATATTGTTTTTACTCTAGCATATACCAAAGTAGATTTAAACAGTAAATTAAAGGCTTACTCTCATGCAGTCATGTTGTTTTCCCCCCTCTACGTGGGCATTTATTATTATATATTAATCGGAAAAAGTAAAATACAATCACTTATAGTTATTATGTTTTCTAAATTATTATATTGGATTTTAATGGGCTGCAGTTCTGTCTCAAAGACCTGCTTTGGGAAAAGAAGGTTTGAGAATGGCTCCTGAAGAAGTTGTGGGAATAGTCCTTTAGGTGGGTTGAATGCTTTTGCTTCTGTGTTTTGTTCCATCGGTTTGTATAATATTTAATAAATACATGCATAACATAATTGATTTAAATTTTCTATATGACTTGAGCAGCAGCTTAGCAGCGCCGTTGCAGTGGTTTCCTCCAAAACATGTGGGCAGCAACATAGGAATGGCGACACAGCAGGGTCTCTAAGTAGAGCCACGGAAGCACCAGATCTCCCAAGTGCAGGGACAGTCTCTGGATGGCAGCAACATAGCCTTCAAGCGGAAGCAACTGGTTTTTCCTAGTGACAAGTCCACCGATAAGGGCCTAGCAACAAATAGCGTGATTTCCTTTCCAAAAATGCAGCAGCAGCATGACGATGCAGCATTGCAATGGCGTCGTAGTGACGTTATAGCGGTTTCTTCTCCAGAAAAGAACGAAGAAAATAAACTTAGTAATAATGTAGATGTTTATTATAGATAATTAATGTAATTGATGGCATGATTACAATATACATTTTCTTATTATTAATTCTCTTATGAATGAATTATTGTAAATTTTTTTGGAAGAAAGTGTTGTGTGGTTAATTTGTTGCTTTTTTTATATGTAATTGTATATTGAAATTTGAATGCAGGTAATTAAATAATTGAATTTATTAATTAAAAAGGATTTAGTGAAGAAACGTTGGTATAGATCATAAAGTTATACTGACAGACTGATGTTGGTATAGACCTATACTAACAAGGTTTCTATCGACGGAAAGCCTTTTGTCGGAATAGTCATAGACTCTATACCAACGGAAAAAATATCTACATCGACAAAAATTTTTTGTTAGTATAGGTCTTTTCTCTTATAGTGCATGTTGCTATTTAAGCATGAGCAAATATATGATTCCAAGGTAAGAGCAACATTCTCTTCTTTAATATTTTATTTTGATAACTCTTGAATCTTTGTTCGAATCATTAATGTTTGATTATATGTATATTTGTTATTATTAACAATCTGGATTTATATCTATTCTTAATGTTAGATTCTTGTTCGTAGTTTCTAATAATAATTTTTCTATGATATTGTTATGGGAAGGGTAGCAATCTGGATTTATATCTATTCTTAATGTTAGATTCTTGTTCGTAGTTTCTAATAATAATTTTTCTATGATATTGTTATGGGAAGGGTTGTTCACACCCACTAAAATTATAAACACACACATACCTTTAACAAATAATTTTTAAATAATATATTTAATATTATATATATATGAAAATTATACTAAGATCCTTTTTTAGTAACACACCCAATTTGTGATGCTACAACCCCACCCCAACCCCCCCCCCCCCCCCCCCCCCAACCAAAACCCCCAAAACCTACTGTGATGTCAACGATTTTTCATAAATAGAACGAACTGATATTAATTAACTAATCTACATGTAATTTATAATAAGAAAAATTAATTTAGATCAATTTTGAGTGTATTTGATGATTGAGGATGCAAACCCTAGACGGCAAGAGGGAGGTAAAAGATGCCGAAAGAAAACTTCTGGGAAAGTTTAATTCAGTTTGTTTGAACTTCAGTTTGAGTCGAAGTCTTATTTTTTGAACTAAAGTTAAAAAAAACAAATTAAACTCGGTTCAATTCAAAGTCTTAAACCGAATTAATTCAAATGATGTCATGGTTGTACGTTATAGTCCTCTTATGGTTGGTAAACTAATTTTTTTAAAATTTCGTTATAAGGGCAACTTAGTTAAATCACAAATAGGTAGTATAGACATTTCATAAAAGTAGGTATGTTAATTATTTTGGTAGGTATGAACCTCTATCCTTTATTACTATTCCTAGAAGCAAACTTTTCAATCCAATTAACTGTTGTAACCCATTAAAAATGTTTTTAAATGTTGTAGTCCCAAAGGTAAGCTATGCAGGTTCTATTTTTATTTGGTTATTTGGGGGGGGGGGGGGGGGGGGGGGGGGGGGGTAGTAATCGATGGAAAATTAACGTACAATTAATTACAGATAGAAAATTAACGTACACTCTATAATGGTTCTAGATAGAAATATTTATATTTGGAATTTGATTTTGTAATATAGCGAGCAAGTTTTTAGGTAAGGTTTTTTTCCAATGAGCTTGAATTAAATCGTTATTTTCCTTACAATTTTGTAATGACTAATGTTCATTATTGGGGAGAACAAATGTATACCTCCCAAGTGTAGACTATTGTGCAAATTAAGATACCACCAGTGTTATAGTAGTTGTTAGGTGTTTTATATTAACTCATTAATCCTCCAGGTGCAAGCATGACAATTACCAACCATTTATAAGGTGAGAGAAACCAGGACAATGTAATGTCATGCATGTGTTCACTTATGTTTATATGTTTTATTCTTGTTATTTTAGTAAATTTATGTGTCTAGGGAAAAAATTATTTATTATTAGAATTATTTGTTATGAAATATTTATTTATTATTTTAATAATCTATTATATTTTGTTTATTAGTTTATTTTTTTAATGTAAAATTACGTATATACATAATTTATATTTTAAAGTGGATAACTAGTAAGAACATATTCATAATACATTAAATTTTAGGAAAATACAACTTGGGAGTTACAGTTGTGTAGACATGACATCAGATTATTAAAACTAATAAAATGCATTAAAATCTATTGCCTAATAAATACATGTCAAATTAACAATTGTGCGACCATAGCAACTCCCAATTATACGTAGAAAAAATTTAAAAAATCTATATTCAAAATTAAATCGCACAAACATACTTTTTTTTTTTCTTATGAAAAACTAATTATGACATTTACAAAAATATGAAATTATAAAAGTTTTATAAATGAAATAATATTAATAAATAAATATTGTTTCGTGTTTTTACATATAATAATAATAATAATTTGTAGGACATTTTTCAGTACTCTTTTTTTGATATTAAAACATACCCCCAAAATATTTTAGACTATCCTTTATCAAAAAAAAAAATTCAATAGATTAAAACATTCTTTATTAAAAGAATAAATAAATAAAATTTAAAGTTAGTGTCCAAGTATGTCCAATCCAAATGCATGACGGTTTTATGTGTAGACATATTTAATAAGAAAGCACGGGCCCATTTTAGGCGTAAAAAACAAGGGTAAATGAAAATATATCCGGGCCTCGGGCCCAACCCTGGAATACCTCGTAGCGAGGTTAGAATCGACATTTACAATTTTGTGGATGGGGCTCGAGGCCAGTTCATTCCAGTTCCGTCGATTGGTTAAAAGATATAACGACCCATCTGATCATAAAATAATAAATGTTAATCTCCGACCACTCACCCACGCTCAAATCCTAAAATAAGATTAGATTTGGTCTGCTGTTGGAAAGTGGCAAAAGTGCATTTTTTTTTTTTAAAAACACACAATTATGTTTCCAAATTGTGGCATCATCACTGAATTTCTGATGTTCTTGGAACCAATGCTTTGTTGGAGGGTAGGCCAAGAATCCTATATATCAGACCTCGATCTTTAATTCTTTATTGGACAGACTGAGCTGACTCCCACATTATCCAAATTGCTGGCTATGAAACATTATTATAATTGCCACAGCCTACGTGCAAATGTGAGACAATCATGATAGAATATTTGGGAAAACACCAATTCCTAGTTTCAAAAATAACACGAGACTGCAGCTGTTGCCAGAAGCCATTTGAATCCTGCTCCAGATCTCATTTGGGTTCCCGAGATCAATAAGATGAATTGGTGACAGCATGAGCCACACAACAAATTGTTTTTAATGACATGATTCTCTTTTATTTATTATTATTATTATTTTGAAAAAATAATAAATTGTTGAACCTTAAGTTAAAGCCTTCTATCATAAATATATAGTATAGCTGATTAATTAAACACTACAACCGTACCTTTTTTTTGGGTTTATCAAGATTATATGATACGGAAAATAATGCAAGATCATCATCAACTGAGTTTAATGTGGAAAACAAGTCAATATGAAACTACTCCAAGAAACAAAAGAAGCCCAGGAGGCGGCAATGGAAGGAGCTAAAGAGAAGCATAAGAAAATGGTCTCTTCGATCAGTGTCACATCTGATCCCTTCACAACACAAAACCCAAAAAACTAAAATTGAATCTAGTATCACTAAATGAACCCCTAATTTGCTCCATCTCTCTCTTTCTTTTGTTTTTTGAGGGGGGCCATGGAGTGGCAATTATCATACATGAAAGCTACGAAATGCTCACCATGATGACACTTAAGTAGTCGATCACTACATGAGTGGGCTATTCAGCAGACCATGCCATGACTGCGTTAGGCCACTCCAGCATTCTCTCCCAGCAGCATCAAGCTCACCGCCAGTCATATTGCTCCCGTCACCGCCAATAAAATTCTGCCACGGGTTTCCCCACATAGCCTTACTCGGATCAACGCCACCCTGCCTAGCAGCATCGCTACAAACCTCCTGTTTCATTGTCGTCACCGTCACAGCCGTCGTCGATGCCTTGCTCATTTCCTCGTACGGTGGCAATGCCATATCCTCACCGCATCCGTCAACGCTCTCCATCTCCCCACCGTAGTACAGATCGTGAAACACACCTGGTTGACTGTCGAGAAAACCGCCCCTGACGGCGCTGAGAAACCCCGGAGCCCCCAAATAACCAGCATCTGAGCCGACACCGCCGCCGGCTTGACCGGTGCTGACGGCGCTGGGATTTACAAACATGGAAAGGTCACAGGGTTCGTTGAACCCAGCCGGTACGAGCTTGTTGTGAAGCCCAGCAAACGCGACGGAGAGATCATGGGGATGGTCATAACCCAAGGAGGTGGAGAAGGCGGAAAGTGGGTTGGTTGGGAAACTGTCAGCCCCCAAATTGAGCGGCGGGTGCTGTTCCTGCAACCTTTTAATACCATTGGACGAGGAGGAGGAGGAGGAGGATCTCTTGTTCTTCCGGCAGCCTCCCCCGACAGGGACGTTGCGGAGGGTGCCGCCTTTGGTCCAGTAGCGGCGGCAGGACTTGCAGAAGTAGCGGGGCTGAGTGAGGCTATAGTTGTTGTAGTAGCAGAACTTGGTGTTGGTGGAGTCACATCTCGGACATTTCAAGGCTGTTTCCGGTTGTGGTCTGGGTTTCCTCTCCGGCTGTCCCTTGGGGGATACCAACATGCTCTCCAGCGATGATGAACTTTGGGGACCCATTTCCTGCACATATCAATCGTCAAAAATGCATTTCCTATATTTTTGCTTTATTTCAAGCAAAAGCATCTTGCAACGAACAGTTCATCGTACTGGATGTAATCACATAAACTTGCAGCAGTACCGACCCTAATCTCGATAATCATAGTTATTGCTCTTGTTAATTGAAACTTGAAAGAAACCAGAAGATGTTAACATCGACATATGGAAATCATATTCAGACATATGGCACGCTTGTGCGGGGGCAAAAAAAAAAAAAAAACATAACCCTCAAATATTGTAGCTGGAAATTGCTAGAGAAAAGGATATTTTATTTGTGTTTTCGAAATTATTAAATAATTAATTTATGCTACAAAAATACAAGAGCAACTTTACTCTTTGCACATTAAGTGCGATCCTTTTGTATAAACCCAGATTCGAGTTCGTTTGGAAAGCGCGAGAAAATTTAAATCCCTTTAGGAAGAACGTTTCGGAAGTGCTTTTTTTTTTTTGGGATGAACAAGCTAATTAAGAGAACCCCCATGAAAGGTTAAGGATGTGAGAGAGAAAAATAAAAGGAGTAAATTAACTAACGATCGAGAAGAAACAAAGGGTGCGTATATATATATATATATCTGTATCATTACCTAAGAAATAATGAGAAAAAGCCCTCAAATCTACCCATGAAACCCAGAATTAAAACTGTATGGTGAGCGAGAGGAAAGCAGGAGGAAACACCGGAAAGTTTCACCGGTTGGAAGATGTTTTAGTTGGGAACAAAGGGGACCCAAGAAAAGGCCACGAAGAGTAAAGTGCATGTGTTTTGCTGTCAATAACTGTTAATCATTCGAGCAAAGAAAAAAAAAAAAAAAGAAGTCTTTACAATCGACTAGCTGGATCGATCCTATCAGTTTACCTGGTGTTGTGCGCTCGAAGGATCCATCCATGCACTTCAAGCAAGCAACCTCCCTCGATCACAACTTTTCTCGAGAAATAGAGGGAAAAGAAACTGCGAGACCCAGAGAGAGAGAGAGAGAGGGGTGGGTTAGGGTTCATGCAAAGTGAGGAAATGATCGAACCTTGGGTGAATAAATAAAGCACCGCCAGAGCGTTAAGTTAGAGAGAGAAAGTTCTAGAGAGAGAGAACTACAGGCCTACATGGAGTGGAGGTGAGGAGAGGAGAGAGAGAGAAAAGAGGGCCTACACACCTAGAGGTGTGTTTGGCTTGCAAGCCGAGAATTGAAAGGATGACAAAAATTCCCCACCTTGTCCCCACATGCGCTCTCACACACAAGCTCGCTCTCCCTCTCTCTCTCTCAACACCTCGTTCATCCTGCAACGGATTCATCAAGGGCCCATCAGGTGGGGCCCTGATCGCGTGGAACAACTGTGTACCGGACCCACGGTGGCCCCCATGGGTGCCATCCCCACCGCCCCCCTGACCTTATCAAAACGCCAAAGAGTTGGTTGCCTTGGTTCCGCCCCTACCCCCCCTCGTATCCGCTGCCTCCCCTTTCTTTACTTATTTTATTATGCGTTGCTTTTGCACTGTTATTAGTTACGCCTAATGAGAATAGCTCTAGTGTAAGTTCTTAATGACAAACAACTAGGGCCTAATCCCTGCTAAGCCTCGTATGTTGTTTGTATATATAATGAATGACACGCGACCGTAATACTTTGCTCCTTGCGAGAAAATATTTTGGCATGTGACTGATTGTAACCCTTGTGATTCAACCGCCATTATTCTATTGCTTTAGCTCTACTATGATGTCTGTTGCTCCATTGTTTGCTAATTTAAAAAAAAAACTATACGTTTAACTTATTTAGTTTGTTGGAACTTGTAATCAGGGGTTTCCATGACACTTTCATTTATAATTTTTAGTCTTGCTGTACTGCTCTCACTAGGGGTTTCCATGCGTGATAATTTGCAATTACTATGTGAATATATACATTACATTAAAATTTAAGAAGTAGTCAAAACATTTTCATTTTTGTCTATTTTAGTGTACTGCATTGCAAAGAATTTTCATTCCTATTAGAGAGCTGAGTGTAAGTCTTGTGGGCTGTTTACCCGATATATTTTAAGCTTTAGATCATTTGTTTGATTATCATATTTACTGTTTATAGTGGTTTATGAATTAACGAAAAGTTATATACAAGAGGTTTGCAAATTATTACGATAGATTAATTTAAGGAGACTATTAGAGTGAAAATGTTTGAAATTCGCACATATGAACTTGGGTATTGGAGGATTATATACATAGCATGTATGTATGGATCAAATCTCATTTATAAGCTCACTGATACCCATAGTTTGAGAATTTATTATTATCAAATATTTATCAAATAATGGAATCACCAAAATTTACTCAACAGCTCGGAAAGAGAAACAAAAGGTAGTTAATGTAATGGTTAGGCCACTTCACAAATAGAGAACTAGTAGATACTGATTGAGCTAGCACTAATTTGTAATATAATCCAACTTTGAAACATATAAAGTTCAATTTCAATACAAATGAAATTTAAAAATTTAACTATCCAAATTAAGGTATTGGACCTTGCATGGGATGTTGATGGAATTAATTAAAGGGTTACCGTTAAGATTTCTTCCAAAATTGCCTTACCCCGCAAATTAATCATTGCTTCTAATGCCCTGCAGACACGATGTGCGATGAATCCGGCGTTGACAAGTTGAGAAGAGTGCACCATGTTTTATTATTTTCCTATCTTTTCACAAATTTAAACTAACACAATAAGTTTTTTTAAAAACAAAATCAACCGAGTTTTAAAAATGCTATTATTTTAAGATTAACAAATAAAGATAACTCGTTCACTCAACAACGAATTGGGATGAAAAATAACCTCCCTATAATTATTGGCATGAACATAACTATTAGCACATCTAAAAGCCTGGCACTGATAATTAATTTCTCACACGGTCAAAATAAAATAAAAATAATCAAATAATTAATAATTTTGTTGACTATTATAATAAAATATAAAATTTTATACTATAAAATAATAAAAATCAAATCAGAGCCATACCCAACTACACCCAATGATTTAATAAAAAAATATTTAGCTATATATTCATCAGTCGTTTAATTGACAGTTAAATTTATCCTACCTTTATTGAGATATAAGTATTTTTTACATTTCAAATGCTATTACTCTAGAAATATTTTAATGTATTTTTTATTTATTTTTCTATAATTCCCAAACTATGGAATGAATTTTTTTTCCCACCTTTGCTTTTTTATTCATTTTCTACTTATTTTTTTCACCATTTGTGTATATAATAAAATCTAGTTGTAGTCACAAAATGAGACCGATATTTTAAATTTTAACCAAAACAATATCGTTTTGATTAATGAAATCTTAATTAAAATTATATCATTTTAATAACAATACAAAGACATATAATATAATTTTTAAAAATAAAAATCACAAGTAATATTACTCTATGTATATGTTTAACAAACAAATGTTACTGTTTCCACTAGGCAACCATTGCTGCTCGATTCTTCTGTTTTTTCTTTAATGTTTTTACACTCATATTTTGCGTAATACAATTTTCAAAATAACAACTGTAAGTTTATGTTTAATAAACAAAGGTTGAAGGTTACTGTTTCCACTAGGCAACCATTGCCGCTCGATTCTTCTGTGTGTTTTTTTTTTTTAAAAAAATGTTTACACTCATATTTTGGTGTAATTTGTTTATGTCGTTTTTGGAACACCTTTTTATTTGTGGTGTTCAACCTTGAAATTGACTCACACGCATCGCGAGTCAATTTCATCCATCTACGTCGTACAATCCAATGATGAAGAGTTAAAAATAATAATGACTCCCCCGCGATCTTTCGCGCGCCATATATGGAATTAGGTGACCTCCTCCACATCCACTGCCACTAAATTGTTTTTGTTTTTGTTTTTTTTAATTTTTTGGTTTGGATGGGTGTGTGTGTGTGCGCGCGCCCGGGGTGCCCCCATCCTCGTTGTTGTTTAGCACATGTTAATCCCGCCGCTCTTTAATCACCCAACAAATCTAATTCCATGTGGAGCCTACAGTGGTCTCTCTGCGCTGGGCCGTACGTCCATGCCTTTTTGAAATTAAAAATGGATGATGCCTGGTTCCTATGAAATATTATATATATATATATATATATATTTATATTTATCTTCCCAATTAGTCATGCATATAAATAAAATAAAATAAAAATGGGTGGAGGTCGTGTGAAGTGTTGCGGAGGACACAAGCTCGGGCCTCTAGGTGGCGTGGGCCGTGGGATGTCTGTGCCGTTACCTGAGGGCGGCCGAGGTGGGGGGCGTCGCGTTTGTAGTAGTAGGAGTAGGGGTAGGGGTAGTAGGGGGTGGGCCAGCCGGAAGAAACATGTGATGACGTGGACCAACGGGGTGGGGCCGAGTGGCGGGGAACACGACAAACATGACAGCGATTCTGCACTAGCGTCGCGGTGTTTATTTCGTGATCTGATCCGCGGGCGAGGCGCTCCCGAAGGGGTGTGGGGGTGGGGCCCGCCTGGGAATCCCGTCCTGCATGACCAGTCCTCGTCATCATCCCTCCTCCAACGATCCCCATCATTATTCCACGAAATCACTAGAATCGGAAATACCGGGGGCGTGGGTGTTTTTCAATTCCTCTCAAACAGTACTATTGTACTCTCGTATTATTAATTATTAATTATATTTTTAATATATATATATATTTGTTTTCTTTGCCCATTGAACTCTTTGATGGGTTCGATTTTGTTTTCCCGGAGGGCTGACCCCATCTTGGATGATGTGTGGATAATACGCGTCTCTCACGCTCACACTCACCTCGTATATGTATGTATTCACTTTATATTTATATATATATATATATATATATATATATATATAGAGTGAAGATGATGATAGCATGTCCCTTTTTTTTCCTTTCAACATATCCATCCCAACATATCATTACTTACATATTATTGAGACTTTTAAAACCGATCTGAAGAAGCGCGCTCTCTCTCTCTCTCTCTCTCTTTATATATATATATATATATATATATATATATATATATTTTTATATATATATATATTTAAAGATTGTTTGATTTAAATGTCATGGTAAGAGCATTAACTATAAAATTTATATTTGTATTTTTTTAAGTTTAAAGAGAAAATATTTAAACATATTTTTTATTTATATTTAAATATTTTTTATTAGTTTAATATTACTTTTTAAAGAAATTATTATAATTTAAATTTTAACCAAATAAATAATAACTTTTAAAATTTTAACATAATATTATTCACATTCTATTTATTAAAATATTATATTTTTTCTGAAAAGTCAAACTAATCAGACTAGCTCCAAAGCAAAGTGATAAAAACTAGCTATCTAAATTTTACAAAAACAATTGGTTTAGCTAATTAAATTTTAAAAGGTGAATGCTCTTGTTTAATTAGGTTTTTTTTGTGTTGATTATACTTCATAATTTCGACTTCCAAGTTTTTAAAATAAAAAATAATAATAATTACAAATACATTTAAAACATCCAATTAATAAAAAAGTCAACATAATTATTTCATATTAATATCTTATGAGAGGCGCCATAATAACATATCATTATCGATAAATCAGCAACTACTTCGGGACCAAGCTCCCCCGTACCGGCCTATGATATAACACTCGACTATAATAATTGTATCTCGCGCCCATAATTACTATTTCCAAACACTGTTCGTGCTGTAATGCATACTCAAATTTTATTACCTCTTTTGTGAGGACAGTGCGCGGAATCGATTTACAGTACATAGCTACCTGGTCACCTAATTTCACGACTTTAAGTGTGGGATCTTTCTCACTTTCTGTGAATGGTAATGGAAGAACAGGCACGGCGACGTGGCCTTGCCTCCCACGGCAGGTCACATCACTGGGTGTACCCTCCGGTAGCTCTATCACGCAAGTGGAAATGCGTACGAAGGCCAATGTTCTTTATCTCCCTCCACCTGCGTGTTACGATTCTAAGTGTCATGTCAATTTGAACGATGAGTGACTATGAAATACACTCCAAGGAAGAGACGACAAACGGGCGAAATTAGGAAAAAAAAAAAAAAGAGTTAGCTTTACCTGAATGTTCTAATATGTACCTGAAAATATGGAACAAAATGAAGAGTTTACAATTCCATCATTATTCTTATTCATAATCGGCAATATTAAAACAATTTCAATAATTTTTAAATTTTATTTATATATTTAAAAATTATTCTTACAAAATTCACTCTTTACAAATAAAGAATTAAAATATGTACAATATTATAATATTAAATAAGTAATAATTTTATATATTTTTTACAAATAAAAAATAATTTTTTTTAGTGAGTGGATTTTTATATATATATATATATATATATATATATAAGAGAACCATTTGTTTTTAATTCACCGGGTACACCCGCTAGAAAAATGCCTATGCAGTGTGACATGCATTAATAGTTGATAAATATTTTAAGCGATTAAATGAATAGTGGATGACAGAAGCTGCGCACAAGACTCAAAGACATAAATTTTCATGGGCAGCACAATTATAAGGAGAATTCGCATATGTGATGCGTCAGACGAGTCCATGCGTTTGGGTTTGATTAATTGAAACAATTTTTTGATATTTTAACATTTTAATAATATTTATTTTAAAAATCTACTGTTATATTAAATATCTATCAGTAACTATTTCTATATAAAATTTTATATTAATTCTATAATTATTTTTTATACAAATTCAAAGCGATTAATAAATAATTAAATAAAGTATCAAAGGTAGGCTAAAATGATTTACCGCTTGTACCTACCCCCCCAAAAAAAAAATCACACCCATTAAGAGCATCGTTTGATATAATTAAAATTTTTCTATAATTTTAAAAAATAATATATAAATTTATCAAAAATTTATTTACATCAGATTCCTTAAAATAAGATATAAGAATATAAAATAAATAGTAAATCTTTATATTTAGGGATTTATTATTCATTCTTGAAAATTTTTTTATTAATTTTTTAATATATATTATCACACTTGTAACATTTTCATTGATGATAATAAATGAAAGGATAAGAGAGAAAATAATATAAAATGAATTAAGGAATACATGTAGATAGAAATAATGAATGAGATGTTTAATATTTTTAAGAAATAAAAAAATTATATACTATTTATCTCTACACTATGAATAAAAATACCAAAATTACTTTGATGGTAGAGGCAAGTTTGTTAATTTGTAATGTCATAAATATGTGTTTTAATTTTTTTTAAATCTATAAGGTCATAACCCGTGATAAAACAATATTTATATTTTTTTTACGATACTATTTATACTAGAAGCGATGCCCGTGATATCATCCTTTATAACAGTAATTGTTTTCAAATAAAATGGTTCTTTTTTTAAGATTGAGTGTGTGTGTGTGTCTATATATATATATGACTTTTTTTCCCATAAATAATGATTGTTGATCATGATTATGGAAAGACATTTTTGGGGTTAAAAAAAGACTTACTCCAATTCCTTATATTAATATGGACTATACAAAAGGTTTTTCCTAGATACATATTTTGGATCTTAAAACAAAAACCATTACAAATCTTGTTTTCCCGAACATCTACGTACGTATGAACGTACGTAAGGGACTATAAATAAATGATTACTTGTTTTGTGATAGAAAACTAAATTTTCAACGGCACAGTGATTTTTATCTCTCGTGGTAGTTTTATAAATATTTGATAGCGTTACTATATATAATATAAGTCAAGCATACCATCATAATTCATTCTCATTCTCATGTTAGTTGTATAAATATCTGATAACATTAATTTTATATAAATATAGTAACAACGGAATTTGAAAAAAAAAAAAACAAAAGATAAAATAGTTGAACATGATTGATTTCTCTTACAGTATGAACAGTTCAGGTGCCAAATGCAGCAGCTCGTGGGAATGGACGGAACCTAATCATATAGGCCACTGTTGAAAATTACTTTAATACGCGCTTTTAGTAGAGGATTTAAATTTTATTTTATTTTTATTTATAGATCCAATGCCCGTAATTTGCTAAGATACATACAAACCAACCACGGAGACGATGATAAGCTAATCAAATTATAATGAAACTTAATACATGGATATGGGGGAAGAGGGCAGGCAGTGAGACAGGGTGCGAAAACCAATTTTGTCAACAAATATTCTAAGCCTGTCATCATCGTCATCATGCTGTCTTTGGCTACACAACATAAAGAACACAACGACTGATATTCGCAGATCTGTTTATTGGATCCTAAGACGGAGGCTGGATTTGGCTCCATTCCCAGCTTCCAAACATTATCACAAGTCACAATAATAATATTTTAAAAAACAAAACAGTGTTTTACCAACTTTCATACTGCTGAGTCTACTGTCATGGGAAATCATGAACCTCAATCCAACGGCACAGCGGGGTTTGGGTGCGATCAGATGTGGTGGGGCTCATCCATCTTTTGGACGGACCGGTCAATTTTATTTGACCGGTCAAAGCCACAGCGGTCAAAGAGAATGCCCAAGGAAATTTTATTTTATTTTATTTTATTTTTTAAAAAAAGTGAAAAGTCAGGGCTTGGGAACTGTGCCCCGACACACATGATGTTTGCATCGGTAAGAAAGAAGATTCCAGGAATTGCAATTCCCACACTCTCTCTCTCTCTCTCACTCTTTCTCTCTCACTGCAGATTGCAGGCTACAACAGCACCCACGAGACGAGACCATGAACAATCTGTGTAAAACAAAACAAAACACCAACAACAATAACAACAAACAAGGGGAGTGGAGGCGTCCGAATCAATGTCATAGCTGTCCGCCGCCTATTACTCATAGGGACATTAATGGTTTCATCATACTAATTATTAATTTTGAATGGTCATACATATTACTCGCTCCGTATTTAAATATATTTGTGTCGGGCTTTGCGCCCCCTATTATTTGTATGATTAAATTGATTCCCCCACATGACGACGATGATGAAGCGTTAGTCAGGTAGTCAGTCTCCTAGGGTAGGGTGTTTTATTTAGATGTTGTTAAAAGCCCAAAATGAATCAAAGCTTCGTAAGAGTATTGACGGTGTATCTATCAAATATTTTTTAAAATTATATGTATGTCATTAAATATTAATTATATTGAATTATAAAATATTTTAAAAGTAAAAAATTAATGATTTTATTCTATTAATTCTATAAATTTAATAAATTAATAGAATAAAAACTATAATTTAATGATTTTTTAACTAAAACGTGTATGTTGAGCTCATTTCATAATTATATGTTATTAATATTTAATGACTTTTATATAATTTTTTTAAAAAAATTATAAGTCAATACTAATACTCTAAATATGCTCAATTCAAAATAATAAAAAATTATTTATGCTAATTTATTAAAAGATATTAACTTTCATGAATATGCTCTGAAACATAACTATGAATTGTTCAATAATATTCATTAACAAGTGTTTATAAATCATTTGCGAAAATAGTTTGTGTGAACACTATAATTTAATATTAATATTCAGTTTGATTTATTTATAAATAATAATAAATACGTGTAAATAACGTATTGCTTATTACTTGATTCTTCTTGATTCCTTTACGGCCATAAACGGTGTTGATTTGTTAATTTTGTTCTTGTAAAAAAAATGTCATGAAAATAGATAAAATTCAATGGTCGGTGTCACTTCCTGATACTTTAGAATTTAGGATCATATGTCATTTTTAACGTATTTATATTCAAATTTTGTCTTTTTGTCTTTTTGTTTTTGTTTTACGATGCTGCCGGCACATGTGGGTATACAATGCGGTTGGAACAGCAAATAAAGTTCTAAACGAAGTCGATTAACCGTCGCTAATTGTTTGTTTCGATTATTAAACTCTAAAAACAAAATTAAAATATTAATTTTATACTTTTTTTTAAAACTTATTGTTTAAATCATCAAAAATAACGTTTGATGAATTATTTTTAAAGATATAATATAATATACAATTAGTCAAATAATATTTTTTAAAATAATTATTTTTCATCCAATATCTCTCAATCACTGATACTATCTTATATTTTTTTTCAACAGTTATGTTATTCACAAACATCTACCACTTCTCGCTATGAATATATTCTAATTTTTCTCATTCACTCCCACAAACACACTTTCAATTCTCTCCAAAAAAAAAAAAAATTGGGGGCAAAAAATGGTTCTCTTGTGAAGGTCATTCTTGCTCCGAAGGTGGTATTGTTTACTGTGTTTAATACAAAATGTTTTCATTGATTTCTTTCTTATGATCTATCTATCGTATGCGGTTGTCGTATTTATGTAATTTCCATTAATGTAATATCTTTGTTACATATTCACAAATAATACTGTCTGCTTGAGTTCGTCACATCAGTCCGCATGGCTTTAAAACGCGTTATGGCATTTAAAATATTCTTTGTTCTTATATATGCCTTGACTTTCTTGTCCTCGAGCAATATGGGACAAACATTCCAACAATCTCCTTCTTTGTCACACATCGACCCCTCGGGGTGGGCACATCCACCTAGGGGTGGGCAATGGACACACTTTCAATTCTCCCCGCCCCGCCCCGCCTAATTTTAATAATATTTATTTATAATTTTATAATATTTTAAATATTATTATTTAACTATTATTTATGATTTTTGATATTTTTGAATGATATTTATTATTGTAAAATTAAGTTATTTTTAATAATTTTTTGATAAAAAATGATGTAGAAATTTGATTTAAGCCAAAATTATTGATATGGACAGATCAAATAAAAAGCGATAACAAGATATGGGCAAATCGAACCTCATTCGCAAACACATTAAAGAACGGTATATCCTATCACGCCTATATATGGAACGAGATACAATCTTAAAATTTAATCTACTGCCTAAGTGAAGACAGGATGCGGTAATAAGTTGATTCCGCCTCCGATAGAATACGAATTACTCCTATCAACTGCTTCGTGGAGCCTCTAAAAGTCAAGATTGTCTTAAGAGACAAATCAATAAAAGTCAATAGCGGGGTGCGGGCGGATGAAGCCTCCCCCCGCTTACCCCACCCCGCCTACACATGGGGCGGGGTACGGTTTTAAAATTTTTTTACCCGCCTAGGCGGGGGTGGGGTACGGTAATAGGTAGACCCCACCCCCGCTATGGCGGGTAACACCCCTACATCGACCATACGTCATAGGTTGGAGACATACATATGAAACTGAGGATTTCTTGTGAACTCTCCATCAATCTATGCCTTACAGAGAGATCATATCAGTTCAATATTAAAGTGACAATATTACCCGAATACCGCTGTATTAACAGGACATGTCGCTCGATCACACTATCCTGAAAAGACTTTCGATATCACGAAACACTTAACGAAAATAACTGTAAGACAACCAGGCTCTGATACCAGTTTATTAGAATCGGATTTAACCAAAGGCCCGATTATGTGTCACGATACTGTCCGCTTTTTGCTCGCCATATCGGCCATCACGGCTTTAAGATGCGCCATGGCATTTAAAGCCTTTTTTGTATATATGCCTTAACTTTCTTGTCCTCAAACGATATAAGACAAATATCTCAAAAAAATGCATGTTATATGTTAAAATATGTGTATGGGCGTGAGTGTGTATATATGTACACACACAAATATTTGTTTAAACAAATTACAGACGACTACAGCCGTCGTGGGCTAAAAGCCCAAAAATAAAAACAAGGGCGACATGGTAAGCAAGTGTAGGTTTCCTTTGTTTTAGCGCAAGCAACGGCCTATACTCCCCAATCGCAATTGCGGGTCCAAATCTTCATTCGAGTTGAATTTTGGGGTTATTAACTGCTCAATTTAGCCCAAGTTAGCTCAATTCATTATAGAATTTCCTATTTTTAACCCAAAATTGCATGTCCAGTTTGAGCTGATTCATCTCAATGCTTGTGGAATCCCGAATTTCCCAATTTTAATATCTTATCAACCATGACAAGCTACAATAGATATGCTTGATGAAGAGCAAGAATCGTTTCATATGGGTTAGGGAGGGGAATAGTTGGCCCATGAGGCCCTCACATGAGCTTACTATAGGGGATCTTCATGGATGGGAAATTTAATAAGTTTGAGCAAGTTTTTGGCTAAAAAACTCGCCAGAAGAAATTATAGAGAGATTTAGGAAGAGATTTCAGTGCCTTCACGCCTTCTTTAATCAATTTTCATCATATTATTCTATAAAAGGTTCATCATTCTTTTTATTTGTTTAAGTGTTTAACCATTCACAATAAATTGAATGGTTGCTATCTTTTTTTGTTGATTGCTGCCGTAGCATCAATTTTAATGACCATCACTGGAGTTCATTTAAGTTGTTGGAATTTCTTCGTAGCCAATGAAACCAAATAACTGCAATATAAAATAGCAATGAGAGTAGGTACATAAATAACGAAAAAGGAATTAATTAGGAATAGTAAAAATAGAGTTTCACCTATGAGTATGCTATTGTAGAATCTCCAATTTCCAATTACGGCGGGTTAATGGTTTTTTCCCACTTTAGAAAAACTACATGCGTAGAATATCTATTTGCAACAACAAATGAAACTTGTAACTTATGAACCTTACTGTGTAGGGTTTGATATTTGTATTGCATTTATGATTGAGTGTAATTCTTCACCTTTTTTTAAATACAAAAATCTTTTTGTATTTAAAAACAAAAAGATTTACATCCTTGAATAAAAACTTGTAAAGTTTTGCATCTTTTTAAACTTTATAAAAACTAAAGCAACAAAAAATTAAAAATCTTTTAGATCAATCGAATGATTAATAATTAAAATTAGAAATTAAATAACTGCTTATGAGTCAAATTAACCAATTAGATTTCATGATACATGATTAGTAACTAGTCCCGTAATTAGATTTTAATAATTAGCGTGAGATTAAAAATATAATTAATAATTATATTTCAGCAATTAGTGCATGACTTCAAACTATATTAAATAATTAATTTGTAACTAGACTTATTTTTTGATTTATAATTAGTTTGTTGATATATTCGAGTATAGTACTCATGTTTATTATATGTAAATATTATGTGTGTTTGCCTTTTAAATAAATAAAGATTTTTTTAATCTTCTGAAATTTTAAAAATTTATAAATCAAATAAAAGTTAAAAAAAATTGCCAATAAAAAACTTCAAACCCCTAGATAGCTTTTCACTTCCATATATGATGTCAATCTTGATTTAACAACTAAAATTTTTAAAAAAAAATTAAAACTTGAACTAAAACAACTTAAAAACTTAAACTTTTAAAAGGAAAAAAGGAAAATCTTTTAAAAACAATTTTGTTTAAAACACACCTTTCAAAAAAAAAACTAAAAACAAAAATTTATAGTGTTTTTAGCTATTCAAATAAGTGAAGGTTGAATAATTAACATTCAATCTTAATTAGTTGGACAAAAATAAATAGTGACAAATGATTTTATTTATTACCGAATATGCAAATAGAAGATCAATTAACCAATATCCTTATCGAAGGAGTACCCAATTGGATATTTTGAAATTTTTTTGACAAGTTGATCATGTATGATATCTATACAAACTTATTGAGTATTGAGATTGTTAACTATTTGTAAAGATATCCTATTACTTAATAAGATTTCAAGTGGTATTAGTTATTTATATATAAGATTGTGTAAATCATAAGAGATTGATAAAAATATATTTAATGGTATTTGATTGGGGTTGCTAACCTTATTCTGACTATGTATTTCATTAGCTTAAATCAATAAGAAAACTAGCATATTCTTACATAAACTCCTTACTCCAAAAATAAAATTGCGAGCACCGTCTCATGCTATTTGTTAGATTGAGCAAAATTTTAAGTTACTTTACACGAATCCTTTGTTTGGTATGGTATAGAAAAGGGGTGAAATTTGTTAGCTAAATAAAGGGTGAAAAAAAAGGTGTACTTAAGATGGATGAAAATTTTATTTTTCATATTGTTGTTTGACTGAGATGAAGAAGAGATTGTTGGTTGGGTGCCCTAGACCCAACCCGTACATGTATATCTTGGGATTTCGTTGTATTTACACATTATGTGTTTATATATTTATCATTGTATGTTTCTATCTTGCGTTCCATCACGATAATGTCCATAGTATTTGTCGCTCAATCGGTTATAGGTCCCGCTATAATGAGAACCTATTGGATGTTATGACAATTCTTAAACTATATGTCCTATGGTCTAGATACATCTTTGATTGGACAAAGAAGATGTCGCTATCGTGTTGGGGGCTCATAAGCATTGAGACACTTCTCATAGTGTAACTTGGTGATCTCCAAGTTTGGGAGATCATGAGGATGACCCGATTAATGAGAACGCACATCTAGATGCCATTGATCGTTCTCATCTTTAGACGTGTGTATTGGTCCTTTGACTTGAGACCATTGTTTTGTATACCCGAGTCCATACTTTGATACATGATGAAAACCATGCTGATGCTAGTGGCAGGTAGCTTGTGTTAGGTATGTCATGTGGTATGCATAACAGATGGGTCAGAGAGGATTTGTCCATTCCAAGTTATGGAAGATGACATCTTTCGCCGCCCTTTGACTTGATGGTAGTGTCAGATCGAAATCCATGGCCAGGTGTTCGGGACAAGTCCATCGAAAGTCAAAGAAAAATATAACAAGCAATAGGCTGATGGCTTGTATGCATTCCGCTTTTGCGATGTCCGAGACAAAGGATTAAAATCAGTGAGCGTTTGTAGGAGGTGTCGACTTATACGATATATCTAATCCTTTTTGGTCGCCGTGTCGTATTGCTAGACACGTTCAGGACTATGGTGGGACCATAGCCATTAAGGATGGAACCTAGAGGGTCACACAATAGTGTATTTGGTAGGTCCAGAAGTTCGTGGACTACCAAAGCAATCGGTCCGGTTTGATTTAAGTTCGATCACAAGAGCCGGATTCTAGATCGACTCAAAATCCTATTCGAGCCAGAATAAGTGATTTGGATCATTGTTTAGGAATTTGAGGGCATATTCGAGTTCAGGAGATTGCCACGGTCAAACGTGTCCAGTTTGGGATTTTTCGGCGCTCGGGTTCCAGTGGGGCCCACACGGGCGCAGATGGGGCCCACCGAGATGAGACGAGAGGAGACTATGTCACACCATGTGAAAACATGAGTGGCCCATGTTTTTGGTTTTTAGGGCCTATTTTCAAAGGGTTACATCCTAGGTTTGAAAATGGGTGGCTAATAAAACAAAATAAATAAAATAAAGTATTTTTTATTAATAATGGGACTTTGGCATATATTATTAAGGGGGTGAGAGGAAATTCGTGGGATAATTATTTTGGGTGCTTTGGAGAACACGGCTCATTCTCCCACTTCTCTCCTCTCTCCCTTTCTCCCCTTGCCTCCAAGCTTTCCAAAACACCCCCCCCTTCCCCCCCCACACAAAGGTGGAGCAATAGGTTGATCAAACGGACAACCGAATCCGAGGAGTCCACGCTCGTGCTAGCACCTGAACGTGGGATGGGACGTCCGTGGACCGCCGGGGCCTGGACCCTGCTGACCTAAGGGAGCTCCTGGTTTGGAGTTTCGGCACCGACGAGCACAGTTGCCGGAAATTCGGGTATGTAATTTTCTGTTTTACTTGCTTAAAATTTCATTAAACACCTCTAGATGAAGGTTCCCCTCTTAGGATGCCGTGTATAAAATTTCTATTTTTATACGGCCGTTTAGGACCCGAACGGCCTCTTCCGCTGCGCACGGAACTCTATGGTATCGCAGCCCAGTTGGCCGTGTTTAGTTGAAATTTTAATTAATTGTAAATGGCTTAAAATTCATAAAAGGCATCCCAAGTGGCTAAGGATTATTCTAGGGTCGAGAAAAACGGCGCGTGAATGGCGCGACCCCGACAAAAAAAAAAAACCCGGGGGCACCCCCCCCCCCCCCCCCCCCCCCCCCCCCCCCCCCCCCCCCCCCCCCCCCCCCCCCCCCCCCCCCCCCCCCCCCCCCCCCCGCCCCCCCCGAACAAAACCCCCACCCCCCCCCCCCCCCCCCCCCCCCCCCCCCCCCCCCCCCCCCCCCCCCCCCCCCCCCCCCCCCCCCCCCCCCCCCCCCCCCCCCCCCCCCCCCCCGGCGCAGCCGCACGCGCCAGCACGCGCGGGCTACGGCTCGCGGGTAAGACCCCCCCATGACCGGTCCACGGACCCCCCGTGGGGTCCCCCGCCCGCCACGTGGCGGAGTGTGGGTCCGCCAACCCGCATTCGCCCCCCCCCCGCGCCACGTGGTGCGCTCCCGCACCGCCACGTGGCGCGATGTGGGCCGTCCATTTCAAATAGGGCCCTATAGGCCTCTAAAAATTCTGAAAAAATAACAGAAAATCCATAAAAACCAGATGATTGAGGTGGTAAAGTTTCGAATTTTTGAACGTCCAATTGTCCTAGAAAAATCAATTAGTGTTTTACCTATTTTTCCTCACCCTAGGGATCTAGTTTTTGAAATTTGGCCATTTAAATATTGCATAAATATTTTTTTATAGTTTGTGGCATGATCATGAGCTCCCCCTTAAACCAACCCGTGTTATGCTTGGCATTAATTAATTATTTATTCAAGTGCGTGAATGTATGTAATTATTTATTTATGTTGGTGGTCTACGTACCATCCCTCTCCATCCTATGGGGGGCCCGGGGTGTGCCTTTTTTTGATGTAAATGTGAGCCTTTGAGGCCCGCACATGGTGGATGGGCCCGCCACCCCGGACATGTATTCCAGGAGCCGGATGCAAGCCAATCCAAGCAGGAGAGCCCCGCCCCCCCCGCCTGAAAAGCTCAAGAGGAGACCCCTAGGTTTAATGGTTGGTCTTCTACTCGCTCAGAGACCAACCAAAGCTCATGATCAGCATTTATCCTTTGATATCTTTGTTTGTATGGATATCTCTTTGATCGCCCTTTTCCACCCTTGGCAGTGTGTGAGGTCTGAGGGCATTACGTACGATGTGCCTAAGTTAAAAGGAAAAGCCGTATATATATTGGATGTGACAAATATATATCACATGACCTAAAATCCCTCAAAAGCATATATAAAGTCGAAAGCCTTCCATTAATTAACTTAAAATACACCCTTTGTGCTCGGGTATCGGGGGGGCCCCCTGCGATCGCCCCCCCCCCCCCCCCCCCCCCGGGATATCCTTTTGCTCGGGGAGTTGTAAGACCAGCAATTAATGGGTGAACCAAAAAGTGCATCAAAGGAGTAGCCCCCTAGCTAGCTTGAAGCGGTGCGCTTTGGAGACAAGGTTGAGGAACCGAGTTAATGGTTCCGGACCGGGGAGTCCACTCAACAACCAAGGACCGCAAGTTTTAGAAGTTGGAGCAGTAAAGCCTACCTAAATACCTCTTATGGCGGCGTAGCCCTAGCTTGGGCCAAAAGAGGGGAATATGGATCCTTGCCACTAGATTATTTGTGTGAAATAATCCGAATTCAATAGTGAGGGCTAATGGAATTTGAGCAAATAGTGGGAGACATGTCCTATCATATGTCAATTTGAAATATACTAAACCAAGATACTAATCTGCCCTTTAGGTTTACTTTGTTGTAGATCACATGGCACTCCCATCACCAACCTATCATCCCTCCGTTGGACAAAGAAAATGTCCTTCCCCCCCACCGGCCCAATTTCCAGGAGTGGTAACGGCTCTACGCATAGACTACGCCAAGAAAGGAAATTCCTATACGGAGACCCCACTCCCTAGTGAACCCCCTCAAGATTCACGCCACGATTCTAGATGCTTACCTAAACATAAAGAGGATTCACTAGATGTACGGTGCATCATGTTATCGCTATGTCCAAGTGAACTCCAGAGCTTTATGAAGATAAGTCTCCCTTTGATATTCTCTCGAGTCCGAGAGAGCTATATCGGAGAGGTCTAGACGGGGTATGCATCTCCCATGCTCGTTCACGAGCAAGATAGGAGATGGAGCCAGGCAGGCCCGCCGTATGTAAGATGATTACTTACATCAAGAGGCTCCAAATCTTAGGGATCCAAATGGACACTAGTCATGTGTTGATCTCTCATCCTCACCCCCCCGCCTCCAAGCTATTCCACGCCTTGCCCCAACTATAACATGAATAACTTGGAGAAGTCGGTGCCAGACTTTCCGACCATGATTCGTCAAGCGATAAGGATATGAAGAAAGATAAAGCTCAAGTCCTTATCTGACTAAGAGGTCAAAGGGAAAGGGCAAACGTCCAACCAAGAGACCATTGGCCAAGAGGGGCCAGCACAGAAACGTCCGCCAAGAAACAAAAGATCTTGAGGGAGTCCAACGACGGACGTTGTTTGCTTTGCATGTGGCAAGAAGGGCCTGGAAGAAAAGCGCAAAGTGGTGGTGAGGAAGCGGGATGACGCTTACTTTAGGTATATTCGTTATCGATGTAATCTTTCGTTCTCTTCTTGGTTTAGATCAGCATGTGTCACACATGTGTGTCACAAATCGAACAGAAGTTGAGAACCCCCCCCCCCCCCCCCCCCCCCTACGAGGTGCTAATGGTGCAAGGCCCCCCCCCCCACCCCCCCGTGGGAGATTATTACTTATCCTTGCCTAATGGTTTGTTTGTTGAAGGCCAAGAACTCAGTTATTATGTGCCTAGTGTAACCCGTAACAAATCTCCTAATCCCGAGTTTAGATATGGATGGTTTTTATTTCAAGTTTGGAAATAAAATGTGTTCCTTTTCAAAAGGAAATGTAGTTTGGGACGCCACGTTTAATAAATGGTTTGTATATATTGGAATTGAACAACCAAGTGTTAACCATCGATAAAGCAAATCCACCACCACAACTTACATGACTCATACGACACCCTGCTGTGGGCCCCCATTGTCGTTTAGGCCTATAAACGAGAAGCGGTTGACTAAGTTACATCGAGAAGGGTATTTGAGGCGGTTTGAACTCAAACCCTTAAATTTATGTCATGCTTGTTTAAGGGGCAAAATGACAAAAGCACCTTTCAGTGGTAAAGGTGAAAGCGCACAGCTTACGGAACTTATCCCCCCACAACGATGTTTGTGGACCGTTCCAAGTGAAGCTAGATGTGGTTATTCCTATTTCATCACTTTTTCCGATGATCTCGGTAGATATGGATATTCTACCTAATGAGATATAAGTCGGTTCCTTTGACATGTTCAAGGATATAAAAGTAAGAGAAAATCACTTGGCAAAAGATAAAGAAGCTTCGCCGATCGAGGTGATGAATTTTAGCCAAGAGTTCCCGATTTTCTACAAGAATGTGGAATAATAACACACGTACTCCTCCTTATCACCCAGGAATGGTGTTAGTGAGAGGAGAAATCGTACCTTGCTTGACATGGTTCGATCTATGATGAGTCATGCCACTCTTCCTTATCCTTTTGGGGATATGCTTGCAACTACAAATACACACTTAATCGTGTCCAAACAGATGGGATTCCACAGGTATGGTAGAAACCCAATCTGTCACACTTGCATATTGGGGATGCGAGGCATTTGTTAAGCCGATTCCAATAAACAAACTAGCACCTCGAAGTGCAAGTGCAACTTTATAGGGTATCCTAAAGAAACAAGAGGATCTACCTATATAACCCCTCGAATAGAAAAGTTAATGTGGTAAGATGCCATATTCTAGAAAGGGAACCATCTCCAAAAGAGGAGCCCACTTGACTAAACAGGCGAAGTCGAGGCGCCCAAATGCACAGAGCAAGATCCAACCGAAAACTATGGTTGCGTAGGTCAAGTCGGGAAAGGAGAGAACAGAAGGTATTATGGTTTTCTCATCACAAAGCCGAGTCGTGATGCGTTGTTGTAAACAACGACACACCCACACCCCCCCCGACCCACCCCCCCCACCCCTCCCCGTCTGTGAGGTAACAATGGCAGAAGCCATGATTCGAGATGGCCTCCATGTTCAAACCAAGTTTGAGTTTTGGTAGATGCCCGTAGGAATAAGATCCTTGGGTGCAAATGGATATTAAAGAAACGACTGGAGGGTAACGTGTGCACCTATAAAGCGCTTAAAGGTTTCAAACAACGTCAAGGAATTGACTATGATGAAACCTTTCATCACTAGCGGCAATGCTTAAGTCCATCCGAAATTAATTAGCGAAAGCCATTCCATGACTATGAGATTTGGCGGCCATGGATGTCAAGAACCCCCTTTTATTAACGGGAATCGACGGAAGATGTCTATACACTGCCAAAAAAAGGATTTGTGACACCGAGGCCAAACTAAAGTCTAAACACAAAGATCGATTTATGGATTAACAGGCGACTTCAGCAGATCATGGAATCTTCGTTTTGATGAAGCCGTAAGCGGTTTTGGTTTCATCAAAAATGAAAGTGAACCATGTGTTTACCAAAAGGTAAGTGAAAATGCTAAAGTGTTCCTCGTGTTGGCTTATGTTCCCGATGACATACACTTATAAAACTAACCTTACTACCCCCAAGACGTGGTTAAATGAAAACTTTTCCAGAGGACTTAGGAGATGCATCCTATATTCTAGGGATCAAAATCCATAGAGATAGACCCAAGAGAAATTAGCAAGTCGAAAAAAAAAAGGACAAATAAAGCCTCCAAGAGAGGTTCTTCCAATGTCACATGGCATTAGTCTCTCAGAAAAATGTGTCTAAGACCAAAACAGAGAGAAAATGGAGAGAGTCCCTTATGCTTCGGCTATGGGTTCCATCTATGCCATGTACCCCCCCCCCCCCCCCCCCCCCCCCCCCCCCACCGCCCCTCCCCCCCCCGATTTGCCCAGGCTTGAGCATGGTAGTAATCCAAAAAAAAAAAAAGAACACCCCCCCCCCCCCCCCCAATTCTAAGTACTTGAGCGTCTAAGAGTTGTTCTGGTATTGAAAGACTATCGGGGCCCGAACCAAAAAGCTATTCCCGCGGGGCCCCCCCCCCCCCCCCCCCCAATGATGATCTGAAGTCGCATGCAATGTTTTCATCTTACCCCCCCCCCCCACCCCCCCCCCCCCCTTAATACCGAGTCTCGAGTATATAGCACCCCCGGATCTTGCAAAGAAGACATTTGGTTCGAGTTTTCCCCCCCCCCCGGGGGGCCCCACCCCCCCCCCCCCCCCCCCCCCCCCCCCAAAAACATCCTTACGGCTGAAGAGTGCACCCCCCCCCCCCCCCCCCCCCCCCCCCCCCCCCCCCCCCCCCCCCCCCCCCCCCCCCCCCCCCCCCCCCCCCCCCACCAAACATATACTCAGGAAATATCATCTTCTTCGAGCTTTCTAAGAGAGGTGCGTCGTGTTAGCGAATAGCCCTAAGGACAATGTACGAGACCCCTTGCTAAAGCCATTACTCGGCGGGCATGATGCTCAGTAAGGCTCTACAACAGTGGGGTTTGTGGATGGGTGCCCTAGACCCACCCCCCTTGTACATGTATATCTTGGGATTTCGTTGTATTTACACTTATGTGTTTATATATTTTCCCGTATGTTTCTATACTTCCGCGTTCACATAAGATTGCCTCAACGTTATTCTCCCACCAACCCCCCCCCCCCGCCCCCCCCCCCCCCCCTATAATGAGAACCTATTGGATGTTATGACAATATCTTAAACTATATGTCCTATGGTCTAGATACATCTTTCGATTGGACCAGAAGATGTGTAAATCATAAGAGATGCATGGACCTTTCTCATAGTGTTACCACTTGGTGATCTCCAAGTTTGGGAGATCATGAGGACCCCCCGCCCTTAATGAGAACGCACATCTGATGCCATTGATCATTCTCATCCTTGCAAGACGTGTGTTTGGTCCTTTGACTTGAGACCATTGTTATTGTATACCTTACGAGTCCATACTTTGATACTGATGAAACCATGCTGATGCAGTGGCAGGTAGCTTGTGTTAGGTATGTCATGTGGTATGACAATACGATGGGTCAAGAGAGGATTTGTCCATTCCAAGTTATGGAAGATGACAGGGCCCTTTGACTTGGGGTGAGTGTCGAAATCCATGGCCATGGTGTTCCGAACCGAAAGTCCATCGAAAGTCAAAGAAAAATATAACAAGCAATAGGACCGATGGCATATGTATGCATTCCGCTTGTTGCGATGTCCGAGACAAAAGGATTAAAATACAGGTGAGCGTTTGTAGGAGAGGTCGACTTATCGATATTCTATCCTTTTGTGGCCGCGCCGTGTCGTATTGCTAGACACGTTCATGGACTATGGTGGGACCATAGCCATTAGGATGGAACCTAGAGGGTCACCAATAGTGTTTTGGTAGCCCCCACTAGTCCCCCCCCCCCCCCAATCGGTCCAATTTGATTTAAGTTGTTGATAACAAGGCCGGATTGATAGATCGACTCAAAATCCTATTCGAGCGGTAAGTAATTCGGATCTCGTTTAGGATTTCGAGGGATATCCGAGTTCAGGAGTTGCCACAAACCAAAGGGCCAGTTTGAGATTTTTCCCGCCGCCAGTTCCAAGGGGCCCACACGGGCACGATGGGGCCCACACGAGATGAGAAGAGGGGACAATGTCACACCATGTGAAAACATGAGTGGCCCATGTTTTTGGTTTATTAGGGCCTTTTTCAAAGGGTCATCCTAGGTTTGAAAATGGGTGGCTAATAAAATAAAATAAATAAAATAAAAGTTTATTTTATTAACAATGGGACTTTGGCATATATTATTAAGGGGAGTGAGGGAAATTGTGGGATAATTATTTTGGGTGCTTTGGAGAACAGAACTCTTCTCCCCTTCTCTCCTCTTCCCTTTTCCCCTTCTTTAAGTTGCGTGCGGATAGTCCGTTTCTGTACGGCGGGGAGCAATAGGTTGATCAAACGGACGAATCCGAGGAGTCTCTACCTCGTGCTACCCTGACGTGGGACGGCGTCCGTGGACCCCGGTGCCGTGGCCGTTCTAGAGAGCTCTCGGTTTGGGTTTACGCACCCAGACCCGATTCGTATTTTCTGTTTTCTTGCTTAAAATTTCAATTAAACACCTCTAATGAAGGTTCCACCTCTTAATGCCGTGTATAAAATTTCTTTTTTCGCCGTACCCACGCCCTCGCCGCCAAGAGATAATATTTTTTCTTTTAATAATTTGAGTTAAAATAAAATAAAAAAGCAAAACAGAAAATATGAATAAATGAAATACTATACGTATCATATGACGGGTATGAGACGCATCACGAATTTGCTCTAAGCCGCCTCCTATCCGGCCGTCTGTGACATGAACAGCCTTCCGTTCTGCTCCACGTCGCTCACATCTAGCTGTCTGTTCCACGCTGATCTGCATCAGAGGGGGCAGCGACCCCTAGCTAGTGCAATAATATCAAGAATTTGAATGGAACTCAAGTAAATTTTAATGTAACAATGAAAATAGTCATATTATCTTCATATTCTAAATCCAGCTGAATCACGTTGACGTCGACGGCACATCGAAGACTTCCCCATTAAGTTCTTTGGGTATTGCTTTCGAAGGAAACCGACGTTTAAACAAACAAATCAACGAAGGAATAGACAAACAACAGCATCTCTAGTGCAAATGTGTGTACATGTTTCAAAAGTTGTTTCAATCTCTGTTCATTAAAAATGAAAAATTGTTTGAAGCACTATTTTTCTCTCCATCGTCCAACGAAACCCTTCTAACAAGCTGGCAAATAATTATAAAAAAAAATTCAAAGAGAAAATTAATGAAATTGGAAAGACCGTGTATAAAATGAAAAATTACATATAAAGTTATACAGATAAATCATGCAATAATATTTTCTTTATTTTTGAAATAAAAATTTTAAAATATAAGAAATAAATATCAATTTAATAACAAAAAAATATTTTTACCTGATTACCAAGTTTAGATTTATTGGTGATACAATTGAGATCATTACTATGTTAATCTTAATTATTTTGATAATTCATTAATATTTATCTTAAAAATCGATTATTAGGTTGAATATTTATGTAATATATATGTATTATTCTTATACAATTTTAGGTTATCTAATGGTTAAATGTTATAAAATTTAATTGTCATTTATTTTTTTAATTAAATTTACATAAAATTTAACTGTTAGATTATCGGAAGTAGCACGTACCTGCACCACTTAGGAGACACCCGTTAGCACCACGTTGTTCGGGGCGTGACATCCTCTCCCACTTAATTTCTCAATGTCCTCGTTGCGTCAATGAGTTCAGAGGAACCAAGATCGTTCGACACACTTCTTTTAACTCCCGCAGCGTCACTCTGTCTCATCATCAAATACTCCACCTTGGCTCGGTGGCCAACAACGTTTGTGGACGCGATGCGTGCAAGATCTCGTTTGGTTGACCTCCATCTGTTAGGAGCTCCCTCCCAACGTGGGATCAAGGATCACGCATATCTCTCGCAAGAGTGCTCCAGTGAACTTTCTTAGAAACGGGTCGCAACTGCTCTGATATTACTTTGTCACGGGGTCGGGGTTTTCACCCGTGCGGCACTTAGTCACTCTGGTGGATGCTCCGAGTAATCCTTATCGATTGAGGCACATGTAAACTAGTTTAACCCTGTTTTGGACTTATCAGGAGAATAACTTCAGTTTCCGATCAGTTTATGTAAGAATAGCCAAGTCTCAAGGGTGTTAAGAAGATTGACATTAGGTGAGTATACAAAAATAAAAGAAATGAGAATAGCTAAATTATAAAGTATAAAGTATGTTTGGTTGTTAAGGAATATGCACAAAAATAGGGAATTAATTCAACGAGTGTTTGCTCTACGACATTTCATTATACTCGATTTATAATTTAATACATATTACATAAACATTCAATGTAATAATTAATTTTTAAGACAAATGCCCAAAATAATGGAAATTAACATAGTACCGATTTCAACCGGATCACCCGCGAATTCAAACCCAAATTACCTTATATCACCTGCGTAATATATTTATAACATCATCGTATAAAATTTAAAAAAAAAAGTGGAAAAAAAAAAGAGAAGAAAATATTATAATCTGGGAAAAGGGAAAAGACGAAATTGGGTTTTGGGAATGTGAAAAGCGACGGGGGAGGTGGTGGAGGAGGCGGGACGGGACAGCAGGTAGTGATTGGTCGGCGTGGATGGGACCCACGGATAGTTGCAGCTTGGCGGACCAATCACGTGGCAGGCGAATGCGGCTAGAAGACGAATATTTGGGGTTACGAGGAGGGAAAGAACAAACAGTCATACATACGTCCGCGAATCAGCGTCGGGCTCGTCAGTGGGTGGACCCCACCAACAATCTCTCCCCACCCCCACTGTGTGTTGTCCTCCCCATGTTTCCTCGCTGCCCAAGCAAAGTATTATTCCTCCACTCCACTCACCCGCCGCGATGCGCACGCGAGGTGTCGCCATATATATATATATATATAGTGTGCAAGTTAATGCGCTGTTTGGTACACAGCGTGTTTCAGGTGGGTCTTATTTTTTATTTTTTTTTTGGTTTTTAAACAGAAACAGCAAAGAATTTTTCTTCTTATTCTTCTTCTTCTTCTTCTTATTTATAAAACCAAGGCTCTACTCCTTAACGTATATTTTTAACATTAATGTCACCGGCTGTTGGCAACGAATTGTGTTATAATTGTTTGAAGGGTATAAAAAGTAAAAAACTAAAAAAATTGTGTTTTTGGATACCTATCGGACTTGTGTACGTGTTATGGATGCCAGGCGCAAGGTATATTGATCTTTTTTTTTTGTAAACAAAAAATGTGTTAAGATACTCTAAATACATTATTTATAATTAATTAATTAATAAGATCATGTGATGATCTCATTTATGCCAATTAATTTTGAAATAAAAACTTATAAATGTTACGGAATTTGAGTTTGTAAATGCCGTTACAAGTGGAATAAGGTTTCCACCCTTCTTATGTTCATAATTTATACCTATATTAGATTCGACCGGTTTTACTTGTTTTTCTAAAATTTCAGCTGTAAATTAATTTGGTTGCAATGGATTTGTGGGTGAGGTATGAAAAGTGGGTTGATTTTTTTTCCCTTGCTTGGTAGTGATAAAAATTTCCCGGTGATACAAAACATGCACTGAAATATGTGTAATATTTTTAATAGCAAAATAATGTGAAAAGTTATAAAAAAAACCAACAATAAAAGTATATTTTCATAACTACTCCTATATTTTCTAACAATCAACAATCTCATTATTTGGTTTAATTAGTATTTCATATTATATTATTTTTTATAATCCTATTTACAATATAAAAAATACATTTTCTATCTCTTTTCCACCTATTTTCTTTCTATCCATTTTCCACCTAAAATTCTTCTATAATTTTTCCACCCTTTACCAAGCAAAGGGTTAAGGATAGGAATGATAAGAATGGTCTAGAGAGTTCTTATTGGAGCTGTTATTGTAAAATTTAAAATAAAAATTAAGGCAAGGATAAAATAATACAAGGCTATGAAAAGTGTTTTTTAGCCTTTGAACAAAGCTACTAATCAAGATTTTTCTTGGATATGTGGTTTAATTTTTGGCTACCATATCTTCTATTAGGTGGGATTGCCATAACTTTTCCCATTTAAGTTTTGCACATAAGTTCCAGTTAGAAATAAGTGTGTTGTTTGGAAAAATATTTTAATGTTTTTAAATTTAAATTTATTTTTTTATGTAAACTAATTTATTTGTTTATTTTCCACTTGATTATCTGTACCCATACCCATCATATTATCTCTTTCTCAATTTCTGTCGGACCCAATTTAAAAAACACATTCCTTTTTAAAACATTCTTTCTCTTAACAAATAATTTTTTTATTTATAAAAAGCCACTATTCAAAATCAAACTCCCAAAATAAAAACTCATAAAACTAAAATACAAAAATAAAAACAAAAACCAATCGCCTTTTATGTTCGCAAGTTTATATTATTTTATATACGTTGGTTTTGTGTATGTGTTGTGTGTACTTTCATTTCTCATTTAATTTAAACGAAGACGTTTCCTTCCGATGCCCTTAAATAATTAAGTTATCATCAATTCTAGCCTCTTTTAGTTAGGTAATAACGACCCTATAAATAGGATCCATCCCCTAGCTTCGTTTTCCCCCTGTTATTTTTGGGCTAATTAAGCTTTAAGCCAGCCCTCCTTAACCTGATGCGAGGCAGTGATTGCCTCATATTTGTTCTGGGGTCGGGTGTGTGCAGATGCCATCACATCATTACGACTCAGGATGCCCAGATATATTGATATGAAGCTGGAATTACTCAACGCACAACCACTATCTATAATCTATGATATGACTTATGAGAGAATATTTCCCTTATTAATAATTTGTTACCGTAAGAGCAATAAATGTATTATCTATGAGCGTCTCCTTTAGCTAAAGTGAATAATTAAAATTAATTTTATCTTACTATCAATTTAGCTCCATATCAATTTAACTAATGATGATGTTCTAACCGTTTAACTTTTCATTTTTTTTTTTGCTAATTTTTTTTTCAGATTTATCCTTATTCATATCCTCACCAAATTGCCTAATCATTGCAGGTCCCTGTTGCCATCCAACCTTGAACTCACTGCATTTCCATTCTGTGTCGAAGAAGTACTTCCTTCGACCCTGCCCCTGTCAACATTGAACCTTATACGGGCCGTGAAAACAGACCCGGCCCCCTCTCTCCTCTCAACACCTCTTTGGTGTCGACTTTATCAAAGACAAATCAAGTTCTAGACACAAATGATGACAAGGGTCAGTGATCACGGAGAAGCTGGAGGCGCAGGCATCGATTGGGACCGAGATGGATCTGAACTCGCTGTTGAATCTCCTCCCTTGAACTCAGAAGAGATGGATCTGATTTTGCAGTGCAACTTTTGCTAAGGTTGCCGGAGATGGTTATCTTTGAACGAAATTGAAGGGAGATTCAAGAGATAATGAATAATTTAATGAAAAATAATTCTAGATAACCAATTTGTGTTTCCAAATCAACAGCGACTGAGTCTGATGAAGGAGGACGAAAGTGGCGTGCGAACTGCAGTGTGGTAGAACCAAGACGGCAACATCCAACATACGATAGGGCATATTCTGTAAAATAAATTATAATATCATCTTATATTTTCACTATGTTATTCTAAATTTAGTATTTTAGAATAAGTGTCACGTCATTAGCATGCGCATATGTTGTTTCTGTAGGTGGTTACGGACGCTGCGTGCGAGACAGCACAGCACAGACAAACAGGAGACTTGCTGACTCGCGGTTGAGTGTCGAGAGATCCATTGTTATGATGAACAACTCCTCACGAAGATCGCGTTTCGAACCAGTTGTTCCGTTGACATCAATGGGTTCCACCTGGATCGTCCCCGTCGGTCGGTCCTTTGCTTTGCTTGGACCGTTTGATAAAGTTGCTGCGTCAAGGCAGCGGCGTGCGCGTGCGGTCATTTTGGAACAGCAAGGCGACTGATTGAGAATTTAGTGAGCGGGTGGTTGATGATGATGATGCCACTAAGAGCAACACCTGGTATAATGAATTTTTTTAGAATTTTAAAAATAAATATATAAATTTATTAAAAATCATCTAACTCAGATTTTTTAAAATAAAATCTAAAAATAAATAATAAATAATAAATTTCTATATTTAAAATTTTACTGCTCAATTCTAAATATTTTTTTAAATAATTTTTTAATATATAATATTATATTTATAAACTTTTAATTGATGATAATAAATTAAAAATATATATATACAAAATAAATTTAAAAATAAATATAAATAAACAAATAAACAAATCATATAATATTCATGCCCAAAATAAAAATAAAAATACCAAAGTTAACGTGAATGCTTTAAATTAATTAAAAATCAATTCAAACTGCAAAAATTCAACTGAATTAAATGAAATAAATAAATAAAATATAATTTTAAAATTAAATTAAATTATTTATTTTAAAATTTTAAAATATTATGAACCAAAATGATCAAATATAATATAAAATATATTTAAAAACTGTATTTATATTTTTTCTACCTAAATCACTCACAAATACAATCATACCCCTTTTAAATTTATATTCTTTCATGAAATTATACTAAAAAATTAACACTAATATATCTATATAAATATTAATGAATATATTGAGAGTATCATGCACTCTATAAAATTACTAGCTTGTCATTTATTACTTAAACTAATAAGCCAATCTTGAATCAAAAATCGATAATTTTTTACTTTTATTTATCAATTTTAATTTATTATATTTTAAAAATTAAAGTTTTCCATTGAATTTTAAAATTTTACATAAACCAAACGATTTCACCCTAAAATGCGACCATGAAGACAAGAATCACAAGCATCGTTGTCCACAAATTTTAGAAGAAAAAAAAATCCTTTTTCTTTTCCCTTTTTTTCCTTTTTCAATCTCTCAATCCACTATTTCTGAAGTTTACATATTACAAAGGAGAGGTCCCATGAGACCTTATGACAAAAAAAAAAAGTGCAACACAAAAAACTAATTGGCTCCTGCAAAACAAATGTTAGCACAGACCCACAGAAGCTAATCACATGGACGAAGTCATTAATCCAAACATCCCGCGATGCTCAATACGAGGATTTAAGGATTATCATAGAACATGGAATCACCAAAATAGACAGAGCATATTAGAGAATGACAAAACAGATTCGGAGAAAGTTTCAAAACCATGGCTAACAAGGGGTGCCATATCCGCCCTTTCACAACTCAGAACTCACACATCACCCAAACAAACCATTTGTAACCAAAACACATAAACGCAAACTGTTGTAAACCCAAACAAGAAAACATACTGTCATAAACACAAACACAAATACAGGTAAGAGCCTTGACAGTGGATGTTGAAATACGGAACCAACTCATCACCAGTAAATAGAGCTTTCGCAGAAGAACAGAAACCGAGAATATCAAGCGTTGAAAATTCTCAACTTAAATTTATTTTGACGGGGCATTCCAAACAAACAACTTCAAGCAATAACAAAACCCAGAAGAACCCAAAGTTGGGACAGACACAGCACAAACAAATAACAGCAGAGCAAATAACAACACTACGTATTTTGTTATAATTTGAACAAAATAACGGCAAGCAATGAATTCAAACGAGAATCATAAGAGGAGAAGCCGCACCCCCTTTCTTCCATAACAAACAAAAACACCAACTGTGAACTGTCTTTAAGCATCGAACAACAGAAGGCAATTTTCAGAAAATTCTACTAACCACGTTTCATCAACTTCATGTATCCGACCTCCTTCTTCAAGTCTCCTTGGGATACTGGTGAGTAATCGAGATCCTTGATCAGCCGGAAGGACTTCTGCTTCTTGTACCTCGGTCGGTCACTGAGACGATGGAAAACAACTATTGCTCTCAACTCCTCCTCCTTCTTTTCCCCTTTCGTTCGGGTTTGGAGGCTTGGGCGAGAGAGCTGTTTGGGGAGGAGGTTCGGCTTGGTGTGTCTTTTTTTGGACTGGAGATGAAGGGGAAGGAGTTGAAGAAGAAAGGGGTTTTTGGGTTTGTGTGTGATGGAGGAAGGGGATGGTGAGGCTTCGGTGTTTTTTTGTGTGGCTCGGACTGGATTGGATTGGGAAAGAAGGTTGATGGTGGAGAGGGCTTTCTCTGAGATTCGTGGGGGCCTGCCCCCCGGTTCGCGTGCGTAGCCAGCCTTCCCAGAGATTGGCTCGGCTGAGGAAGGGAGAGATGAGAGGAGGGGTTGAATTGGCGTGGTGGTTTCGGTTTTCACTGGTTCGAAGGAGAGAGGGGGATGAGGATAATAAGGCCGTTGACTGTTGGGCTGGCTGTTCCCGCTGGTGTGGCAAGTAGGGCGGCGGAGGAGTTTTTGTTTTTTTTTTTTTTTTTTTTTTTTTTTTTTTGCGCGTGGTGGTTCAGGGGCAATGACTGGGTGAGAGAGGGAGCCGGCGAGTAAGAATAATCGAGGAGAGTGAGCTGGAAGGATGTGGATGAAGTTTTTTTTTTTTTGTTTTTATTTATGTTAAGCCAATCATCAATCACCACGGAGGAGAGAGAGGAAAATAGAAGGGAAAGGACAACGGGTAAGTAGCATTGTAGAACGGACCTGATCATTCGTGGAATGTGCGGATTGCACTCTTAACGGATCAGTAATTATTTAATTTGATTCGGTAGGTCGATTCAATTATATTTATTTATTTATTTAAAAGAAATATTATAAATTAATTTTTATTGATTTTTTTTAAATTTTTAAATTTAAAATCATATTTAAAGTTTTATATTTTATATTTAAATTTTAAATTTAGTAGATTTAAACTATAGATACTAATATATTAAATAGAATAATTTTTAAAAAATATATTTTTTTTAAAAAAATAAAAAGCCGATACGCGGACTGGTCTGTGTCTGCATTGATCGGGCGTAAATGAACTATTTAGGCCTGTAATTAAAATGAACTAAAATTTTCCTTGTTCAGTTTGCATGATCCGCGGACCGATCGTCCATTTTACAGCCATGCAAGTAGGATTTTGATGCTCTTTAAAGATTAGTGTTGGGGAACAGGTTAAAAAATGACTATCTGCATATCAGAATTCTTCACATATAAAGATAATTTAAAGTGTAATGTTAGAGTTGTTCTAACGTGACAACAATGAAATGTGAAAATTATATTTTTGGACTTGAGATATTGCCATGAGTGGTCATACATCTTATTTTATTTTATTTTTTTGAAAAATGATTCTCTTTTTTTGTCACGCCTATATGATACTTTTTCAATAGTATTTTTTATTTAATTTTTTTTTGGAAAAAGTTAGTCATAGTGAGAAATATATGCAATATCAAAATACTCAAGGAAAATAAATGATTATGAAAATAATGTGCATTGGTCAAACACTTTCCGATTAAGAGTTTGAACGAAGGTTACAAAGCTGTGGAAAATCATTGACTTGTTATTACTATCAACTGGCGCTATTGTTATTGTCATCTATCGCATAAAAGAACAAGTGAGTAGGTGTCACGCCTATAATTTTTGACCCGCAGAAACCGATTAGTGAATCCCCATGCCCACACCCAAATGGACAAAAAGTTAATGATAACATCAAGAAAGGGACCTTATCACCTGGTGTCATCCCTAATCCATATAACACATATAACACATAAATACAGAAATTTCATTTCAATCCACAATATAAACACACATACATACATGTCTTTCCCTCATGGGGTTACATCATAATTTAATAATTCAATAAAACAAACAAGTGCACACACAAAACCTTTACCTTTGGTAAACCTCCTATCTCCTGTAAGTATCTGAAACAAACAAACACAAACACAACAGAAGGGGTGAGCAACCACAGTTCAGTAGGGATCATGTCTACCCAATCCATCCCAACTCATTCTCTATTAATATGTAAAGTATATGCGTGTGCTCGTATCATTTCACATGTATATCACCAACTCAATCATATATTCACACATTAAAATATAAAACAAACCTCATAGGTAATCTCACACATTGCCTCTCAGGCACCGTATTGCTCCTCAGGCACAATCTTACCCCTCGGGCACAACGTTGCCTCTCAGGCATAGTATTACCTCTCAACAACATTAGCCTCTTAGGCTCTAAACAAATATTGCCTCTTAAGCCCTTAACAGTAGCCTCTCAAGCTTATCAAAACACTTTGGTCAATCAAATGGTCAATTGAAATGATCGATTGACATTTCAGTCGACTAGCTAGTATAAAAACTGTCATGGTCGGTTAAAATTTTAGTTGACCAACCAATTCAACACTGTCATGGTCAATCAAAATTTCAGTCAACTACGCCGCTATACAATTCGGGAATTCACCATTTTCGACGAAAATTCACATGGTTAAGCTCCCAAATCACTCAAACTCATACACAAGCACTTCATATCATGTCTTAACCTCAATTTCATTACTTTATAAGCATTAAAACACCACAAATACGAAATTTTATGAATTTCCACACTTAGCGTTTATATATCAAATCCCATGAATTTGGGGTTAATTGCTATGTTTTAGCTACTTTAACAAGCATAATCAACAACATGTGAGTAAGAAGAATGAATCCCTACCTTGAATTTGGTTTATTTGAGTTTGGATCGTCCAATCCCCTTTGAAATTGCTTGGTTACTCCTCTTCAAACACATTCCCTCTTTTTCTCTCTTCACATACACACTCTCTTTCTCTCTCTTCATTTACATGCACCACACAACAACAAAAATAGGGTTTCTCTCTTATTTTTCTCTATTTATATTTTTCACAATTAATTCCTTAAAATATCAAAATTACTCTCACAGGGCCCTGGCTCCAAATCGAGCTCAATTACTGTTAAAATGCTCCGTTTGACGAATACATTCTCATCTAAATATTTTCATCCATCGATATACATTTCATCACATGGCTAATTCCAGAACCTCAAATATGGGTCATTACAATAGGGGCGTAGCTCTTCAGGAGTAAGGAACTAAGGATCAAATGTGAAATGGCTTTTTATGACTAACTTGGTTTCCTTGAAGGTAAGGTTAAATGTTGTTTTGAAGTTTATAAATAATTTTGAAGGAATTTGATATTCAAATTGACGTATAATTTGAAATATAATTTTTTTAGCCTATTAAATTTAAGTTACTTAGAACATTGATAGTAGAATAGACAAATATTTTAATAAATATGTATACATGAAATAATATTAACTATAAATTTCTAGTTAAATTTGTGACTGATATTGCTTCATGTATATAAATTTATTAAAACATTTGATTATTTGGCTGTGAGTGCTATTGGGACATTTTTGACCGATTAAATAGTCTAAATAGTTACAAACATTTCTTCTTTTTTTTTTCTAATTTGTTGCCCATGTTATTTGAAATTGTAAAGAAATAAATTATTAAATTTTAAAGACTATTGTTTAACTAAGTTTTAAATAAATAATACAGAATGCCGTGTGAATGCTCTGCGCTGAATGGTCAGTGCCTAGAGTTTGACTGAACTATAAATATAGGTTAATTATAGTCCAGAAAAATAGAAGGGGAAAAAAAGGCCAAGGCAAAGGCATCCCTCTGCCCAAGAGTCAAGACCGGCCCCAAATTAGAACATAGCGATAGATCGTGACGGTCACATGGTAGCGCGCGCTGGAATCACGCGGAAGGGGCTATATAGCGTTACCGAAGCTGGTAGAGTTCTTTCAATTTTTTTTTTTAAATTTTAAAAACAATTAACTTTTAAATAAAAATTATATTGTATTAAATTATCTAAACTTTAAAATTTAAACATTAAAAATAAAAACTTAAATATGAATGGTCAGTATTTATCCTTTTCAGACAGATAATTTTTTAATGATTTGTACTAAAAGAAAAAATAAAAAATTGTAATTTCAAAAAATAAAAATAAAAAAGTTATAGCAAATAATATATTATTTATTTTTTCAAATAATATAAATATTATGCTCTTAGACATTTTTTAACCCGAAATTAGTAATATTTACGGCAATAAACCGAACTGCAAACTACAATGATCATTTACGTATTAAATTTTACTTCAATATTTATTTATTTTTTTGTATACGAATGCATGCGACTTAGGCCAAAGGCTCTTCTATTTCCGAGCAGCACCCACAATAAGTTTTAACTGATAATAACTTCGCGAGCTTGTATCAGTTTGGATCAAAGAAGGACTTGTACTAATTACCTATTCAGATGGGGCTCCATTTCTTCAATCCAGTTCAATAGCATATATACACATATACAGCCAAATTCAAAATTTACCACCATACCCAAAACCAATTCACAGAAACAAATTATTATATTATATTACAAATCTGTTGTAAACTCGCATCCGCAGCTCTCGATGATTTAGGTTCCGATTACTCCTTATAGACCAGCAAACAGGGGAGGGGGCCACCCCCAAATGTAGTTGTTCTGCATATAGCGCCACATCACAGCATAGGATTGTGGGTGTCAAGTACACATGACGGTTGATTTCACACATCGGAGAGAGAATCTGAGTTGTACCCGGTACTGGGATTGAGGCTCTCCGACCCAGACTTACCCGAAAACGCAGACGATGCTGATCTTACAAGTTTCTTGATTATATTGATCTTGATCTGCCCTCTCCTTGGCGGAATCCTGACCTTCGTCGACTGTATATCATACCCGCGTGTGGTAGCTGCTGCTGCGCTTATTTCATTCTGCAGGTAACTGTGACGTTCCATTTTTAAGGGAGTCTAAGTAGGGAACACAATATATAAGTAAGAACAGAGGACAGAAAAACAGAAAATGTATGGGAGAGAGAGAGAGAGATAGAGTGAGAGAGAGTTGGGAGACAACGAAAATCAGATGGTGGGTGGGTTTGAGATTCACAATTGATTGGAGTATTTATAAAAACATTATAGTATGGAGCGGTTGTAACTGGGGACTATGCGTCCTGCTTGCCCAACAAGACTGAATAGCAGTCTCAGTTCCTTCTCCAGCACGGCTACACAATTGGTCAATTTTGTCTTGGCCAGCACGGCTACACTTGTGTACATGCCACCCATTTGACTCTGCTCATTTAATTAAGCACGTGATTCCTTTCATTCATTTTTTTTATTATTTCAATAGGATTCATATTCGATGCAAACTATTATTAAATTTGTATTCGATAATGGTTTATATTTATATTAGATATTTCTTTTCCTTTTAGGTAAAATTATTAAATAAAAATTTATTATGAAATACATATAGTAATATTTTAGTATTACGTGAAATTTAAATCCATTTTCCTCTTATTTTGATGTACTTTTATAATTGTTTGGCTAATAATAACGACTCTAATAATAATATGTATTTTTTTTGAAGATTTGTTTGGATGTGAAGATTAATTTTTGATCCTCAACTCCAACAATTATTTTCATTTTAACTTTATTTTTATATATAATAATAATAATAAAACAATTAATGACGAAGGAGAGAGGATAAATAATAGAAAAAAAAATATAATATTATATGAAAAGTGAATAGTAACTTTTCATTTTTTGAACAATAACTATAGTAAATTTCATTTGTAAATAGTGAGATAGAATGTTTGTTCTAGTAAAATTTTTATGTTTAACTCTTATAAAACTTATTAGAGTTGCTCTGATTACGAAACTTTTTCTTATAAGCATTTCATGTAAGTCCCGTACAAAAACTATTAATATAGACCATGTGATTGGATTATAACATTACTAATATGAAGCAAGTCTCAATTATTGCAAGGAACTTACCCTTTGCTTAGTTAAGAATGAAAAAGCGATAGAAAACAAGTGGAATGGAAAATAGATAGAAAGAAAAATGGTATAAAATTTGTTGTCCATGTAGTGGTTGGTTTATATAAAAAAGAGGTAAAAAAACATATAAAATATAATTTTCTATCATCGTTGAACCATCTATAACCCATGCCTCAAAATGTGTATTCATTGTCAGCCAATGAATCCGCCATGGACATGTATTTTCTAAGTGAACAACAACAGATTTGAGAAGAGTAGCGAAAAATATTGTTTTTTTCCATAACTTTTCGTGGTGTTTTGGTTGGGAAAATTGCACAAATATCAATAACATGTGTTCCATATTTCTTGCATATTTGTTGTATTAGCGAATTAATGAAAAATCAGTCTTTTGTCACTTTTCACTCTCTTTTTATATTTTTCTGTATCTACCAAGTAAAGATGTAATGTACCTAACACTACTTTTAAAATTATATATAGTATACAATCAAATGACTGAAGCATCTCAATAAAAAATTATTTTCAAATAGTTTAATTATAATCAGTAAAAATATTCATTCTTTTATAGCTGTTATATGATTAGTTCATAAAAAAAAGATTAAAAATAATATTAATTAATTATTAATTATTTAAATTGGTATCATATAGGAATGCAATAAAATTATTTCAGATTACTATTAGAAACTACTTTATCCTCCATGCAATTAAATAATACTTTGAAGGGGTGTTTAGTAAGTATTTTTAATTTTATGTTTTAGTTTCATGACTTTAAATCTTATGAGATTTTAATATAGATTTTACAATATATGTGTATATAATAAATAATGAAAAATTTTACCAGGAAAATCAATTTTGTCAAAAGGTGTATTTTATTATTTATTTATTTTTTTTTGAAATAAATTTCTCAAAAAATAATTAAAAAAGAAAATACAATGGCCATACCATCACAGAGAACAATTTTTTTTAATTGAATCTCACACAAATATTGAATTTGAATTTCAAAACATAAAAATATTTTAAAGATATTTTCAAAAATAACCATCAGACTATTTTACTTTTCAAACCACAACTTGAATCCCGTTTGTGAAACACTTTACCAGGAAAAGAAAAAAAACACACACACTAGTGGGTTTTATTCAAATCATGAAATTGTGTTTTCAATTGGGCAACCAAGCAGTCATTAAGAACATGTTTGATACACCTAATTGGGCATATTATTTTTTTTAAATGATGAGCCCGGTGTGAATTCATCTTAAATTAATGATAATATAAATTACAAATATTAGATTTCACAGTAATTTTTAAAAACTGTTTCTAAACATTTTTTTTAATATTTTTAAATAAAAAATTAATTCTGAGAGATTAAAATATTTTATTATTTTTTATTTATTTTATGACTTCGGTCCACTCAATATTTTTAAAAAAAATTTATTAAAATTTTTAAAAAATATACTCTTTTTAAAATTTATTTTATCTCACACTAAATAAAATTTATTTTTAAATTACAATTCATTACAAATACAAAACAAAATACATGAACTAAAATTAATACTAAATAGCGCACCTTGTTTGAATTAATTTTTGAGGAAAATATTAAAATTAATAATATTATAAAAGCACATGGCTTGCGTCCCCATTGTGACACCAAGTGACGTGACATGCACCACATCACCCACTTTTGAAAAAACGATAAATAAAAATAATAATAACCGCATGGTATGGCTTGCTCTACATCATGCCATATGCAGATGGTGCACTATCCTTGATCTTTTAAAATATGGACTTCAATCTACCTCATTATTTGATGGTGGTTTTCCAAAAAAAAAAAAAAAAAAAAGTTTGGATTGTATTTCTTCCCCGCTTGAAATATTTGGTCTATATATGTACGCTATATTGCATAAACTAATTTCTTGAATATAATGTAATCATTAAAACTTTATATTAATTAATTATTAAATTTAAGCGTAGTTTTGTTTTGTTAATTGAATTATATGAAGTAAAAAGAAATGATTTGACCAATCTAACTCACCTAATGTTATTTTATTGTATACGCTGTTTAACTCTTGATTTGACTAATTAACCTGTATTTTTTTCTTTTTTTTTCAATCCATACTTAAATTGAATTGAGTTTTATGAGAGTGTTTTTGTTCAGCTGCCTGAGTCAAATTGATTGGGGTTTAGTAAAAAATCACCTTATCTCTTCACTCTAAAACTCTTACACAGATCCATAGTTTTCGAGTAAATATATTTGTTCCAATAAAGAGTTTTTTTTTAGTCTGAGCCGAATAAAAAGATTACTCTAATCCAAACCATAAAATAAATTTAATTTAAATTTGATAAGTTTTTTAAAATATGATAAGGTTATTTGATAAATTATAAAAATGAATAAATAGTTTAAGTATCTAAAAATTCTATATACACGCACAGTTCTTTTGTTTAAAAAGAGCTAACATTGAAAACTTTGTCATGCGCTAACATTCCAACACAACATTTGTCGAAAGCATAAGAGAATGTTTGATCGTATAATATTTTTTTCGAAAATATATTTTTTTAAGAGATTGTTTGATCGTATAATATTATTTTTGAAAATATTTTTTTTTAAAATAAAATTATTTATGTGCGATAATTTTATAATTTTTAAAAATAATAATATTTAAAAAAATAATTGGCGTGCAGTTATCCCACGGTACTAATTCTATCTTTTATGTGATTTGATAGCACCCCAGTCCCCCAACCAATCAATAACACGCATCATATGCTGTCAGCTGTCAACGTAAAAGGTTTGTCGGAGTCTTGGCCTCACTCACGTGGAATTTAACTCATGCGTGAAGAGGAAGCCAACCAAGGCAAGGCAACGCATTTACGTATATATTTAATAAAATATAATAGTGTATATGTATGATTAATTATGTAATTTAAAAAATATTTTGTACCTAGTGTATTTTATTTTTATAAATATATTATTATTTAATATATATATATATTTTATAATAGTATTTTTAAATAATTATTATTAAATAACTTTTAATTACATTTATTGTATTTTTTAAATATAAGAAAATTAATATTGCAAGTAAAAAATAATATAAATAAATACTTAATGCGAAACATTACAAGGAAATATGGGAAATTTCGAGGGAAGTCATACTTACTCACAATTAATTCAGTTTAGGAAATATGGGAAATTTTGAGGAAAGTTCTAATTAAGGTTTATGGTATGTTTTGAATGGGTAAATATTATTATCAACCTACAGTTAATTAATATATCTCTAATACTCAGAAATAATCTAATTTAATAATTAATTAGGTTTTAATTTTGATTTTAAATATCTTCTAGGAAACAATCTATTTTTGAGTGACAATAGTTCGTTCTTCGTATTGTATCCATTCCTCTATTATTTTCTACATGTTTGCCACTTATTTATAGATTCCTATTCTGCGCCTCTAACTTGAAAAAACAAAATACATTCCCATTGATTATGAGAGTCCAGACACCATGGGTGTACATTTACTCGCCTCAACCCTGTTCTACTTGTTCCATTTAATTCGAACCTATTCATTAATCGTAAATAAAAATTATACAAATGAATAGGTTGGTTGAAAATTTTATTTTATGATGAGTTGGGTAGATTGACAGATAGGAATGCTCAAACCCATTAATTATTTGATCGCCATACTCCATTATGAAAATAGAATAGTAAACCTTATCATATATCTATTTGACATTAGTTAATTAACGTCTCTTGTTATGAAAGGTGATAGTTATGCATCATGACACTTATGGTTGTGAGTTTGTGATATTATGATTTTTAAATCTCGTAATTTTCATTATTTGTAATTATAAATACTTAATGAATATAATAATATATTTTTTGATTAGAATTATTTAATATTTTATATGTTTAATTTTGTTAGTGTATGTTATTTAATTATATACTGATAAATGACGGATAATACTTGCTTGACCCGTCATACTCACCGATTATTGAAAATGATGGGTCTTTTGAAAGTTAAAAAAATTAGTTACTCGTTAATGATAGATAAATTAATGATTTAGCCTTTTATTCGAGCTCACCCGACTCATGCACACCCTTAACCATGACCATGATTGGAGAGTAAAACCTCAAAGATGATTAATGATTATAATATTATGGCGAACAAACAATGGTGCATAGTTAAAGCTAGTAATGACACCGAACATTTTGATTTTGATTGGATTAACTAAACTAAGGCCCTTGGTTGCCCAACTTAACTCCATTTCATTCAAATATGCTAGTTTCCTTTGGGCTTGGTCTTAGAAGGGTAAAAGTGTACCTAGATAAGCTAGTTCGAATTATTTTAGTACTACATTAATTTTCAAGTTATATGACTACAGAAAAATTAGTTATATCAATCCGTTCACGATGTAATAGTTAAAAAATGACAAAACAATTTGCAAGTTACCTTAATTTTAAAATATATGGACGTATTTATAGTACAAGTTTTAATCCTGTATTATATATTTATTGGAGTTTATATAAATTTTAAATTTAAAAATAATTATTATTTGATAGGAAAAAATATTTTAAAAAATATGATACTGTGATAAGCCCATCGTAAACCTATTATAATTTAATAAAAAAATTAATTTAAAAACTCTTTTAAAAAACTATAGACTTCTGTGTTTAATTACCAAATTACATGTGTTTGAATGTAAAAAACACACACACATATATATATTGATAATTGTTTCCTATTTTCTATTCAAAAAACAAGTGGTTTTTGAATCACATAAAACGAAAACAAAAAATACATGTTTTTATTTTACAAAATCGAACTCATTCTCATGCACTCATCATCGTCGAAGAGAAACTGACATCCCCGCAGCAATCAACCTCCTTTGGTAGCAACCAACCTCTCTTGGCAATGGCGGACCTCCTTCGGCAGCATCAAATCCTTCCTCGATAGGATTTGATCGTTCCCTAGCTACCAATCTTGCCTCAATCTGTACGATTTAAGTGTTAGGATCGGGCCAAATTGCAGGTCTGCCCACATGCCACAATACTGTCCGCTTTGGGCTTGTCACATCGGCCCCGCACGGCTTTAAAACGCGTTGTTACATTTCTAGGCTTGCTCCATCTTATAAATCCCTTGGCCTTCCCCAAATCTTTCCATGTGGGACAACACTTCCCAACAATCTCTCCCTTTGTCACACATCGAACCACATCATAGGACACACCTATGGATTTGAGCTGCCACCATGTGGGACCGTCATAGAATTTTCCTTATAGCTATCCCTCAATCATGAAATACCTTCTTGATTACACCATGCCGAGAAGACTTTCGATATCATGAAATACCTTTTCGGGAAACAACCAGGCTTTGATACCACTTGTTAGGATTGGGTCAAGGTGCAAGCCCGCTCGCATGTCATAATATTGTCCGCTTTAGGCTCGCCACATCGGCCTGCACGACTTTAAAATGCGTTGTGACATTTCTAGACTTGCTCCATCTTATAAACCCCTTGGCCTTCCCCAAATCTTTCCATGTGGGATAATACTTCCCAACATTAAGAGCATAATATAAATAAATTTTCAAACAACACAAATGTCATGGAATTAAACTTACGATTTCTTAACCACACAATACTTAGTCACTTAGTGAAATTTCATAAACTAAGTAAGCCTTAAACAACTTTAAAGAGTCGAACGACTTAAAAGTCATAGAATACTATTGCTGCAAGCCTCTCCCCCGCTTGCAGCTCAATCCACAATCAAAAATCGTTAGGGAGAGAGAGAGTTTTTTTTTAATAAAAAAAATTATTTAATAAATCTTAACTAAAAATATTTTAATAATTATTTATTTATTTTTACATATCAAACGCGCAGAAAAAAATAAAAAAATATTTTATTTTTTATGTCAATTTTATTACTCTAAATTTCATTCACACTTATGAAACGAACTATTATATTAAAACAAATATCACTGCCCTCGGCAGCAAACACCACTCCACCGCGCCGCAACTGCTCACCGAATCTCTCTGTTTGATTTGAGAGAGAGAGAGAGAGTCTAAAGGTGTGTACATATGGACGAAAATGTCTGGACAACCACCACATTTTTTTTTTCACGTTCCACATTTGGAATGACGAAGTGATATCCGACAATGGCAAGATGTATTTGGACAAAACATTAAAGCAATTATTCCGACGATCTCCCAGAACAATCTTATCATATCCCACATTTAATTCAGCTAAAAATATTTTTTGAATATAAAATTTAAAAACATAAAATAAAATACAACACCAAACATACTTAGGTTCAGAAAAAACAAAAAAAACTCACAGGAAACATACATCAATAACATCAAATGCAAAATATAAAAAATAACTTAAAACCGACATCTAATCCAAAACGATGCAAAAAAAAAAAAAAACACATGAGTTCCTCAAAAGCGTGCTCACGTTGTCAAAAGTCTAACATTACACTCACACAATAAAAGCCAAATAACTAAAAAATAATTTTTAAAAATAATTACTAAACATACCGGTTTTAAAAATAAAAATATAAAATTAAATAATTTTAAATTTATCTAAACTCACCGTCTAAAATGGATCGCCCAATTCATGCGTCCCAAACGCAGCCTCAGCACCCACTTTCCATTTTCCATTTTTTGACAAGCGAGTTACGGCCACAATAGTGTCTACACCTTCAAGATGAGATGAGAGGTACCACCGCCCTACACATATCTAAAGGAGAGTAGGATACATGTGGAAAGATTGTCCCAATTCAATTCCCGGATATACAAAAAAAAAATCCAACTGATGTCTAGGGACGTACAACTGGGGAAAAAATTTCTGAAGTGATATTTAGTTTATTGAAATTCAAGTTGGCTATTACAATTGCAGGGCACCCTCGGATGGGGATGCCACAATCAAGGGAGAAAACACACATCTCAATGCTTCATCAGCCGCTCTGTAATCAACATCAGAATCTCCTTTCGCATCTCCGTGACGGCAGCCGGAGTTACTTGCTCTCTCAAATGAGGAAACCACAAAGCACCAGTACCTTCAGAACTGCTGCTTACATACCAGCTGCATATGGCTCTGGCACTGGCCACAACATATAAGCCACAATCATAACTGTTCACTTGCTGCGGTGAATGAGGGTAGTCCAAGAAGCTGTAACTGCAGGATGTTGTGCTAGTGATGTCCATGAATTGAACAACGGCATTGTAAAGCCTTTTGGCATGCTGCCTGTTACTTCCACCATAGCTGTCGTGGTGCACAAATCCATTGCTACTTCTCTCAAACACGAGCAAGCTCCAATGAGATCCACCTTCAGCTCGAGTCAGGTCATCATTGTCATTCACAGGAAAGAAGACTAGCTTCTTCACCGGTAGATTGAGGGGTTCAACAAAATCTTTGATGCTCTCATTATCTTGGGAGTTTGTTATCCAGAAAGAGATTGAAGGTGGGACCAGGAGGATGTCATCAGAAGGATTATGTGAGCTTAGATAGCTGAAATAGAATTCAATGATGCGATCATTCAAAAAATATGGGCCTGATAAGATTCTTAAGTCGGATTGTCTGAGAACAACATCATTGTAGCTGAGAACCTTTTCATCAGCACAGGATTTCTTCATATCGACGTAGTACCAACTACCAATAAAATGCACTGTCATTTACAAAGTGGTAAAAGGTAGTTAGTAGCTCCCTTATCCTTTGGATTGGTATGTACTTACAAAGCTTAAAAATCAACGGAGAGAAATTCCCAAAGTTTAAAAGCAGACAGTTGTCATAACTGTTGTATTTCTTAGTCGTTTGTATTTAAGAACTAAATAACCGTCACAAAGTCACAATACAACCAGAATCCAAGCCACCCAAACCAAAGCCGCGACAGAGCTAATCACGAGTTTTACACCCATTTTTCCATTTCATACTTCTTGCAACCATATCACCTCGCATTAAAGAAGAGAGAAGCCAATGATATTTCTCGCTAGACCATCAAAGAGCGTGTTGAAATGGATGAAAGCCTCTGATATATCCAACCAGATCATCATAGAGCACATTGAAATGGACCTAAGCCTATGATATTTCTTAGTAGATCATCCACATACACAACAATTGAAATGGACGAAAGCCTATGATATTTCTTACTAGATGAACTTAGAACATAAAGGAATTGCACTCAAACAAAGCATAGTCGGAATTCTACTTCAAAAAATGAATCCACACCCAAACATCATTGAAACTTTTTACCATGTCATGGTCAGCAACCAAAAAAAAAAAAGAGGAACTGGGATCCAAAGAACCACAATCTCTTGTCAAATCTGGAGAGTATGGATACTTCTAGCGACAGACAACTAGCTTTAACGCTGGTAATATATCTAAAATTTTACAAATAGCCTAGAGAGAAAATAACATTGTACCCAACATTGTTACTCAACCAACTAATATGGGAAATTTACAACTTGAAATAACCAAGAATGATCGCGCCAATGAAACGTTGAGAACTGAGATTACCAATTTATCGAAAATTAAACATGTATAACACAACACCTCAAGGTTAAAGGTCCATTGAAATACTGGAAAACAATAAAAAGTAAATACTGAAAATTAAGCATGTATAACACGACACCTAAAGGCTAAAAGTCCATTGAAATACTGGAAAACAATCGTGAAAATAAATACACTGCTTGGTTGAATAGGACCCAAAAATACCCATCTCTACAAACAAATAAAAATCACAAACGTGATTGAATTTCCTCAGTATGGCCCTTAAACAACGCGGACTGGTTAAATTCAAAGAAGAAAAACACAACTCTCCTCGGAGAAGAGAACAGAAAGTGAGCGTACCCCCTAATAATCGAATCGAATCGCTGTGGAGCTCGGGATGCTGATGATTCTCGGTCCACCGGTGCGGGCGAGGGAGGTGGATGCGGCGAGTGAGCGGGGCCACTGGGGCTTCGAAATGGGACGAGAAATAATTGTCAGGTCAGGTCGGGTCGGGTCGTGCTGCTGAAACAGGGCTTCTTAATTCTTATGCTTGTTAGGAAGGCACACGCCCGTGGGCGCAGTGCTGAATGGGCCTGCCCTCGTGCTGATATGGCCCATGCGACCTCCATCCAAGTTAGAGCCCGGAGATGGGGCGGCGGAGGCGAGTCAAGTGCCTTGATTTTGTTTGGACATGGAGCGGGGGAAGCGTGCGTGTAGAGTCTACTCTCTTAAAATGGGCCTGCATAGCTTGCATAGGCCCATTCCACAATCTCCATGCCTCTATCTTTGAGATTGACATCACCATAAGAGTTCAAATCTTTTGCCGCAGAAAATTCATGCATAGTCGTGCAGTATACAAAAGCATTGCAAAACTACATAGTTTTGTAATTTTTTAAAAAATATTTCAAAACCCCCCCCCCCATCCATCCTCCATTTTTTTTTTTTTCTTTCTCCCCCCCCCCCCCCCCCCCCCCCCCCCCCCCCCCCATTTTTTTTTTTTTCCCCCCCCCCCCCCCCCCCCCCCCCCCCCCCCCCCCCCCCCCCCCCCCCCCCCCCATTCCCCCCCCCCCACCCCCCCCCCTTTCCCCTCCCCCCCCCCCCCCCAATATAAGAATAGCATAATTTTAGTGTATTGCATATCAAAACAGTATTGTTTTGATACATTGTATCCTATATTTACCGTAGAATATCCCAATTCTCTGGATAGAATTTAAGAACAAATAAATGGGTCGTCTTTAAAAATAATTGGCAAACAGTATAATGGGAATAATATCAACCGAGTGATATATCTTTTCATATCTTTTCACTTGATTAATATGAGTCAAATCTGTTCTAATAGGCTCCAAAGTTGGTTCCAGCATCATATACCCCTATTGATTAACGAACGGTTTTATTTTGTGATTTACATGATCTATATCTAAATTGCATGTTTTTTATAATATTATATCTCATTTAAACTGCTCCTGTAAGGTTTTGAATCCCTTACCTATTATGACTCCAGCTTCGTCAAATCTTATCTCATACTAGTCGAACTAGCTAATAGGGCAAATTGCATGATTTTAAAATGATGAAACTAATCATTAAAAAAAATCAAACATTACCTTAGAAAAAATAGTTAAAACCTAGCAAGATACGAAACAACGAGATGCATGTCAATAAAACTTAAAATAAAAGTGTAAAGCAAAAAGGAACAAAGAATTTTATGGGAGCCAAAAGGTATGTTGCACTTATAATTGGGGAGGTGGCTCTAGCATCACACATACAATAGGAATATTAAAAATTATCCCAGTATGTTTTATCAATTTTCTATTTCTTTTTATGTATTTTTTACAAAGAAGAATAATAGCTGCAAACTCTATGCCTTAACCATAATTAAGGTGAAAAGGGAATGTGTGTGTGTGTATATCCCTAATATTTTAAATTTTTATTTAATTATAATAACCATCAAATATTCATTTATTTAAAATCAGTCCTTTAATTACATGTAGCTCATTAATTGTGTATATTTCTTTTAATTGCCTAGACCACTTTAGAACTATTTGAACACAAAAAAACTAATTTAACAATAACTTATTTTTATGCGCTATCATACAAGTTATATTTTACTTGAGTAAATAAAAAATCATGTATTTTTAATGATTTTGACGTGTTCTTGTCCTACTAATCACTCTAACGTAAGTAATTTAATTCCTACTTGTTGACCCATAACAAGGTTCATCATGAGAGATTCTTACATAGTTTTGACTTTTACCTTTTATAGTTGTCTTTGACACTAATCTATACAAAATTAATAGCCATGAATAAAATAATTAAGGGATTGCTTGGTACTTATTTTAATTTTTGTGTTTTGATTTTATGATTTTAATCTTTATTAAAATTGGAATTTGAATCATGAATTTTGAAAACAAAAAAAAAAAAACTGGTTAAATAGGCAAGAGAAAATGTGTTTCAAAAAAAGTATATTTATTAAAACCTTATTTCACAACAATTGATAAAAAAAATAGAATATGATAGGCTTGGATAATAAAGTAGAGGAAAGCAAAGATTTTTTTGAAAACAATAAATTGGGTCCCACATAAAAATAAAATTGAATTTTAAAATATAAGACAATCATATTTTAAAATAGTTAAAACTTGTTTTCAAAAATAGCTACTTTGATCATAAAACATGTGTACCAAACACATTTTGTTACCCGGATTATATTTTTCAAACCATAATTATATTTTGGAACTATTTAACCAAATAGGCCTTAAGTATACATCTCATTTATGATATTAATGATTGTTGATGATTATACCACTTATGGCCTTTGCATGTTTGGATCACTTGTATGATGATTATGGAAGTTGTGGTGGGATGAAGCATGACTCTAGTGATGGATGATTGACATTTCTTTATGCCAAAGGAGGCACTTATGGCCTAAATGATAGAGGATGGTTGTAATTGTTGTGGTGATATGGTAGGGTGGCAAAATGCCCATAATAATGGATAATTAAAAAGCATGATGATGTTTTATGAATTTGATTAATTTGATTATGTTGATGCTTGAACTAATCTCATGAAACATGACATAATAGGACATGGTGATATGATGTGACATGATGAAAAAAGAAATAACATGATATAGTTGCTTTAATACAGTAGGATATGACATGATATGACATGTTCATGTTGTTTGTTATGATCACTTTACTTGTTGAGCTGTGAATGGTGCGTGGGATAACATCCCTTGCTGATGTTTGTTTATTACATATATTTAAAGATGTGTTTTGTTAAACTATTGATGGGTTAGTAGTTTAAAGCACTATACTAACACAAATATACACATGACATGTAGGATTCTAGTTCTTAATTGGAATGTAGGAGTGGTGTGAAGTTGTAGGCCACTTACTGAATATTCATGCTCATCCCTATATTGTTAACATATTTTTCAGGTACCGACAAAGATTACCCAGAGTTTACCCTAAAATCTGAATACTAGTTATTCCTTATTTAATGTAATGATTTTATTTTATATTTTATAGTGACACGTGACAATTTAAATTGGTTTATCTATTCTTCAAATAAGTATGTGAAAGTTATACTTGATGGATAACATATTAATATTAAACAGCATTAATTTCCATTAGTATCATATCATTTGAGAATGTATAGATATATCCCTGTTGTGTAATCTACAAGTGATAAGTTTGTTTTGAGATATCACTCATTGTGTATTTTCGTTTAGATGGTAGTCACTAATTATTTGACTTTTCAAGTGTGGGCATAGGGGTGTAAAATAGGGTAGGCCGGCAACGAAGCGGGCCTAAATAGGCCAGCCCGTTTAGGTTTTCGTTTTAAACGGACTAGATAGAGTTTGGTCCGGCTCGGCCTGCAGAGATTAGTAGGGGCCCGCAAATTTTGTTTTATTTGTTTTATAAATATTTATATATGAAATCTAATTACTCAATTAAAATTATATAATATAATATACGCATTAAAATTTAAAGCATTTAGGAATAAAAAATAAAATAAAATTAAAATTAAAAAGCCTGTGGGCCAACCCGCATAGGCCGAGACTAAACAAATCACCCTGTTTAAGCCCGTGTTTTAAATGGATCGAGCCCTGATTGGCCGGGCCTGCTCCAAGCCTGCAAGCATGTGGGCCAGGCCCACAGGCTTGAGTTCATTCTACACCGCTATGTGAGCATAAAAGGTCACTTATCTGGTTCTATTATTATGAAATTTGCGGACAATGCAACTCCTAAGCCTTTTAAAGGAAATCTAATCACCTCTCTCTCTTTTTAGATCCTGCTTATGACCTGACAATGAAGTTATCATTGACATTTCCTCTCTTGGGCATAGCATAGAGAAAATTCTATTTGTTACATTAATGTAATTATTTTGTACAATTTTTCTTACACCACATTCATGATTGTGTATCAACTATTATTTTGCGGTAGTCATATCATAAATCAAACGAAGCAATTGAATAGGTTCTTGTATATTTAGACGTGATTCAAGCATAAAATGATTTAATATTAATGTTTATAATAATATTTTATATATTAAATCTTCAAAACATTTTAATAATTATTTTATATTTACTATTGAAATTATTGTATAAATAAAAATAGAATCTAAATATGTTTTTTATTTAATCTAAATATGTTTTCTAATATTATGAAATTTGTGAACAATGCAACTCCTAAGTTTTTTAAAGGAAATCTATTCACCTCCCTCTCTTTCTAGATCTTGCTTATGACCTAACAATGAAGTTCTATTACAATTTATACTCATTTATCATTGACATTTCCTCTATTGGGCATAGCATAGAGAAAATTCTATTTGTTACATTCATGGAATTATTTTGTACAATTTTTCTTACACCACATTCATGATTATGTATCAACTATTATTTTGTGGTAGTCACATCATAAATTAAACGAAGCAATTGAATAGGTTCTTGTATATTTAGACATGATTCAAGCATAAAATGATTTAATATTAATGTTTATAACAATATTTTATATATTAAATCTTCAAAACATTTTAATAATTATTTTATATTTACTATTGAAATTATTGTATAAATAAAAATAGAATCTAAATATGTTTTTTATTTAAACTAATAACACGATAATTATATTAAAATTTAAGTTTTATATATATAATAGTTATTATTATTATTATTATTAAGAGAGAGATGGATGGTGGGTGAACTATAAAACAAAGGAATACACAAATAAAACCAAATTTGTGTGATTTCATTAAATTATAAATATTCCAGCATATTTGGTGGCATTTCCGCCATTTTTTATAAAAACTGTCGGTGGTGTTTATTAACACATTTAATTATTTATAAAAAAATAAATATTTGTTGAACGCCACCGATATAACTAACCCATTCGCTGCAACGCCTTCACAGTCCACTACCTATCTCCACTTCCAGCAACCCCAAAGCAAAAAAATAGATCAACCCCACTTCCGGCGACCAACCCGTTTAGATCCGGCGACCAACCCGTTTAGATCCGGCAACCAACCTTCTTCGTCTCCTCCATCCCCTCCTCCTCCACCGTTCACAACCAACCTTCACGTTCGCATCAGACCCTACACTCTGCAGCCATCGATCGAGGACCCCTGCTCGACACTCGACCACCTACCTACGGGCCGGAGATCATTCTCGCCTCCAGAGGGAGATCTAAGGTACTTGATCTGACTTCTCTACAAATTTGACTTTCTTTTTAAATAGATTCAATGTGGAAGTGATATGACAAAATTAAAGTGGAGAAAGTTACTAAATTGGGGATGCTAAGAAAAAACAAACTTGGGGTAGAATAAAGAGTGGAGGATTTGCAGTGGTGGGTGTTGTTTCTTTATTATTGTATTTCAACCAAGTAAGTAATTGCGGGCATTTAAATTGGACATCACACCGCTAAATTGAAATTTAGAACAGTGGTTTAAGATGTTAATTTACGCGCCTAAAATATGTAACCAATCAACAACCCTAGTGTTTATATTTGATATTTCGTGAAAAAAAAAAGTCGTATAAATGGGCTAGAAAAAGCCAAACCGCAACGACTCTTCTCAAACAATATCTTCAATACGAGGGAAAAAGTGAAAGTCATATAACGAGGTTTATGTTGATGGAAATTAAGCTGGCCGGTTGTTAGAAGGCGTCTAGGATTATAGAATTATCTTAGGATGTAGTTTAAAATGTATATGTGATCACCATTGATATCGTCTGTTGGGTTGCGTTCTATTGGTACCCGAATGGATCAGGAAACAACATAGTTTTATAAGGTTCAACAAACGTAGATGCTACAACAATGAGTGCAATTAAATTCAATGAAATATACCAAACTTGCATGATACAGCCTATGATTTCTCAATATTATGATTGGTGTTTTCTAATTTAACATCAATTCTGTCGTTCTTGATTGGGATATTAGGCTGATAAAAAATGGTAGGTGGGACAAAAAACTAAAATTCCTGAATTAACATCGATGTTCATATTGAACATTGCTCATGCAAATTAAGTGTAGTTTTCTTTACTTTCCGAGTAAGTGTTTGAAATGTCATGCAAATTTGTGTTTTCATTTAGATTAAGCAATAGCTTATTGAGTTGTTCTTTATTGGGCTTTATTTGGGATAAAGACTTTTAAAAACTTTTTATTGAATTCCTGAATGAGATGTCTAGTTTTATAAATAAAGATTTTGGAGTTAGTGTTTTGATTAAATATAAAAGATTGTAGAATGCCTTGTTAAATGAGTTTTTTTTTAAAAAAATTATCATCATATTATGTCATCTTTTCTAAGTAATTAAAAGCCTTGGAGGTTCATTCAAGTCTTTTAAATACTATAACAAAAAGGAGAAATGGCGAAACTTTTTTTTTGAAGGTAACGACACTTCTAAAAAGTGTCGTAATAAATATACAATGATGACTCTTTTAAGAAAATGTCATTAAATGTTGAAATGTTAACGCCACTTTCTAATAAATGTCGTCTATTATAATTATTAGCGATACATTTTAAAAGTGTCGTCAATTATTGACAAATTATTTCTGCGCGAGCCTCCCATTTCTCTAGTTTTGGTCACACGCTCTGTTTCTAGGGCTGCCCGCGTAACACATTTTCATCCCTACACCCTTTTCCTCGTGCGCGCTTCATTTTCAGACGACATGGTTTCTCAACCCTAACACCTGCACCCACATCTCTAACACGAAATTCCTAACATCCACAACCGTCTCGTCTATTGGACATCTTGTCGCAATCTGACCGTCGATCCTCCCCACGTCATGCTCGAAGCCGTCGATCCTTCCCTTGTCGCGTTGGAAGCTGTCACTCAACATCCGGCCGTCAATCTCCCCACGTCACGCTAGAAGCCATCGATCCTCCCCTCCTTGTGTAGCAAGCTATCGCTCAATATCCAGTTGTTGATCCTCCCCTCGTCGCGCCAAAAGCCATTGATCCTCTCCTCTTCGCGTCACAAGCTGTCGCTCAACATCCGACTGTTAATCCTACCCACGTCATGCTAGAAGCCATTGATCCTTCCCAAGCCATCGCTTAACATCTTGTCCTTGAGGGTTCTTAAAATCCCATCTCGTGAAATGGCGACACTTTTTAAGTGTCCTTATAATATCAAATGATGATACTTTTTAGTATGTCATTATAATATCAAATGATGACACTTTAAAAGTGTCAGTCATTTACTGTTTTTGTTGTAGGGAAAGAGTAAAACTTTTTGAATAACTAGCTTAATGATTTAAGATTATTGGATAACAAGCTCATTAACTATGACGCTTGAGTGTGTCCTGACTTGCTTTCTTGCCGAATAATGATGTTATTAATTGATAGTTAAATAACGGTTTGGGACTCAAGTATTCATGGATTGTGTTCTGATAGTTATTAATTTTCCAGTATTTAAGGTTTTTTTATTTTTTAGAAATATGATAAGTTGTGAAACTTTTTATCCTAAAACTCAATCTGTTAAGTGCTCTTTTACATTTATTTAGTATTTTACTCTTTAATCCTAAAGTTAGTTCAACAGAATTTTAAAACATAAATTATCTGTGTTCTAATAATTATCATTGATGTACTGAATCCGTTAATGAATGTCCATCATTCTGCAGATACATGAGGCTAAGAGATATCCTAGTTGCGTGATTCCTATGCTAGTTATATATATATATATATATATAGGGAGTAAATATCAGTTTTAAAATCCGACACAAAACTTGAATCGCATTAGTCTTTTTTGTTTTTTTTTCCGGAAAAGTAAAAGTGCTTCTTTTGTTCACGTAACAAGAAGCAAAAATATGCCAGTTTGGTCTCCATTCGATTGAAAGGAGCACTGACTACTACTGCGCACGTAATCAACTTCGTCACCCGTCCACGTCCACGGGCCCCACGCCCGAAGTTCGCGATTGGCTTTCTCCCACCGCCGGATTCGGATCCCCATATTTTGTTTCTCCGCCGCCGCTTCCATGCTTCACATCGAGGTCGCCGGCGGCCGCTCCCATATTTAATTTCTTCGAGAGCCCTTGTCGGTCGCGGCGGTCGCGAACACGCTGAAGCCGATCGCGATCAGCCCCGCGACGACGAAGAACATGGCCCGTGAGGATGCGTGGTGTTCCTTTCCGGTAAGGTAACACGCACCGGCGATTCCGGCGAGGGACACGTACGGCCACGATCCAAGCGCCGAACATGACGAGGGGGGCAACTTGAGGCAGTCGGTGTTGGTGGCAACGTCGCAGCCCAGGATCGGAATCGTTTATGAGTCCGATCAGGTGGTCTCTCTCTCTCTCAAAAACACACACTCTCTGTTTTGGTCGATGATCCACAGCCACTCGAATACTTGGAAATCAACACCGCGTACCCCAGTTATTACCAAATCCGTCAACTTACCAAACAGATCCTCCACATTAATTAATTAATTAATTAAGTATATTCACATATTCATACTGTTAAGTTGAAAGGATCGAGCTAAAAGAGTTGCAATAATCAGGCAACAAAAACATAAATAAGTGTATTAACTGACATGACATAATAAAAGTAGAGAGGATCTCTGCAAGGAAATGCTAATACGTGTATCCAAAAACAAAAGAACAAAGTGACAAAAGAAATAACTGAACCGAAGAGACTTCGACATCAAAGCAGAAATACAGAGGAGACGGAGCATATGACGGAACCTGGACGGACGGATTCATTTATTACTAACATCCACGCTTAACACCCACTCCGATTTGTAACGATTCCGAGTCGACTCAGCTCTCATCCACCGGGGGAGACCGGGGTGGCGTCGAGACAACCGCCGCCGCCTCCTTCCCCCTTTCCACAGCATCCCACGGCCTGTGCCGCCAGCGCCGCCGCCAATTTAAACAATTCTCTGAATATCTTGCGTTTTATCTGTCCCCTCCGAGGAAATATGGCTGTTGTCGGATTCTTCTTCATTCCGTTGAAGTTGTTCTGATCCATCGTGTCTCTTCGATTCTTACAGACAGGGGAGTAACAGTTTTTTTATTATTTTTTTATTGTGAGTTAGAGCGAGAGAGAGAGAGAGAGAGAGAGCGAGGAAGTGGGGTGCTGTTGGCCAGAAAGAGGGGGAGAGAGAGACTGCGAGGAAGTGCGGCGATACAGGCTTGCGCGGGAGCGCGTGCGCGGGAGCGCGTGTTCCCGAAGTGATCCACGAGCCCTGTCAGCACAAACTTGACAAGGATTAGGAAACAGTAGTCTGGGCCTAGGTTAGGTCGATGAGCTACTTAGGAATACACCTGGGATTTCATGTTTTTGGACTAGGCGCTGGCCCAGGAAACTATGGGAAATGGGTCGATCCAAGAGATGGGGAGGAGAGGAGGGCCTGGCGCCTGGGTGGTTGTGCCAGGACTTCCTTAATCTCAGTGTCACACACACACACACACATATATAAAACAAACGGTGATTATATTAAAATCATAATTTTAATATTTTTTTATAACTCACTCTATTTTACTCAAAAGTTTTCCCGTGAAGTCACTGAATCAATCACCCAAATAAGTCCCTTGAGGGTATAATTTTAAATATTAATACTTCATTTTTTTACGGTATCAACGAACAATCAAACAACTATAATTTATTGATTAAATTTACAAAAACAATAAACTTATATATGTGTGTGTGTTTCTAAAAAATGGAGAACAAATAACATATTTGGGACAAAGAACCTAGAATCTAAGGATGCAATTATAAAGTTCTGTTCTCTAAGTTGGCCAACTAAACTTGTATCATAATCATATAACTCTATATATGGTATTGAAACCTTTAAAGAAAAGGTAAATAGGTTACGCGGCCTGAAAATGGATTCGAAAATTTCATTAATAACGTGTGTCAAAATTTAAAAGTGATATTAGGTTTTTTGAAATAAGAAAGCCAAATCTAATCGTTGATCTCACGTATTAAGGGGTTATAAAATTAGCTTTTTGAACTTAATGTTATGAACAAGTACTCAATATGTGAAGAAGTCCTTAAGAGTCATTTAAAGTTGTCATTTAGTGTTTATAAATTAAAAAGTTTACTAAGCAACTTTGTGAAATAAGCTTTTGCGAAGTAAGTTTACTGAAGTGACTATATACTTCAATTATTCATGTTGAGCATTGTTTATGTCGAATTAAGTGTAGTTTCCTTTTATCTCCTAAAATGTCATGCAAAATTATATTTTTATAGTTAACTTTTAAATTGAACAATTATAGTTTACTGAGTTGCTCTTTATTGGACAATATCTTGAACAAAGACTTTCAAAAACTTCTTACTGAATCACTCGCGAAGATGTCTTGTTTCATAAATAAGGATTTTGGAGTTCGTATTTTGATTAAATACGAAAGGTGTTGGAATTCCTTGTTGAATGGTTTTTTTTTTTTTTTTTGGGATTATAAGCATGTTGTCATCTTTCTTAAGTAAAACCCGTCAAAGTAGTTCATATCCAGTTTCAGAATAAGGGCGGAGTGCAACTTTTTGAATAATTAGCTTAATGATTTAAGATTGTTGGGTAACAAGCTCATTAATTCTAACCTAGTAAATGACACCTTGAGTGTGTCCTACTCGGTTCCTTGTTGAATAATGACTCCTCTTAGCGGTTTCAGCCTTCTTACGTAAACCCAATATGTTTTGGCTGTGTTCTAATTATCATCTCTTCTTAAGTGATGAGCCAAAAGTAAAAATGCTTCTTTTGAACCAGAAGGATGGCCGAGGCAAACAAACAGCAAAAATATGCCATTTTGGTCTCCATTCCATTGAAGGACTGACTGCGCACGCAATCAATTCGTCATCTGTACGTCCTCAGGCCCACGTGCTAAGTTGTCCGTAGTTTGTAATTATTGAGTCGCCCGCGCTTGCCCTCTGTCAGATTCGGATCACCATATTTTGTTTCTCCGCCGCCGCTTCGATGCTTCAGATCGAGGTCGCCGGCGCGCGGCGGCTCCCATATTTTGTTCGAGAGCCCTTGTCGGCCACGTCGTACGTGAAGATGATGAAGCCGATCGATCAGCCCCGCGACGATGAAGAACATGGCCCATGAGGATGGTGTTCCTTCCGGTAAGGGAACACGCACCGGCGACTCCGGCGAGTGACACGTACGTACGGCCATGATCCAAGCGCCGAACACGATGAGGGCCCAAGCTGAGGCAGTCGGTGTCGGTGGCTCCGCCGGAGATCCGCCACATGCCGCCGCCCAGGATCGGAATCGTTTATGAGTCCGATCAGGTGGTCTCTCTCTCTCTCAAAAACACACACTCTCTGTTTTGGTCGATGATCCACAACCACTCGAATACTTGGAAATTAACACCACCTACCCCAGTTATTACCAAATCCGTCAACTTACCAAACAGATCCTCCACATTAATTAATTAATTAATTAATTAAGTATATTCACATATTCATACTGTTAAGTTGAAAGCTTCAGAGCCGCCGAATTTAGAGAAGAGAAACCTTAAAACAGTTGCAATAATTTGGCAACAACAACATTAATAAGTGTATTAATGGATAAAACTTAACAAAAGGACAAGAACAAAAGAACCAAGCGACAAAAGAAACAACCCAAGAGACTAGCTTCTACACCATACCGAAGCAGAAATACAGTGGAGATGGAGCATATAACGGAACCTTGCCGGATTCATTTATTACTAACATCCACGCTTAACACCCACTCCGATTTTTAACGATTCCGAGTCGACTCAGCTCTCATCCACCGGGGAAACTGGGGCGGCGTCGAGACAACCACCGCCGCCCCCTTCCCCCTTTCCACAGCATCCCACGGCCTGTGCCGCCAGCGCCTTCGCCAAGTCAAACAATTTTCCGAATATCTCGCGTTTTATCTGCCCCCTCCGACGAAATATGGCTGTTGTCGGATTCTTCTTCATTCCGTTAAAGTTGCTCTGATCCATCGTGTCTCTTCGATCGATGTTTACAGACAGGGAGTAACAGGTATTTAAAAAAAAAAATTGTGAGTGAGAGCTAGAGAGAGAGAGCGAGAGGGAGAGCGAGGAAATGAGGTGCTATTGGCCAGGAAGAGGAGAGACACTGCGAGAGTATGTATAGACAGACAGACATCTCTCATTTTTAGGTTGCGTGAAAAACAAGCTAGTGTGTGTGTGTGTGTGTGTGTGTGTGTGTGTGTTACGGTGTGTTAGTTGGATGGAGAAACGGAATGGAAAGGACAAACAACGCCACGTGCTGCTTTTTAAAACTATTAATATTGTCAATACTCTAATGACAAACAGGCGTGACAAATTCTTAGTGCTTTACTATTTCTCTCTCTCTTGTTTTTCGACTAATCAAAAGCATCCGTCTATCAATAAATATATAAAAATTTATATGAAATGTATTTGAAAAATTAATGGTCGTCGAGGGATTCAGTTTACAAATCTCGTTTCTAAATTCTATTGTTATCAAAATTTGAAAATTTAATTTCAAATTATAGGAGAATCGTTCTGATGAAAAATCAGATGTGAATGTCCTTACACATTATATGATTATGATTAAGAACATAAAAATTTTTAATTTTAATTTATGATTGTTAAAAAAGAAAAAAGAAACTTGGTCGATAGTTTTAATTTTATGATTCCAAATCACAAAATCATAAAAGAAGTAAAAAGTCTATTTTTTTTATAAATATAATAAAAATCTTACCAAAAAAGGTTCACCGTACATGGAGGAGAAAGCTTTTTCACGATATCAACGGAAAGCGACTGAACTGTCCAAATATAGGCAATGCAATTGGATTGGACGCCTTTCATTCATAGTGAGCGGGTAGACTCCGCAACTCAATCACAGCTTGCCTTAATATTGGAACAGACACGACTACTTCGAGGCCATTAATGGAGTGCAAAAGAGGCTCGGTGTGTTGAGACTTGAGAGCACGTAGGCAGGTCAGCCTTACCATACCCAACCCAATGGTTTTTTTTTTATTTTTATCATATACCCATGAAGTTATTTACAATGCATTAATTATATTACAACAAATTTAATCATAATAAAAAGTTTATACAAAATTACATTAGTATGATATATAAACTTAATACTATATATATATATATATATATATATATATATATGTATAATACATATATATATAATAATATAATTTATTATTTTTATAGAATGGGTAATCGGTAAAGTCCCGCACTCAACCCATACCCAAAAAATTAATTAAAGGGTAAAACGTGTTACCTATTTAAAACGGGTATTGCTCAACAAAATAGGGTGGAATATGGCGCTGGCGCGAACCCAATAAAATGGCCACCCTGCATAATGCCCAATGACATACTCTATCAGTAGGTTCTGTAATTGAATTTTTTTAATCAAATTATTGAGCTAAATATCAAAAAATTCCTTCCATCCAATTCCATAAAGGTGTTTACAAATTGTTAACGAATTATAGTAGTAATTAAATTTGCTTATCTAACATAAAACTCAACAAATAAAAATATTAATAACAGAAGTAATATATTTTTAAATGAATACTTTAAATGAGTAGTGTCATATTAATATTTAAATAACTATAAAGTTGAAATGCTGAACTTAATGTATGTGCTTTAAAAAGGTAAGAAGCTGAAGTAAATAAAGGTGACTCTTGTTTTTGCTATACTAGTCAAATATTAATTGAGGTAGATGTAAATGCTCATAATTCCTATTTTGTGAGCAAATAGCAAATTAAATTTTAAAATCAGTATAAAGGAAAACACAAGTACCCGTTTAATACATACAATGGTGTATAATTTTCATATTTTAATGTAACTATAAAAGTTTTATAAGGTAATTATAGATTTTTGTTAAGATATAATTCTTTTCGTTATAAAAAGGATAACAAGGTATATTTGATAGTGCTTAATTGTGGGCAAATTAGGCCCAAACAAAAATGCCTTAAAAAAAAAAAGTTCAACTTCATTCCCGTGTTCGTCCGAAAATGCTCTCGGGCGCCCATTAATTTTATTTTAATTTTAATTTTAAATTAATAATTTACATAAAATTTTAAAATTATAAATAATGACAAAAAATAAAAAATATATGTTTTATGTAAATCTTTATAAATAAAATTATTTTAAATATAATAGATATATACAATAGACTTATGTATCTGTGTATGTATACGTGCATGATGACACCCATATTTATATAAATACGTATATTTAATGTAATTCTTATAATAAATTATATTAATATAAAATTATTCGCTTGACAAAAATATGATATTGATTTAAAACATTAGTTAATTATGATTTCTTTAAAATTAATTCTTTAAAATAATTAAAAGAGTTGTTTTTTATTTTAATATTTTACTTTTAAAAAAAAAATCAGACTCTGTTTTAATTATTCGTTAATTAAAATATGATTTTCAATTATTTATTTATTTATTTTAATATTTTATCAGTAAATAAGAAAATTAATGATAAAAGTAAATATAATATAAAAAATATAATATTTTAAAGAATAAAAAGTAAATAGACATGGATTAAATTTAAATATTTACTGTTTACTTCTTTAAGATTTTATTAACAAACAATTTTCGAAATATAAATTTAATACATTTTTATTAAAGGGAGCATTTAAATTGATAAAAAAAATGTTGTTTACCCTTGCCAAATGAGTGCCTTCGTGCCTATGCCCATGAATACTCGATACAAGGTCAAATAATCCATTAAAAACACTAGTAGCAAATTCTTTATAGAATTTTATTCTCTTTATTTGAAAAAAATGATTAAAAAGTTATAAAATCATTCCCACAGCAAAAATCTTATATTTACCTTTCTCTATAAGGTTTGTACAGTGTTTCCTAATTATTGATTTATTTATTTTAATTTGTTATCAATAAATAAGAAATTTAATGAGAAAAGTAAATATAATACGAAAAAATACAATATTTTAAAGAATAAAAAGCAAATATACATAGATTAAATTTAAATGTTTACTGTTTAATTCTTTAAGATTTTATTAACAAAAAAATTTCAAAATATAAATTTTATACATTTTTATTAAACGGAGCATTCAAACTGATAAAAAAAATGCTTTTTACCCTTGCCAAATGAGTGCCTTTGTGCTTATGCCCATGAATACTCGGTACAAGGTCAAATAATCTATTAAAAGTACTAGTTGTAGATTTCCCTGTACAATTTTGTTCTCTTTATTCTGAAAAAAAATTAAAAAGTTATAAAATTATTTCTACAATAGAAGTCTTATATTTAATTTTATCTATAAGGTTTGTATAGTGTTTTTCAATATATTAGAAAGTACTAATCACTCACTATAATTATTAAATGATATATAGAAAATTTCTTTCACCTCTACTCTATCGTTGACGTTTTTCATAATTTATACTTTTATCTTATATTAAATTATAAAAAATATTATTAAATAAAAAAGTAGTATAAAATATTATTTTAATTATATAAAAAGTGATTAAGAAAAATTTATAATGATATATATATTTATACAGAAAAATTAAAAGTAATTTAAATATGTAAAATTAGAAAAAATGAATAGATATCTACTGTGACGGCCTTAAATAACTCTTTTGCTAATAATGATGCTAATTGCTAAAGTACATTTCTATTTGCAATCCATTAAATTTGGACAAACCCACATATGGAAGTGGGAAACGGTCACTTTATCCTTTGTTTGGCATAATATGAAAAATATAGAAAAGAAAAACATGCCAAAAAGATATAGAAAGAAAAAAGATAGAATTTTTGATGGGGTGATCGATTATAACAAGGAAAGAGTGGAAAATAAATAAATAAATTTATATTTATTACTAATTTTACTATTTTGTCGAGGGTAAGGCAACCGACAGCAGCCTCCGCCGTGGCCGCTACCCACCTATCCAAATTTCTGATTATCCCTCTCGTTATCTCCCCCCTGATCGGAGGTACTCTAGATGATGATGTCGATTTTCTTCTCCACGAGGAGGACAGGATTTTTATATTTATTTGATTTTGATTCGGGGATACGGAGAATGATTGATGTCGAGGCTTGATCTTTGAAATGTGTAGAGGTTTTGTAGAAATCGGAGAGGTGCTTCTAGAATGATCCGTAGCGCATTAGGTGAAAGAGCGTGGAAGTGTTTGCTGTATGCAGTTGTCGACAATGTCGTGTTGTGGGGGTGTAGCTGAAAACAGCGTTAGTGTGTGTGTATATATATATATATATAATATTCATTGAGTTAAAAGCTATATATGTCAATTTTTATTTTATTTGGAAGGCGGGAAAAGGGGAAAAAAACAGTATCCATAACCCATGACTTGACCCCCCAGGGTAAAGATTAGGTTGACTTGTTGTTGGTCAAGTGAGTTGGTGGAGCGCACGGACAAAAAGGAATATTCTGTGGAGCCCAAAACCGACCATACTGCTTGGCTCGGATTGAGAGGTCCGATGGAGCAACACGGCTCAGATAAAAAGGAAACGGGAAATATTTCTAACTAAAACCATGAGTAGTGTATATATATATATACGGCTTACATTGTGTTTGACCTATTTTATTTTAAAACTCTAAAGTTTTCGAATTTATCTACCTAATTTAATTCAGATTAATTATCAATGATTTTACTATAATAAAATTGTTTTTAATTTAAACATTACATTAATTATAATGCTACGATTTTTAAAAACTCGGTTTACACTTACTACTTTACAAACATTAATTTATTTCTAATAAATTACTAATTATTAGACATGTATGTAATAATGATTACCGAGTATCATTAAAGATTCTGTATTATTTTAAAAAAACTCTAAGTTCAGATAAATTAATTTTAATATGAGTTCGGATAAACTGTCACTCGATCGTGATCACTAACTACCTATTCCGCAAGGTGGGGAAAAAAAGGAAAGAAAATCTATCGCTAAATTGTCCGTAACATTAATACAAACTCATACCATAAAATAGTTAGGAAATAAAAAAAAAGGGGAAGAAAACTAATTATTTGGGGCGTGGAGGACCAAATAGCAAAATATAATTGTGTGCGTGCATGTGCGCGCGCACGGGTGTATGTGCGCGTATGTGTGCACGTGCAAGTTTAATTTACTAACTTTCATCTTGTTTATTAATTATTTTTGGACTTGACATTTTTTATTTTGTATTTAAAAATACAAGTACACACATTGCCGGAATAAAGGGAAGGATATATAAACAACTTAAAATTTAGACGGCCGTTCAGAACGTGTTTTAAGTTTTGTATTTTGATTTGATGAATTAAATATCTATTTGAATTTAAGCTTTAATTTTATATTTTTTAAATAAATTATGTTTCATAGTAAAGAGAATCTAGACTAAAATGTGTAATTTTTTTAAATCAGGTCTTATAAAATTTTTTAAATAAAAGCATTTAATTATAAAAAATTTACATAAAATGAAGTAATAATGTTTTAGTAAAAATACAGTCTACTAACTATCAAACAAAGGCTAAGTTAATTTGTCATAGGCTATTTCGCGTGAGTGAAGAAGCCCGGCAAAACAAGTGAAATTATCATATTTATAGATAAAGCGAAATAATGACGCAACATATTTTTTTGACATTAACGCAAATAAAATTGAAAGTATTATAGATATATTTCCAACTACGTATCACAAACATGCTTTGAAGTATGAATTATGCTCCAGCCAGCTAGGAGTGAAAATTTGGATATATCGATGTGGATATTAGTACAATCTTAAATCCAAACTTTTATGTGAGGGAATGACTTTAATCACCTAATCTATGAAACACTCATGTCATGATATTAAATTACTAATAAATAATTATAAACACAGGCGTATAAAAAATTTATGTTTTTTTTTTATAAATATGAATATTATAATACGTATATTCAAATGACAGATATATTCCCTTGTATTTGAATAAAATAAAAAAAAAAAAGAGCATTCCTTATCACATAAATATATTATTATAATCTAAATGAACTCTCCAATTAAGAAGTCGCACACGCCCACAAGCGCAGGGATAGAAAAGTCGTTGGTCATAAGAGCTATGTCGTACTCGTACTAAGTAAGGGATACAAAAAGTCGTTGGTCATAAGAGTCTAGGCTAGGACTAGGATTTACCTTGTTTTTTGTGCATGCCGTTGCCGTGTGAGAGTTTGATACTGCTGCGCAACACACCCATGTGCCAATATCTCTCTCTGATCTCCATTGATATGATGCACAAGCACAGCTAAAGCTTGTGCACTGAACTGAGCCTGCAAATTAATCTCAAGTGTAAAGCATTTAATGCTGTCCAGAATATATATTGATCTTTTCCACAAAAAAAAAAAAACTGAATATATTAATATATATATATATATATACACGGCAAGGGCGATGGAAGAGTAGTGATTTTCATTGGCTTGATGTGATGTGTGTCTGTGTTTGTGTGAAATTGGTTTACCAGACGGATAGTTTACTTGCTTCGTAGGTAAGGAAAGTTGAAGACATTAATGGTTTATTTTTTTTATATTTTTTATTTGATAATAATATTAATCATTTTAAAAATTAAAAACATCGGGCGTGGACTTTGACGTTGATCATATATCGACGACAAAGGAGAACCGTTATTTACGAGGTATATTCTTTGCCAACAAAAATTAAATAATATGCTACAATATTTAATTGAGTTCGTCAAATTAATAAACCACCATGAACCTCTCTTCCCTTCCCCTTCCAAGTATTTCTTCATTTTTCTTTATTTTTAAATAAATATTCCTTTCTTCTTCTTTTAAAAAAAAACTAACTAGTTACTAAGCCAGTGAGACCAGCCAAACATTATTTCCATGGCGTACGTCTAAACCATATACCGATCATTTCAGTAATTAAGGAAAAGAGTTTTTCATTACTGAATGTTTTGTATTTTGATTTTTTAATTCTATTAGAGTATGAATTGTAATTCAAGCGTATATTTTTTAAAATTAAATATTAACTTTTTAAAAAAAGAATATTCAATGCGTCCGACTGACAAAATAAAAAAATAAACCTCTTTTTAGATTTAAAAACATTAAATAATTATAAACAGTTTTAAAAAAAATCTTTATCTGATTCATTTTTTTTTAAATTATTTTTAAATTTATATTATTATTGAATTATGATGGCTCACACCGAAATTACTGTTTTAAAAAATAATATCTAAAAATATAAATACCAAACACGTTGTAAATTAATTATGTGATGCTTTTCAAATTAAACTAAAATCTCAATTTTTACACCATAAAAGAAAACAGACTCTCATCAGCTAAACTATACAATGGATTTTAAGATTTTTTTTATTTGTTTGTTTGTTTAACTAATAAATTGTATCGCATGAAATATTAATTGATCACTTGTTCAAAAATTTTAGCATTATTTTAGAATTAATATTTTCTCGCCTACCATAAAGAAACCCTAGTGTTGCAATCCAACAAAGTAATACCATACATCATCATTGTCATATCAAAAAAATCTAAACAAAATAGAAAACCAAAACTATGTAGCGGCGCAAAGAAAACTAAATAACCCCGAAGCATTGATACCAGCTGGTCATACTTACAGATAAAAGATAATGACAAATCAAGCACAAAATATATTGTAAAAAGAAATCAAAACAAATAAAGAATACCAAAATTAAATTTATGTGAAAGAAAGCTCATAACAAGAAAAATCACAAACAGATGAAAAAAAAACCAGCGTAAGGAGTTGAAAGATAGAGTGTATGACAATCCCTCTAGTTTTTTTAATCCTAAATATGACTCCAAAAACATGTATTTATAGTGTACTACAAAAAAATTTCATATAAGAATTTATGTCACTTTTGAACATGTATAATGTTAATCCGTGGATACTTTTGAACTAGGAAATTATAGAGAACGTTTTGGGCTACTTTTGGTATGAGTTTCGTTTCTTAGCACCCACTCCGATTTGTGACGATTCCGAGTTGACTCAGCTCTCATCCAACGGGGAGACCGGGGCGGCGTCGAGACAACCACCGCCGCCCCCTTCCCCCTTTCCACGGCATCCCACGGCCTGTGCCGCTAGCGCCTTCGCCAATTTAAACAATTTTCCGAATATCTTGCGTTTTATCTTGCGTTTTAAACAATTTATATATATATATATATATTATTATTAATTATTTTTTAAAAACAATAACCTAGTAAATACAATAATTTGGGTTTTGGATGTTGTAAGCCCACAAATTAAAATTTAAATAATAAAAGAAGTAAAAAGTATATTTAAAAAAAATATAATAAGGCGCTTGCCAAAGAAAGGCACACCGTACATGCAGTATATTCACGATATCAACGGAAAGCGACTGAACTGTCCAAATATAGGCAATGCAATTGGATTGGACGACTGTCATTCATAGTGAGCGGGTAGACTTAGCAACTCAATCACGGCATGCCTTAATAGGGTGCAAAAGAGTCAGACACCAGTACTTCGAGGCCATTAATGGAGTGCAAAAGAGGTTCGGTGTGTTGAGACTTGAGAGCACGTAGGCAGGTCAGCCTTACCCTACCCAACCCAATAATTTTTTTTATCATATATATATATCCAACGGGTGTGAATATGAAGTTATTTACAATGCATTAATTATATTACAAAAAATTTAATCATAATAAAAAGTTTCTACAAAATTACGTTAGTATGATATATAAACTTAATACTATATATATTTGTATAATACATGTATATATATATTTATATAATTTATTATTTTTATAGAATGGGTGACGGGTAAAGTCCCCCACTCAACCCATACCCAAAAAATTAATTAAAGGGTAAAACGTGTTACCTATTTAAAACGGGTATTGCTCAACAAAATAGGGTGGAATATGGCGCTGGCGCGAACCCAATGGGTCGGATAAAATGGTCATCCTGAATAATGCCCAGTGAAATACTCTATTAGTAGGTTCTGTAATTGATTTTTTTTATCAAATTATTGAGCTAAGTATCAGAAAATTCCTTCCATCCAATTCCATAAAGGTCTTTACAAATTGTTAACGAATTATAGTATTAATTAAATTTGCTTATCTAACATAAAACTCAACAAATAAAAATATTAATAACAGAAATAATATATTTTTAAATGAATACTTTAAATGAGTAGTGTCATTAATATTTAAATAACTATAAAGTTAAAATGCTGAACTGAATGTATGTGCTTTAAAAAGGTAAGAAGTTGAAGGTGACTCTTGTTTTTGCTATACTAGTCAAATATTAATTGAGGTAGATGTAAATGCTCATAATTCCTATTTTGTGAGCAAATAGCAAATTAAATTTTAAAATCAGTATAAAGGAAAAAAAAAAGTACCCATTTAATACATGCAATGGTGTAGAATTTTCATATTTTAGTGTAACTATAGAAGTTTTATAAGGTAATTATAGATTTTTGTTAAGATATAATTCTTTTCGTTATAAAGAGGATAACAAGGTATATTTGATAGTGCTTAAATGTGGGCAAATTAGGCCCAAACAAAAATGCCTTTTTTAAAAAAAAAAGTTCAACTTCATTCACGTGTTTCGTCAGAAAATGCTCTCGGGCGCCCATTAATTTTATTTTAGTTTTAATTTTAAATTTAAATTTTACATAAAAATTTAAAATTATATGTTTTATGTAAACTTTTATAAATAAAATTATTTTTAATATAATAGATATATACAAATAGACTTATGTACGTATGTATACATGCATGATGACACCCATATTTATAAAAATATGTATATTTAATGTAATTTTTATAATAAATTATATTAATATAAAATGGGCAATGCTAGGTATAATCGGGGTTGGGTAATCGTGATGACGTGTCAGCATGTCAATTCATCGGAGGGGGAGAAAAAGAAAAAAGAAAAGATCATAGCCGTCCAATCCCTCACGATTACGCGAAGATGCCGTCAAGCCGGTTGCACAAATATTTATTCATATAAAATTATTCGCTTGACAAAAATATGATATTGATTTAAAACATTAGTTAATTATGGTTTCTTTAAAATTAATTTTTTTTAAATAATTAAAAGAGTTATTTTTTATTTTAATATTTTACTTTTTTTTAAAAAAAATCAGACTCTGTTTTAATTATTCGTTAAATAAGAAAATTAATGATAAAAGTAAATATAATACTCGAAAAAAAATAATATTTTAAAGAATAAAAAGTAAATAGACATAGGTTAAATTTAAATGTTTACTGTTTACTTCTTTAAAATTTTAATAACAAAAATGAACTTAAAATATAATTTTTGTATATTTTTATTGAACGGAGCATTCAAACTAATTAAAAAAAATGCTTTTTACCATTACCAAATGAGTGCCTTCGTGCCTATGCCCATGAATACTCGGTCCAAGATCAAATAGTCCATTAAAAGCACTAGTACCATATTTTTTATAAAATTTTATTCTCTTTATTTGAGAAAAAAATTAAAAAGTTATAAAATTATTCCTACAGTAATAACTTTATATTTAACTTTCTCTATAAGGATTATACAGTATTTTTTATTTATTTATTTATTTTAATTTGTTATCAGTACGAAAAAATATAACATTTTAAAGAATAAAAAGTAAATAGACATGGATTAAATTTAAATGTTTACTACTTACTTCTTTAAAATTTTATTAACAAAAAAATTTCAAAATATAAATTTTATACATTTTTATTAAACAGAGCATTCAAACTGATTAAAAAAAAGCTTTTTACCAGGTACAAGGTCAAATAATCCATTAAAAGTACTAGTATCAGATTTCGTATACAATTTTGATCTCTTTATTACGGGAAAAAAAATAAAAAGTTATAAAATTATTCACGCAGCAAAAGTCTTATATTGAACTTTCTTTGTAAGATTTGTATAGTATTTTCTAATATATTAGGAAGTACTGTTCACTCACTATAATTATTTATATAGAAAATTTCGTTTACCTCTATCTTTCACGTTTTTCATAATTTTTACTTTTATCTTATATTAATTTATAAAAAATTTATTATTAAATAAAAAATTAGTATAAACTATTATTTTAATTATATAAAAAGTAATTAAAGAAATCTATTGTGATATATATTTACATAGAAAAATCAAAAGTAGTTTAAATATGTAAAAGTAGAAAAAATGAGTGATATCTATTGTGACCGCCCTGAATAACCCTTTTGCCAATAATGATGCTAATTGCTAAAGTGCATGTGTATTTGCAGTCCATTAAATTATTCCATTGGACAAACCCATGTATGGAAGCGGGAAACAACTGTATTGGTCACTTTACCCTTTGCTTGGCATAATATGAAAAATATAGGGAAGAAAAACATGTAGAAAAGATATAGAAAAAAAAGGGGGAAAGAAATCATATGGAATTGGATTTTTTTATGGGGTGATTGGTTAGGATAGAAAATAAATAAATAAATTTATATTTATTATTAATTTTACTATTTTATTCATTTATTTCATTAATCGATAGCTATTTGTAAGGGTAATATTGAAATTGTAAGTTTTCAATACGTTTTCAGGGAAAATGTTTTATAGTTATCAATACAATTTTTTTTCTATTACGTTTCCATAGGATCCAAGCAAAGGGAAAAATAATTGAGTACCTTTTCCTTATATCCAATACTTTTTGATAGCTTTTCATTAGCAATCAAGCAGAGCCTTATTTTTCATATTTTGGTCGGCTTATCCATTTTCCATTGGCCATTGAATCAACAATTAATTATTTATATTTCAAAATTTGTATTGGTGGTATGGTTTATCTTAGCCATGTGCAGATAATTTACTTTTCTCTGCGACAGTTTCAGTGGCACTCAATTTGACAGTTTGAGAACGTTGATATCTTTTTCATAAAATATAATATAAATTAGTATTGTTTAGTTCACACGATCTTTTTTGAAAATTATAAAAAATAAATAAAAGGACTTTATCTGGGACCCAAACTCGTAGTTAACTACGATGGGTCAAAATGGATTATCATAATTCTAATAAAAAGAATTGCATGTGTTTCTTATATTAAATTTAGATAAATAGAATATTGCATGAAACACGATGATCTAACTCGGGTTTGGATGATGGATGATTTTAATAAAGTTTCGAGTTTATTAACAAAACCAGTGATTTTGAACCTAAATTGTAAGTAGCTCTGAATTAGCCTATCTTTTTTCACTTGCAAATACGCTGAAAAATTCATAACAAGTAGATACGGGAGCTATTAAAGTAAAGATGACTGTCTTTATACCTAGACCACAGACAGGAAGAAAAACAAATTGTAAAAAACTAAATACAGCCCTCAAGATAAAAGTTACTATGCATTGATCATAAACACAAACAAAAGGTGCAGAGGAACCTTTAATAATAATAATAATAAATAAATAAATAAGCTACTGCCCACGAGGTTAAAATAAAAATAAAATAAAACTACATCACAGAACTTGAAACCTCTGCTTCTAAGCACACCCGTAAGATCGATCGGGTTACCGCACCATGATTCACCTGCCGAATCAGGACGGTTTCGAGTTCGCGACCGAGTTGACTCCGCCGGAACCCGGCAGGGTAAGGCAGCCGACCGCAGCCTTCGCTGTGGCCGCTACCCACCTAACCAAATTTCTGATTATCCCTCTCGTTATCTCCCCCCTGATCGGAGGTACTCTAGATGATGATGTCGATTTCTTCTGCATGAGGAGGACAGGATTTTTATAATTATTTTATTTCTGTTCGAAAAGGAAGACAGAGGGTTAATGAAGAGAGAGAGAGAGAGAGAGAGAGAGAGAGAGAGAGAGAGAGAGAGAGAGAGAGAGAGATGTTGATTCGGGGAAATGGAAAATGATTGATCTCGAGGCTTGATCTTTGAAATGTGTAGGTTTTGTAGAAATCGGAGAGGTTCTTCTAGATTGATTTGTAGCGCGTTAGGTGAAAGAACGTGGAAGTGTTTACTGTATGCATTTATCGACAGTGTCGTGTTGTGGGGGTGAAACAGCGTTTGTGGGGCCACTAGTAGTTGAAAACAGAATTTATATATAAAATAAATATTTATGCAAAATATTTTTATGAAATCGTAAGAAATTAAACGTGATATTTGTTATCATTACTTATGAATTACTAATTTCAATTGTATAAATATATATATATATATAAAATACTCATTGAGTTATTAAACAGCTATATATGTCTATATTTATTTTATTTGGAAGGCGGGAAAAGGGAAAAAAAAAAACAGTATTCATAATCCATGACATGACACCCCAGAGTAAAGATTAGGTTGACTTGCTGTTGGTCAAGTGACTTGGTGGAGCGCACGGTCCAAAAGGAATATTGCCTGTGGAGCCCAAAACCGACCATACTGCTTGACTCAGATTGAGAGGTCCGATGGAGTAACACGGCTCAGATTAAAAGGAGACGGTAAATATTTCTAACTAAAACCATGAGTAGTATAAATATGTGGCTTTCATTGTGTTTGACCTATTTTATTTTAAAACTCTAAAGTTCTAGAATTTATCTACGTAATTTAATTCAGATTAATTATCAATGATTTTACTATAATAATTTTTTTTAATTTAAACATTACATTAATTATAATGCTATGATTTTTAAAAACTCGGTTTACCCTTACTACTTTACAAACATTAATTTATTTCTAATAAATTACTAATTATTAGACATGTATGTAATAATGATTACCGAGTATCATTAAAGATTCTGTATTATTTTTTAAAAAACTCTAAGTTCAGATAAATTAATTTTGATATAAGTTCAGATAAACTTTCACTCGATCGTGACCACTACCTACCTATTCCGCAAGGTGGGGAAAAAAAGGAAAGAAAATCTATCGCTCAATTGTCCGTAACATTAATACAAACTCATACAATAAAATAGTTAGGAAATAAAAAAGAAAAAAAAGAGAGGAAGAAAACTAATTATTTGGGGCGTGGAGGACCAAATAGCAAAATCAAATTGTGTGCGTGCATGTGCGCGCGCACGGGTGTATGTGCGCGTATGTGTGCACGTGCAAGTTTAATTTACTAACTTTCATCTTGTTTATTAATTATTTTGAGACTTGACATTTTTTATTTTGTATTTAAAAATACAAGTACACACATTGCCGGAATAAAGGGAAGGATATATAAACAACTTAAAATTTAAACGGCCGTTCAGAACGTGTTTTAAGTTTTGTATTTTGATTTGATGAATTAAATATCTATTTGAATTTAAGCTTTAATTTTATATTTTTTAAATAAATTATGTGTCATAGTAAAGAGAATCTAGACTAAAATGTGTAATTTTTTTAAATCAGGTCTTATAATTTTTTTTTTAAAAAAAGCATTTAATTATAAAAAGTTACATAAAATTAAATAATAATGTTTTAGTAAAAATACAATCTACTAACTATCAAACAAAGGCTAAGTTAATTTGTCAGGCTATTTCGTGTGAGTGAAGAAGCCCGGCAAAACAAGTGAAATTATCATATTCATAGATAAAGCAAAATAATGACGCAACATATTTTTTTGACATTAACGCAAATAAAAGTATTATAGATATATTTCCAAGTACGTATCACAATTAAACATGCTTTGAAGTATGAATTATGCTCCAGCTAGCTAGGCGTGAACATTTGGATATATCGATGTGGATATTATAGTACAATCTTAAATCCAAACTTTTATGTGAGGAAATGACTTTAATCACCTAATAATCTATGAAACACTCATGTCAAGATATTAAATTACTAATAAATAATTATAAACACAAGCGTATAAAAAATTTAAGTTTTTTTATAAATATGAATATTATAATACGTATATTCAAATAGTATATTCAAATGACAGATATATTCCCTTGTATTTGAATACAAGTAATTAAAATTTGTTTTTTCTTGTACGTCTTTTTCCCAATAGGAGGCATGCCCGTGTAGGCACACGCTGTTGGTCACAAGTCATACTCATAAGCAATAAAAAAAATAAAACAAAGAACATATCTTATCAAATAAATATGTTATTATAATCTAAAAGAACTCTCTAATTAAGAAGTCGCACACGTCCACAAGCAGCGCGAGCCGAAGTTCGCTGCGGCTCTCAAAAAAAGTCGCACACCGTGCAGCTCTTCAATGAGACTATATCGTAGTTTTTAAAAAAAATTGAAAGTTAGATTATATATTTATATAATGTATAAGAGTAACTCTATTGTCTATAAAAGAGCAATCCAACAAATTCTTCATTTGACTCTCAGGTGAAAAAAGTTATAGTGACTCTTCATTTTTCAAAAGTCACATTCATTCTTCACATATTATTTTAATATTTATTATTTTCTCTTTCCTCCCTTCTCTCCAAATGAAAGTTTATTATATTAAAAATATAATAAAATTTATTATTTTAATACAAATAAAGTTGAAATGAGAGTGTTGTTGGGTTAGAAACAAAAAAACCTCCCCCCAAAAAAAAAAACCCCCCCCCAAAAAAAAAAAACAAACATCATTCTTCACATATAAAAAATTAATGCACCCACCCACAACACACACCCCACCCCCCCCCCCCCCCCCCTAAATAAATTTTCGTATTTATTTATTTTTTTTATTTATTCTAATTATATTTGTATAAAATTCAACCGTTATCACTGCAAAATTTTATGATTATGTTATATATTATATAAATATATAATTTAACGGGTCGATATTTTAAACAAACTACAATAACACACGTGCCGGTTGTGGCCGTCGAGTGGTCGCTTGACGCTAACCCGCAGAACGCGAGGACATATTACAAGCATGCATGGGTTAAGTCGTAAATAATAATAATAATAATAATAATGATGCTTTTAGTTTTCTAAAAAAAAAACGATGCTTTTCTCCATGTTCTTCTTCCCCTGTCACGTCCGAGCTGCCTCCCCGCGCGCTGTATCATTCGTCCATTATGCGTGAGAGAAATTATTGCTTCCGCCGGTAACTGCAAATCCACTAGCCCACGCCACAAATTAAAAATTGATTGTTTTCATTATATTTTTTGGTGGGATCAAGGTTAAGAGAGGGAAGAGGGCCCTTGTCCTTGTCCAATTGACGTCTTGCAATGTGGCTTTGGCTTGGGGCGATGTGGTTGAAATAAAAGTCATGATTGCATTCTAAATTGAGTGGGTCAAATTATATATATATATAATTCGAATGGGTGCGGCTCTTTTTGATAGCCGCAGCGAACTTCGGCTCCACAAGCGCAGGGATAGAAAAGTCGTTGGTCATAAGAGCGATGTGGTACTGGTACTGGTACTGATTAGTGATTAAGGGATACAAAAGTCGTTGGTCATAAGAGCCTAGGCTTAGTACTCGGATTTACCTTGTTTTTTTAGTGAAAATGTTATTAAATATATTAACAAAAGCAAAGGGGAACTAATTAATTAAGATTTAAGACTTAAAATAGCACAGACAGCATGACTCATGAGCATGAAGACAATGCGACGGGGGAGTCTCTACGTACCCAAGGACATCCCCTGGCTGGGACCCGCGTCGTCCCACTAACACACATGACACATGAGATTTGGAATACACCCACTGCTTTTTTGTGCATGCCGCTGTCGTGTGAGAGTTTGATACTGCTACGCAACACACCCATGTGCCAATATGGCAATATCTATCTCTGATCTCCATTGATATGATGCACAAGCACAGCTAAAGCTTGTGCACTGAACTGAGCCTGCAAATTAATCTCAAGTGTAAAACATTTGAAAACCATTTAATGCTGTCCAGAATATATATATTGATCTTTTCCACAAAAAAAAAAAACTGAATAATTGATCTCAAATTAATCTCAAGTGTAAAACATTTGAAAACCATTTAATGCTGTCCAGAATATATATATTGATCTTTTCCACAAAAAAAAAACTGAATATATATATTGATGTTTATCAACCATTCCCACTCTCTTTGATGAAAGTCTTGCCTTCGTTTTCGCTTGTGTTTGTCTGTTTGAAACTGTTGCCTTTCTTTGGGTTCCCAGATTGACTGAATAATTACACAGCAAGGGCGATGGAAGAGTAGTGATTTTCATTGGCTTGATGTGATGTGTGTCTGTGTTTGTGTGAAATTGGTTTACCAGACGGATAGTTTACTTGCTTCGTAGTTAAGGAAAGTTGAAGACATTAATGGTTTTTTTTTTATATTTTTTATTTGATAATAATATTAATCATTTTAAAAATTAAAAACAAGCCCATATATCGACGACAAAGGAGAACCGTTATTTATGAGGTATATTCTTTGCCAACAAAAATTAAATAATATGCTACAATATTTAATTGAGTTCGTCAAATTAATAAAACCACCATGAACCTCTCTTCCCTTCCCCCTTCAAGTATTTCTTAATTTTCTTTATTTTTTAAATAAATATTCCTTTCTTCTTCTTTTAAAAAAAACTAACTAATTACTATTTACTAAGCCAGTGGGACGAGCCAAACATTATTTCCATGGCGTACGTCTAAACCATATACCGATCATTTCAGTAATTAAGGAAAAGAGTTTTCATTACTGAATGTTTTGTATTTTGATTTTTTAATTTTATTAGAGTATGAATTGTAATTCAAGCGTATGTTTTTTAAAATTAAATATTAACTTTAAAAAAAAATTAATGCCCCAATGACAAAATAAAAAAAAATAAAACATAAAAAAAATAAATCGCTTTTCACAAATTGAATTTAGATTTAAAAACATAAAATAGTTATAAACAGTTTTTTAAAAATAACTATATTTGATTCATTGTTTTTAAAAGTTATTTTAAATTTATATTATTATTGAATTATGATGGCTCACACCAAAACTACTGCTTTATAAAATAATATCCAAAAATATAAATACCAAACACGTTGTAAATTAATTATGTGATGCTTTTCAAATTAGAATAAAATCTCAATTTTTTACACCATAAAAGAAAACAGACTCTCATAAACTAAACTATACAATAGATTTTAAGTTTTATTTTAATTTTTTAATTTTTTTTAAGAAGTGATTTTATTTGTTTGTTTTTTTAACTAATAAATTGTATTGCATGAAATATTAATGGATCACTACTTGTTCAAAAATTTTAGCATTATTTTAGAATTAATATTTTCTCACCTACCATAAAGAAACCCTAGTGTTGCAATCAAACAACGTAATACCATACATCATCATTATCATATCAAATGAAAAATCTAAACAAAATAGAAAACCAAAACTCTGTAGCGGCGCAAAGAAAAGTAAATAACCCCAGAGCATTGATACCAGCTTGTTATACTTACAGATAAAAGATAATGACAAATCAAGCACAAAATATATTGTAAAAAGAAATCAAAACAAATAAAGAATACCAAAATTTATGTGAAAAAAGCTCATAACAAGAAAAATTACAAACAGATGAAAAAAAAATTCACCAGTGTAAGGAATTGAAAGATAAAGTGTATGACAATCCATCTAGTTTTTTTAATCCTAATCCAAAAACATGTATTTATAGTGTACTAAAAAAAAATTCATATGAGAATTTATGCCACTTTTGAACATGTATAATGTTAATAATCCGTGGATACTTTTATGAGTTTTCGTTTCTTTATTTTATTTTATGAATTCTTTTTGTGTTAAATTATAAATTAAAAATAATTCTGTTTCGTGTGAGAGATGATGAATTTTTAAAAAGTGTGTATTTTAAATATTTGAGTACCAAACAAATTGAAAAACAAATTGGTGGGCCCTAAGATAATAAAATAATAAAAAACTAAAACTAAAACTAAAAACTAAAAATTTATTTTAATTTCACATTTAAAAATATAAAATAGTTAAAAAATAATTTTAAAAACATTTATGCGACTCACCATTTTTAAAACTGTTTTTAAATTTATATTATTATTAAATTAAGATGTGCCCATACCGGATCCATCATTTTTAACAACGATCTTAGAATTACATCGTACCAAACGCATTGTTGGCTACCTTATTTTTTGTTGTCGTATTTAAAAAATTGTTGTTTTCGGGTATAGACCATAGAAAACTAGGAAAAAAATATTTCCATTAATGAGGTTTCTTAAAATGAAAACAAGTTTGGTCGTTTTAAATTTTTGATACCCAAAAACTACTATGATTACATTTTAAAAATAAAAACAAAAAAAAGATAAATAAATATATTCATACTTTTTGATATATGAATAGAATAAATCTATTTGCAGTTCTTAAAATAGGACTACATTATAGGCCTTTACATTTTTATCAAAATGATATCAATTTGATAAATAAAATTTTAATCAAAATTATATTATTGTAATAAAAATACAAAAAAAAAAACTGATAATACAGTCCGAAAATAAAAACTATAAGAAGCATTACTCGCATTTTGTTATGACAGTTAAATATTTTTTGAAAGATACGAAATTACTTATACTTTTATTTGTCATAATAAATTACATTTCCTAGGTGGGGACGTGAATAACACTTTTTTGCCCCATTATTTATTCACTTTTTACAATAGTACTGTATACGTAATAATATGTTTCAATTAAAATTTTATTAACCATTAATATATATATATATATATAATTAATGTATTACACCATGTAGTTACGGTTGAGGATGTCACTATATATTTATATGATATAAGCACTATATATATAATATAATATAGTGACAATCAACGGCCAACAAGTGATCATATTAAGGAATACTACGGGGCTTGACTAATCGATGCAAAAATAGTAAATATGTAATGAGGTTATAAGGCTGCAAACGAATTGAGTCGAGTCAATTAGTAAGGTGTTTAATCGTGTACGTTACTATTTATCAATGAACCAAATTGAATATGAGTCTTATGTTAGATTATTTTTGTATTTTTAATAATTTATTATGTGACCCGTGTAATTAAAGGGCTTACATGCTACTAATAGATCACATGTAATTAAAAGACTATTTGTAAATTAATGAAAGTCCAATATGATGGTTGTTGGACTTGATAGAAATTGGAAAAATTAGAGTTATATATATATATATATATATACATATACATACACACACACATATCCCTTCTCTTTCGCTTCGTGTAGAGTTTAACGTAATACAGAACGCTTGTGTGTTAGTAGTTCTTCTTCATCAAAGAACGCCATAAAATATAAGTAAAAAGGTGATAAAATCAATTCATTTAATTCACTCATAAATCCAGGTATGCTTCCGATTAAGATTAATAGTTTGTATTAAATAATTTTACACATGAATTGATCCTGTAGTAAATTCTTACAATTGGTATTAAAGCAGATTTGCCATAGAATTATGGTTTTATTCTTTTTAATTAATTTTTGGGAATTATCATAAAAGTATGAAGTAATTTTGCTTATGCTTTTTTCGATTTTGTTTGGGATATCGTGAAGATATAGGCTTATAGAGTTACGTAAAAGCATAACAATTGTTTGATCATTGTTATAGAATTAAAGGAAAAGTCAATTATATATTATCATTGTGGCAGAACGTAAATTATAGAATTCAACAACATACTTGCCAATTATCATATGATATATAATAATCCAATATTAGCCAGCTCTAATTATTGCTATAATATAATTGTTTGAATTTAAAGTTTGCATTTATGTTATGGATTTAACATATTTGGCATGTTATGATTGATTAAGGATAATTATTGTGCAAAATTAAATGATGGTATTTGGTTTGAGATTGTAAATTATATCTCATATAATGTTATGTATAAATAAATATCTATAGCATGAAAGCTTGTTAATCACCAAAGTAGCCTAACTTATTAAGATATTTAGATATTTAATTATATATTTATATTTGTTGTAATTTTAGGTATATCTCATTAAAAGTTTATATAATTAAATATTCATCATATAGAAAGCTTGTTAGTCATCAAAGTGGTCTGACTTATCAAGATATTAGACATTTAAGTGTATGTTTTAATTATTCATGTTTATTAAGTTAATATTGATGCAATTAAATTACCGAATAATTAAGTTTATTAATTATTTTACTAGGAAGTGACCCAAAGGTAGACCATTACTTATAATTAATGACATTATAGTGATTTATCAGTATATTAAGTTAATATAATTGTATATCCAAAGATGACATGAATATTGACTTTAGTATAACTGAAAGTTTATTAAAGTGTTTATTATTTGCATCATTATTAGTTAATGTTATGTATTTAGGGATCATCCAAAGGTGAACTTGAATATGTAATTAAGGTTTATTGTTTGTTTGAATCTGGTTAAGGCTTTCTCAAAGCATTAATGTGTGTGCATATATAATAATTTACAGTTTATACCAATATGTTTGCTATGGACAATGGGATGATCAAGTTCAATGGGTTGAACTATGTGGATTGGCCTGAGCAAGTTAAATTTCAACTAGGTGTTCTGAATTTGGATTTTGCAATAGTGTCCGGCAAACTTGAAGCCATTCTGAGACCAGTACAGGAGCTGAAAGATCTGAAAATGAGATCTACGAGTGGTCTAAGAGGATGAGTTTAAACTTGCTGAGAATGTCAATAGCTAAAAATGTGAAGTCATTAATGTCCAAAACTGACAATGCAAATGAGTTCCATGTTAAAGATTAAAGAATACTCGCAATTAGACATAACTAACAGGTTTGTTATAGGAACCACAATGAGTGAGCTGACAACTAAAAGGTTTGATTGGTCACATGCCATTCATGATCATATGACTCACATGATAAATCTGGCAGCAAAGTTAAAATCAAAGGGAATATATGTGAATAAATCCTTCTTTAGTACAGTTTATTATTAACTCACTTCCTCATGAGTTTGGTCAATTCTAAATGAATTACAAAACCATTAAGGAAAAATAGAACTTTAAGAAATTAAAGCCATGTTAGTTCAAGAGGAAGGGAGATTAAAGACAATGAAGAGGATCATTCTGCTCATCTCACATTTCATAATGGGGTCAGTAGCAGCAAGGGAAAAAAGGATAAGAGGAAGGATAAAGCCCCTCTGAAGGTTAAAGAGGGTCAAACCCATAACGAGGTCAAGTACTAATTCTGTAAGAAGAATGGTCATATAAAGAAAGATTGCCAGAAAAGAAAATTTTGGTTCGAAAAGAAAGGTAAGTATTATATTTCAGTATGTTTTGAATCAAATCTTATTGATGTGCCTAATAATACTTGGTGGTTAGATTATAGTGCAATTACTCATGTATCACATGTTATACAGGAATTCGTTATGATCTAACCCATAAACGAAACTGAAAAGTTTTTGTATATGGGTAACAGAATGAAGGCACGAATAGAGGGATTTGGAACATACATATTGATCCTAGATACTGGACACCACCTGGATCTAGAAATGTGTCTTTATGTTTCTGATTGTGTTAGAAATTTGGTTTCTATTGGAAAATGGATCATGAGAATTTTAATTTTAAGATTGGAAATAATGGTTTTTCCTTATATAAACAAAAGTACTAGTATTGGTACTTTAATTGATGGTTTATATCATTTCAATGTTGATGTTAATTTTGTTGAATCCTTGTTTCATATTGATTATATTATAAGAAATAAATGTAGTGTACATAATGAAAACTCAACATTTCTATAGCCTCAAAGGTTAGGTCGCATATCCAAGGAAAGCGTATTGAGGTTAGTAAAAAATAAAATGTTACCTCAATTGGATTTTATTGATTGGAATAAATGTATAAATTGTATTAAAGGTAAGCAAACTAGACATATATCAAAGAATCCAACCACAAGAAGTAATGCACTGCTAGAGTTAATTCACATTGATATTTGTGGTCTTTTTGATATATTGTTTTAGGGCGAGGAAAAGTATTCACCTTTATTGATGATTACTCTTGGTATGGTTATTTATATTTGCTGCATGAAAAGTCTGAGTAAATGGACATTATAGAGGTGTTCATTAATGAAGTTGAAAGGCAGCTAGATAAAAAGGTAAAAGTTGTGAGGTCTGATAAAGGAGGTGAATATTATGGTAAATTTAATAAAAAGGGACAATTTTCAAGTCAATTTGCAAAGTTCCTTGAAAGTCGAGGCATATGTGCACAGTATACAATGTCTCGTACACCTTAACAAAATGGTATAGCAGAAAGGTTAAATCGTACTCTTATGGATATGGTTAGGAGCATGTTAAATTATAGTACTATATCTTTATCTTTGTAGATGTATGCATTAAAGACTGTTGTATATTTGCTTAATAAGGTTCTTTGTAAATTAATTCCTCAAACACCTTATGAATTATGGACAGGAAAGAAACCCAATTTAAAGCACTTGCATATATTGGGGATGCCCGATAGAAGTAAGGATATATAATCCATATGAAAAGAAACTTGATGCAAGAACCATTAGTGGCTATTTCATCGGCTACCCTAAAAAGTCAAAAGGTTACAAATTTTAGTATCCTATTCATAGTACACAAATAGTTGAGTCTAGTAATGCTAGGTTCATTGAGTATGGTCAATCTAGTGGGAGTAGTGAACCACATAAGGTAGATATTCAAGAAACTAGGTTGAAAAGTTTTATACCTACTGTTTTTACTTCAGTTTTTGTTCCTATTGTTGTATCATGGTCTCACAACATGTTAGAACAACAAAATAATATCCTGAATCCACTATACGGACAAATTAATAATGAACTAGTTAACAATGATCAAGTTATAAATGAGCAAGTGATACCACAAGAAATAGATTTAAAAAGGTCTATAAGGTAAAGAAAACCAGCTATTTCGAATGATTATGTGGTCTATTCACTAGAGCATGCATATGACTTGAGTTTTGATGAAGATTCAGTCTCATTTTACCAAGCCATGGAATATAACAATTCTGAAATAGTTTCATGCTATGAAAGAAAAGTTAACATCAATGTATGACAATAAGGTCTGAGATTTAATTGAGTTTCCTAAATGTTCAAAACAAGTGGGTTGCAAATGGGTCTTTAAGACCAAGCATGACTCAAAAAGCAACATTGAAAGGTATAAGGTCAGACTTGTTGTTAAAGGTTATATTCAAATGGATGGCATTGACTATAAAGAAACATTTTCTCTAGTTTCAAAGAAGGATTCTTTGAGGATTGTTATGGCTTTGGTGGCTCATTATAATTTAAAGCTTCACCATATGAATGTTAAAACTACCTTTATTAATGGTGACTTAAACGAGGAAGTTTACATGAACCAATCAAAAGGTTTTATAACCACATGAAAGGAACACTTCGTGTGTAAATTAAAGAAATAAATATATGGACTAAAATAAGCTTCCTGACAATGGTATCTTAGGTTCAATAATACCATTATGTCATATGGTTTTATAAAAAATACTGTTGATCGGTGTATCTATATAAGGTCAGTGGGAGTAAGTTTATTATATTAGTTAAATATGTTGATGATATCCTTCTTGCTGCAAATGATATTGGTTTGTTACAAGATATTAAAAGGTATCTCTCTAATAACTTTGCAATGAAAGATATAGGTGAGGCATCTTATGTGATAGGAATAGAAGTATTCTGTGATAGATCACAAGGATTGTTAGGATTATCTCAAAAGGTTTATATTGATAAAGTATTAAAGAGATTCAAAATGAAAAGTGCTCCACGGGAATAATTTCAATTCAGAAAGGGGACAACTTTAGTGAGATGCAATGTCCCAAAAATGATTTAGAATAAAAGGTAATAGAGTCTATTCCATATTTGTCAGTTGTTGGAAACTTATTGTATGTCCAGACATATACTCGTCCAGATATCAGTTTTGCTGTTGGAATGTTAGGCTGATATTAAAGTAATCCTATAATAGATCATTAAAAAGCTACAATGAAAGTGATTAGATATTTATAAGGCACTAAAAATCACATGCTCATATACAGGAAATCCAACCACCTTGAGGTGATTGGGTATTCAAATTCAGACTATGCAGATTGTGTAGATTTAAAAAAATCTACATTTGGTTATATGTTTTTATTAGTTGGAGGAGCAGTTTTATGAAAAAGTGGAAAACAATCCACCATTTCTACTTTCACTATAGAGACTGAATTCGTGGAATGCTTTGAGGCTAATGTTCATGCATTGTGGTTGTCGGAGTTTATTTCAGGTCTAAACATTGTTAACAGTATAGCTAGACTATTGAGACTTTATTGTGATAATTCTGTAGCTGTTTTCTTTTCAAAGAATGACAAGTATTTTAAAGGTATAAAACATATGGATTTGAAATATTTGTCAGTTAAAGAAAGAGTGCAAAAATATAGAGTCTCAATTAAGCATATTGGTGCTAATCTGATGATAGCGGTTCCATTGACTAAAGAATTACAAACTAAAACATTCACTGGTCATGTTGGAAGTATGAGTGTAATAGATAAATCTTTATTGACATGATATTCATATGTGTACATTTGGTTATTAACTTTTGATATTTGTGAATTCAATTAAAATTATATTTTTGGTTATTTATTTATTTGTTACTCACATTATGTTGTATACATTATTGTTATAGTGAGATAACAATGAATGCAATAATTTAAAGTATATCCTAATTAAAGTTTCTAAATTGAGTTAGTTTTATGATATATGGAAGGAATCATGTCGTTTGATTACTTGTGACCGCCATCATCCAATCATTTCAATTTAATTACGGATATCTTGATTGATTCAATAAAACATGAGTACTTGAATCACCAAATTTTGACATGGGCCAAGTGGGAGATTATTAGATTATTTTTGTATTTTTAATAATCTATTATGTGGCCCATGTAATTAAAGGACTTATATGCTATTAATGAACCACATGTAATTAAAAGACCGTTTATAAATTAATGAAGACCCAATATGATGGTTGTTGGAGTTAATAAAAATTAGAAACAGTATGTTTATATATATACATGTATATCTTCTCTTTCGCTTCGTGTAAGGTTTAACACAACACAGGATGTGCATGTGTTAGTAGTTCTTCTCCATCAAAGAACGCCATAAAAGAGAAGTAGAAATGTGATAAAATCAATTCATTTAATTTACTCATGGATCTAGGTACGCTTCTGATTATGTTTCACAGCTTGTATTAAATAATTCTAGGCATGAATCGATCCCATAATAAATTCTTACACCTTAAACTATGATGTTTACGAACGATTTACGAATGTTTACGAATGTGTTCGCAAATTTATTCACGAACATTTACGAACACAATTATCAAATTATAAAAATCTACAAAAAGAATTCACATCATAAATTTATCCAAGAAGTACAATTAATTAATTGTTAGGTTGTGTTATCTTTGTTTAATATGTTTAAATAATTACTATATGTACACGAAAATATTATAATAATAGTAATAATAAACAAATAAATCAAAAAAAATATTTAATAATAATATAAAAGTATATGCTTATAAAATTATATATAATAAAAATATATTTATATTTAATAAAATAATTTTTATATATATTAATTGATTTGTCAATTTTCGTTCACAAATAATTTTCACGAATACGAATAATATTTACAAACTGTTCGTGAACATGTAACGATGTAATAGTCGATTGGCATGTTTTTTTAATATAATGATTTAGATTTTTATAGAAATTAAATTTTTAATTTTAAAATTTTAAAATAAATTTTATTTGATATGAAATAAAATATATTTTTTAAAATTAAATTTTACCGGAATTATAAAAAAGTAATTAATACAAGAAATTAAAAAATTAATTTAAGTGTTCTACTAAAATAAACTTTAATTTAAAAATTAAAATAAATATTTTATTGAAATTATAATATAAATAAAATATTATTTTATTTAAAAAATAGATGCACTAAACCGATTTTGAATTCTCATTTTTTATATATATACATCTGCATCCCCTCCGGACTTTCTCGCAATGATCTCTCTCCCTCTTCACTGACCCACACCACCCCACTCTCTCTCTCTCTCTCTCTCTCTCTCCGTCTCATTTTTTTTTTCCAAAAAAAAAAACCTGTTACTCCCTGTCTGTAAACAACGATCGAAGAGACACGATGGATCGGAGCAACTTCAACGGAATGAAGAAGAATCCGACAACAGCCATATTTCCTCAGAAGAGGCAGATAAAACGCGAGATATTCGGAAAATTGTTTGACTTGGCGGGGGCGCTGGCGGCACAGGCCGTGGGATGCCGTGGAAAGGGGGAAGGGGGCGGCGGTGGTTGTCTCAACGCCGCCCCGGTCTCCCCGGTGAATGAGAACTGAGTCGACTCGGAATCGTTTCAATTCGGAGTGGGTGTTAAGCGTGGATGTTAGTAATAAATGAATCCGGCAAGGTTCCGTTATATGCTCCATCTCCACTGTATTTCTGCTTCGGTATGGTGTAGAAGCTAGTCTCTTGGGTTGTTTCTTTTGTCGCTTGGTTCTTTTGTTCTTGTCCTTTTGTTAAGTTTTATCCATTAATACACTTATTAATGTTGTTGTTGCCAAATTATTGCAACTGTTTTAAGGTTTCTCTTTTCTAAATTCGGGGGCTCTGAAGCTTTCAACTTAACAGTATGAATATGTGAATATACTTAATTAATTAATTAATTAATGTGGAGGATCTGTTTGGTAAGTTGATGGATTTGGTAGCTAGTAACTGGGGTGGTGTTAATTTCCAAGTATTCGAATGGTTGTGGATCATCGACAAAAACAGAGAGTCTCTGTGTTTTTGAGAGAGAGAGAGACAACCTGATCGGACTCATAAACGATTCCGATCTTGGGTGGCGGCATATTGCAGCTCTCCGGCGGAGCCACCGACACCGACTGCCTCAAGTTAGCTCCTCATCGAGATCGGCGCTCCGATCGTGGCCGTACGTGTCCCTCGCCGGAATCGCCGGTGCGTGTTACCGGAAGGAACTCCATCCATCCTTCCTCATCGGCCATGTTCTTCATCGTCGCGGGGCGGCGAAACTACCTGATCGGACTCATAAACGATTCCGATCCTGGGCGGCGGCATACGGCGGATCTCCGGCGGAGCCACCGACACCGACTGCCTCAAGTTGGCTCTCCTCATCGAGATCGGCGCACCGGTCGTGGCCGCACGTGTAGCTCGCCGGAATCTCCGGTGCGTGTTACCGGAAGGAACTCCATCCTTCCTCATCGGCCATGTTCTTCATCGTCGCGGGGCGGATCGGCTTCACCCACTTCGCGTACGCCGTGACCCACAATATGGGAGCCGCCGACGGCGACCTCGATCTGAAGCGCCGAAGCGGCGGCGGAGAAACAAAACATGGGGATCCGAATCGGAATCCGACAGAGGGAGTAAGGCACTCGCCGTCCCGTCTCTTGTTTTGATTTTTTTTTAGACTTGGTTCTCTTTTTTTTATTTATCCTTTTCCCCTTTTTTTTTTCTTTTTGGCTGACTCACCCATTTAAAACAAAAACAAAAACAAAAACAAAAAAAAACATTCTTTTCCCTCTCTTTTTGACATGCACTGACTGAATGGATTCTAAACAGTAGTTTTTTGTTTTTCGATTTTCGATTTTCTCTTTTGAAGATATATTATATTGCTTTTTCTGTTAAAATAATAAAATAAAAACAAGGGAGAGAGCCACGTGACTAAGACATCTGCCGGTTGCCGGTTGCCGGTTCGTTACTAAAAAAAGACAACTGGGCATTCATAGGCTCTGCCGGTTCGTTCATTAACTAATCTCAGGAGTTGGGGCTACACTCGGGAAGACAAGTAGAACGGACGTGTATTATTTAGTAGGCTAGTATATATATACATACATACATATATATATATATATATATGGCACATGGGCAACAGAGACATGAGAGACAGTCTAGGTAGTGGTTGGAGGGCGTTACAGGAGGAGCACGTACGAATAAGGCTCAAGCCTCAAAGTGTTTGAGCAAATAGCGGACTTGTCAAAAACTCAAAATTCCTGTCCTTGTCGATCCCGAGGTTGGCTCCAGCTATCGCATCCCAATTCCTATTCTATTGGCTCCTTTCTCGCTCCCGCCTGGCGTGGCCAGCACCACCTTATAATAGCCACGGCCACTTTGTCGATATCATTTAAAGCATGGAAGTAGTTTGATGGGGAGGGCAGGAAAGAGATTAATTGTAATTGGATTGGTTGACAAATGACAAGGGATAAGGTCGGTGTTGGAGGTGATGGCGTCGTGGAGGGCGGCTCACGGGAGATAAATCTTTTTAGTATATAGATTAAATCATGGTATAATTCTTAAAATAATTAACATATTTTATTATTTTCATTAAAAAGTTTATTTTATTCTCATTTTCATCATTCAACTTACCAAATAAATCATATGTATAATTAAATCTCAATGGTGATTTTATTATTTATCTTTATCATATTTTATTTCAATTAAAACATATAGCTCATACCAAGCATGAACACTTTCTCCACTATTAAATTGGTATGAAAAAAAAGTTCATATAAAATTATTATTAATCTAACAGCATTTACATACACAATATGCATGTATGTAGTATTATTATTTGTATATATATAATTTATTTTAAATTAATAATAATATATGACAATATTTAGTTATTAAACTATATTATGTTAATTGATATAAGAAGCTCTTTCATTTTTATTATGTTGAATACATGTATTTATAGTTCACTTGCTCTATTTTTCATTTACATATGTATGGTCAACTTAAAAAAAAACTACATAGTCAACTATCAAAGTCAATAGTAAATGATTAACAATTAAAGTTAATGGTTAATAATTAATAGTCAACCATCAACAATTAAAGTCATTAGTCTAGTTGGCAATCCAATCCAAGGGTCATGGTTTGACTTAGATCCATTTTGGGATCCTAGATCGGGGTCTATTGTGGTTGGATTTAGGTCTAGTAGTTTTGGGTTTGGGTTTACGTAATCAAAAGGCCATATGCACACAAATAGTCTAGGCTAGTTTTGGGTCTAGGCTTATGTCATTCGAATGCCTAGTGTATCATCAATTCGCCTGGGTTGGTTTTGGGTCTGGGTTTACATTATCGAAATGCCTAGTACATCATGAGTTGGCTTAGGTTCTCAGTTTAGTTGTTTCAAGTTTAGTCAACAATAATAGTAAATAGAAAAGTTGAAAAATCAAGCTTTGGATTATTACATCTCTCATATATTATAGACATAACTTAAAAAATTTATAACTTTCACTATAAAGCACCAAATAACCTCAAACCAATCCCATTTTGTTCACAATTGACTTAGCTATAATTGGATAGTAGAATCCATCAAGTTGAATAATATGGGATGGAAACCAAACAAAAAAACTTGTATAAGGGTATATTATACAAGCCAAATTTTATTCAACTACTTTAAAATCCATAATTTTCTTTATACAAATCAAATTGACCAAAAACCATTTGAAGAAAAACCATATAAGGATTTGTCGCTCATCCCTCACCAATTGTCTTCTTTTTCATCAAGTCCTAATGAAGATACACAATATTCTCTGAACAACTATTTTTCATATCATCATTATTTGCTTACACACCTCTCCCTGTAACTTAAGTTAGTCAGCTTGTTCAGCCCTAAACATAAGATGGGGTTATAACTCAGCCAAAGTGGCAAGTGGCAATGAAAGCATAACTACAAGCTCTTTATGATAATGATACATGGACTCTGACTTCGTTATCGCTTTGAAAAAATCTATTGAATGTTGTTGGGTTAACGAAATCAAGTATCATCATTCTAAAGGATTAATTAAACACTATAAAGCACAATTAGTGACAAAAGGTTTCACATAAATGAAAGGGGTTGATTTTTATAAAACATTTTCACCTACCATTAAGACAGTAACTATTTAGTACGTGTTAACTCTTGCTACTATCTTTAATTAGCCTTTTAATGAACTCAATGTTAACTTCACTGGACTTTTCAAGATGAAGTTTTTATATCTAATCTAAAGTTGACTACTCATTGTTTACACTACTACAAAGCAAGTCTTCTACCTTTCTTTTAATATATATGAATGACATATTGATTACTAGAAATGATCTTCAAGCTATTTTGACACTCAAAAGCATTATTCACAACTATTTTTTGTATCAAGAATCTTGGAAGCTTAAGATAATATTTTGGTACACTGGTGATTGGTGATTGGTTTAAAAAATTATGTGCTTAAATGAATTTAAAATTATTAAATTATTAAATTTAGTTTTCAAAATAGGAGAGTCTCATAGCTATTTTAAAAGTTGTTTCTAACTATTTTCTATTTCCAAATCTAAGTACAAATTTTCTGAGAGAATCTTTTTTTCCTATATTTTATTGCTTAAACTATTGTATTTATTTATTTATTCATTTTTAATTTTTTAAGGAATCAAATTAAAAAAAAACATTCTCTCTCATACCAAACAAAAATTATTTTCAGGTTAGAATTCAAATTGAACTCCAATAAATTACAAAAAAAAACCTAATACAAAAAACAAAACTTATATCAGACATGCACTAAGATTCTTTTCATGACATTGAGGTTTCACGTTTCAAAGGAAATATATATTTATTAATGTAAATATGCATTGGAAATTATTAATAATATGGATTTATTAAGGGTAGCACCTATAAATTTTCCTATGGATAAAGGTTTAAAATTGTCTAACAATGAAGAATCGCTTAAAGATCTTTCTCGTTATAAAAGCCTTATTGGGATGTTTATTCATCTTATAATCACTAGGCCAAATATAATCTACTATGTTCATATTCTTAGTAGATCCATGCATAAATCACGAAAGCCTCCCATGAAAGCTACTTTTCAAATTCTTAGTTATCGTAAAAATACATTGGTCCAAGGTATTTTATTATTTTGACATGATGATCTAACCTCATGTGCGTATTGTGATTTGGGTCCAATCACTAAAGATCCACTATGGGATATTTCATTTTTTATCTTTACTAATGTTTTGCAAATCAAAAAGACATAACTATGTTTCTATCAACAATGGTTGAGTATAAGATTATTGTGGGTGCATGTTGTGAACTATTATGGCTCATATATCTTCTTATATGTTTAAACATAGTTTATTCAAAACCTGCATTACTATTTTATGATAATAAAGTAACATTTCACATTGCAAAGAAAACAAAAAAATTAAAAAACAAAAACAAAAAAGTTTAAATTTAAAAAATACAATTTTTTTTGAAAAAAAAAAACAACTTTTCAAAAACAAAAAACAAAAAACAAAGGAAAAAAAAACAAAAAATTTAAATTTAAAAATAATTAAAAAAACAACTTTTCAATAACAAAAAAATCTATCAGTTATTAGATTTCATAAGTAACACTTGGCTTTTCTTTTTGTTTTTTTTTTCATTTTTTTCATTTCTTATTAGTTTTTACCTTTAGCATCATTGTATCACTTACTTTCTTCTTGTCACTTAGTTTCTTCTTCTTCTTAAGAGAAGAACCAGCAACTATCATGTTCACCTCACCTTTTTTAGACTTAATCATTCCCTTATAGGATAATCATTTGGTTATAATACCTAAAGCGTAAAATCCCTCAAATGAATTTTAACTCATAACAAACCTTATCCGAACACCTAAACATAGGACTTAGAAGTGAAACAATTCAATTTTCTTTAGACTTTTAGATAACTTAGATTTAATTTTAAACTTTAACAAAGATTTTAAAAAGAAAACTGTTAAGACTTCCCTTAGAAGCTTAAGATAAATAACATTTCATTTCAACTTTAACAAAAAACTTAGAAAATAAAAAAGGGTATAACTTTAGGTCTTTAGAAAATTTAACATCACCTTTAGACTAGTTAAATTTAAGTCACAGTTAACACAAGTTAGAAACCTTTAAACTCTTAAGATATGTACCGAAAGAGTATTGTATGAGTGTTAATCCTTCTCCACACATAATCAACTCCAAAGCCGATCTTTAGCGGTATAGATCATTTTTCTTTTAGGTGACCAATTGCACTCCAAAAACGATTGGTGGTAACTCTTTTTTTTATCACCATTCGAATAAATGTTGGGGGTATCGCACCCCGAAAGTGTAATAGCCCAAGTCTCTCATAGCACGATATTGTTCGGTTCATGGCCCAAATCGACAAACTCAATCCCCGATTTTGTTCTTGGCAGTGCCACACAGGCACCCCAAAAGGTCTCGTGTCAGGAGAGGTCTCTACGCCCTCTTAAGAGGCATACTTCGTTCTTTTTTTTCAGCCGATGCGGGACTTGCAAAGTCCTCAGATTCTACAGAAAGTGATTTTCCCCCAAACGGAATTCAATGATGATGATACAATCAATCCAATCTTTCATTAATGGACTCAAGTATATATAAATGAACTACTATTTTTTCAAAGAAAAAAATTCAAAACAAATGGGTAATTACAAGACAAGTCATGCCTTGCATCAATCGACAAATGTTTTCATAAATTAAAGCCTCAGAAAAGAAAGTTTGTTTTTTCATTGTTTGCAAATGGAGAGTTTTTGATATTCACTCACGAAGGAGTGTTAGGAAAATTGACATTTGTGTTAATTTAGGAATATTATTATTGACATTTGCGTATAGGTGGCTGCCAGAACTATATCAATTATGCAAATTTTTTTGTTCCGGTATAAATTATATTTTATCTATAGCCCATGCCCATCGATATATACCTACCTACATATGAATTCACTCGCACAGTCGGAAAAAAAAAAGCCCAAAAAAAAAAAAATTGAACGACATTAGTGATTAGTGTGAACGTGGAAAACTGGTCTGGTCGGTCTCTCCACCGTTTCACACTTGGGAGACTTTTTTTTTTTCCTCAAACGAAAATAGAGTGGAGGATGCAGCAGTCGCACAAATGCAATTTAATGAAGAAGAGGCGTGGCGGTTTTATTCTCCTTCTCATTAAATGTGCGGGCCCCGTACTATTTTTAGTTATTTATAAAGATTAAATACAATAAATAAAGAAATAATGAATAAGTTAGGGTAGCTGCCATTAAATTTGCAAGGCCGAAGGCCAAAGGCCACTTCCAATTTCCAAGATTGATTGAATAGTAGAAAATGAAAATGAAAATGCAGGCAACTGCTTTCCATGATCCAAGAATTCATCATTATTCAGATTTTCTGTTTCTTTAATGGGTTATCAGCTGCTTTCCATGCTCCTAGACTCCTAGTCCAAGTCCAAGTCTAAGTCCAAGGCGGCTGATTAAAGAACATTTTCAATAAAGCACTCCAATGAACAATGGTAGCATCGAGGTGGGAGGTGGGCCTAGAATTTAACCATGTGAAAGCAGCAATTCAGTGCCATGATGAGTCAGTGTGTCTAACATATATAAATATATATATATATTATTATTTTTTACAATTAGTAACTCTTTGTTGGTTGGCTGAAAATGGGGATTTTGCTCGTTTATGACTTTTGAGTTTACCATCATCACCATTCATCAGTCATCAATCATTCACCAGCCCATCCAATTGTGAATTTAAAACTAATATTAAATAAAAATAAATAAATAAAACTGCGCAGCCTGCAGTCATATGATGTACGGCTGCAGGGAGCAGGGAAGTTTAGATTTGCCCCCCAAAAAGTGGACAGCCCGGCAGCCTAAGTTTACGTCTCTGCGTCACACTCCGTGGCCAGGAATTTATAGGGACCACACACATCTCCCCATTTATTTACTTGGTTCTTTCAATATTAATTTAATAACTTATTTTAATTTATATTGTTATTTATTGTATCCGAGTTATTGTTTTAAATGCACAAGTAATAAAATAAATATTAATTTTGAATTTATTATTTTATGAATTTTGAATACGTGCTATTATTATTAGATTAATTTAAAAAGTTAAATATAAATGAAGGTCCACCTCACGAGTGACCCATTAAAAAAAAAAGAAGAAAAAAAGTGGCGTACTCTTCAAGTTTCTAATCTCTCTCCTGACCCACCTCTGAAAACTGAAAATTAAGTAAACTAATGGGATTTAATTTGAAGATATTTTTAAAGAAAGAGGAAATTGTGTTTTTTTTTTTGTATTTTTTAATATTATATATATTTGAAATTATATATTAAAATAATAATAATTTTATATTTTATATTAATTTATTATTATTATTAGGAAAATAATGATAAGGGTGTTATGGAGATAGATAATTGAGGTTGAATGTGGGGGTATCTTTTATAAATAAATTAATTCTCCTACTTTGACATATTGGAACTCGCCTCGATTCACACTGGATTTCCGGCGTAGGATAATGGACATGGAAAATTTTCAATATATTATAACTTTATATATATAAAAAAGCTACTAAACATATACTTAAAAATTAAATCAGCACCCACGAGCATCTCTAGTGTAACTGATAATTAATTTTAATTAGATTATATATATGTGTGTGTATTGTTGGAAAAGTAATTATGTTAAAAAATTGTATTATCGATCAAAATTAATTTTTAGACAAACTATCACATGTATTCGTGACTCTAATAATAGGATTGCTAACATAAACCTGTTGGGCATGGTTTTAATTCCTGGGTGCCTGTGGGCACGGCCTCAAATAATGAAATAATGTATACGTGGTCACTGCCTCGACTATATGAGTGCATACCAATTTGGCCACATCTGTCCCACCCAATCTATGTAATCAATTATTAACGCGTATTCGGAACATCAGCCTGGTCCCTTGCATTGGCAGTTCCTGTCTTTTCCTAACATAGATTGGTGGTTTCCTAAATTTTGTTATTTCTTGGTAAGCACCGCCGTTGGTCGCCATTCATTGGGGGTGACTCTTTGTCTCGACAAGTTAATGGGTACCGCCATTTTATTTTTATCTTTCAAAAGAGAAATGTGTCTGTTTCGAAAAATAGCAAAAGTATTGAAAACTTTTCCAAAGAAATATATGGATAGAAAGAAAACTAGTGCAATATCATATCATGAAAATTAAAGTAAATAAATAAAAATACTTAATTTCCTTAAAAATTAGTAACATAGGATTAGTAGTCACCTCTAAGTAGGTGGATTTTAGGGCCCAAATTGGCAGTTTATGGCATTAGTGGGCCAAAGCTTGTGAAAGAAATGGAGAACCCAACCCCTTTTTTTAGGCATCCACCTCCTTGTTGTTACCATAAAGATCTGGGACCCTTGGGCCTTCCGTAGGCCTCCTCTTCCTGGGGCCTGAGGGATAGCTCGAAGAATGAAACAAAGATGAAAACAGTTATTGCCGAAGTTTGTGGAGTTGAAGGCAAGAAGGACACATTAATTGGTCCATATATAGCTAGCTTTCAAGAATGAGGAGAAGCAGAAATGAAGTGCTATGGAAAAGGTTGGTGGCCCAGCCCAAAACAATGAGGACTTCTCACAGTCTTCCTGACAATGGCTGAGTGTCGTTGTGCTATTTATGATTTTTATTTTGTGAGAGAAGAGCAGGAGTTTCTTGATGGGAAAAGCTGGTCGTTCTTTTTAAATTGATCACTATGTAATTTTTAACTTTTTTTTTCTCTACGGATATGTATGTAGAATATAGGGGCATATTTGATTAGGGTGTTTTCTGTTTTCGTTTTCAAAATGTAATAGCTGTTTTCGAGTAAAAAAAATTGAAAATTGAAAACAACAAAAACATGTTTTCATTTTTATGTTTTTTATACTCGAAAATAGCTATTACATTTTGAGAACGAAAACAGAAAACAGGTGAAACAAACATGCCCTAAGCTTCGGGTTCTCTACGTAAATTAAAACATCAAAATATTTTAAACAATACAATGTGCTAGTTCAAAAAAACAAATTGCTGTGTTTTATTTACTGCAAGCAACCTTAGCAAAGAATCGCACTGACTACTATATCTGCTTTTATCTCAACTGCATTTTTAATGTAAAATTTGGGGTAATGGAGAAAATCGCTAACACTTTCGTAAATAGCAGCTACCACTACAAATAAAAAGTATTGCCCGATAAAATACATTCAGATGATGCAGATTGAAAGTGCCGATCGGATGCTTCAAAGCTTTCTGCAGTGAACAGGTGGTTTAATGTTCAACGACATTTTTTGTCAAACGTTACTTGCGTGCAGCTCTGAGAGGTGCTTCATATATGTCATACATTATTTATGAAGAACATGAGGCGTTCTGTTGCATTTTGATGGCCAGTTAAGAACTTAATATTTGGCATTAAATTTGATGGTATGGACGATATAACGCTAAAAATCTATATATATAATGAAACGACCGAGTGAAGGCCGGCTCCGCACGATTCACTCACATAGGGAAGCACTCGACTTGGTAGGCCTTTCTACAATTCGCTGTTATTGACATGCCATTGACATTCACTTGAAAAAGCGTACAGCCTCATGATTAATCTAACTTCATCTAATTTTCTCACCACCTATAAAGATGTTAGGCATTAAAGCATGTCAATTTCCTTCCAAACCCTACTGAAATCAGGTGAAACTAGGTTGGTATGGTTTGAAAAACCAACATCTTCCCCGCTACCCATGATTACATCGCCTTGTTAGCCATGTAAAGGTCCCAAACTACAGCTATAGCCTCTGATCATGGGAACCATCCTCCCCAGCCACTTTCGTCGACTAGTCAGCAACATAGTTTACCTGCAAACCAAAATAATGAGACATCCAGTAAAAAATAATAATAACAAAACGGTAAGATATATTGGGACAAATTCCAAAATCTCGAACGGGTTCAAATCTCTGAATCGTCAGCAGAAAAGGCATTAGCCTGTAAAAAAATGCCTCAAAAATTAAGCATTTTTTTACTTCAATTTCTTCAAAACCCATCATAAAAATCTAAATAACAAATTACGACTGCCAAACCATATGTGAACAAGGAAATGAGTCTACACTATGATAGAAATGGATTGGGGACTCAAATTTTGTTCAGATCAAGCAAAGACCCCAATACCATGCTCCAGACTAGTGCCTACTAAAGCAATTTCAGTGTTGAGTGACGAACCACAGTTGGACTATGAATCATCTACAAAAGACCTCACGACTAGGAAAGGTTATCAAGCAGGCAGGCAAAGAAAGTTTTGCATCCATAAAATATTTACCTGCCGGTTAAAAAAGCATCCAATAATTCAAAGAGCAACCCTCAACCAAGCGACACAATAAAACCAGTCCTATCTCGAGAATAAGGCTGGCAAATTGCACAAGAGTTTTATTCCTGTGTGAACCATTTGACTTGAATAAATCGCTTACATCCCAAAGGTTCTGTTGTATAGGTCACCTGAATTGGGCATCCTGAACTTCGGATCTTCATAACCAGTATAAAACTTGTTAAAACTCAGTCTCTCATTTCTAAGGAGCTCTACCATGCCAATGTTATTTCCATCATGAACCTCATTCCAGCCTTCCCATCGACCATTCGACAGTAATGCATTTCTTGACTGTTGTACAGACATATGTGAAAAGGGAGACAAATTGCTGGGCTGCGACTGCTCCATAAGCCTCGAAGGAATGCCAAAAGAATCATTAAGAGAGCAAAAATTATCTCCAACGTTGGAGAAGCCTAAATTCTGCTGCTGAGAGAGAGATCTTTGCATCATCAAAGAAACTCTGGCGTCATTTTCAAAAGCATTTAATTGTGGGAAAACATTTGATCTCACGTCTAACCCTGGATTGTTAAATCCTCCTGGGAGTCTACCTTTACCAACCGCCAAAATTGCAGGGTCTATGAACTCAATATCTGCAGTACTGCTCATATTTACATTTTCAGTTACCTGGTATGGATTTCTCAACAATGAAGAAGTGTCGGGCAACCGATTGCCTGTAATATGAGAAAGAAAATTCTATAATTGAATCATTTTAACTGATAAAACAGGGTTAGTTGAAATAAAAATAATTAGGAACAAATTAAACGAACCAGTTGCAATGTCAAAAGCCTGATCACTTTTCTCATAAGAGAGAAATCCAGGAGGTGCTCTACAAGGCACTGAGAATCCAGGTGGGGCAGAAACTTGAGCCCTAGAACCTGTTAAAAAAATAAAGGATAATAAATTCTAACGCCTGACCAAAAAGACCACATTCAGGGCAACACATACAACAGCAAAGGAGTCAGTGTAAAAAGCAGAAAAATCAGTAAATCAATGCTCACCAGAAAGCTTACTAGCAGAGAGGACAGGTTGACCACTGAAGAAATTATCAGATTCTTCTGCATATCTAGAAGAAAAGGGAATAGCATTTCCATGTCTATCAAAATGAAGATCTCCATTTTCAACCAAACTAGTGCTGAGAGACTGATTCATTCTTCCGGCATTAAAACCTGGTTGTACTTCAAACATTTTATTATTAGATTCCTCCTGCCTGGCAAATGAGAACCTGGACTGATTGCTATTTTGTACTTTCCAGGCATTAGACATTTTAAGGGAATCATGTTGTTTGTCAGATTCACCCAACAACCTAGCCAAATTATGGGGCGCTGTTAATGAGTCATTCCAAGCATCGAAGTCCATGGACAGTATATTAGAGATTATACTGTTCTCTCCCAGGTCAGAGGTAGCCGCACTGTTATCATCAGCTCTCCCATGAACAAATCTTGCAATCTGCTCTTTTTTCCCTTCATTTAAAACCAGAGGGGAATGTCCAACAATTTTATTTAAACAAGCAAGGTTATCAGGGTCTCCCCGATATTTTGGAAAAACATCTGATGTATGAGAAGCCAAGCCTTCATGGGCTTCCTTATCTGAAAGTAGAGGAGTTGAATTAAAACAAATGGACTCAGACTGTGAGACTTGATTTCTAGAACCATCTAAAAGATGCGATGAACTTTGCAAAGTAGTATTACTGGCAACTTCTGTATCATTGAATCTTTGATGATGAAAGGATAACAAATCCTCATCCACTTCAGGCCGTGCATCAGGAACTATTTGAGATTTTGAATCTAATTTCTCATCACATTGTTTTACAGGAATGCCAAAGCCATTAACTGATGTTACTGTTTTCCAATCTGATGAAGAAATGAAAGATTCTTTATAAGGCTCAGCATGGATTTGCTGTGAGCTTACATTCCCGTGCCCTGGTGATTTTATTGGGGCATAATCAACATGTCGAGAGTTAGCTTTTAGAACACTATTATGTTCACACCTAGCCTGTTTTTCGGTGCCAATCGATGACATTACTGAGCATAAATCTTGAATACTTTCATTCGTGGCAACATCCATGACTTTATCAGTATCAGAAGCACAAGATTTACCATTGAAAGACTTTACATTTGGTTGATAGCTACTGCCTCTGTCTGCATCAACCGATGTAGGTGGGCAATATAACAGACTGTGACCAGTCAGAGAAATCGCAGCAGAAGCCCCAGCAGATGTATCAGTAACAGCTGCATCTGATGCAGAAGGTTGACTATACCTTCTATTATGAACTTTCACAGATTCCGATGTGTCCGATTTACCACTAAGCTGCACTGTATGAGTTTCTCCATTTGATAAAATTTTCTTCCCCATATCACCAAGTGATTTGGAACCATGCATTGTACTTGCAACAGCAGAGGGCAATGAACAACTTAAGGCGTTGGGATTCTGCTTTGAAGAGTCATTTGAACCTGCCGAACTTAAAGCAGGTGCATGGCAATTTGAGGAACGTATTCCCCTGATAAATACCAAAACGGGGTTAAAAATGTAATTATTCTAACATAAATAAGAATTTACACATCAATAAATGAGCACCATGAAGCCGCTGCAGGAAGAGCAACTGATCTGCTACAACAACCATTTGGAGGGGAGCTTTTGACAATACTAGCTAGATTCTGCTGCAAATTCATAAAAGTGAACAGATTATATTCAAGAAAAGCGCCATTCAAATGCTTAAATGAACTGTGTTATGGTTCTCCATGTGGAATTATAAGACATTAATAACTTCTGCACCATTACTCGGATCATCTCCAGTTAATGCAAAATAGTAACGCTACCAAAAGAAATTCATTGGAAAAATGTCCAAAGAACGAGTTATTTTCAGTTCTTACATTTGAAGAATTTTTTACAATAGGTTTCCCTGTGGAAGCAGAGCTGTTACTGCAGTACTCATCTAATGGGGGAGGCAACATAGTCCCTGTACGTCGTTGCAGATTATTGGCAACGCCAGTAATTTGCTGAACTCTGCTCCTTCAAAGTCATGAAAATTATCAACCATCCAAGGAGCCACAATAAGACATCTAAATAGAAAGCAATCTGAACTGATGGAAATAGAATGCAAAAAGGCAACATCACAAGCAAAGTATCAATACAAGTATGATAATTTGATTATAAATTTCACCCCCACTATTGTCTGACTTGAGCAAAACATCAATTGATTATAAAACTACTAGGACATGTTTGTTTTAATTGTTTTTTTTTTCATAGTTGTTTTAAGTGTAGAAAACAGAAAATAATAATTTCATTTTTGATGACACCTACACTGAAAGCAACCTTTGAGAATAACATCAATTTGTTGTTTTCAATTTTATGTTTTCACTATCCAAAAACAGCTATCAAATTTTGAGAACAAAAACAAAAAACTGTATAACCAAACATGCCCTTACACCTTAAACATTGTTACATTTGTTCCAGAATTGAAGTAATTATACTCAAATATAGAGAGCAAAGCACCCCAGTGAACTGCATAAGTTGGAACCAATCCAGAAAAAAATTAGCATTGCCTATCTATCTATCAGTCAATATTCAATCCCAAAAGATATATATTCAATCCCAAACATAGCTTCCATGCCATGCCATAAGTGCACACACAGTAAATGCTGACAATTCGCCTACACATCAATCATAAAAGTGTTGCTTCAAGTAAAAACAGCGAAGAAGAACACCATGCAGGAAAAGGCAAGGCATTTTACAGAACACTCACCAATACGCAACCGTTAAAATGAAAGATACATCACTGACACTTGCATCTCAAAGGGAGATATTTGGGAGTAGAATGCCAAGAATATACCTTGAGTATGCTGAAATTATCTCATCTTTCGTAAAGCTATCATCTTGTGAACCAATCTCGTGCAAATATAAACAGTCTGGATTGTTGCAGGCCTGATACAACAAAATTATATTTATTAAAATTTTATCAGAAATCTATATTAATTAAGTTAAAATATTATTTTAGCTTTTAATAGCCTAAAAAAGACTTCAAAATAAAACTAACAGATAACACCAATAAACAATCAATGGGAATTTTATCCACAGTTTATACCACATTCCTCAGCCAAGCATGGCAATATTTTGTGGTTCCAAAGCACGCCCTGAAACAAAAGAACTCTTAACAATAATCAAAATGATATAAATTCAACATATGCTGTCCATCCAATAACATAGAATTAGCTTGTTACAGTCAATCATGCACACACCTTAAGGATCTACCATCCAGAGTGAACCCGTGTACTGATTGAATACATCTGATTGCTTCATCTTCTTTAGAGTAAGTAATATATCTAATCACAACACATACAAAGAAGGTTAACAATGTTGGTTAATATAGCAGGTATAAAAACAACTTGTTACAGCCCCTAAATCAAACAACGTTAAAGAATACTTCATTTTTAAACTTACACACTACAAGTATGGTTAGGAAAATGCTGAATAGAACCAGCAGCTGTCCGAGACATAGACACCTTTAGAACCCTTCCATACTGCCCAAAATACTCTCTGCGCTGAAGAAGCTGTTTTAAGAAACCATGCTTAGTCATTATTTTATATTAAGAGAATAAAGGAGAAGGGGCAGAGGGGGATAGAGACTACACACATCTTCGTCTGCTAAGTTAAGAGGTAAGCCCACTATGTAAACAAGATTTCGTTGGATAACACGAACAGTGCTGAGTTGTTTCCTCCCATCACACGTTTTGTTTTTAGTCTTCTGTGACTTATATTTTTTTTCCATATTGATCTCAGCCACCATCCTGTAAAGAGAAAATAAATAAAGAAAATAATAAGGGAAAAAACAACTAAAACTGCAAGAGTGACTTCCAAGATATATAATCTCAATAGTTTAAACCTTTCGCAGCTGGCTGCCATTCCTACAATTTTCTCCTTGTCATAAGGAGTACGACATGCCGGACACCGGCCCTCTGAGTCATCCTTCTCAGCCATGTCCATTATGTGATGCCAACACCAGACACAAATCTGCACTCACGAACAAAATAAACACAAATCTTTTTACAACAGCACCAAGGAACAGTGTATGCAAAAAAGCACCCAGGAACATTGGGGGCTACAACAGCAACCAAGGAGCAGGATTTAAATAATATTTGGGAAGAAAAGTTATAATAAATAACTATAATGTTTCAAGATTTTTAAGCCTTCCTATTGGGTTTTACCGAAAGATTATAGAGGAGCATATTTCAACTAGATGAAGCAATTGAGCACATATTTGGCATTACTCCAATACCACAATCAGGGAAATGTGGATATTTTCTTATGCTGCATATGGGTATGCATTGTTTAGATGATTTAAATGATAGTCAGAAATAGAAACTTTACACACTGCAGGATTTAAATAATATTTGGGCAGAAAAGTTATAATAAATAACTATAACGTTTCAATATTTTTAAGCCTTCCTATTGGGTTTTACCAAAAGATTATAGAGCATATTTCAAAGATATGAAGCAATTGAGCACATCTTTGACATTACTCCAATAACAAAATCAGGGAAATTGGATATTTTCTTATGCTGCATATGGTTATGCGATGTTTGGATGATTTACATGATAGTCAGAAATAGAAGCTTTATACGCTGCAGAAAACCTGCCCGATATTAAATTATAAATCCATAGCTCAATGCATTCGGTGGAGGATATAGATTGACCATTATTGCAACGACTCTTTCAAGTCAATTCACAGCCAACACAATGCCATCAACACAAAGACAGAACAATGAATAAAATAGAGGACCAGTGCAACACATAAGAAACACAAGGAAAGGACTTGAAATAAAAACCTCGTAACCACACTTGCAAGGCTTCAATTGTTGATCTGTCAAGTCCATCTCTTCTGCACACAAAGGGCAGGTCTTATCTCCTTGTTCACTCATGGTTCCCCTATACAACCAAAAAGTTCAAAATGAAACATATCGATACTAAATATAGTCAGTAAAGGCAACTAATTTGTTTAAAGAAGCATACTAGAGTAATTGAAGAGTGATTCCACTATCAATTTTACACAATCAACACTTCAGAAATGAACAATAAATTGCATTACACCTACATTTAAGAATAACAGCCCAAAAATCACGTGAAACTACAATAAATTAAAGAAACACATATTTATCAATAAGAAACTAGGTAGCAAAGCTTAATCTCCCTTCTTTGAATACAGAGAGCAAACACTAAAATCCTTAACCAGTCAAAATGCATCATCTAGCCGTCAATAGGTAAAATTGATTGATAGTATCAATCATTTAAAATAAAGCAAGCAAACGAACAAATAATTTTAATTAAAGAGAATTTAAAACGCAAAAAGTGAAAATCGAAAGTTTGAATAATAGCTCCAGGCAGTGCGCGAAAGCAAATACGCGAACCAAATTGACATCAATCAACGCGTTCACAAATCAATACGACAATCAAAATTAACCTAAATAGGCAGAAAATCGACATTAACTGAAATCGAGAACCGAAGATTCAAAAAAACCGAAGATCAAGAAAATAGCAAACAGATTGATACTTGATGTATTAGGGATCTATGTGAACGAACAACGAATCTAGGAAACGAAAAGGTTGAGATTCGAACTCAAAAGACTTACAGTGGAAGATCAAAACGATGATAAATCTGTGAGAAACAGATTTGCAGAGGGACGAACCCTAAGAGAGCGAGCGAGCGAGCGAGCGGGAGAGAAAGAGATGCGAGGAAGCGAAGCCACAGACTTTTTTAACAGGCGGAGGACGGACGGACAACTCTGGTTTAGATGGCCCATTTTTGCGTCGCTGTCATTTAAATATTCTGGTTTCCTCCCCATGCCCTTGGATTTCGCGTCGAAATTACCAAATTACTCTGTCAGGGCTGAATCCGCTTCCGCAATTACATAACTATCCTCGTTTAGAGGTAGGATATTAGGTCTGCGTGGCGCGTTTTTATTGGGGGTTCTTGTTTCTCTGTCGGTGGCCATAAAACGTAGAGGATTACTTCCCCTGCGCCAAGTTAAGTTACGTTACGGGAGACCAATTAGTGGTGGGGTGGGTTTGGACCGGATCCAAACCCGATGAGAGTTTTTTAAACCGGATCCCCGCCGGGCATTCGAGTTGATTCGGGTATAGTCAGACTAAAATCCATATCGCTATACTCGCTTTTTGCACCAATTGAATCGATAAAAAATAAATAATTTTTAAATTTTATTTAGTTTATTTGGTGCACGATTCTACAATATATATGTGTTGTCTATTATGTGTAAGGCTCCACTATTATGAGGAAAACAAGACACAAAAGGTTTGCGTTCAGAAAATTAGTGATAGAAAGGGCTTATTTTTCTATATTTTTTTTTGTTGTCTTCTTTTATGTCATTAGAGATTTATTATATTAAACTGTTTAAATTTTAATATCATTTATATGTACTTTATGTTTGTAGATAGTTGTTTTTTATGTTTCACGATAACTTAAAACCTATTGTACCGACTAAAAATTTGTACACCAAATTGAACCTTTGATCATGGATTCTTACTTTTATTTGTTGTTTGTGTTTGTCATTTTTTTTCGAACCAAAAGTTTTCAATTCAATTACAAAATACAACATAAACCAGTCCCATCAAATTAAAACGTAAAATCAACATAAAATTTAGAATTATTTATTCTTTCTCTTTTTCTTTTTCTTTTATTTAGTGCCCTTATTTTGTTTTTCAATCAACATTACCACCGACGTCAAAATCATATTATGAAAACGTATTGAATAGATTAATTACCCTTATTGAGCAATATTAGTGAGATGTGTATTTATCGTGATAAATAATAAAAAAATTGTCACAAAACAAACAAGGGCTATGTAGTAAATTAGTATGTTAAAATCATTTAATTTGTTCATATTATACTAATGACTTGTAGAATACTATCAGAATGGAAGCATACAAGATAGAGAAGACATATATTACATGAAAATTTTAAAGGTTATTATCATATGCTAGTTATAAAATAAATATTATCTTATGCGACATCGCTCATATTTAGTTCAACTTAAATATTAAGTATAGGTAGATGATAATTGAAATAAATAATCAATGATTTTTGGATTTGTGACACCATTAACAGATTAGAATATATGCAATTAGTTAACTTGTGTATATAAAATTTCGTTGAGTTATAAAATATGATGAAATTCAAACTCCACAACCTCATGTCATCATGAAGTTGGTGATATTAGTTCTAGTGGTGAAGACAACATGAATAATAACAGTGAAAGCAAGGACAACAACAACATCACTTCAACATTCACCATTGCACGACTAGTGAGAGGGGACTTAGCCATTGAGAAAGTTAAAACTAAAAATACAAGGGTTTCTAAAACTGTGAAAATCTTGGTACATGATAAATAAAATGTTTGATAGGTTTAGCATGTTAAAGTTAAATCTTATCATGCTAGACTCAACAAAACTTAAATACCAAAAGTTAGTTTCATGGCTATAGTAATATTCATATGGCAACAATGAATATTGTTGTAAAGTTAAATTTAAATTTATAAAAATTCATATCTGGATAAGATTAATAAATAGTCTTTAGATAGTGGTGGAAATATTTGATGGGGGATGTAGTCGTTAATATGAACGTTTTAATCGTGAGTTGACTCAAATTGGAGATCGATTCCACAAAATGTGATTTTTGGGTGTTTAGTTTAAATGGTATTATTTTTATGTACCATTTTCATAATTTTTAGATGTATATATATATATATGGTTTATAAGTATATGATTCAAATATTGTGAAAATGATTAAAACACATTAAACTTGAACATTCACAAGAGCTGGACGTGCCTATAAGTCATGGTTCATGGCTTATTTTAACCATTTTTCCATGTTTATTCAATTTTTGACTCATTTAGACCATTCTCGATATGTGTTTGGTTGTTATAATGATATTGGCACTATTTTTATGTTGTTGGATGCTATTATTGGCATGATATGTTGTATATAACTAGTAGTCCCTTATGGGAATCCAACACTATGTCTGTGATTATGTTTAATGTTAGGGTCATATTATGCTCAAATTGATCGTTTGATTATGTTAATGATCATGGTAATGGCAGGCGAGCATATAATATTTTAATTGTTAAACCGTGATTAATTTGATAGGTGGCATTTGTAATCTATAATATTAGAGGATTGGTGGTTGTTTTAATAAGTTAAGCCTCATGATGGATGATTATTGCATTGTTGTTGTGATAATGTTGATAACTATACTGATAGAGGATGTTGTGTTGTGATGAAATACAAATCTTAACATAATATGAAAGTTGAGGCCTGATGGTTGTGTTATGATGTGATAAACTAAGACTTGATGGTGTTAACTTGTGATAGGTGCTAACAACCCAATATATATATATGCGAATGTGTTACATTTGATGAATACTTGTGATTTGATATTATGTTATCGGTACATGAGCAGTGAGCACTATAAATGGTGGGAGTGTAAAACAAATCGACCCAATTCATCACATAGCATAATTTTAATGGACTAAGGATTAACTAGATCGGATCGGTTCGCATGCGGATAGACCGGGTTGTATTCTTTATTATTATTATATATTTTTAAATAAATATAATAAGTTAATTTTTATTGAATATTTTTTAAAAAATTAATTTTAAAACCATATTTAAAAGTTTATATGTGTAAACCTTAATTTTAAAATTAATAAGTTTAGGATATAAATACTAACATACTATGTGTGAGAGAATATATTATAAACTCTTTAAATTTGGCTCTTCAAGCTAATCAAAAATATCCTTTTCATATATTTTAACAACCTAAGCATACTTCGTATTCTCTTTATTTTAATATTGTATTAATTAAGATATTACCTTTTTAATTTTTATTTATTTTTTAAGTGAAAAAGTAAATACATGATGAGGGATAAATATAAAAGTAAATAAGGTGAGAACAAATATGAAATTTTAATAATAGATAGTGAATCATATTTGATTAAATTTCAATAGTTACTATTTATTCTTTTATTGTTTTTGTTATAATATAGACTTTGCAGAGTGTAAGTTTTAGGTATTATTGTTAAATTTGCTTTTCAAATTAACAAAAAAAAAACAAATAGAGAATATATGTTGAATGCTCAAATATGTAATAATTAAAAAAATAGCCTGCGTCGGCACGAATTCGATCTGTATGGACCAATCCGTTTAAGCTCACGGTTGAAAAGAATCAATATTTTTCCGATCCAAGTTGTTCCAATCCATATGTTATTCAGGCTAGTTCGCGGATTGATGGTCCATTTTACACCCTTATATACTAATATATACATATACCGAGCATGTAAAATATATATATTGGTTGGGTCATATGGTGTTGCAGAGATATAGAATAATTATTAAGTTTTTTTGCCTACCCTATGTTTTTTTTATTATAATGATATAATAAATTAACTGACTTGCCACAAGACAAATATGTTCCTACTTGATTCATAATACATATACTATGTATTTTATATCATTTATTACTCTATTAAACATGAGCATGTACAGTTTATACTTTTAAGACATGATATATTGTGATGACAAATATATTAATTGAGTTAATGTTTGCGAAATGTATGCTATTAGATTTTAGTTAATTGAAAATGGATAACATTACGTATGTTGTATGACTATACAAGTACTATGATTGAGAAGATATTTACTTTGTAGTCTCCACATGTGCTTGTTGGAATACTGAAATAGGGTTAACGATTAACCACAGCGGAAACGGATTTTAAAAGTTTAATTCCAGTAGACAAACGCTAGGATCTAAACATGAATCAATTAGTTTAATTTTGCACAGAGTGAAAAGAAGAAACCAACTTGAAGATCGGTAATGCAAGAACCCTTTTCTTTTCCCTCCAAGAACGAACTCACGTTCAGCCTTTGATCGTCCTCGTAGCCTCCTGGATTCAATCACCAAATAGCCTTCTTTACTATTCACATTCTCAAGGAGTACAGGGTTGTGGCACCCTTGGATCAAAAAACAGGAATACCACCTCTGCTAGGGTTGGCCGTCACCTGCCTCTCTCTCTCTTGGCCGTCAACGATTGTACACGCACACACTTTGACTTATGAGGCTATGCATCTATTTATAGGCTTAGGGTTACCCATGCACTATTACGCATATGCCCCTTTAGTTAAATAATAATAATACATATTATTTAAACTCTTTAAATAATATAATTATTACACAATAAAGCTAATTAAATAAATATCTAATATTATTTATTCATTAACTAAATAAATAATATAATTATTCATTTAATCATATTAAATGGATAAATTATTTATTATTATTTATTTAATCTAATTAAATAAATAACCATGTAATATATATTTAACTCTTAAATACATATTAACACACATTAATTAATTAGCTCTTAAACATAGTCAGAGAATTATTACACAATGATCCAGTACTGCATACAAGAATAAACGGTGCTAGTAAGAGGGACCAAATGAACCCACTTAATCGAAGCTCCAATAAATAATATTTAATTAATTAATCTCATTAATCAATTAAATCATTATTTATTAGTTTTAGTCCGAGCCACGATTAGGGACTAAAACTGCACTCTAAGATTAAACAGATATAATTACAAGAATCCATAACAAATGATTTGTCCATCGATATAACTAATTACCATGTGATATGATCCTCTACTATGATATTCATAATTAGATATAGGTATCAATAGATTCCGTTCAACCTCTCTAATTATATCTTTATCCATGTGTTATAATTAATTTTCTAATGGGTGACCTATTCATGATCCAATCATGAATTATGATTTATAATAAATTATATCTAATATAATTACAAGCGCTTGATTCACCCAAGAATCCCGAATTAAACAACATGAGAATATCATTACTCTTCGTATAACGAAGCAGTGGATTCCACGCACCTGACTTGATGCTCCCACTATTTATAATATTATATCTCCAAGATATCGAGGTATTTGAAGCACTAAGCCTCTCACTCATTGATAAGTCAAAAGACATAAATTATAAACATGAGTTAATCAAACGGTTTGGATTAAGATCAATTCATAAATCAGTCATCCAACGATAAAATTTAAAGTTCTTCATACAATGCAACAGATATTAGTTGAAGAATTTATTATATCATGGTCTCATTCAATATGTATAAATACATACTGGCACTACTATTTGTAAACTCTTTATAATGACCCTAAATTAGATCACTCCCACTATAGAAATAGTTCTCACCAAAATCTTATCAGAATAAAGCATCCCAAACTCTATTCACCAATTGTAAACCAATTTTATACTTAGTATAATTAGTGGATCTATTGTATGTGTCCCACACATACCCAGTAATAGACTTTGATAAGTAATGAGATGTTATGATCCTCAGTCATATAAGAAAGCAGAATAATGCAATCTAATAAATACTTAAATAAAATATATTTTAATTAATCAGAAATAGTTTTAACATAATTAAGATTACACGTTGCTTTATATAGCACTATCCCAATGTTGTTAGCCTTAATTTATTGACCCTTCAAGTATGCCATAAGCAGTGGCATGATTGATTTCATTTGTTTGGAATTTGAAAATATGACAAATTTGACATTGTTTTTACCAATTTTACATGTTATTAATAAAGTCACCAATAATTAAAAAACATAAAGTTTATAACGTAAATGTGCACACATTAATCTTAGAAAATGTTATTTTCATTGAAAAAAATCACATAAGTTGGTTGGTTGTGACATAAAAAGATATATAGATTGAAAGTTCAAAATTAGTTTTGAATGATTTAGGTGTTAGTATGTCCAAATGCATTAAAAAGTAGATTATATATATATATGTAAATAAAACAAATTATTTTTAAAAATCATAAACACAAGGTTAATTTCAACACCCATTTAGTTTATTTAGAGCATATCTAATCTTATTAGTTAAATTTAATTAGCTAACATCAAATTTAAATTACTATATAACTATATATATATTTGATATGTGAAAAAATAAATGAAATGAATCAGATTGTATTTCTTTTACTTGTTTAATATGAAAAAAAAAATTTTATGAGAAAATTTTATACCCTGAAAATTGATTATCTCATCACCCTGATTTATCAGGTTTCATTACATAAGAAAAATACTTTTTTTTCTCTATCTCTCCTGTCTCCCACCCACACCATCTTTCTCCCGCCGCCACCGCTACAACTCCCCTCCCTCAACACAACCCTCTCTCGCTACACGCCTCTCCCCTGCTTGCCCCCCCCCACTCCCCGAACTGGAAATCGCCAGAGAGAAAGTGTTTTTGTTTAATAAAACATTTTTTTAATAAATTTTAATCGACAATATTTATTGTTTTTACATACTAAATGCAAATGTATTCTATTTTTCATGTAAATTTTATTATTTTTTCTAATTTTATTTTCTGGTATCAAATTAGCAATATAAGTTTAACTATTTAATGTTCATCACTGTTTTTGCTTTAATTTAATTTTTGTAGTTTAATCCTACCTAATAAGCTAAACCAATAAAATCATCTCTGGCGATTTAGGACGATTCCCGGCCGGTCTGTGCTGCTCTTCCTGGCGTCGTGCTACGACACCTCCTCAATCGATCGACAATCTAGGTGGCTCGGTCGGATCTCGGTTGTCAGTCCTCCACCTCCGTCCGGTGCGAATCGGACGTTTCTTGGGTATTTAGCATTGCGGGCTCACTACATGGCTCTCGGTCTCGGCTCTGTTTTGTCTCAGCTACGGCCAGGTGAGCCTCCACGGAATGGCATCAGGCATTCGCTCCCCTGTTTGGATTGGACGACTTGGATGCGTGGATGAGCAAGGGTATTGGGTCGGCTGGAGCGAGGCGATCTGCTCGGACGAGTGGATTGGACGAGTTTCGTGTTCTGGTAGGTGATTTCAGACCACCCCTAGTCGCTTGGTACAATATGGGATGTGAAAACTGGTTTGATTTCTCTCTATTCTCTCATTTCCGCTGGACCTGGTGTGAAAACTGCTTCTTTTTTATTTTTTTCATTCAGTTGGTGCTTGCTGGTGTGCTTTCTTTTAGTGTCTGGAGGCGGCCTTAAAATGAGGATGAGGATCGGCCATTACTGCAATTCAACGATCGCCCATTCCTTCCTTGCAATGGCAAAGGCGACAGATCGATGGCGTGGTGGATTGGGGAGAGACGACGGCCTGAGCAGAGACAGAGAGGGCGAGACGAGGGTCTGGGAAATAGCATGACGCTGGACGAGGCATTTTCATTGATCGGGAAAGCTTTAGAGGGAACAGGAGCGACAGCATAGCACCGTGTCTCGGTCCCCACCTCCTTGAACCAATCGAACAAAATGGGGAAAGTTTTAAAATCACCCGTGTTCACGCGCCCCCATAATCCAAATTTGGCTGATCAGAATGCGTCTGTGATATCGGCACTTTGACTTTCCAGGGGAATTTATCACCGTCGCAAGGAATCTTATCATCTCGAAGGTGTTCACACCTGCCGCGACTCACAATCACGCGTTCACAACGGCCAACTCGGTCCAAATACCCCGAAATGCCTACGCTACCCTTTTCCTTAGTTTTTTTAAAAAGGAATTGTTCATTTTTTTAGCTTGATGAAGAAAAAAACTAGAAAATAGGTTTGGTTGGAGTATTTTTATTTTTATTTTTAAAAATGATAATTATTTTTAAGAAAAAAAATTAAAATTAAATGTTTTTATTTTAATAATTATTTAAATTTAAAATAAATTTTATTATTTAAAAATAATTATCATCTTTTAAAAATAAAAAATAAAAAAACATCTCAATCAAACATGTTGATGTTTAGCTTGTCCGTATACTTTTAATCATTATTATATATCATATTTAACTTTTTAACAAATAAATTAAATATTTTTAATTTATATTTTGATATGGTAAATAAATACAAAATAATAGATAGTTTTGAAGTATTTGAATTTATCAACTAAGATATAAATTATTTTAAAGAAAGAGAGGCCAAATTAGTCATTCTGACCATCACAACATCCGCTGTGGTCACACGAGCCAGTCACGAATCACAGCCACCGTCCTTTGTTATTCACCCGGTTCTCCTTTCTCCAAATCGCCAGCCATTGACGAAGAGCGATCTCGACCGTTCAATGGTTTCCTCCATCAGCACCGTAGGATTCCACGATCCAACGGCGGAAAGAAAGCTACTAGAATCTTCTCTCGCCCACAAACCCTTCCTTTATATGCTGCCCTCCGCGGGGTGGCTTGTGGTCAACACGTTCCATTTCCCCGTTCCTCCGTCGGCGTCTTCAGACTCCTCGATCACTGTCCGTCTCCGCTGCTGAGGTTCGTGCCCGAACACGATCCGATTTTGTTGTAGTTTGAGTTTCTAGTATTTTGTCGCCTGTGTTCTCTCCTCGGATCGCGATTTTATCCGAAACTTAGGTGATATTGTTGGTTCATACGTCTTCTTCGCATCGACGGTTGATTTGGGTTTGCTTTTTTTTGTTTTTGTTTTCAGAAACCCGAACCCTAATCCCATGGCGAAGTCGTACCCTAAGGTGAGTGAGGAATATGAGAAGGCTGTTGCCAAGGCAAAGAAGAAGCTGCGAGCACTGATTGCGGAGAAAGGGTGTGCTCCTTTGATGCTTCGCATCGCGTAAGCTCCTCTTCGCCTCAGTTTTTGCTGCATATTTTGGGATTTCGCTTAACAATGCAACTGCAATCGCAGTTTTGTGAGGATAAGTAGCGACGTGAATGCTTGTTTTACAGTTTTTGTTGCCCGGTTTTTGTAGGTGGCACTCGGCTGGGACGTTCGATGTGAAATCCAAGACCGGAGGTCCCTTTGGTACAATGAAGAACCAGGGTGAACTTGCTCATGGGGCCAACAATGGTCTAGATATCGCAGTGCGACTCCTGGAGCCAATCAAGCAGCAGTTCCCCATTCTTTCGTACGCAGACTTCTATCAGGTATTGAAAGCTACGATCGTATCATTTATCTTTGTCGAGCTATGGTTTACAATTCCGACAACGTTGTTTTTGCAATCGTTATGTAGTTGGCGGGCGTGGTTGCTGTAGAGATTACCGGAGGTCCTGAGGTTCCGTTCCATCCCGGGAGGCTGGTTAGTAGAGTTTAGCAATATTGACGACTACAAGTTTTAAATCCTGATTCATTAGTTGTGTTCACTTTTTTCTCATGTTATTATTGTTTTTTTAAGAGCTGTGGTCCATTTTAGCAGATAAATGAAATTGTTTAACGCGGGTTATATTAGCGCAATTATTGGTAGGCTGTTTGCTATATTTGTTCAGTAACCATCCATTCTATTTTATTTTATTTTTTGATAGTCTGATTGCTGTGTGCCCCTTTGGAAATGCATGACATATTAACATCATTTGTTCTATGTTCAATTTTTTAAAGTTTTATTTTTGTTTTGAATAGTTTATTCGTTACACTATTGTAGTATTATTTTAGTTTTTAAAAATCTAGTGGTAGTTAGTTTGTTTGGTGTTCCTTACCTTCAAAATGCATAACATGTTCATCATGGACCTCTTCGGAGAATAAAGATTTTTAATAGGATTAGTAACGGGATGCTGAATGGAAATTATATTTTACCCGGCAAAAGATTTAAAATTATATTATTTACGGTTTTCATGCGGACACATTTCGTCCATTTGTTATTGGGATGCCTTTGTCCCCTGTTCAGCTAACCGTTTAGTGGTTTTTTTAATTTCCAATCCTGATTCATATGTTTCCAAATTGTTTCCAAACAATTGTGTTCAATTGTTTGTCATGTCATTGTGTTTTTTGGACCTATGTGGTCCATATTTTATTTGATAAATAAAATGGTTTAATGCGGGTTATATGTGATTGCAATTATTGGTAGGCTGTCATCAATATGAAAAAAAATCTGTTTGTTGAGCCCATTTGTAAAGTAAGCTCTTGTTTAAATGAAATTGTTTGGGTGGCCCTCCCCTTGGATTGAGGTAATGTTTAATGGCTTCATCCTTGTTTTGGTGTGAAATGTTTCCATTGTTCTCATTTAATGCGTGGTCTCAAATTAAAGATGTAGTTCTCTATATTTATATTTTGACCGAAATTGTCACTTACTCCCTTTTGAGTTAAGAGGAGGTTTATTGCTATAGCCTTTCGTGTTTTGGAATGTTTGATTGTAATGGCCTAGTCAAACTATTTGTTGGTAGTTAGTTGGGTTGCCCCCCCTTGATGATTGTAATGGCCTAGTCAAACTATGTTTTATTGGACCACTGATGGTCTTCCTTTTACACAGGACAAAAATGAAGTTCCTCCTGAAGGCCGTTTGCCTGATGCTACTCAAGGTTGGTACATGTTTGGCTAAGCCTCACTGCTACGTATCTCATAGAGAGCCAATAGGCTTGACAATTTTGGAAAACAGGGGGTTGGTTCTTTATTTAGAATTCCTTCGTTTCCTCGCTGTTTTATAGGTTCGAACCATTTGAGGGATGTCTTCTACCGAATGGGCCTCAGCGACCAGGACATTGTTGCACTCTCTGGCGGACACACACTGGTTTGATATAAATCCATACCTTGTCTTCCAGGATATCAGGCCTCCGGCCTGAGTGAATAGTTTCACATGCTGTAGCAGTCGTATTCTTAAAACTTTGTTGCATTAGTAGTCCTATCGATAATTTTTTTTGCTAATGCATCCGTACCACCACCATATGCTATTTTAATTGCAGGGAAGGTGCCACAAGGAACGTTCTGGTTTTGAAGGCCCGTGGACCATGAATCCTCTTGTTTTTGATAACTCTTATTTCAAGTAAGTCTAAACCAGTCGAATTCTCATCTCTTAAAACAAATTGTTGTGCAATTTTCGTTTAAATGTGCGGTATCTTTCATTGTCTCTTAAAACAAGGGAGTTGCTGACCGGCGATAAGGAGGGGCTCCTACAGTTGCCAACCGACAAGGCACTCCTGACCGATGCGGCCTTCCGTCAATTTGTTGACAAATATGCCAAGGTAAGTAAGAATTAAGAATTTATTTATCATTTCTTAACGGGCACGGAACTATTGAATTGGGCAGATTTTCCAACTTCGTGTTTCTTGTTCTTCTCTTCTCAGGATGAAGATGCTTTCTTTGCTGATTACTCGGATGCTCATTTGAAGCTATCTGAACTAGGGTAATGTGGCCAAATTTCCTTTTGACTCCAAAATCATATTGTGCCATTTTATTAACATCTTCCGGGGCTTTCAATGCCTAACACCAGCTTTTGATGTGTGACCAGGTTCGCCGAAGCCTAAAGAACGTAGATGGCGGTCCGAACATGGTTCTTGATGTTTATTTTACTGTGTATTTTGGATTTTTAGTTTGATAGTTTAGACCCTGCGGGAATGACGGATGGGTATTTTGTCCCTGTTGGACTCAGCAGGTGGAAAAATTGTATGCTTTTTGGGGTTTTACTGCTTTTGCTTCGGCTTTCAAGCGCCATGGTTATCGACTTCGGTTCCAAATAAGAAATTTGTTTTCGAACATCGCATTATCCCTCTTCATTTAGTTACTGTTTGTTCGACGTCGAATTAACTTGTAACAGGTAAATTTAGCTTGAGCATCCAAAGTGGAAATAGCTATAGATTTTACTCGCCTTTGTTTTTTTGTTTTTTACGACAAATTTTATTAAAATATCGACTTTAATAGCTATTCGGTTTTTACATTCCATAGACTTGACATTTAGGCGGTGAAAACGGGGCGTGGTACGTAGTCGTGTCACTGAATGGCTGCTGCGACGCCTACATTGTTTTTGGTCCGCATTTGTTACGTCTTAATGACTTTTTTCATTGAGTGGTTTATGCTACGCGTACGTTTGTTTGGCACGTATGTTGCGGAGATTTGACGAGCTTTGTGTTCTCGTTCATAAATAATGAAAACTTATACAGCATTATTAATTAATTTTAAAATATATAAAATAATAACAATAAGAGGCAATATACATATTATTAAACTGTGTAGTGAGGATGAACAATATTATGATAAAAATCTTAGCCTTAAATTAGCCCCTTATGATCAATCCTGATCTTGCTTTCAAGTAGGAGTAATTGTCGGTCGGTTTGGTGGTTGGGCATCACTTTATTAAATCGAATATTTGGTTTTTGGTTGGATTGATAGGATTGTTTAACCCACTCAAATTGGTTTATTCGGTTTTTTTTGGTCGGTTTGTCGGGTTAAAACGGGTTAACAGTTTTTCTGTTCAATTTTAGCATCGCTAATTTCTCAATTTAAATTCACAACATCAATAAAAACTAAAATACAAAATCTAATATCTAATCTCAACAAACTAAATTAAATAAATTATTGTCATCAAAAATACCTTTAAATTAAACTTAGGAAGTCCGCAATCCATAAACTTTCACTTTTAATTCATAAAATCTTTATATTTTTTATCTTGTCCTAGAAATTTCTCATCCAAAAGTGTTTGTCGGTTGGGTTGGGCGAGTTATACTATTTATTTAATTTGTTTATTCGGTTTTCGGTTGTCGGTTTGTCAGGTTAAATCGGTTTGTCGGTTTTTCTGCTTAGCCCTACTCTCAAGTGTAAAATCTTCAGAATGCTTACTTTTTTAGATAGATGCATTTTTTGGATAGATTTTCTAGTGGATGTAAAAACATGACAAATGCATACAATTGGCACATAAGTTAATAATTCCCTAAGGAGCACATGCGAACTATGTTTGGGATTAACACACATGAAAATGTTTTGGGGTGGCATGATACTGGAGTAGTTAATGATATGTTTGTTTGTTTTTTCAAAATGTGATAGTTTTTCGAATATAAAAAAAATATGAAACTGAAAATAATAAAATTTTATTTTTATTCTTTGAGACCTAAAAAATAAAAATAAGTTTTAATTGTTTTCAGTTTTCTATTTCTTGTATTGGAAAATAGTTATAACATTTTGAAAACAAAAATAGAAAATAATCCAACCAATACTGTCACGCCCCCAAATTCTAGGGAACCCGGAACTAGGAATATGATTTCCCTTTGTCCGCACCCGAAAGGTCAAGGAGTTGGTGACTAGCACCAACAGAGACTACACCGCGGGTGTTGTCACAATCATGCAACCCTGTACAATCATACATCAAGGGTAATCCTGTATTTTCCCATATATCATCATGCATACAATAAGTCAAACAGTCATACAGACATCACATTACAAACAATATGCAAATACAATTGTCCACTGACCCATGTCCAGGATACCACACAAAACAATACAGTACAATACTATATCATACATCAAAGTAGTGGGCACGTCCTCCTGGAAGAAAGTCCTCCACTAGTCTCGGGTGACACCTGAAAAAAAGGGAAAACAAAAAGTAGGGGTGAGCGACAAGCTCAGTAGGTGACCCAAAACTCCACATCATGCAAACATACAAGTCTATCCTATATGCTCTGTGTACTCGTGCACTGTGTAGTGTGCACAATCATTAGGACTCAGCCTACAAACAAACATCAGGACCTAGCCTGCTCACACAGGACAGCTTGTCCACGATCCTCCACGGGATCCCAGCTCAAGGCACTCAAGCCTAGCTCTACGAGCTCAACGGATTAACACGATCCTCAACAGGATCCCAGCTCAGGGCACTTAGCCCTACCATAGCGCTATATGCTCGGACACAGTGCCATACAGGCCTGCCATCGGCGTATATGCCTGCCTCGTCAACCACATAGCATCATCTGTGCTTCACGGTGAGAACCCAACAAGCCCCAATTCTTCAAACCAACATACCAACACCAATATGACATTAAGGTTCCATACTCCCTTTATAACTGAAGCCAATCTTCACAAATCGATCATCATTCCTTGACCAAGGAAGGAGATACACATAAGAGTTGTTTTCTTCAAATAAAAAGTCCCGGCATTTTATCCCCATTTTATAACTAAGATAATATGATTTTTGGGGATTTTTCTGAGATGTCTAGCCCCACTTTTCAAAAATTCACCTGTACGAAAAACTGTTTTTTTTGTTGTTGAGATTTTACACTAAATCCCAATTTTTACATTTTGAAGGAGTGAGAATTTAATTTTCTAATATTTTTTCTTTGAATCCAAATGGCGGGTATTTCGTTATTTACATTGTAAATACTTAAATGTGGAGAGGCATAATGGTTACAATGTAAATGGTCCAGTCCAGTCAAACTAGAACTACACTGTCCAACTGCTCGAGGCACTGCTCGAAACTGCCTGCTCGAGACTGCTTGATGCTACATTCTGCTTGACGCTCCTGCTCGAAGCCTATGCTCGAGACTACTCGAGACACCTGCTCGAGGCTACATTTTTGCTTGACGCTCCCTGCTCGAGGCCTCTGCTCGAGACTGCTCGAGACTCTGCTCGACGCTACAATGTCGAGCAGTGTCGAGCAAAACTCTAGTCGCGAACTGTCAACTGCGTTCTTCCCGATTTCGTCCCAAAACCCAATTATACTCATTAAATCTCCATTTTAAGCAACAATTCATCCCTATTAAGGGTTTCTAACATCATCTAGCCACATTAGGCTACCAAATAACCTAAATCATCTAGGTTTCATGCTCAATTTCCATTTTTCCCCAATTTCTAGGGTTCATCATGAATTTTCATGATTTCATTTAATTCTTACATGTTAATCCAATGAAACAACAAAGAAAGGGTGAAGAATCAAGGGAACACCTATCTGAAATGATTCTTGATGATCGAACAAGCTTAAAACGCCCCAAAGCGAAGGCTCCAAGCTCTTCTCTCTCTCTCTCTCTCTCTCTCTCTCTCTCTCTCTCTCTCTCAGCTCTCCAACGCACGAACTGAAACATAACATGGAAGCTCTTACTCTCATCCTATTTATATTTCTGTATTTTTTATTAATAAATCCCGAAAATATTAAATTGACCTCCCGAGGTCACGAACTCCAAATTGAGCCCAAGTACAGTCAAAACGCTCAAAATGATGAGTACATCACTATCCAGATATTTTCCAACCCAATTGACCGCTCAAACGCAAGGTTAACCAATAAACCCTGAGAAAGTCAATAATTGGGCCACTCGGGGCCCCGACCCGGAATTGGGCCCAATTACAGTCAAAATGCTCACATGGTAGGGTACAAGAACAATATTGATGCTTGTGGCTCAATGTCTCAAGAATCATTTCCCTAGCCACATGAGCTTTTACATCTAGGAAGCTAAAAGTGTTGCTAATAAGGGCCTTTGTGTGTGTGTGCATGTGTGCTCACGTTAAATCTATTGGCCATGTAAGAGACAGATAGTAAGAGACACTTGGGTTAAATATCTCATTGAAGAATAATTGCCAACCTTAACTTTTCATTTGATATAATAGTTGAATTATCTTATTCTCTATTTGTTGACTACAGTTTGAACAATGATACAATGGATTAGTTCCCACCTCCTCTGTCTCTCACAAAACACTTTCCTCCAAGTCATAGGCCAAATATTACTCCCCTTTGTAGCTCTAAGCCATTACACTTATCACTTTTAAACTAGACCTAAGCTTACTTAACTTGTACTATGTTGGATCAAACACATTGATTTTGATAATGCCTTCAAACCATACATAAACACATAAGTCCTTCATATCAAATGACTTTCAAGTAATAGATGACTTACAATATATACAAAAGGGTATTTGCATCAAAACGACAAAGTTTAGATGTCAAATGAATTTCAAAGACTAGACAACTTATGAGCTCAAAAGGCTTTTTTAAAAGACTTATGAACACAAGTCAATCATATTATACAAATTAAAGAAATACATAACTCACAAAATATACAAAAGGGTCTTTGTATCAAAATGACGAAGTTTGGAAATCATATAACTTAGACCCCCAAAAGACTTTAAAGCTATGGTTTTTGTTCCATAGAACTAATGTCCTTTCAACCATGCAAGATATTATTAAGTTATATGTAAAAGATATTTTAAAAAACATAACATCACAATATGACACATCAATCTTTGGGACCACTATGTAACAAGTATTTAATGTATCAAATGGGAAAGAGAGAGTTCAACTATATAAGAGTGAAAAAGTAACAATTTAGGGTACTTTACTAAGTTCATCACATGTAAATGTGCAGAAAGAGGATATTGGAAACTGATCATGTCATCTTCTTTAAACTAATATAGTTATATATTAAGACTATGTTTGTTTCAAAGTAAATATCATTGTAAGCAAATTTATTGCTAAGACTTCAAATATATTAATATAAATAGAGTTATTTAATGATGATTGCATAAAATCATATTTAAGGACAAAAATTCAAATAATTAAGCTATAGTGGGCATACCATGTTCAATCAAACTTCAATCACTTTAAGTGTTTAAGGACTACGAAAATTATTCTTATTTTCTCATAGTTTAAAAGATCTCGAAAACAAATTAGAGAGAAGTTCTGAAATTAATAAAACATTTGATACCTTTACTCCTTGCATCTACAGAACAGAAGAATATTATATTTGTGTTTGTAGTTAATTTTCAATTGTTCATTATTATTATATTGTAAAAGTGTGGGTTACACCCCTACCCTTAAAAAAAACCTCTACCCCTATATTTGAATTTATTTGGTTTATGGAATTATTATGAAATTAATGAGGTGTAAGATTTTATGAAACCGTTTATTTGCCGGAAAAGGTCATGATTCATGAATAGGGTCTCTTGTAAAAAGCACGGTTGATTGCGCCCAAGGCAATAAATACTAGCCGCGTGATGGTCGCTGGCGGCTGAGATCTCAGCCGTCCGTTATGTCAAGGTCAAAACGCGTCGTCACGCTCCTTCTAGTGAAGAAGCCCCGTTACCTCGCGCCTTCTCCGAACTCCACCACCCAATCTCATCAAACAGCAGTCAGCAGAGATAAAGAGGGAGCGAGCCACTGCACATAAATACAGTCGTTTCTTCTTCTTCTTCTTCTTCTTCTTCTTCTTCTTCTTCTTCGTCGTCTCAAGATCGCAGTAGATCAGAGCTTGATAGAGAGAGAAACTGTACTTACAACTAGAGAACAGAGCCAGAGGGAGAGACGAGAGAGAGAGAGAGGAAAAAAAGAAGAGAGATAGTCCATCAATTGATTTCTAGCTGCATCTAATTATATATATAATGGCGGAAGCAGCACAGAACACGAACCAGGCCGGCGACGACTTCCCGGCTGTTCCGACGCAAGGAGGGCAGTACATCCAGTACAACATCTTCGGCAATTTCTTCGAAGTCACGGCCAAGTATCGAGCCCCCATCATGCCCATCGGCCGAGGGGCTTACGGGATCGTGTGGTGCGTTTATTTATTTATTTATTTTTGGATATTCCGGATTGAATTGATAGATTAATATTTGGTTTTTGGTTTTTGGTTTTTTTGATTCTGTGTCTGTCAATTAACGAACGACGTTTTGGTGGTGAATAGTTCGGTGCTCAATTCGGAGACGAACGAGATGGTCGCGATCAAGAAAATTGCGAATGCGTTCGATAATCATATGGATGCCAAGCGCACGCTCCGGGAGATCAAGCTTCTGAGGCATCTGGATCACGAAAATGTGAATATTTCCTTTCGTGGAACTCTTCATTAATTTAGTGTGCGTGTATATTGTGAAGATTGATGTTTGGAGGGAGTTGTCTTTTGCTGTTAGGAATTGTAGGAGTACCTCGTACCATGAAAATATGTCGTCTCCTCGACCCTCGTACGTGGTTTTAGAAACAAGCGAATGGATATATTGTCGGATCACGCGTGCGATTTGGTGCACACTTTAATATTAACAAGTATAATATGCTTTGTTGATATGCCCGTGCTATTAAATACTATTTAAATCGCTAAATAATAATAATAAAAAGATAAATATGTGTTTAGCAAAGCAGGACACTGTAGATGTAATATGAACAACATCGCTACAGTATCTGAAATTGCCTTCATGTAAACAAAGAAAAGATGTTTTGGTAGTTTATGCTTATCATTTTATTTTGAACGCTTTATAGGCTTGTATTTTATTTATAAATAAATAGAACCATGTTTGGAGCACCAGAAAGTGTTTGTTTGCAGAGTTTATGTTTTTGAAATAGGAGCAGTACGTAACTGCAGTTGTTTTGTGTAATTGATTAAAACAGGTGATAGGCCTAAGAGATGTGATTCCCCCACCTTCAGGGAGAGAATTTTCAGATGTATATATTGGCACAGAGCTCATGGACACAGATCTCCACCAAATACTCCGATCCAACCAAAATTTATCAGAAGAGCACTGTCAGGTAATTGACCCTCACAACTCCTAATAAGTCCCAATTAAGGTTCCTCATATATATATATATTGAAGTCATTAATACTAATGCCATCTCTCGTTCAAACGTTGGCATTGGCATGCTTGCAGTACTTCCTCTATCAGATCCTTCGTGGGTTGAAGTACATCCATTCCGCAAATGTCATCCACAGAGACCTGAAGCCTAGCAACCTTCTGGTTAATGCCAACTGCGATTTGAAAATCTGTGATTTTGGGCTTGCCCGACCCACTTCAGATAACGAGTTCATGACTGAGTATGTGGTCACCAGATGGTACAGGGCGCCTGAGCTGTTGCTCAACTCTACCGACTACACCGCTGCCATTGACGTGTGGTCCGTGGGCTGCATCTTCATGGAGCTCTTGAACCGAGCGCCTCTTTTCCCCGGTAAAGACCATGTCCACCAAATGCGCTTGCTGACAGAGGTGAGACATGAAAATGTTTCTTCTACTTCTTTTTCCCTTTTAATGCATCCTATTTCCAATCATTTCATTCTAATGTTTGCACATGGGTTTTAGAAATTCAGTGCACTACTCACAAAGGCCTAGATTTAGTTATAAAGCATAACAATACACAAGTTTGTGTTGTATATATATATATATATCGACGACGAGAAAAAAATGAGGGAACATCATATTTAAAGTTTTCTATCTTCGTATTTTTCAGTTGCTTGGGACACCCACTGATTCGGATCTTGGATTTGTCCGTAATGAGGACGCAAGAAGATATATCCGACAGCTCCCTCAACGCCCACGACAGCCATTATCCATGGCCTTTCCTCATGTCCATCCACTAGCCATAGACCTTGTCGACAAAATGTTGACTTTTGACCCAACTAGACGTATTACTGGTAATTAATTAACTTCCCTATATATGACACCTTCAATCTGGGCATCTTTGGGAAATTTATTATTATTATACTTTGGATATATCTGGGTAATTAAATGTGATATGAACTTCTTGTTTCTGCAGTTGAAGAAGCGTTGGCACATCCTTATCTTTCCAAATTACATGATATTGCAGATGAGCCTGTCTGCCCAGAGGCATTTTCCTTCGACTTTGAGCAACAGCCCCTCGAAGAAGCACAAATGAAGTATATGATTTACAAGGCTGCCTTAGAATTTAACCCAAAGTATGCTTAAAATCGAAATTAATTGCCACTTCTCCATTCCACGATGAATTCTGCTGCTGCTGCGTGGGCTTTCCCTTTGTAATATTTTCGTTTCCTTGTAGAAGTAATGATCTTAAATAAAACTAATATGAATCATGAATGTATTATTTATTTTTCCCCGAGTCATCACTTATCTGCATTGGAGGGTCAAGTCAAGTCATTGATGTGTGTGTGTGTATAAAGCCAGCGTCTTTTGTTTCTTTTTCTTTTTGCTAATTGAGGGAAATAAAAATTTGACGAGATAGCTTTTGCGCAGCTAATTAAGAATATTAACAACAGATATTTTTATAAATAATTATTTATTTTTATCTTAAAAAATGTCATAAAATAACAATATACAGTTTTTATTGAAGTTTATTTTAGATTTAACTTTTCATATGAAATTTATAAAGTTTTTTTTAATATATTAAAAAACAATATTTATTCTCTATAATTAATTCAAACACAACAAATTTAAACAAAATTTTAATAAAGACTTTCAGTCCTATATATATATATATTAAACACACACAACACACACCCACACATGACAATTAAGATATAACTTACAAAATCAACAAATGTATTCACTTTATAGGTTAAGAACAAGAATTATTAAACTTACATTCGTTACCAATTAACCTAGGTTTTCTAACCCAATTATGAGTTCTTTTTTAATTTAAACATGGATATTATGATCCTAAAACACAAATAGGAGATAAACATGAAAAATTAAAATCCTTACCTTAAACATAAGTAAAAATCAAATTTGGATCAATGCTCTCTCTCTCTCTCTCTCTCTCTCTCTCTCTCTCTCTCTCTCTCTCTCTCTCTCTCTCTCTCTCTCTCTCTCTCTCTCTCTCTCTCTCTCTCTCTCCATATATATATATATATATATATATATATATATATATAGGTAGTTATGGGAAAAAATAGAGTGAAAATTTCCTATACATTGTTATTTATTTATTTAATTAAAACAATCATAATACATATTCTTAAAAATATCCCTCGAGACCTTAAATTTCAAATTGAATCTAATTACAGCTAAAATTTTCTATTTGATGAACATGTCAATGTATGGATAATCATTTTTCAAAATAATGACTCTATAATAAAACTAACTCATAAAGCCCTTAAACATGGGACTTTACAAGATTAACGACACTGGTTGCCTAGATAAGTGTCACCACTTGCTCTTATTGATAGAGTTGCAGTGGTATTGATTAATGTTGACCGTTGTGGTTTTGATAGGTGGCATTAGTTGCCCATATAGATGATGAATATGATTCTGGTTATTGATATTGGTTGCCACAATATTGATTATATGGTTTGATTGTTGGCCACTACTAGTTTAGTTGATTTGAAAAAAAAAGTCTCATTTGTGATATATTCAGACGAACATTTAATTGAAGAGCTATGGTTGGTTTTGGGAGAACATCTCATTATTAATATGTTTGATTTTGATTGAATTTTCAATTTGATACTATCAATTTTGATGGGTGGTTTAGATTACTATATCAGTGTATGTAGTGTCACCCCTAACTTCAGGAGACCCAAAACCGAGCACGTGACTATCTCCTACCCGCACCCGAGGGCAAGGGATTGGTGACTAACATCAAAAGGGGCACACCGCGGGTGCTACCCAAATGCACCTGGATAATCATACAATAGGGGTATTCCTATACACTCCCAAAACAATGCAACTAAATGAAATATCAAATAAAACATCATCATAATATAGTATACACATCATGAAAAACAGTATAACAGCCACAGACCCATGTCCGGGAAGAAAATATAGTAATAATACAAAACAGATATAGTCTCATACATCAATAAGGTCTGGTCTACTCGATCTGTTCGACTGTATACCCCAAGGCTACCTCCTACCTAAACCTGAAAGTCAAGACAGTAATATAGGGTGAGCACAAGGGCTCAGTAGGTGACTTATAACACACTACTCGTGTATATATGTGCACTGAATGCATAACCACACAATAATGTATAGTGTCATATACAATACCAATGAAAAAATAAACACACAAGGTCCCCACAGTCAAGTTACACAAATAATTCACAACTCAACTCATCAGCACAGGGTAAGGCTCTTACAGCCTACCCCTCACAGTGGAACATAACATAAAAAGCAGCCACTCGTGAGACCTTTCGCTGTCAACCAACCATATAGGGGACCCTGGCTCCTAGCCAGCCTTATATGGACCTCGATTGACTAGCCAATCAAATCAATAAAGGTTTCACAACAATCCCTCTGTTACAGAGGCCAATCACTACAAATCTATCCTCAGTCTTGACCAAAAAAGAAAACTTTCGTAGAAGGTGTTTTCTTGAAATAAAAAATTCGAAAATGGTTCCTCATATCATAACTAAGATAACTTGATTTTTGAGGATTTTTCTGAGAGGTCTAACCTCACTTTCCAAGTAGTCACCTCTAGCCGAAAACTATTTTTTTTTAAATTCAGTGCTAATTTCCATTTTTCACATTTTGAAGGAGTGAGAATTTGATTTTATAGTATTTTTTTTGAATCCAAAAAGGGATATTTCCTTATTTACATTGTAACTATACTTCCTAATTACTTAGACATATTTCCTAATTACTTAGGCGTAAAGGTTTACAACGTAAATAGTCATTCGAAACTACGGAATTGCGAACCCAAAAACTTGAAACTCTAACCCAAAGAATGGAAGTTGTTAACTCAAAGCTTTGACCTTCGACCCTTCAAACGTGCCGACACTTCGACCCGAACCTTCAACCATTCGCGTGTCGCCAATCGAGCAGTTTTGCCAAGGGTACTATTCATCATCGTTTCTACCTGTTCTTCGTCTGAAATCAACCCAGCAACCCCCTGACGCTCATAAACCCACTTTTTACTCAATAAACTACGGGTTACACCACAAAACACGTCCTAAATGCCTATAAATCGCGTAGTAACCATAGTAATACACACACACACACACACACACACACACATATATATATATATATATATTTCTAGAGATTATAGTCATCTAGATCTAGGTACAAGTTTCCATGGTTGACTTCTTAACCCTCATGCAATAACATGGTTCTAAAATCTTTGGATCACAAAAACACATACTCAAAACGATATATATCAGATTTTAACCATAGATTTCATGTTAAACCTCCAGATTTAACCTAGAATTGGATTTTTCCCCCAAAACCTAGGGTTCATGTTAAATTTCACAGATTATGCTCAAATCACACATATCAAGAATAGAATCAAAATAAAAAGTTCAGGAACACCTACTTCGTAAGGATTTGTGAATGAATCAACCCCAAAACTAAGCTCCCAACTCTAATTTGGAAAACTCCTATTCTGGCTCTCTCTATGCTCTCATTTTCATCAAAGCCGTGAAACACAAATGACCACATGCTGGGAGTCTCTCTCTCTCTTTCTCCCCTATTTATATTTTTTGCTAATTCTCTCTCTAGGTTTGGTTGGGCCATAGAGTGGTGTGGAGACATAGGTCATCTACTAAGCTTTCGTGCTGATCACATTACATTATTATCTTGTTCTTCAGGTGTTGGAAGGGACTAATTGATTGATACTAGGATGAGCAGACTCTTTGTTCTACTTGATGTATGATTGTACATATGGCAGGTTTTGAGATAACACCCACCATGTAGTTTATAGATGCTAGTTACTAATCCCTTAACCTTTTCGGTGCAGGCATAGGGAGTTATTTACCTAGTTTTAGTCTTGAATTTTGGGACATTATATACGTGCTTATAAATTTGTTAAATTTTTTGGTTGTGCTTGTTTTGTTCTTTTACCTTCTCATAAATATCACAAGTCAGAGCCCTAGGCTTGACTTTGTAGTTTTTTAGGGTATGTGAAACAACCTAAAGGTTATCGTTGTTAGAATCTATTGTCAAAAAAACTTTGCGTCTCTCGTTGTGTTGTTTTTTTAGGAACACATTATGTTTGTTTCTCTTTTTGAAGTTAAAGTATTTGATTTTCATCAAACTCCTATCTTTATTAATCCATTCCTAGAGTTATTTCCTTGTTGATGATGCAAGGTCTCCTGATGGGGTTTTAAATGATCAAACTACTATGATTTCTATTTTAGAAGATGCCTCCTTTACAAATATTACACTTAGACCAAATAAGGTTGAAAATTCACCAGAGGATTTTATCAGATTAGAGTTATTCCCTTGGTCTTTAAAGGAGGATGCTTTAATCTGGTTCAATTCTTTTTCAGAGGGACATTTCACCAGATGGGCAGATTGTGCCCAGGAGTTTCTCAATAAATATTTCCCAAGAGGAAGAACAGTGAAGTTGAGAAATAATATCACTGCTTTTACCTAAGCAACTGGAGAAACACTTGGTGAGGCATGGAATAGATTCAGGGAACTGCAGAGAAAATGTCTCAATCATGGCTTAGAGGATTGGTTACTTATTGAAGTGTTCTATGGAGGCCTTAGAGCTGAGGAGCAATACATGGTAAATGCTGTAGCAGGAGGTGCTCTGACAGCCAAGACTGCAGAAGAAGCTAAAGAGATTATAGAAGAGCTGACAAAAGAGCAAGCTCAGTGGCCCTCTAGGAGAGTAGTTGTGAAGAAACATGCTTTAATTGAGGTGGATAATTCCACAATGCTGAATGCTAAGTTGGAAGCTCTGACAAAACAGGTAGAAAAGTTAAATGTTCAGAGAGTAGCAAAGGTTAACTTTGCTTGTCAAGAGTGTGGGGGTATGCACTAACCGAATGAGTGTCCACTAAAAGCTTATGGAGAGACAATGGAAGGGTATTCAGCCAACATGAGTGAGGAGGTTAGCTATATAACTAACCAAAATAGGCAACAGAATAACCCATTTTCCAATACCTATAACCCTGGATGGAGGAATCATCCAAATTTTTCATGGGGAGGACACAACAATCAGCAGAGTAATTAAGGTGGAAATAATGCAAATCAAGTGCAGAATAATCAGAACAATCAATAATTCAATAGACAGTTCCAACCTAAACCGCAAGGAGCTGGTTATGGTGAGAAGAAGAAGGCTGATTGGGAATTTGCAATTGAGAAAATGGCAGCAGGAACTGAACAGAGGTTGAATAAGATTGAAACTGATATTAGTAGTCGGTTTGACAGAATTGAGACTCATAACAGAAAGTTAGAGACTCAAATTGCACAAATAGCAAACGCTCTTACTATTAGGAATTCAGGCGAGCTTCCTAGTAAGACTAAGCCAAACCCAAAAGAATTTGTGCAAGCTGTTATGCTAAGAAGTGGAAGAGAGTTACCAGAGAGGGAAGTTCCTCAAGTGGAGGAAACAACTCATGTCAAGAAGGATGAAGGTGATCCTACATCTGAGGAAGGAAAGGAAGAGAAAAAAGAGGAACATCCTGAAGTTCCTAAGGTGGTGAAGAATTATGCTCCACCTATACCCTTCCCTCAGAGATTGAGACAAAGGAAGAGGGATGAACAGTACAAAAGATTCATTGAACATCTTAAGGAATTGAAGCTCACTATTCCATTTTTGGAAGCTTTGGCTCAAATGCCTTCTTACTCCAAGATGTTGAAAGACATGTTGAGTAACAAAAAGAAAATTGAAGAGAATGGGACAATTGCACTCACAGAGGAATGCAGTGCAATCTTACAGAGGAAATTACCCCAGAAAATGGGAGATTCGGAAAGTTTTTCCATACCTTGCACCATTGGAAAAGTCACATTTGATTCAGCTCTTTGTGACTTAGGAGCCAGTGTAAGTCTGATTCCTCTATTCATATGCAGCAAGTTGGGATTGGGAAATTTACAACCCACAAAAGTGACACTGCAGCTTGCAGATAAGAGTATCAAATATGCAGCTGGAATCATTGAAAATGCACCTTTGCAAATCCATAATTTTATTGTACCTATTGATCTCATTGCTTTAGATATGGAAGAAGGTGACGCCATGCCACTTATTCTTGGAAGACCGTTTTTGGCAACTGCTAGTGCAATAATTGATATCAAGGGTGGCAAGTTAGAATTACACATTGGTGAAGACAAGATAGAATTCAATTTGTATAAAAGTCTGAAAAATCCTCAAGAAGAAGAGCACAAATAGGGTTGTTTTGTGGAAGTGCTGAGTAGTGTGATTGAAGACCATGCCAAAGGAATCTGAGATCCTTTGGGTTTATGCTTACAAAATGTATCTTCTACTGTAATTGAAGAAATTCAAGAGGAGAAACAGGCTTTGGAAGCCACACTAGTTGTTCATTTTCAACCAAAGAAGAAATTTGAGAGCATAGGAAGAGTCTCTAAACTAATTTCATCTTTGGAAAAGGCACCAGAAGTTGAATTGAAGATTTTACCAGCTCATCTAAAGTATGCTTTCTTGGGAGAGAAAGGTGAATGGTCGGTGATTGTAGTTGCTGAGCTACAAGGAGAATGATTGGATCACTTGTTGACAGTTTTGAGGAAGAAAAAGAGTGCTATTGGTTGGACAATGACAGATATAAAGGGAATTAGCCCCTCAATGTGCATGCACAGAATCTTTCTGGAGGACAAGAGTAAAAATAGCATTGAACATTAAAGAAGGTTAAACCCAAATATGATGGAAGTAGTTCGGGCTGAAGTCACGAAGCTACTTGATGCTGGTATTATCTACTCTATCTCAGATAGTCCATGGGTGAGCCCTGTGCAGATTGTCCCTAAGAAAGGAGGGATGACTGTGGTCAAGAATTCTGAGAATGAATTGATCTCTACTAGAACTGTCACTGGATGGAGAGTTTGCATAGATTATCGCAAACTCAATGCAAACACAAGAAAAGATCATTTCCCTTTGCCACATATTGATCAAATGTTGGAAAGGTTGGCCGGGCACAATTATTATTGTTTTCTTGATGGATATTCTGGGTATAATCAAATACCCATTGCACCGGAAAATCAAGACAAAACTACTTTCACATGCCCTTATGGAACATTTGCCTATAGGAGGATGCCTTTTGGATTATGCAATGCTCCTGCCACATTCCAACGCTGCATGATGGCTATCTTTTCAGAGTTTGTAGAGAAAACAATAGAGATTTTTATGGATGACTTCTCTATTTTCGGGTCTTCATATGATGACTACTTGACTAATTTATCTCAGATTTTGCAGAGATGTGAAGAGACTAATCTGGTCCTCAATTGGGAAAAATGTCATTTCATGGTGTAAGAGGGCATCGTGTTGGGGCATAAGGTTTCTTGCAAGGGAATAGAGGTTGATCGTGCAAAAATTTCATCTATAGAATCCATGCCACCACCTACAAATGTTAAGGGAGTTCGCAGTTTTTTGGGGCATGCAGGATTTTATAGAAGGTTCATTACGGATTTTTCAAAAATCTCTAAACCTCTATGTTCATTGTTAGTGAAGGATGTGCCATTTGATTTTTCTTCTAAGTGTTTAGCAGCTTTTAATCAATTAAAGGGGGCTCTTATTTCTGCTCCTATTATCATATCTCCTGATTGGAATTTTCCATTTGAGCTAATGTGTGACTCAAGTGACACAGCTATTGGAGCAGTTCTTGGTCAGAGAAAGGATAAGAAGGTGCATGTAATTGCTTATGCAAGCAAATTGCTGAATGAAACTCAGATTAACTATGCCACAACTGAAAAGGAGTTGCTTGCTATTGTCTATGCCTTTGACAAATTTAGAAGTTACCTTTTAGGATCCCACACAACTGTGTTCACCGATCATGCAGCTATTAAATACTTGATCACCAAGAAGGAATCAAAACCTCATCTTATCCGTTGGGTATTGTTGTTGCAATAATTTGACTTCACAATCAAGGACAAGCAAGGGGCAGAAAATATTGTGGCAGATCATTTGTCAAGATTAGAAGGTGTTAAAGAGGATTCTAATGAAGCCTTACCTATAGCTGAGGATTTCCCAGATGAGAAATTATTTGTCGTGCAAAAACTTACCCCTTGGTATGCAGATCTGGTAAATTACATTGTAGGGGGAATCTTCCCTTATAAACTCTCATCACAACAAAAGAAGAAGTTTTTATCTGAAGTGAGGAGTTACATTTGGGAGAAACCCCTGTTATTCAAGATTTGTGCTGATGGTTTAATAAGAAGGTGTGTTCCAGAGGATGAAATGACCAGTATTCTGAATCATTGTCACACTAGAGAGTGTGGAGGTCGTATGGGACCATCTAAAACAACAACAAAGATCCTTCAAGCTGGTTTCTTTTGGCCCACACGGTTTCATGATGCAAGAAGTTTTATTCAAGCTTGTGAACAATGTCAAAAATCTGGAAATATAACAAGAAGAGATGAGATTCCCTTGACAAACATTTTAGAAGTGGAATTGTTTGATATTTGGGGAATAGATTTTATGGGCCCCTTTCCCTCATCTTACAAGAACCAATATATTCTAGTGGCAGTTGACTATGTGTCAAAGTGGGTGGAAGCCATAGCCACCCAAACCAACGATTCAAGAGTAGTACTCAAGTTTCTTAAGAAGAATATTTTTACCAGATTTGGAGTACCCAAGGCACTAGTCAGTGATGGAGGAAGCTACTTTTGTAATAAGTTTATTGAAAAGCTGTTGAGAAAGTATGGAGTTCATCATAGAATCACTACTCCATACCATCCTCAAGCCAATGGACAAATTGAAATATCAAACAGAGAGATAAAGAGGATTCTTGAGAGATAAAGAGGATTCTTGAGATAAAGCCACTCTAGGAAGGAGTGGGCCAACAAATTAGATGATGCATTATGGGCATATAAAACAGCTTTCAAAACCCCCCTAACAAAGACTTTGATTCTTTGGTTAATTTTTAGGACTTGAAGTTACATCTTCAGATAACGGTTATCTTTTCTCTCAAGTGTAAAATGCATCAGATGTTATATCTAAAGTTGGTATCACTAATGGCAAGATGGTCTCCATTCCTCTTGAATTAAATGTCAAGTTCTCAACATTAGATAACTCAACACTATCTTATTTTACTCGTTTTCAACAATTAGTTAGGATTTTGGTCTTACTATAACACACCCAGACATAGCATATGCAGTTTGTGGTTGTTACTTGCTCCACTAAATATAATGTTGTACTTCATATTATTTGATATGTTAATGGAACATTATTATATGAACTTCACTTCTCAGTCCAATCTTTCATTATACTTCATAAATATTTAGTTACTAATTGGGTTGGTGGTCCTATAGTTTAGAGATCCATAATAGGGGATATTGTCACTTTCTTGATAACTCTTTTATTTCATGTTGTAGAGAAACAAGTGATTTTATATAAACCTAGTATTGAGGCAGAATACATAGCCTTAACTGACACTGCTTTAAAATGCCTTTCTATATGATAACTCTTGTAAGATATGACTATTTCCTAACTTTCTTCTATTGATTTTTATTATCACAATCAAAGTGCTATACAGATTGCTCACGATGATGTGTTTCTTGAATGTACTAAACATATTGAGGTTGATTATCATTTTATTGAATATCATGTTGTCAAAGGAAAAATCTACGTAGTTTTTATTAGGTTTGCTGAGCAGCTTATTGATATTTTCACTAAGGTTCATTTTCTTGGCTATTTCCATACTTTACTCATTGTTGGACACTATTTTGACCACGTTAAATCACAACTATACTCAATAAGGAACCACCAGATTAAAGACCTCTTTGGAAAAATTCAAAGTGCCTAGGAGTTAGTACTAAACGATAAATGTTAAAATTTAGAGACCAGCGCACTTGATCACACTTATAACATGTTTGGTATATATAAAAGGAATGTAAAGGAATCAAATACCTTTGCTTTCCATTGTTTGGTACAACTAAAGGAATGGAATCATCAATTCCATTGAGAATAATCTACCCCTGCATAAGGCAATTTTGATTTCATGCCATAGACTAGGTTTACATCTATTCCCCTACATAGATTAATCAAAACTTTAATCGAAAATCCTAAAAAACCCCTCCCACAGATGTCCCTATCAACCCACACACCCAAGACCACCATCTCCTCATTCTCTGATGTCACATTCTCTACTGCCATTCGCTTCAATGCCAGCTTGGTTCCCCCTCTTGCCTCATTCGTTATCCCCGTTTCAACCCCCCTCCATCTCTTATCCAGCGGAGATGGCTTAGACCCTGCTTCGACGACGTACTCAACTGCCCCTACTAGATCTTAGAGCTCACTGTGGTTCTAGCTCCCCTCCCATGCCTGACGCTGTCACGGTCCCCCCTAAGGCAGTGACATTGTATTGATGTAGAAGGGTATAATGACATAGGTTTTAAAGTAATTTAGGAATTTTATTTTACCATCCTTTATTAAATCTCATGTACCAAATAACGGTAGAGGAATATTTTTTATTTCTTTGATGTGTATACCAAATAAAGGATTACAATCTTTGATTCTCATTCTCATTCCCCTAGAATTTTTTTTCCCTTCATTCCCTTTAATTTGTTTCCTGTGTACCAAATATTACCTTAATTCAGAGTAAAAATGAAGGAGTTGTGACCAAAATAGTTTGAGCGATAAAAGACAAACTTGGGCAACATCAAAATAAGGATTTCAGTTTAGTTCATGGACAAGCAACTTCGTTTCGAGACTTAACTTTGATTTGAGCTTCGAGATGGGGTAAAAATTTTAGTTCGAGACTTCGATTCAAGATAGAAAGATTTCAGTTCAATACTTAGGTTTGAGATGAGATGCTTTGGTTTGATATTTGGCTTAAATCTCAAAATTGAACTCTTGTCTCGAGAAGGGGGCGGCTACAGGAATTATTTGCAAGGTGTTAAATATTTATTATAAAATTTAAATATAATATTACAAAAAATAAATAAATAAAATTTTATAAAATCCTTATACAAGTGTTTGAATATAACAATCAGATTTACCATTTTGAAAAAAGACTGAATATTATACTATTATTCTTTATATATTTCTTATCAGTTGCAGCTAAAGATTTATGTTTGGGTGGCTAAGGTTAGGCAGACTAGTACTGTGATTTCAGCTTGTTACGGCTCATGCACTTAATAACTATTGTGGGTAACAAATTTAGGAAAATAGGTTGAGAATGCTAGAGGATGAGTCACGTGGTTACCGTGTACAAAGATAGTACACACTGTATTTTTTAATATTTAATTAAAATATATAATAAAAAATAATTTTATCACAGGTGATCGGCAATTTGCAAGTGTACAAATCATGATAAGTAATAAAGTGGATTTTTAAGTCCGGATTATCATACCCAAGGGAAGGATGTAGAATTTGGAAATTTTAACTAGCTTATAAAGATATTTTTTGGTTGAAAATATATAAAAACAGAACTGAATTTAAATACTTTGATTTTTGAAAATATGTGAGAGATGGAAATATTATTTGAGTAAAGATAAGTTCAATTGATAAAGATGATTGGAGTTAAGATTTCATTTGATGTATTTTTCCCAAGATTATGCCTTAGTTCAATCTAATTCTTTCCTTGTGACAATATCTAATACCCAACCTCTAATGTATGAATTAGCCTTTTTCAAGTGCCATAATTTGTGTGTACACCCTAGCATGGGGGACGAGTGACCCTTGAAGATTTGGGTTGTCTAGTCTAGAGCTAGCACCACACTCACTCTTAACTTGGTATCTTAGGTTTTACACTGACTTTCGCAAATTATGCAACCCCTAGTTTGATTATCTTGCTTTTTCTAGTAATTATGCTTCATTTTTCAATTCTTCACATAAGTACCTATAATGATGAAATGAAATGGCCAGAGTCCATTTTATATTTCAACCCAAGATATTCAATAAACACTCACAAAGTGAAGAAGATTAAACTAAAACATTGCAATTTAATTTATTACATCAAACTCCATCCTAACCCCAATCAAGGGTTTTTAAGCTTCCATAGTATAATTGAAAACAAAAGAATTACAGAACATGGAATAAGAAAACCAAAAGGATAGCTTGCCTATTTAGACCAAGAATTTCAAAGTTGATCTTCTTTTCCCAGCAGATTGTCTTCAAACTCCAAGAGATACCCCAAGCCTTCTTCTCTCTCCCTTTCTCTACTCTAGGTGAGGAATGGAAATGTAGAATGAAAGAAAACTATATGAATATTGGATATTGGATCCTTACAAATGAAGGATCAGCTCCCCTTTTATAGCCTCCCAAGCATTGATTTGAATTTTTGAATTTGAATTTTCCATAAATCCTCCATAAATCTTTAAAATAATAGCCCCTCTTAATTTTCTTGTAACTCCCTTATATTTGAATTTGAAAATGAGATAAATCCCTCTCTTAAATCCCATAAAGACCTCAATCCAAATGCAGAGCACCCATTTGAATTTGAATTTCTTCAATTAATTTCCCTTTGACTTGAGTGTTTGGTGCTTGTCCTTTGATCAAATGACTTCGGTTCAGAAGGGAAAAAGTGAGCTGCAAAAATAAGGAGTCCATCGCTGAAATTTGGGCTTTGGTCGGGTGAAGAAGGCTTCACCCGACCTTCACCCGACCATCATGTAGGGTCTTCAAATTTCACCCGACCAGAAGGAAGTTATGTTCCTTGATGCTTGGAGAGTCTGAATATGAAAAATAAGCTTCACCCGACCTGGTCAGGTGAAGGGTCCTTCACCCGACCACCTCCAAACGACCTCGGATTTCACCCGACCAGAAGGCAAAAATCTTTATTAAGGCTCCATAAAGCTATCCCTGAAATATGAGCTTCACCCGACCTGGTCAGGTGAAAGGTCCTTCACCCGACCTTCACCCGACCACCATGAAATTTGGCCGTCGTGATCCTTAGGTCCTTGGGATTCTTTCTTCATTCTGTGAATTTGGTGAATTCTTAATGGATTTTTGGATTCATGTCAAAATATAGCAAAAATACCACAAAAACTACAAGAAATCCTCTTTTCCGGGTTAGGGCATGAAAATGTGATAATATAACTCATTTGGGCAATAAATAAAGCAAAAGAGTATGAAAATGTACTCGAAATGACCCTGAAAAGGGGGTATAAATTCCCCCGATCAACAGGTCAGGGTGTGCAGCTGCATACCCTAAAGCACATGTAACGCTACCCATGTGTCTCAATCTTTCAACTTGGAATAATAACTTTGGTTCGATATTTGGCCCTTCACTTCGATATATCAAATTAAAACTCAAGCTAAACCATGGATTATAATATTCTTCGTTGCTAATTTTAAAACCTTTTCTTTTAGGGCCTAGATCTCAAATCTCTCTTTTTTCCCAAAATAAAAATATTTTTTAAAAGAAAATAAATAAAACAACCAAATATCCATAAATCAAGAATAGGTACCGATTATGGGCGTCTTTGAAATTGTACGAGTTGCTCTTCCTTTTCACACGTAACCGCCTCCCAAATCTCATTCTTTGGAACCGTAAGAGAATGTTTGGTGTTGTTTTTTGTTTTATGTTTTCAAAAGTATTTTTAGAAATTGTGTTTGAAAATTATTTTTTTACTAATTGGATTTTTTTTTGTTTGGAGTGTTTTCTGTAAAATCGAAAATATTTTTTTAAAACAGAGGAGGTCGTCGAATCATGCAGGGGGCATTGCCAACTCGTGTAGGGGGAGGCCATTGTCGGACTAGATCACGCATGGGGAGGTCGTATATCAAGGGTGGTCATCGCTTAGGGGGGGGGGGGGGTGGCCGAAAAAGCGGGGGATTGTCAAAAATAGAAAACACAAATTGAAAACATTAAAAAGATGTTTTCATTTTCTTGTATTTGAAAATACTTAGATTTTGAAAACCCAAAGTGAAAACTACAACCAAACAATAAAGGAGAGATGTTTTCTGTATTTAAATATAAAAACACATTTAGAAAATAGCTACCAAACATGCTATAAACTTTTCTTTTTCTAGGTGATCAATCACACCTCTAAATTGTTTGGTAATGACTCTGTATTTTTATTTTCTTTCTTATAGTTTGTATGATCCATTGAGCACGGATAACCCTAGGACCAATTTATAAACCAACATAAGTCCTTTCCAAGCCAATCATAAGTTGGGACAACACCAGATGATGACACACATCACTAGCTTGAGTTTGTAAGAGGATATTACAAAAAATTCTCTCTTAATTATAATTGATGTACGCATTTATATTAATTTATTTTATACTACAATTAAGCCTATAAATAGACACTTCGTATACACGAATTTGGCTTCTAAACGAGCTGACACACTTGATAACTTACTTAATACTCTCTTGACTAAACTCGAGCTCAACACTATAAAAACTCAGCGGGGAAAGGGGACACACAATAGGGAACCCATTGGGGGGGGGGGGGCGCACACGCGGAGGAGGATGTTGACGCAGGAACTATAACGAAAATTGAATTAGAATTTCTCCTTATTTGCTGACATTGCAGGGTAAGCTAAAGCGAAAGCAAAAGCTTTAGTCATATTTTGCTATAGCTTTTGTTATAGCTGATGGATTGGAGATGCTCTAAGTAATGTGTTATAAAGCTATAGTTGATGGATTGGAGATGCTCTAAGTAATGTGTTATTTATTTATTGGTTAATAATTTACTAGTGATTAGTGTGTGTCTTTATAACTCAAGAAACTTATATATAAGTTTTATAATTTAGTTTTATGAATTTAATATTTTTAACTATTAATAAATATAATTATATTTTTTAATAAGTATAAATGAATCGAGTTCAAGCTTTCATTTGATAAAGTGTTGAACGAGTCGAGCTTTTGAGTCAAGGGTTTTAAGCTTGACTCAATTGTTATTATTATTTTAAAATGAATACGTCAAGGTAAATTTCTTAAAGTTTGACTCGCTTCAACTCATTTATAGGATACGCTTAATATGAATAAATTAAGAAAAGTATTACTTTTTCTTTCATATTTCTCTTTAGTTTTTTTTCTCATTGTAAATTAAAAGTAAATTTGAAAATTTTAGAAAAACTTTATATTTGCTTTTTCAATTTCTTCCCTACATAATACACACTAATTTCATTTCAATATATAATTTTTTAAAGGTGTATATTATATTTCATGGGATTCATGACATAGTAATTTTCTTATATAAAGTACAATCTTATTTTAATTAATGAATTTAAAAGACATAACTCTTTTAAATTAATTAAATATGTATCTCTTCATGTATTTTTATATCTAATGTATAAGTTTTTATTAAAATTATCATCTATATATATAATTTTTTAAAAAAGTTTTTTGTCCAATTAAACTAGATGTGTGTGATATTTCAGATTAATTATCTTTTATTATGGATGACTCGTATAAATGAAATGAAATATGAGTATTTCTAGATTTCAAAATTTATTATATATTAGATGAAGTAAGAATATTTTTTATATTTAAAAAATTAGAAACTCCCAAGTTATATATTATCTATATCACAATATATTTTTTAGAATCATAGGTTATAAAATAAATAATATAACTAAGAAGCAATAAATTGTTAGAAAACTAGCAAAATATTTTTAAATTAAAAGGAAGAGAATGTTTAGATTGAAGTAAAAATGAAATATTTTATTTTATTTTATTAAAAAATAGTGAGATAACTACTCGTTGGAGTTCATTATCTGTAAAAGTATAAATTATAGATCTTAATAATGAGTGTTACCAAAATCGGCTTAAAATTATTATCAAATAAGTGAATAACTTAAGTGAATTTGACCCCTCAAACCCACTACATGCACTTAACCGACTCTGGACTGTGATGAGTGTGTGTATACTTTTAAAGTGTGGTCCATTCGAAGCCCAATAAAAGCATCCCACTTTTGTGAGTTAGTGGCTCGGTGTTGAGATCTGATTAGCAGCGATTGAGATAGTAAAAGATAACTAAAGAAAAGGCCGAAGCATCAAATCTGCTAGTTTGTTCAACTCAATAGGGCAAAATAGTACATGTACTAGTTGCACGGACTTATGCTTTTAATTAATTTAATACTTTAATACTTTAATTGTATCATTGGTCTTTTAAAAGTTATTATTTTTATTATAGTTTAATTTTATGTGAATTATTTATAAGATAATTTTTGCTACTGTAAGCTTCATTTTGCTAAAATCGATTCAATTATTTCAGATATATTCTAATTTGTGATCTATCTTTTACCAGGTAAACCATAAGATAGTAAATATTAATCAACAATGTATGGATGTGATAATCAACAATAAAATTTTTATGGCATCAACAGTTGATTTTCAGCATCAATTTTTAATCATTGCCTCCTCAAATCTTTGACTGAGCCACAAAATCGCTTATCAGATATAATGTATTTCCACGCGTGGATGTATCCCACCTTATATAATTATGTCTTGTCACTCACTCACGAACTTAATTTCATGTCCATTGTGCGTCTCGTTACTGTTGAGTTAATTTCATGTATTTCAGCAGTTGTTTTTTTTTTTTTTTGTTAATATGCAGGTGGCAATGGTGGAAGCATATTTACGAGCAAATTAATTAATAACATGTTTGTTGACTATCATCAGGTGAGAGACTCTCCTGTACAAATTCAAGTTTCTAGCATGAAATGCATGTTGATGACTTGAGTTCTCTCCATAATTTCATCATACATGTAATTTTCAGTTTCAGGCTTTCAGCCTCAAATAAACAAAGTATACTCATCTTATTTACAATTGATCTCGCTGAAGTTGAACGTTGGATTCGGGTGTCAGTTGCACGTATTAAGGTTCTTTGTCATTTTGATGTGATTAGCGTGTTTTGTGCGAAAGAAATATGTTGGGAAATTGTGTCACAATGCGTTTTAAGCCGTGCGAGCCAATATGACGAGCCCAAAGCGGACAATATTGTGACATGCGGGTGGGCCTGCGCCTTGGCCCGATCCTAACAAACTGGTATCAGAGCCTGGTTGTTTCCGTCTGGTGTTCCATTATATCAAAAGTCTTCTCGGTGTAGTCTGTGGCCGCGTGGCGTGTCCCGTAGTATGCGGCGGTATCAGATTGGAATACAAATTGGGAAATCGTATCCCATATCGGAAGAAAAAAGAGAAGTCAAGAAGCTTATATAGTGAAGCAGGCCCAAAATGTCACAACGCGTTTTAAAGCCGTGCGGGCCGATGTGGCAAGCCCAAAACGGACAATATTGTGACATGCGGATGGGCCTGCACCTTGGCCCGATCCTAATAGAATATATTGCACTGGATGAGCAACGGATACTCGCACTTGCTATTTCTCTTGGTATTCGCTCTACTCCTATTATGTGGAGTGAGTTATCCCATACAGGCAAGAGTAGGGTGCAGTTTTTAAACGGAGACGGAGAACGGTAATAGGTAGTGGGGTATTTCGCTGAGCCTCCGTGTAATTTAATTATTGTTTATGATTTTTGATATTTTTGAATGAAATTTATTATTATAAAATTAAATCATTTTGATAATTTTTTGGTTAAAAATGATATAAAAATTTAATTTAATCCAAAATTATTTATATGGACATATCTAATAAAAATCGATAGCAATATACGAGTGGATGGAGCCACATTTGCAAACATATTAAAGAGCAGGATATCCTGCCTCCTACATATGAAACGACGTACAATTTTAAAATTTGATCTACTGCCTAAGCGGGGGCAGAATGCGGTAATATATTGATTCTGCCCCCGATAGGACCCGAATAATCACTATCAACTGTTTCATGGAGCCTCTAAAAGGCAAGATTGTCTTAAGAGATATTAATAGAGGTCGGTAGTGGGGAGTGGACGGATGAATCTTCCCCCCGCCAACCCGCTATAGGACGGGGTACCTCGTCCTACCTACACATGGAGCGGGGTACAGTTTCAAAATTTTACTATCCGCCTAGGCGGGGGCAGGGTACAATAATAGGTAGATCCTACCCCCGTTAGGGCGGGTAACACTCCTAATTGAACGACTCTTTTTCTTGCCAATAAAATATTTGATGAATAGATTAATTGAAAGGTAATACAATTATTTGATTTTTATTTATTCACTTTATGTTTTTTGGAAAAAGAAAAAGATGCAAAAAATTCTAGTTATGTTAACTTTAATTGAAGCCAAAATGGTAGATATATATATGTATATATATATAATTCTATTATTTTTATTTTTTATTAAGCTGAATAATCATCGTATTGGATCATCATTTATCTATAATTAGTTTTTCAAAAAAAAAACAAAATAACATAAAACATTTGTCTTAGTTATTCAAAATAACAAAATACAAAATAACATAAAACATTTGTCTTAGTTAATCATGTATTGGATCATCATTTATCGTATTAGCTTATTAAAAATACAAAATAACAATCTTTCACTTGAACCATGTCTTAGTTATTCAATACTTTAGTACTCACCATATGTTAAATCTATTAAAACATTTGTAATTAAATTAAAATGAATAGATCACAGTAGTCACAGGTCATATAATAACATAATTCCTTCCACATATTACAAAACAAACTAATTTATAATATTTAATTAGAATATAGTTTAATTATTACATTTATTATTGTCTTACTATGATATGACTAACAAATAAATAACTAAAAATATAACTTTAATTAAATTTATTGGTATCATAACAAAATGAGATGAACAATCTCAAATATATATATCTAAATATTATGTCAATAAAAATTTATTTATTGAATTTTCTTTTTTGACAAATGCATGTATAGTCGGACATAACATGTATTTATTGGGTGAATATACTTTATTGTATCCAATGAATGTTAAATCATTCCATTACACATCAACAAGGCAAATGGTGACTATAAAAAAATATTTATCTTATTTATCATGATGAATCAGTTTTGATTATATTTAAAATTTTGACTTGCTGGCCACCAACCAAAACACCCCCATTTTTTGTATTTGATACACAAAATAAACGGAAACGACCCACTATATATAGGATTAAACTTACCCTTGAATACGATAAAATCAATCTCTCACGCCAGGTATTAAAATATTATCTTATACGGGAATCAAATTTTGTCTAAGGGAGTCTCTTCAGGCCGGTCATGCCATTTTGTACGCAAAATCAGCAGGTAATAATATTACGACATGTTAGACATAATTATGTGAATTTCATGAACTACGCCACAACAAAATAAAATATATAATTCCGTGAATTCTGTTTTGATTGATTGTTGAAATTAACCTCTGCAACTTTGCTAACACCGTTCTCTAGACCGCACCTTGCCATTGTGCTAATTCAGGTTCAAGGCCTCAATGATCATGACAAGGGATAACCGGATAAGGATATCTGATGAACCCTTAACAGGTCTCTAGCCAGTCCAATGGCTATAATATAAATCCGCTAACTTGCCAACTATCCTTGCAGCGAGAGAAGGTGTGGGGCAGAACACAACAATTATAGATCAATATGTCTTTTGGGTTTATGTTTCTTTTCTCCACTAAATTTGCAACCATAACAAAAGTTACTGTCAGGGCCTCATCTTTTGTATTCTCTAGTGATGAACCTTTGATAGTAACAACATAAAAATAAAGTGCATTTTTTGTAATCTCAAATTTCTTCTACCCATTTTGAATGGGTGTTACGAGATGAAAGGAAGGAGATTAAAAAAAGATTTTTCGAGGCAAGTCAACCTCCAGAAAAGCAATTTGCTTAACACTATATCCTTTTTACATAATTACATTGTATTTACATCCTATGATCATCATTAAAGCATAACACTAAAAAATAGTGCTTTGATGCATTTTGAAAAGGCTTAGTTACCAAGATAACTAACTCATAATTGAAAGCATAGGCGGGACTAGGAGGTCACCCTTGGGGGGCCAATAACCAAAATTTTTGTATAAAGGGCCGAGAGGGCAAATTTTTTTGGTGAGAACAAATTTTTTTTATCCAAAATACACATTTTTGGTCTAAAATACAAAATTTTCTAGTCAAATAGATAATGTTTTTACATCTGAGGGAAGCCGAACAATTTTTTTTATCTGGAAGACAAAATTTTAGTCTAAAATACAAAAATTTTCAATTAGATAGATAATTTTCCATCTATTGAGAAGGGGCCATGACCCCCCTTAAATGGCCTAGTTCCTGAGAAAACATTAAAAAAATGAAGTACTAGAAGCATTCATGATGACGGGGGCTTGCATCTTTGTGTCCATCATTTTGAAGCCAAAAAATTCCATATAGCCATACTTTCATGGTAGCGGCCACGGTCCAATCGTCACTTTAAAGAGGAGTTGTGTGAGGCGTGCGGATCCCAAGCTCGTGGTCTGGTTATATCCGGACCTCATGCAAATGAAGGATGATGACTTGATGAGGTACGGGACGGTCATGGTCTGGATTGGTGGCTGGATGATGCAGATCGGGGCTCTGATTCCGTTCGGATCAGATGTAGAAGAAGGATGATGAGGTGTGAGTGAGCTAGGTGGAGGGATTGATGGACGATGGGGATAGAGCCGATCGATGTTAAAAATAGTATTTGATCCCCTACGGTGTACTTCACATATTTGGGACTAACACATGTGACGCTTCAAAACACGATGGATTGCCAATATTTAAGCCAAAATGTGGCATGAACGATTTGAAGATTTTCTCTTTGTCTAAAGAGTTTTTGTAATTAATACATATATGTATTCATTCATAACTTTTAATATGCTTTATGCGGTGAAGAGTTTGTATTCCGTGATAAGTAAGATCATTTCATTACTCTAATGATTAAATTTATTTTGAAATTTATCAATATTTGTTCATGACCGTTAAATTGAACATTTATGATTGAAAAATTTTATTACGATTTAACGATTACTTTTTATAAATATTCAATCATAAGAAATTTAAATTTTAATAAATTAAAATTTATTTATTTATCTTTATATTTTAAATTAAATTTATATAAAAATTAAAATTATGATAAAATTGTATCATATATAATACATAAAATAAATATCAATAAATTCCATACAAATTACTCTAACTGAATTCATGAATTATGTTAAATCATCTTACTAATAAAACGACGACAATGCATGCTGCATGCTGGCGATGACGTTGACCACTGACTTAACCTTGTCCGGCAACACCGCCATCGCTAGACAAGTGGTTCTCCCGGCAGTGCCTCGGATCAGGATGTTGTCTAGCGGCAATGTGACGTTCAGGCCACTGAACACCAGTGTGATCGTCGGCGCGTTGATGGGGATGTTGTAGCACGTGTCGAACTCACCCAGTGATGTCACTGTCGCCTGTCGGTTCCTAACACTCTTTCGGAAAGTGTCCCTCACCGCCGCGTACGTACGTCAGCGCCACTAGCCGTGTGTACACGGTGCCAGGGTGAACGATCGATCGTGCCGACTCCAGTTGATGTTGAAGGCCAGCGCTGACTTAGGGATGGAGGCAACACTCATGCTGACAATCACGGCCAGCTGCAGGTTGACTATGTTTCCATGTTAGTTATCGGATTAATTATTATATTGATTGTTGTTTGAATTGACGTCCAATTCTGGAAATGAGTTTGAAATCATATGTTTGTGCAGGGTAGTTTCAGCTGAAACTATGGGTTTTTTTTATTATTTTCATTTTAATTCCTCCTTTATGTTTTCTTCTTTAGATTAATGTAATAGAGGTTTTCCTTAGTTTCCTAGAGGATGTCGTACATATTTGTTTTTGATATATTTCATGGACTATGGAGCATAATTAAAAAAAAGTCTCGTCGGTGATCATCAATAAACTTCCACCCAGGCACCGACAATGAAATGAGGCTATCATGCACTGCATGCGGAGGCCATGCGGGTGGAAGGCAAGCACGTCGACGCTCGCTAGCCACGCCATCAACACATGCATGCATGGATGCATGCAACCTGACGTGTTGCAGAAATCATGATGGGGCATCGCCCTGCATTAGTACGTACGTAGGAGGCTAGCTAGGAGCTGAGTGAAAGTGAATATGATAAGATACTATACAAACGAGAAAAATGTGTCATGCATAACAATCGGATTTGCCTTGTACTAGACTGTTTGGGCAATATTGAACAGATCGTCAAGACACCCCATGCATGCTAAGGTGTGTTTTTGGATGAACCGAAAGAAAACTATGTTGGAAGGGAGAATATCACTCTCTCGGAACATAATGTGTGACGCTATATAAAAATTCAACCTGTCATTAAATTGAAAAATAAATGTACTTGGTTTGACGCCTAAATTAATAATTAATTATAGTTTGAAAATGCATTGCTCTGACTGCATGCTCAAGCTTCGGTAGGTCGGCCATCGTCCTCATGTCGGTAAGGCAAATCTTCTTGGGAAAAATTACCACTGATATGGTTGTGTTGTTAAACTGCATTGCATCATTGCTGAAGCTTCAATATATATTCCACCATCGCCATCATCAGTTAGGCAATCTTCTCGCTAGCTAGGGAGAAATTACAAAACCTAATAAGATTCTTATTATATATATATATATATATATATGTATCGCTAGTTCGACTTATAAAGAATTGACACCCTGCCACGATTAACACACTATCCAGCCAACCGACGAGGGACACCTGTCAAGCTAGGCTCCACTGATGTGCTGTAGGATATATGTCTATGTTGAATGCGTAGAGTCATGGCTATACGTCCTCACGGAATGATCAAATGCCTCGGTAGGCCTAAGGTCTCATCTAATCGCAGGGAACGTCGCCATCTATAATGGACCGCGTCTCATGTGAGAGTGAGAGAGCTGACGATTCGTATCATGAACAGTATGTCACTTTTTATACGATATCAGCCGCTTAATATATTTTAATATGTTTTTAAAAAATACATATTACATCATATTATATATACAAACATTTAATAAGGTAGAATAAAATTAATTTTTATGTCTGCATTTTGTAGACTCAAGAAGAGATAATTTTTTATTATCTTAGGATAAATATTATATCAGATTAATAAGATAATATTTATTTCTCTTTAATTTAATTAAGTTGGGGGATCAATTAAGTTCCTCTTTAATTTTCGTGCAAAAAATTCTATTAATATAATTTAATTAAACTTTTAAAAAATTATAAGGGCAAATATAAAAAATATAAAAGAATAAAAGTTTAGCTAATGTAGCAAATTACAGGTTAATTTCAAAATTACAAGGGATCATATTCACTCCTAATCTTTCTTAGTCTCAAAAATTACATAAACTCTTTATTGTGAATGACTCTCCCCCTCCTTAATCTAAGCTCCATAACTAGTAATATTTCAATTATGTTTTAATGGCTTGACATTTGACTCTCGTATAGATAAATAATGAATGTACTTCATAAAAATAGCAATAGATGCCATTTTTGGCTTGACAAGTTGTTCATGATCAATAATTTCAAATTTATATTTATTTTATAATAATATATCTAAATTAAAATTTATTTAGGTGTTTGTATGTGAAATAGTTTCTCCCTTCTCCATTATGTTTCATGTTTGCCAAAAATTATATCTAAACATATTTTTTCATTTATTTAAATATATGATTTCAAAAATTTATTTTATTTTATACAGTAATTTCTAAATAAAATATAAATTTCTCTCTCAATTTATTTATAGGAGTTTATATTTTAAAAAATATTTGCTTTCAATTTGATATTTTAAATTAACCAACGATTGAAGGTTTGGTTGCTATTTATCAATTGATTAAACAGATAAATCTATTATCATGTAGACATATCCAATCCCAATTGCATTTTATTTAGGAGTTTAATAATATTTTGAATCAAATTATTTTAAGTTTTATTCTTAAAAAATCAATTTTGACTCTTGAACTTGGATCCTATATCAGGAATTCCTCATGCTATTGATTCGATCGTTGAATTTGTTTTTCTCCCTTATTAATTACTAGAGAACAGAAATTGAGTTATTAGTTTCTTCTCCACAAAAACTAAATAAACAGCAAATAATGCTTTGCCCGGATATAAAATTCTGACTTCAAATGTTAAATTTAACGAAGGCCCACTTTTTAAGATTTTATATTACCAGCCGCAAAATGTGCCTCGCACTTAAATTGGGTCACGGTTGAACAATAGCCATGAAGTACGGGTGCTATGTGGAGTCTACCTATTATCTATTCCCAGTAATAAAACTTTAAATTTGTCTATTTCATGTGTAGTTGGTTTAGCACATCTTATGGCAGGGCTAGCGGGCGAAGATTTTATATGCCTACTCTCCGCTATCGGCCTCTATTAATCTATTTTAAGATAAACTTGTCTTTTAGAGGTTTCATGAAATAATAGATAGGGATAATTCAGGTCCTATCGAGGGTGGAATCAATCTATTATGCCTTCGTCCCCTACTTAGGTGGTAGATCAAATTTTAAAATTGTACCTTGTTCCATATATAAGCGGGGTGGAATATTCCATTATTTAATGTGTTTGTGAATGAAATTCCATCCGCCCACATCTATATTGCTATCGCTTTTTATTGAATTTGTCCATATGAATAATTTTGGCTTAAATCAAATTTCTATATCATTTTTAACCAAAAAGTTATCAAAAATGATTTACTTTTATAATAATGAATATCATTCAAAAATATCAAAAATCATAAATAATAATTAAATAATAATATTTAAAATTTTATAAAATTATAAATAAAAAATATTAAAATTAGGCGGGGTACACTACTACCTATTACCGCTTTTCATTCCCACTTGGGTGGGGTGTCAAATTTAAAAATCATATCCTCCTCTTGCCTATGCAAGCTAACCCGCCCCACATAGCGGATAGCAGGTGGGTGAGCCGATGAGGGTAGGGGTGTAAAATAGACCAGTCCGGTCCGGTCCATCATGGACTAAGATTTTCTTGGTCCGGTCCAGTTCGCGTATGGACCGGACTGGTTTTAAATTTAAAGCTAATAAAAACAGCAATAATTCTTTAATTTTCAACTTCCCAACAAGAGAAATATAGAGCAAGCAACAGCCAAAATGTCAACTAAGCTTTAAACAAATTCACTCATAGTCTCAAATTAATACTAAGTTTTAAACAAATTGAACAAACAAAACACATGGAGCAGGCAGCAAGCTCGATAGAGGCAGCATGATGGGCAGAGGCAGCAGGCAACACGGCAGCGAATGAGCAAAATTGCAAAAAGGTAGCTTGCAGCTACAGCCCCTATACAATAAATAAAATTTTAGAAACATAGAATTTGATAATGCCAATGTAAAATTCCAGAAAGCTCACCTTGTCGGACTAGGGAGCAGTTTGCGGGCGGACGGCGGCGCGGGGAGAAGCTCAGTGGAGTCGTTGGAGCAGATCGGCAACGAGGACGACAGCGCGGGGAGCTGTCTGTCGAGCTGATCGACGGACGGGACGACAGTCGATGGGTTGCGCGGCTACGCCTGGCGAGACACGGAAGATACCTCTCGTGTCGTCGGGTGACACGGCGGAAGAGGGGAAGACGCAGTCGCGGAAGAGGGGAAGACGCGTCACGCGGTTGCAGAAGACGCCTCTCGGTCAGTCGGTCTCGGCCTCTGCTCTAGGGTAGCTGGGTAGGGTAAGCGGCTGCGGCTGTAGGGTAATGGGTAAATGGAAAATTAGAAAATTAGGGTAATGGGTAATAGGTAATGGGTAATGCCCTGCAACGATAATGCGATGCATAAAATTTAAATTTTATATGTTAATTAACTTTGGACTGCGGACTCGACATCACATGGAGTGGATCTGCAGACCGGTCCGGGTCCGTCAAGTATTGGTCCGCACGGATCACGGGCCAAACGGACCAGCCCGTTAGGCCCGTGATTCAAATGGACCAGGTTTAGAGTGGTCCGGTCCGCTCCGGTCCGCGGATCGATAGTCCATTTTACACCCCTAGGTGAGGGTATCTGTTGCTCACCCCTACCATGAAGTTATAGATATGGATAGAGCTTATCGCATTAGTAATAGATTTTGTATAAGAGTTTGTTTTTTTATTTAAAAAAAATAAAAAGTCATAAAAGTATCTCTACAATGAAAATTCAATATTTAACTTTTTATAGGTTTTGTATAGTATTTCCTAATGTATTAAGAATCACTGTTTACTCCCTATAATTATTAAATTATATATAAAAATTTTCTCTCACCTTTCATCTCCACGTTTTTCATAACTTTTACTTTTATTTTATATTAAATTATAAAAAAATAATAAATAAAAATAATATAAAATATTATTTTAATGATAGAATGAATAATTTAGAAAATTTATTGTGGTTAATATTTGTATAGAAAAATAAAATGTAGTTTAAATATATAAATTTAATGAAAGTGTATGGAAGTCTTGTCCTTAGATCTGCTTGCAAATGGATTTTTTTCCCTTTCAAATGTAATAGTGTTTTTCATATTAAAGATAATAAAAAGTTTTTTCTTTTTGGTGACACCTAAAATAAAAATAATTTTTTATTTTATTTATTTATTTAAAAATAACTATCACAAAAATAAAAAAACAAAAATAAAAATAAGAATAAAGTTAACTCAACTGATTAGTGCAAAGTTAACTCAACTGATTGTATTTTAAGAATAAAGTTGACAAAAATAACCCATTCAAATTGGTTTTGATTTTTATTCCTCTTTGTATAGAAGATCATGTGAAGTAATTTTCAACTTATATTTAACCTAAATTATTCTTAAATTTAAATAAAAATAACTAGCTTAATGAAAAGTAATATGAATTTTATCAAGTTTACCGTTATCATTAATTTAAAAATTCATTAAATTTAATTTTAACCTTTTGATTTAATGTTAAACCATTTTAGTGTAAGATTTATTATAAACAAAATTGTATAGTGTGCGCAGCTATTAATTTAATATTTTACATCAAACTAATATTTGTTTACTTAGTAAATACTTATTAATTTAATATTATAAAATTGCATATAATGGGTTAGTTTTGTAATATTGTATTTTTAAAAGAAAATGTTTTAGATGTGCTAGGAAAACAAATTATTGTGAAAATAAGCAGGTGTATATTTGATAAACTATAATTTTAAAATAAATAATAAATATTTGGTAAATCAAAAACTAAATTGTCATGTCCGTTTTAAAAGACAAAATATAATTAAATTTTAAATTTTAAGCAAATAGAGAAAGACAATTGAGAAAAGGACGGAGTTAAAAAATGAAATGGAAAATAGATAAATACAGATGACCATGAGAGAATAAAGAGTTGAGATTAACTTTACGTGGGATGATTAGAGTTAATGTTGATATTTTAAAATTTTTGAAAGTTATCTGGTAAAACAATCAACTTTTAAAATCAACTCTTAAATTACTTATGTTTTTTACTATAAAAATAAAAAAATTTATAAGTATTTTTTTAGCAGATCAAATGAATTTGGCTGCTTAAGTAATATCAACCTAGACCAAATATTACTTATAATAAATCTAATATTATATCAAATTATGAATTGATTTAAGGCCTCAAGTGCTAATATTAATGCTACAATTATAAAATTATTTATTTGTTAATTAGTACTCATTAATCTAATATTATTACACATATATATAAAATTTCTTATTAATAATAATTTATAGAATTTAACATTAATTTAATTATATTTTTTAAGATTTAATTTAACATTATCACATTAATTTGAATTTATAAATTAATTAAATTTTAATTTCAACTTGACCATAAATAAAAATAATTATGAGCGCATTACATAAGGTCTGGTGAATTATCTTCAAAAAATGCATATTATTTTAAAACTGATTTTAAATATTTTATTGCTTAATTATCGTTTGCTAGTTGACACGTGATGTGATAGATAAGTTAAATATTTAATTAATTTATTAAAATTTATATTTATAACAGTGTCATTTTCTGTTTATGGGCACTCAAAACTTAAAGTATTTTACTCGTTAAGAAAACTCTCTCCCTTCTTATGTTATTCTATCACAAATTCTGTCTCATTATTCTCCTCTAAAAAACCTATATAAGTAGCAATGTTTGACAAAAGATATGAATAAATATTTTATTTATTTTACAGGTTTTATTTATGAAGGGAATACAAGTTTGTCACTCTTCTTTTCTAATTAATTTAACATTAGGCTATGTTTAATTTTACCAACAAAAATACAAAATTATCAATTATCATATAAATGAGATAATATTCTTGTGTTTAATTTGTATTTCTAACATACCTTATACAATTAATTATTTAATTAAATCTGATTTTCGAAGAAAAAATATTAATCACTATATCAATTGGTCAAATTTTAATAATAATATTATATATATATATATATATTATTTATCTATGGAACGCGAAGCCGTGGCCCGTGGTTCGTCACACAGATTGGTCCAATCACCGGGTCACATCGCCATCTTTTTATGGACCGTGTCTCCTGTGAGAGGAGAGCTGGGTCGTTCTATTATTAAGCTTATCAAGGTTAGTTTATGTTGATTTAGTTACCATTATTTACTCTAGCTGTCGATTCACTCGTTGAACTTGTTTCCCACTTATTATTAATAACTACTAATAACAGAAATCGAGTTATGATCGATATTCTTCTCCACCAAAATAATATTTATAATAATATCGCTTATGGTCGGGCCTAGAATTCTAACTTCAAACGTCCAATCTAGGCATAATGTGTCGAAAGATTAGTTTCAAACCACGAGCCAACGAAAGCTCACTTTTCGAGATTTTATATTTACCGGCCACAATCGGTGTCTCACATTTAAGTTGGGTCACGGTTCAACAAATTATAGGAATTTGTAGATTGTAAGAGTATTTTAAATACTATGAAGCTAAATTGAGTAGCTAAAATTAATTTTAACTTATTACAGTACTGTTTTTAGGGACGGATCCAGAAAGTTTGATTAGGGGGGTCGAGATATAAACCGTATAATCTACATTTGTTACCTAAAATTATGATTAGCATCATCTAAGTTAGGGGTGAAATTCTAAATCACCAAAACCGAACTAAACTGACCTTCCGAAACTACTAATTTAATTTATCAAATCGTCAAAATCAAACAAAATCGGTTTGATTGGGTTTGAAACCGAACAATATTATCGGTTTGATTTGTTTTGGGATTTCAAAACCGCGGTTTAAATTAAATCAAACTAAATAATATTATCATTTATTTTTTAATTTTTAATTTTAATTTATTTATTTAAGATGATTTATTAATACATGATATGTTATGTTTGTGAATTATGTTATCTGATTTTAAGACTTTTAAAATTATAAATTCAATATATATTAGTATTAATGTGCACACATAGTATTTTTTTTATTTTATATCATTTTAACTTTTAAAAATTCAAAAATTAATGAATTAAATCCATCTAAAATTTTCATATATATATATATATATTATTAATTAGTATATATAGCTATAATTTAAAATTATATTTATATATATACATACACATATAAATATAAATATAACTATATATATTTTACTATAATTAAAATTTTAAATTTTAATATAAATATATATATATATATATAATATAATAAAATAAAATGGGGGGGGGGGGGGGGGGGGCATGGCCCCGCCCCCCCCCCTAAATCCACCTTGAATGTTTTGGCTAGTGGTGTTCGAATCTTATACCATCTATATTTTTGTTTAACTATTCTTGTTCTCAATCTACCCTTATCTTTATTAGCTTCAAATTCCTAATTTCTAATTTTCTTTTCTTCTCAAATTCCTAATTTTGTTTGCATATCTGTGACGGGAGAGGGGAGGGAATGCAACGGGAGGGGCGAGGGGGACGCAACGCGAGGAGTGGAGACGCAGGGGAGGGGGAGGGGGAGATGCACGGGGGAGGGGAGGGGGAAAGAGCTACGTTGGGTGGTGCAATATTGGAAGGGGCTGGGTTGGAAACTTACCAACTTTGCTAAGGTGGCATCGTCAGCTAAAGCAAAAGCTAAAGCCTTATTTGGCTTTTTTTTTTTAAAACTTTTGCTAGTGATATAACTAATGCATTAGAGAAGGATTTTAGGTAAATATAACTTTTGCTTTAACTTTTGCTAAAGGATTGGAGATGCTCTAAAGGCATTATAACCATTATAGCACAGAATCACTGTGCTAGTCCTGGTAGCATATTTTGTTAAACCATGCTGGGGCTTGCTAGCCCTAAGACTTTTTACAAAATCAACTTGAAAATACTTATCAAACTCTGAGTGGTTATTGTAAACATACATGTTTTCTGTTGGGAATCTATCTCGACATCTCTATCAAACTCTGGTGGCCATCATTTTGCCTCATGGACTTCTTTGACAGGGACGAATCTAGAAAGTTTGACTTGGAGAACCGAAATACATTTTATTAATATTATTGTTACCCATATTTAGATAATTACTATTAGCAACATCTAGGTCACAAGTAATGACATAAAAGCATAAAAAGTTTATCAATTTTCTATAATCAAATTTTAAACAACTTTTTAAAAATCATATAATCTATTTACCATTATTATAGTTAGCAACATCTTCATTATTAACACTTTGGGACAGTAAGTCATATTATTAATTAAATTTAAATGTTAATGGAAGCTAAAAACATAGCGGGCTCTCTCTCTCTCTCTCTCTCTCTCTCTCTCTCTCTCTATATATATATATATATATATATATATATATATATATATATATAAACGTAATTTTTTATAGACATTAAATCATTCATAGGTATACAATTTTTTATTGAAATTTTATTCTTCATAAGTTTTGTTTCATAATTTTAAAACTATATATATTGATATATAATAGTCGGTTTATATGACTTAATTAATTAACTTATCTATTTTATAATATATATAACTATATATTAATTGATTAATGATCATATAATTTATTACTTGACATCTAGAATCCTATAAATTTTATATTATTGATTATATATTAACATCACAGTAATATAAACTAAAATTTTATTATTTAAACAAAATTATTAATATTATAATAACTCATTTATAAATAAAAAAGTTATATGTATATATACATTCCCAAAGATTAACGAATCCAGAATATATATATTTATTAACCAATTATTTTGTGTACATATATATTAAAGTAATTATTTATTAATTATTTTAATGTTTAAAGTATTTAAAGTGTTTTGGTTAATATTTATTAACCAATTATTTTGCAGTGGCAACCGGAGAGAGAGGAGGAGGAGAGAGGAGAGAGGAGAAGGCGGTGGGAGGCGACAGTAACTGGAGGAAGGAGGTGGCGGGAGGTGGTAGCGGTAGCGATCGGAGAAGAGGAGGAGGGAGGAGGAAGAAATAAAAAAAATATAATATTATGTAAATAATAAACAGTAACTTTTTATTTATAAAAAGTTATTATAATAATATGTAAATACATAGGGTGAGATGAAGAGCCCGAAGTTAAGTTTTGTCATCTAACTCTCTATTTTTTCTAAATAATATAAAATCAATAAGATATAAAAGCAATTACATGACACATAAGGCATGACTTAGTATTTATATATAAAGGGTAAAGTAATCTATTTTTTTTTAAAATAAAATTAATTATGGCTATTTTTCCCATATATTTATTCATCTATTTTTTATCTCATATGAATAGACAAATAAAGAAACAATTTTAAGAAACAAACTGAGCCAACGCCATTTAAAATCGAATCTGGCTCCTCCCGCCTGTATCGAAAGCAATTTCCTTTTTTTTTTTTTTTGTTGGGAGGAAATATGGAAATAGGAGGAAATAAAAATGGCACACCGAGAATTTTACGTGGTTCGGGAAATTTCCTACGTCCACAGAGCTACTGCAGTATTTTCACTATGGGGAGAAAAATACACTGTGTTTACAAACACTCGATCCTAATACCCAAATACACTCAAGAAATTATCAAATTGATAATTTTCTCTCTCTCTCTCTCTCTCTATTTTCTCCTCTCTCTATTTTTTTTCTCTCTCTCTCTCTCTATTTTCTCCTCTCTCTATTTCTTTTTTCTCTTTCTCTCTCCCGTATTGGGACTTCTAATTTTTGGGATGCATTTACAAGCTTCATGCCCTCCCCTTTTATAGGCTATTGGATTTGCAAGGAGACAAAATGGCTAGCCGTCTATGTTGACATGGGGTGGAGAGACGTAATCTTCTCATTCTTTTCTTCTTCCTTTTTTTCTTTCTTTTTGGGCGGTGAGATGGCGTCCATCCGTGAGGTTTGACAATCTCCCACTTGAAGACTGATTTCAATCTGTCTTCACACCTGTAGTAGCTCTTTTCAACTTGATTATTCTTGAAGACCAATTAGAGTTGCGCACAACTCTAATTTGTCTATAGTGACTGCTTTGGTTAACATATCAGCTGGGTTCTTGCTCCCTTGTATCTTCACAAGTATCAACACTTCATCCTCCAGCAGTGATCAAATGAAATGATAACGAAGTCCATTATGCTTGGTCCTTGAATGAAATGCTGAATTCTTGGTCAAGTGTATTGCACTCTGATTGTCACTGTGCAACACATCCGTCTCTTGGTTGAAACCCATTTCTGCCAATAATCCTTGTAACCAAATAAACTCCTTGCTGGCTTCTGTCACTGCAACATACTCTGCCTCAGTTGTAGATAGAGTCACAATCTTCTCGTGAACCGAGAATTCCACCACTTCTTGTAGTCCCCAACGTGAACACATAACCTGTAGTGCTCCTCCTGTGGTCTATTTCTCCAGCGAAATCAGCATCAACATAGCCCTGCAACTTTAGATCACCTTTTCTGAAATATAGACATTTGTTAGTAGTACATCGTAGGTATCTAAGTATCCATTTTACAGCTTCCCAATGCTGCTTTCCTGGACTAGACATAAATCTGCTCACTGCTCCCACTGCATGAGCAATATCTGGTCTCGTGCACACCATGACATACATCAAGCTTCCAATGGCTGAGGCATATGGAACCTTAGCCATGTAGTCCTTCTCTTCATCTGTCTTTGGACATTGCTCCTTTAACAACTTGAAATGATTAGCAAAAGGTGTCCTTACTGGCTTAGCATCACTCATACTAAACCTTTGTAAAATCTTACAAATATATTCTGCTTGAGATAATTGTAAAGTACCTTTTTTTCTATCTCTGCTAATCCTCATTCCAAGTATTTGCTTTGCTGCACCCAAGTCCTTCATCTCGAATTCACTGGACAACTGTCTCTTCAACTTGTTGATTTCATCTAAATTTGCTCTTGTTATTAACATATCATCAACATAAAGTAGCAGGATAATAAAACTGGAATCAACTTTCTTGAAGTAACAGCAGTGGTCAGCATTACATCTCAGATAGCCATTATCTTGCATGAAACCATCAAATTTCTTGTACCACTGTCGGATTGCTTGTTTTAAACCATACAAGCTTTTGGTCAACCTGCATACCAGATCTTCATTGCCTTCGTCTGTGAATCCTTCTAGTTGTTGCATGTATATCTCTTCCTCCAAGTCTCCATGGAGAAAAGCTGTCTTTACATCTAATTGCTCTAGATGTAGATCTATTGCTGCTACAATGCTCAAAACTGATCGAATAGTAGTTAGTTTAACAACTGGATAGAATATTTAAGTGTAGTCAATACCTTCCTTCTGTTGGAAGCCTTTAACCACCAGTCTTGCTTTATATTGCTTGGAGCCATCATGCTCTTCCTTGACTCGTTACACCCATTTGTTTTGCAAAGCTTTCTTGCCGGCCGGTAGCTTTGCTAATTCCCAAGTCTGGTTGGATATAAGAGACTTCATTTCATCTTCCATTGCAAGCTCCCACTTGCTCGCATCCTCTACCTGACATGCTTCATGATAGCATTCAGGCTCTCCTCCATCTGTCAGCAGCAAATAATTTAAGTACTTCCTGTTTGGTACATGCGGTCGACTGGATCTCCTCAATGGCTTGTCCTGTAACTTCCTCCTCCTGAGGTTTCTGGCCTGTTTTGATAGCTGCACTATCTGGGACATCATCGGGCTCAAAGTAAACAGGCTCAGGATCCACTTGACTAGTGGATTCAGTCGTGTCTCTATCTTTATACAGGACTTTTTCATTAAACACAACATCTCTATTTCTAATGATTTTCTTATTTTGGTTATCCCAGCATCTATAACCAAATTCATCACCACCATAACCAACAAATGTGCATTTTAGTGATTTAGCATCAAGTTTACTTCTAGCATTATCACTAATATGCACATAAGAGACACAACCAAATACTTTCAAATGTGAAAGTCTAACCTCTTTTCCCGTCCAAACTTCTTTTGGTATTTTGAACTCTAGAGGTATTGATGGTCCACGGTTGATGAGGTAAGTCATTGTGTTGATCGCCGCCCTTAAACCGCTTGGGCAACCCTGCGCATGTATGCGCATACTCTGGCTCTTTCAGTCAACGTCCGGTTCATCCGTTCTGCTATGCCATTCTGTTGTGGTGTCCCTGGCACAGTTCTCTCGAGCTTGATCCCGCTCTCATAACAGAACCGTTTAAATCTGATGTCTTCATATTCTCCATCATTATCTGAATGCAGCTTTTTGATCTTTAAACCGGTTTCATTCTCGACCATCGCTTTTCACGTTTTGAATGTTTCAAATACTTCTGACTTCTTTCTGATGAAGTATACACATACTTTCCTGGAATGATCATCAATAAAGGTAACAAAATAATGCTTACCTCCAATTGATGAAACTGGAGCTGGTCCCCAAACATCTGTGTGAATCAATTCGAGCTTTGATTCCTTTGGGGTTCTGCCTTTCCTTTTGAAGCTGACCCGTTTTTGCTTTCCAAAAATACAGCTCTCACACAAATCAATATCTATTGATTTTACTCCTGGCAACTTCCCTTTTGAATGCATGACTTCTATTCCCTTTGCACTCATATGGCCAAGTCTTTGGTGCCACAGATTTGGGTCATCTTTACACTCTACAACTGTAATGAAACAATTTTCATTCATTGTTGTATAAAGAGTTTCATGCTTCTTACCCCGTGCAATAGTCATGGCTCATTTGGAAATCTTCCAGGTGTCTCCCGCAAAAGTGGACACGTAGCCATCTTTTGCCAATTGTCCGATAGAAATTAAATTCTTTCTGAGACTAGGTACATGTCTCACATCTTTCAGCCTCCATACAGATCCATTGAGCTTGATCTGTACTGTTCCTTGACCAACGACATCGCACGCCTGATCATTACCGAGATACACCTTTTCTCGATTGCCCGCAACATAATCCTCGAACACTTCTTTGTTTGAGGTAGCGTGGAATGAAGCTCCTGAATCTAGCACCCAAGATTCCGTCTTGCTCTCCATAGAGTATATGAAAGCATTATTTGATGCGACATTTGCACTTCCATGCGTGTCGTCTTCCTTTTTCGGACCCCTGCACTCAGACTTAAAATGTTCCAATTTTCCACAATTCCAACATTCAATTTTATTTTTACCTTTGTTGGTTTGGAATTGGCGACCTCTGGATTTGGATCTACCATTCCTCGATGTAGATCTCCACTGCTAAGTGCCTCTATTTCTGCCTCTACCTCTGCTCTCCAGATTTAATGCTGATGTTGATGTGGGGGGGCCTTCTTCCTTCCTTCTGATCTCCTCCGTCATAATCATGTCTACTACTTCTGAGAATACCATTTTATTTTTCCCAAAAGAGGCAGAAATAGATTGTATCGTTGATTGCCAACCTTCTGGCATAGTACTAAGCAAGGCACCGACATTCACTTCATCGGTGAAAGTAATTTCTACCGATTTCAATTGATCTTTGGCCTCATTGAAAGAATTTAGATGCTCTCTAAAATTTCCATTTTCTGGCATTTTTAAATTAAACAACTTCTTAATTAAAAATACCCTGTGAGCTGCAAAGGGCTGCTCATACATATTCGAGAGAGCCTTTATGAGTCCCGCAGTTGTATCCTGGTCTTTGATGTTGAAGGCCACAGATCTTGTCAAACTTAGACGGACCGCCCTCAAGGCTTTGCGATCTAGCACCTTCCAATTGTCGTCTTTTATTTCCGCCGGCTTTTCTTCCATCGGCAGGTACAAGTCTTTTTGGTACAGATAGTCCTCCATCTGCATTCGCCAGAAAATGAAATTCGTCCCGTCGAATTTCTCGATCTTGTATGAATCCTTCTTGAACGCCATGGCACCTTCTCGAACTCGAACCTACTGTTTCACCGTATGCATGAACAGTATCGTATACGCGAGTGGTACGTATACACAACACCAAAATACTAAAGAACAAATCTTTTCTGATGTGACAGATCAGACACAGCTGCAGCCACAGAGCATACTCAGAATTTGTCAAGAGAATTCGGACCCGGAGCTCTGATACCAGTTATTGGGAGGAAATACGGAAATAGGAGGAAATAAAAATGGCACACCGAGAATTTTACGTGGTTCGGGAAATTCCCTACGTCCACGGAGCTACGGCAGTATTTTCACTATGGGGAGAAAAATACACTGTGTTTACAAACACTCGATCCCAATACCCAAATAGACTCGAGAAATTATCAAATTGATAATTTTCTCTCTCTCTCTATTTTCTCCTCTCTCTATTTCTTTTCTCTCTCTCTCCCGTATTGGGACTTCTAATTTTTGGGATATATTTACAAGCTTCATGCCCTCCCCTTTTATAGGCTATTGGATTTGCAAGGAGACAAAATGGCTAGCCGTCTATGTTGACATGGGGTGGAGAGACGTAATCTTCTCATTTTTTTCTTCTTCCTTTTTTTCTTTCTTTTTGGGCGGTGAGGTGGCGTCCAGTCGTGAGGTTTGACAATTGATATCAGAGCAATTTCGAATGCAATTTCTTTGTTTTTTTTGTTATATTATATATTTCCGCTTTTGCTTTTGTGTGTCGTTGTAAAATACACACACACACACACACACACATATATATATATATATCTATTAAAAGTTATGTTCTTATAATTTAAAATATTTTTGAATTTAAAATTAATAATACAATATAAAATTAATAAATTTGAAAATAATTTATTTAAATGAAATCAAAATTTAAAGACAAATGGAAGGAAATGTCATTTTAGTTGCGTATGTATATTTAAGCATTATGTTGGTACATATATACACGGATGAAAATTAAGGAGACAAGCGTATGGTGGAACTTTAATGTTAGCATAAAAGTAGAGACGTACGTCTCAAGTTAAAAAAGGGCATCTTCTATTTGAAATATATGTGACCCCATTAATTTTATTATATATATATGATATGTATGGTGGGACTTTAATTTTAGCATATAGTGTTGCTAGAATAAGATCCTTAAAACTTGTGAAGATTTCAAATTTGAATCATTAGATCGCTGTTCAGATCTGAATTCACATGAATATATTAAATGTGGACAATTTTTATTTGAAAATTCACATAACGTAATATAATATATACATAGATTTTTATATAGATAGTAATGTAAACTAAAAAAGTAGCGTAATAAGCATAACTATAATAGGAATCGTTTGATTTTTGATTAACGATTCAAATTATATATTTATTAATTGTGTATTTACTATACTATAATACTCTTGTTATAGTTAAATTAAATTCTCATAATTGATGATTGAAAATTAAATGATCCAAATTAATAGAAATGCGTTTGATTTTTGATTAACGGTTCATTGCTAACTATATATATATATAACCACATAAGCTATAGAAATGCGTTGTGTTATGATTTAAATGTTAGAATTAAATAAAAGTATAATATATACACTATAAGAGTAATTTTAACAGATTTTTTACTATCTATAGAGTGAAAATTTAAATTTATGTTATAAACAAACAGACTCTTTATGTGACTTTTCAAGAGTTACTATTTTTTTCATATGTTATTTTATTATATTTTTAGGTCTTTTTCTCCTTTCCTTACTCCTGTTTACCGCTCTCTCCCATTATTTTTCTAGCACCATCATGCATCAATCTCAAGGGTTTGAAACTGGAAATAGATACAGTTACCATCGTTGAAGAACACCGCCGCTGCCATTGACCAAAGCCAAATCCACGGCCGTGCACTTTGAAGCCCAATCTTCAACCACCTCTGAGCTTAATCCCACGACGAGCTCCGATCCATAAATAGATGACCTCTGTCGCACTTCGCTACCGCCACTAATTAATGCCATCGACCATGAGTCTTGTCGTTGCATGCTATAAAGCTTGATCTGCCTCTACCTCCAAGGATCGAGACCTAAATCCTTTCGTGGTAAGGCACTAGATGGTCACGGACCCACCTGGAGATGAGAGAGTGAGGTCAGCTAGTATCATCATCGTAGAGGGTAAGGTGGGAGAGGACGCCAGAGAAGGCATATTAGGTTAGAGCAAGACAATGTTTTAAAATAATATATTAATAAAAATAAAAGTAAATTAAAGAATAGAATTAGAGTTATATATATAAAATAACTCTTCTTTATATTTAACTTGTAAAAGTTATTTTAATTGATTATTTTTAATAATATATTTCAATCATATATTTTATTTTAGCTAATTATATAATATTTTATTATTTTTTAAACTTTTAATTTAAATAATTAATTTTTTATGTAACTAATTAATAACTCATTATATTAAAATATTAATAAAATTAATTTATGGAGTGATTATATCTTTCTAATTTAGGGGGTTATCTAATTGAAAAAATATTTAAAAAAAATAATTAAAATAACAAAAGTATATAATTAGCAGAATTGGAACCGTACTAATATAAACGGGTAGTTAAACAGCTGGGGTCATGCCATAGAAATTTTGATAATCCTATATAATTAAATTGATCTGTAAAGCACTAGGGACTTTTATGCGTTCGGAATCTCTTTCTCTGCAAATTAAATTGGAATTCTTCTTCTGTTTATGTACCCAGCTAGTAAGTAGTACACTTTCTAGCCTAGAGGCCTATAGACTCACTCCCGTCGCATTAAATAGCGCCAATTTGAAGCCACTCACACTGAGAAAGCCTCCCTCCATCCAAACACATCCGTCTCGCACGTTCGTTACCACTTACCACTTAGCAGCAGCAGCCCAGCAGCAGCACAGCAGATAGCTAGCTAGCAATTAAATATGTATGGCTCGCCCTCCTCCGCCTCCGAATCTCAAACGACGCCGTATCCAGGCAGAAAGCGTGGCGGTTGGATCACCTTCCCCTTCATCACCGGTCTCTCTCCCCCTTCCTCTCTCCATCCACACACCAACAACCGTACAATATATATATATATATATATATATATATATATATATCGCTTTTTTTTTTCCTTTTTTTATATAAACATCAGTGAACAGCTCTATCTAGCTAGCTAGCTCTTGTTTATATTAACCAAATTAATGTTTATTGTTAATGACAAAAAAAGTCAAGTTATTAATTAGGTGCATGCGCAATTTAAATTTGGTGGTTGATTACAGTATATATAATTATCATAATTGTGAATTAATGTTATCAATTAATTGCTTCATCAGCTGGGGTGGTGGGAGTCACGGTTGCTGGCGGGGGATGCTTGTCCAATATGATGGTGTATCTGATGGAGGAGTTCGGGGTGAGGAGCATGGGCGCCGCCAAAATTATGAATGCTTTCCTCGGCATCTCCAGCCTAGTTCCGGTCGCCGGCGCCGCCGCTGCCGACTCCTTCCTTGGCTGCTTCTCCGTCATATGCATTTCTTCTTTCCTCAGCTTATTGGTAATTAATTAATTAATTAGCGTAACTGTTTTAATCTTTAATTTGTCCCCTTCCTTACTCAACCTGTATATAAATATAACTAACCCACTTACCAAATACACATAATATATATACATATATACGTCCTGCGTTACAACAAAATAGCGTAGGCCCTTAAAGATTATAGTTGTGCGCATTAAATACACTTTATTTAATGCACGTAAATTTGGGTCATATTAATTGGATGAGTATCATCCGAAACCCATATCTGAATTGCATCCGAGTTTGATACGCAGCTAGCTAGCAGATGATGGAAATTTACCTTTGAATTATTAAGTGTTCATGAAAAATCTAAAATTAACGAATCAGTTTGTTTTGACTAGTTGACTCAAATTTTAAAGTAATTCAAATACTGTAATTTGATTTTTACTTTGGTATTTGAATAGAGTCCAATTTTAACTTTATATGTTCATAATTTATATTATCATTTATAATTATGTAAAATAATAATTTAATTGCTCGGACTAAACTGAAAATCAGTTGGGTGAAGTCCTTATAGTTATTCTTTTTTTATTAAAATCTATATCTTGGATCCACTTGACCTTTGTAAAAATTTATTAATATTAATTGTAAAACAAACTCAAACTCAAATGACAAAAAACCACGTGTAACACTTTTTCATCCAAAACACTTTGTTTCACTTTAAAAAAAAAAAAAAAAAAATCTTTGCATTTGGGTAGAAAGAAAGTTAGGGATGTCTCTCTCAAGTGAAAAAGTATATTTAGTTAAAATATTTTCTGTTTTTGTTTCGGATAAAAAAAATAAAAATAATTAAAAAATATTTTTATTTTAGAAGTCTTTTAAATTAAAATATTTTTAATTTTTAATTTTAAAATTTTTATACTCAAAAATAATTATTATTTTTTTAAAAAAAATAAAAAATGAACTCAACATGCTCATAATTAAAAAAAATCAAAAAATCTTTGCATTTGGGCATAAAGTTAGTGATGTCTCTTAAAAAATATATTTAGTTAGAGTGTTTTTTTGTTTTTTTTCAGATATGATAGTAATTTTTAGATAAAAAATTTAAAATTAAAAATAAGCAAAAAATATTTTATTTTAAAATTCTCTTAAATTAAAAATATTTTTTATTTTTTATTTTAATTTTTTATTACTTTTTAAAAACAAAACTAAAAAAAACTCAACTAAACACCATGTATTATATTACCTCATACATATATTTTTATTTAATAATTTCATTGCCTTCATTCAAAAACCAGTAACAGCCTCCCCTATCTTCCAATATGGCCGCTGTAAGCCGAACGTGGAGTTGATATATAGGGGGCGCCAATTTGTCCCCGACGATGAGCAGCTCTATAGCATGACCACCACCGTCAAAATTAAGGATCACGCCACGCCCTCTCTGCACGCCGCACACATACTCATTGAATGGAAATAGTTAATGATGTGATAGATTTGAGAGTTGCACACTCACTGAAATAGCAAGAAATAGCTAGTTGAATTCAGTCCTGAACTCCACTCATAAAAAGATTACACATTCCAACTCAAACGCCACTTTCAACACGATGAATGCATGCATATATATATATATATAGGTAATGTATGTATATTCAATGATTCATCAGTTTAATAGAATAATCTTTTATTGACTCTCTTAGTTTTTTTATGATATATGTATATATCACTTCTTGTGTGCTTATGATAATGATTGGACATTATCAGAATGCTCGGAGCAAGCAACTAACACAGTAATACAGTCACACTCAATCAAATAATTCACTCGGATGTATCTTATTTCGCAATGTTGCATATAATACAATGATAAATTAGGACATGGGTGCGGTTCACCCATTAGTAGGATTAGTAATCATTATTTTTCTACATATGATGAGGTAACATGCTTAGACCGTACCGGTTGTTCAAGTATAAATAAAAGTAGGTGGGCCTATTTTAAAAATAAGCAATGAACTTCCATTCATTCAGTCATATTTGAAACCATATATATACTTTCACCCGTGTTATATATATATATATATATATAAGAAACATACAGAGAGCGTAGCATGTTCTTGAAGTAGGATCATCCCAATTACCCAAACAAACAAGTAAGATCCACTTATAGCTAATACAAATTAAATAAACCTTCTCACCCACTTCCTGTGTATTACATGAGAGAAATTTGCCCTGCTGCAGGTTTTTATTTTAAACTTATATATATATAGATATTTTGTAACGTTTAAAGTATAATTCCTCGGTTAATGTGTGATATGTAATTCTTTTACCCCGAAGATATCAGGCCTCTTCTCCCGCCGCTCCTTTTTTATCGAATAAAGAACAATGCACGCGAGCATGTCCCCATTAGGTAGTGTCTTTTCCTGGTGTCTTTGTAAAGTTGAAAGGTCCATTCTTTAATGTTTATTTATGATGTCATTACCGCAACACATTGGGACTAAAAGTCATTAAAAGCCCATGATTAGCCCCAAAAAAAAAAGGAAAAAAGAACTTTTAAACAGTAGTGTGACATAAAGACTAATCGGGTGATATAATGTCATTTGAGTGAACAGGGACTATAATATTTCTATTGAGGGGATTAAAAATTGCATTGTGTGATCAATATATATATATAAACACTGTTTTAATTACAGATGGTTGGTGCAGGGGGCTGTTTTATTGACTCTAACTACAACCTTAAACTCCTTGAGGCCTCACTACCACGGGCAAAAGGGTCCGAGTTCCAGCATGGTCCACACAAAGCTTCGACTCATAGTCTTATACGCGGGCATAGCTCTGAACTCCATTGGCGTGGGCGGCATGCGCTTCACCATTGCGACGATGGGAGCAAACCAGTTCAACGAGGCCAAGGATAGGGGGGTGTTCTTTAACTGGTACCTCATCATCCTCTACGCCTCCATAGTTTTGGGTGGCACGATCATAGTGTACATAGAGGACAACGTGGGTTGGGCATGGGGCTTCGGCATCTGCACCGTGTTTAATGGGATCGGGTTAGTCATTTTCATGTTGGGTAACCGCTGTTACTCGCATGTGAAGCCGCAAGGAAGCCCCTTTACCAGCCTGGTTCAAGTTGTCGTTGCCGCCGTCCGTAAGAGGAAGCTTCTAGTGTCATCAAAGGCGGAGGACTACTACCATGGCCGCCACCACGATACCCAACACCCCGTGCAGCTGCCTCTGTCAATGCCCTCCCAAAGCTTCGGGTATATATGTTTCTTTTTTTCTTTTTTCTAGTCATGTCCATTTATATAATTAATTAATTAATTAATTATATGTGGATTCATAAAATTGTATTTTATTGCATTTTATTAAATTTTAAAAAAAATGAATGAAAATATTATTAAACATTATATAATAATAAAAAAGTATGGAGAGCATTATTGCAGTAGTGTTAAAATGCATTTGTTTGTTAATTGTTACATACACGCAGGTTCCTGAATTGTGCGGCACTGAAAACCCCGGGCGACCTCGAGCCAAACGGCGTCGTAGAGAGGCCGTGGCGGCTTTGTTCCGTCCAGCAAATAGAGGACCTCAAAACCCTAGTTCGTATCTTCCCTCTGTGGTCCACGGGCATCATTCTCAGCGGCCCGTCCCGCTTCCTCAACACCCTCATCATCCTCCAAGCTCTATCCATGGACCGCCGGGTAGGATTCGGATCTGCACCCGTCTTCCAGATCCCCGCGGGAACCATGCCCGTCTTCCTCCTCGCTGCCACAGCTCTCTCCCTCGCCGCCGTCGATCGCGTCCTCGCTCGCCGCCCTCTCCCGGTCCTCCGCCGCATCGCCATGGGCCACGCCCTCTCCGTTGCCGGCATGGCCGTGGCCGCAGCGGTGGAGGCGCGGCGCCTCGAACTAGTCAGGCACCGCCGAGGCCGGATTCCCGCGCTGTGGCTGCTAGCGCCGATGGCCGTGGTCGGCGCCGGCGAGGCCTTCCACTACCCCGGACAGGTGGCGCTGTACTACCAGGAGTTCCCGGCGGCGCTGCGGAGCACCGCGACAGCGATGGTAGCGATTCACATGGGGGTGGCTTATTACTTGAGCACCGCCGTGATCGAAGCCGTCCGGCGGCTCACGCTGTGGTTGCCGGACGACATAGACGACGGGAGGCTTGACAACGTGTACTGGGTGTTGACTTTGGTGGGCGCCGTCAATTTCGGGTATTATCTGCTGTGTGCCAGGTTTTACAGGCTTAGAAACGGAGCTGCTTCTTCGGATACGGATTCGACCCGTTAAGTTAATATGGCAGCACTATTATCTCATTCGGGTCGGGTTTTATATGCCGGATTAAACCGCTTGGATCATTGGTGCTAGAGCTAGACTGCTAGCTAGTCTGCTACATGTTCCTTCTCATAAGCTTTGGACTTAAATCAATGTAAGGCAACGCAACCCCGTACGGATGATTAATTACCTAGATAAACAATTTGGGTAATTATTTCTTTTCCTGGGTCTCGGTCAGAGGTGAAAATATTAAATAATTGATGGGTCGAATCGAAACTCGGGGAGGAGTAAAAAAAACTTAAAATTAAAAGAAAATATGAAAAGTATGAGGGTAGGACAGGTCAAAGTGTCTTCTGACGAATACAAAAATAAAATACTATGATAATCTAATTTTTAAATATTAAAAAGTGTGTTAGAATAACAAAATAACAAATAAAAGGGTAACAAGGAGCAACGGAGTCGCCGAGTCGGAGGACAACATAATTTAAATTGCGTGGCCTTCATTTTGAGGGGAAAGGTACACCCTACTGTGATATAAGAGCATCAGACTTCCAATTGGTGTTTTTTAGTTTGAATATTATTTAACAAATAGTTACTTTAACAAAAAGTCTTAAAATTATATTTTTTTAGACTTTTCTATTATAATTAAAATTTTAATAAAATAAATAAAAACTCTTTATATTTAATTAAATATTATTTACTCTCGATTTATTAAAATATTATATTTTCTCTCATTATATTTACTTTTCTTTTTTTTTTTCTTTCCATATTTACTTTTCCATTTAAAAGAATAAATAATATTTAAAAATTAATATTTTAATTGATAAATAGTTAAAATAGAAAGACTAAAAAGTATACTTGATTGTTAAAATAGAAAAGATATACTTTTGATTATTTTGAAGAGTCAAATCTGAAAAGGCTATAGTGGATGCTCTAATTTGTTTTATGCGGGAGGGTTATTGGTTTTTGAGAGAGTAAACCTCTAATTTTTTTAAATTTTAATTTTTTTTAAAATTATTTATAAAAGTAATTATTTACTCATTGAATAATATTATATTTCTATTTTTTTTACTTTCATCGTCTTTCGTCACACCTATTAATAAAGTGGGAAAATTAAATTTAAAATTAAAAACCTGTTTTTAATAAAAAAACAAATGCGGGAGGGAACTCCATTGAAAATAAAAACAAATATGATAATGAATTTGAAATGAATAAGAAATGAAATCAAAATGAAATTTTTTAATTATCTTATTTATATTGAATATATAAGATAACGAAAAATAATGAACTAATATAATTATAAAAATATTTTTAACTCTTTTCTATATGACTGCTTTGAGGCAAATGAAGGGATCAGGAAAATGAAAATTGTCTTAATCAGAATAAGTTCACTCTCACATTAATAGATCATTTTTATCTCTTATATATTAAATGTGAGAATAAAAATAGAATTGATTTTATTCCATTCTATTATCACCTAAGAAACATACACTAACATTCTTACCATTTGTGGCATACTTATAATATAAGAAATAAAATTAATAGTGTGATAAAACAACCTGTATATTTTGAATGGTGAGCATAATCCTATACTCATTATAACAAGCATTAAAAAAATATTTTAAAATGATGTTTTCACTGATCAAATCACATGAGTTCAACTCCCTCATTTTTTTCCCATTTGTCTAAAGATAGATTGACATGGTAATCGCCCCTAAAATAGATGTGGAGTGATTCATTTTTGGTTTATTAATCTTGTTGAATTTTATAATTTGAGGATGACCTAAATATGTTGGCATATGTATTACGGTACAAGGACAAAAAATATCAATGCACAAGAAAAGTCATTAATAAAAATCTTAAGTCTTAATGTTCACATATGTAATATACATGCATAGTTGTATGAAAATTCAAGCCTAATTTGTAATAAAATATAAAAATATAACGAAGAAAATATAAAATCATAGTTTTATAGGATTTCCACAACGTGTGGATTAATGAGTTAAGTGTACTAGACCCAACTTCTTTATCTATGCATAATAACCTATTTTATATCAATATTTGATACCCAAATCAACAATATAATTATAATTAGAATTAATTACTAATATGCTTTATTATTTTAGATAAAGATGTTGCCAAGAGCATTAATAGTATAATAGTAAATATTTTAATAAAATTATCTATATAGAGCAATATAGGTTGTAAATTATACTCAAAAGATGTATATCGAGTATAATTTTGTTAAAATTACAAATTTTGAATTACCAGCTAAGTAAATTTAGCTAAATTTGACTACCAAATACATCTAAGTTTGAAAATACTTTGAAGTTTAAAACTATAACAAACTTTGTAGTCAAAACATAAATTTCAAGCATAAGTTGTGATCAATATTACTTTGTGAATAAATTTATTAAAATATTTAACTATTTTATTATAAATGCTCTAAATGTAATTGTTATAATTGGATTATTAGATTTTCAAAAATTGCGTGACTTAGTTATAAAAGTATTTAATGAGCTTTTTATGCTTTTATATCATTACTTATAAATTAAATAATATTAATTACAATTTTAAATATAGATTACACAGTTATATTTTGGCTCCTTCTAACTAAAATTTATAGATCCACCCCTGTAACTGTGAGTCCGCGACGACGAGGCAACATACCAGATCATTGGAGGAAAAAGAAGAGAAAAAGAGAGAATAAAAATTACGGCCATCCAATCAACTACTATTTTGCGAGTGAATTATAATTTTTTTTATTTAAAAATATATTATTTCTCCTATCAAATAAAAATTATTTTTAAATTATAATTTAAATTTTAAAAATAAAATATAAAAACAAAACAAATACTAAACTAATTCTAAATAAATTAGAATGTATGAAGCTACCATTTTTTTTAAAACAATCCCCGCAACCCGGTATCCGCAAATTTAAAACTGGACAGTAGTAGGTATGGTGTGACGAGTGGTTTGCAGCAACTCCTCACTTAGTCACTTTGCAGCAGCAACTCCTCCCCGGTCCCCCCCAGTCCACACCCAAAAAACAAAAAACAAAAAAACAAAAAAAGGTGGAACTCAACGAGCCCTAATGGCGTCGTCGGCTGCGTCTCCTCCTCCCTCTCTAAAACTGACGGTGGAGAAGGGCCCCAAAGAAGGGGAGTGGGTGGAGGCGAAGAACAGCATCAGGATCGGGAGGGTGGTGCGTGGGAACAGCTTGGCCATCAAGGAGGATGGCATTTCCTCCAAGCACCTCCTCATCCAGCTCGACCACCTCGGCCGCGCCTGGGTCCTCCACGACCTCAACTCCTCCAACGGCACCATCCTCAATGCCTCCCCCGTCCCCCCCAACGCCCCCGTCCATCTCGCCCACGGCGACACCATCAAAATCGGCGCCTACACCGTCCTCAAGGTCCACATCGGACCCCAACAAGCGGGAGGCGCCGCCTCCTCCTCCCACTCCCACCCAATCCCGAGGAACAACACTCGCCAGGCTCGCGGCGGTCCGAGCATGAAGGCCATGGTCGATGGAGGTGGAGGCCGGACAACGAGGGGGGCTAGGGTTGACGGCCGAAACGGCGGCGGCGATGCTGGTGTGACGACCTCTGAGGTTGTGGAAAGCGTGGAGACTCAGGGCGTTGGCGGCGGGGGCCGGACTACGAGGTCTAGGGCCAGGGTTGATGGCGGCGCGAGTACCAAGGTTTTGGAGGCTCCCGCGGCCGTGCAGCGTCGCGGCGGTCGGAACATAAAGGCTATGGCCGATGGCGGCGGAGGTGGAGACCGGACAACGAGGGATGGGGTTGATGGACGAAACGGCGGCGGCGATGCGGGTGTGACCTCTAAGGTCGTGGAAAGCGTGGAGACTCAGGGCGTTGGCGGCGGGGGTCGGACTACGAGGTCTAGGGCTAGGGTTAATGGAGGCGCGAGTACCAAGGTTCTAGAGGCACCCGCGGCTGTAGAGCGTCGCGGCGGCCGGAAAACAAGGGGTAGGGGGGGTGATGGAGACAGCGTCGGTGCCGGGGCGGGTGCTGAGATTGTTTTAGAAGCTCCAAAACAGAGGAAAGGACGGCCTCCCAGGAAAGCTGGTACTTCCAAGACGGCATTGGTGGTTGAGAAAGTTGAGGAGGAAGAGGAGGAACATGTGAGCGCCGTTAGTGGAGCAGCCGATGGGATTGAGCAGAGGGTCTCAAATTTGGGGTCCAAGGATGAGGGTGGATGTGAGGAAACTGGGGATTTGGTTCCCAAAGAAATCTCAGTTGCGGCAGCGTCCGGTCGTAAGGGCAATCTTGATGATGTTCCTAATCTTGATATGCCCCTAGGAGAGTGGTTGGATTATGTCGAAAGGCAGCTGCTGCAACAGATTGATGAGGAAACTGAGCTCATTATTGAAGGCATGAAACTCAAGGCTAAGAGGGTGGCTGAGTACGTGGCCTCTTGCGGAGAACAACTACACCACCAGAGCAACAAGTGAAGGATTCCTCTACATGATTCATTAATTAGGAATGATTCTAGGCCCTTTTACCATAGTACCTAATTGTAGTAAGTCTGATGACTTGGCTTTCCCGCTATTGCATATCAATGTATTTCATGTGTGCTGACCATGTTTTTTTTTTTGTTGCATAAGGCCCCCGTGATATAGATCTCTTGCTACAATTTTGAAATGGCATTGATAAATATCCTTCTCTATCATCGAGAAACCAGACATTTAGTTGTTTACAGTAAAGATAGATGCCACCTTCCGACTTCTTTATTGGAGGATGTAAATTGACATGATATATGAGGTTCTATGTGATATAGCATGCGATTGTTACTGACTTGCTGTTCCTTAAATCAATATGCTGTCTTATGCACCCAAATGCACCCCTTCGATTTACAATGAGCCAATCAATTCGCTGAAGCCCCATGGCTTAGTTAAACCATTTGTGTCTAAAATTGAGGCCTGAAATTGAATCAGTGCGTGAGTACATGTACGCAGACACATGAGTAGCACCTTTTGGAATTCAGGCAGTCTGCATGCGGAAGGAATTGCCACACTCTCACAGACATTTACATAAGAGTATACACGTCCTCTTCCATATCTTGCATGCAGTGTGTGTATGTAACGGGAGATTGCATCCTTTATAAGCTTGTTCTTCCTGGGTTGTATGTTGGTGAAGGGGGAGCTTTCTTTTCCTTCAGGTATGGGTTTCATTGCTATTATTATGGTTTCTTTTGTTAGGCTTTCTGAAATTTGCAACTACTGTCTGCTCTAAAATTAAGGGAGAAATCTGCCTATGATACATTATTGTGCTGAATTCTGATGTTACAAAAAAAAATGTCTGGTTTGAGAGGGTTGGTGCCTTATATTTGCAAAAACTTGCTTAATCTTTGTCTTGTGTTCATGTGCTCCAGAGAATCATTCTCCGAGGAGTTAAACTACCTTGCTATCCTGGGTTTTAATCACTGCTCGAACTTTTACGGCTGCCTCAGTTGCTGATCAGTTACTTAACGGTCTTCAAATTGCTTGCTGTACCATATAATTTATTTAGTATTCTAATTCCTCTTGTTTTATCTTCATGTAGTGGATTATTTTGTATTTTATGAAATTATCACCACTTTGGAGTTATCATTTATAAGAGTGATTGAGCGAAATAGCAAGAATCCCATATGTGCGCAATCAGAGAAAATAAACCCTGATTATCAGAGAGAACTTGAACCTTAGTGTCTGAGCAAGATTGGTGGTCTCAAATATCATGTGATATGACCCAAGCATCATGCACTCACTAGTATGCCAAACGGTAATCTCAGAAACTTCGTAGTTTTAGTTGAAGTGGATGTATGTTGGGTGTGTGCTGGTTGTCATGCACGAGCTGGCATAAATTTTGTTTGAAGCGAAGGTATGTTGGGCGAGCGCTACTTGTCATGTGCGAGCTAGTACGTTGCAGTGGGTCAATAAAACAAGACAACAATTTGTTGCTACTAAACTGACAGAAGCACGGGGTTTCACGCATGAGGCGACACTGATTTCTAAAGTGTGAGAGGGTCATATTGAAGGTTAGATTTGCATTTCTTGATGCCGATTGGTAAAAAAGCCTGTTGATTCACCCATGGAAGTCAGTCATTTGGGAGTGAATAATTTCTGCTATTATGTTGCTGTTATGGAATGAGTGGTTATCTTGCACATCCTCGTCAATTGGCATTGCTGTGCTTGCTTGCTGTTTTTTTTTGTTACAGTTCCTGAACTTGTTAGTGTGCAAGTGTACATCCGGTTTTAGTGCGTGTGGCTGTCACAAAAAATTTCAGCTCAGTAGATATCTGTAATCCAGTAAATGGGAAAGGTCGGTTGCTCAAAAAACTGATCAATTTAAAATCAGGCATCGGTACGACACCCCTCTTGGTGCTGTGGTGTTTCACGGATACTAGGAATTTCAGTGCTACACTTTCATATATTTCATCACATGACAATATGACATGCATGATGAACAGATGAGTTGGGACTTCTGCCAGAAATCAGGCACTCGGCATTCTGCGGACTTGGATTTGGTGGAGGCTTCCCAGCCAGAAACAGTCTTCTTATCCTACTCAGTAGTCACTTGGAAGAGAATCCACAATTATGAATGGTGCTTGATAGGACATTTAAAAAAAGAAAAAGAAAAAAAAAAGAGCACTGCTATTTGTGGTGCCACATGCGCAAAGTGGTGTGCACCCTGCAACGCAAAACGTAGATGCAGCCATTTGCTTGGATAGTCTCTAACCAGGAAGCAAGACAAAGCCCCATGCTGGCTTTCTTGAGGCTGGCATGAGTTACATCTCGTTGAACTGACTGATATTATGGCCATTGCTGCGAGTGATGAAACACAATTGCCTGAAGTTACGCGACAAGGGAGGTGTTCTGAACAGCTTAGTCCTGGGATCCTTTCATTATCCAAACAGTTAGTGAACTCAGCATGATGGAAAGCACCGAGCTCCTTGGCTCCCATTCTCCCCAAACTAATGCTAAATTCTCAGGTGAGGTTTAAGGACACAGGAGGAGGAGGTGGCACATCTTTGAATTAGAGTATTAGAATTGACTAGATTACAATAGATAGGCAAATACGAATAGTAAGCTGACTCATTGGGTGGCCGCCCAATGACAGGTTCCATGGCAAATCTTTTGCTTATCATAGTTTTCTTTTCTTATCGATTGTTTAAGCAGTAATTTCCTTTCCTTTTCTTTTTTTTAATATACTTTTCTGTCCGATCTCAATTTCCTTACTCGAATGAATTCTCCACAACATTGGTCGGCCACACTATATATTTTCAAAAAAATAATAATAATAACAATTTAAAAATACAAAAACAATGCTATTTTGGACATTCCGAAAAGCCGACTTATTATATAGGGCCCTTCTTTTTCTTTCCAAATGAACAACTATAAATTTAAATCTCCCATCTCTTCTGCCTAAAACATGGACTCAAATTTTGAATTGCATATCTTACGGTGCAAGCAATGAACTATGACGTCCTGTATGATACTTTGTCACAGATTTTTAAAATTTTGTAAGTTTTATCATGCTTTTTTTAACCTCCTATTTAAAATAATAATAATTTGAAATATGTATACATATAAAGTTATTCAAATGTGTAACAGAGAAAGTGTCGCACAAAATACAAAACATGTAACAGAATTCTCTGGCTCATTTTCTAGAGCGGGTCGACAATAATCAAGTTAGAAACTATAGGCAGAAACAACTCAACTCGGGAACCTTTTTAACTGAAAAATTCTTACAAAAAACTGTCTATAAGAATGAAATTAGATTTTACAATTGAAGATAAAAGGACGGGGGTTGCGTTGAAATGAGAGGTCCCGGCAAAAACCACACCAAAATGCGCGTCAGATTGTATGAACCATCTATATAACCCTTCAAAACAGACACCCTGAAGACATCTAAATGAATGTCCACTTTAAGAGAGGAAGATGGGGGACAAATGCTAAGATTACAAAATCTGTTTGATGAACCAGCTTACCATGACACCAGTAGAAGCCCTTCTATGCATATACAAATCCAAAAAATCTGAGCTTGATTTCCATATTTCGATCTGCGTTCCGTTGAAGTCAAGAAATCTTCCACTCAAACCGGTACGCACTGAGCTTATTAAGGTTGATAACACTGCTGTTCAATGTTTCTACTCTTTGTACCCTTTTCTTCCCCGCAATATAAACAAATGACCGAGTAAACATGTGAGGTGAACTAATCGTCATCGTCAATTAAGGAAGCAAAGGAAAAGGGTCGGAACAGGTAGCCATCACCGTAGTAGAACTTGTTTTGAAATTCCACCCAGTGGAGACGCAATGCATGAAGGAAAGCACTTAATGTCTCCATCATGAGTAGAATGAAGGCAGTTGCAAAGGCAAATACCACCAACCCCACCACACGAATGATCAAATTGTCATACCTGTGTTATAATCATCATTGATGGTATCATGATTGGTTGAAAGTAGGACACAATTGTTTTCATTGTGCTATATAGGAGAGCATGCAGAGCTTAAAAAAAAAAAAAAAAGCAAGCTCTCAAACCAACTTCAGAAAAATGGCAAAAGAGTTAGCAATCCACTACATTTAGTATACACAAGGAGTTTCAAATGTTATGAATGGTTCTTTGATCCTATAAAAAGATAATTGAAAGATTTTTGTATTTTGTTTGAAGTAGGGGAGATAGCAACTCAACCTTAAATCTGGGTGGCTTATGAAAATTGTTTCTAGCAATTTATGGACATTCATTTTAAATTCCCCAAGCAACTAAGGTCAGCAGGATGGGCATGATCTATAGATTTGGATACAATCCACATTGCACATTACATAGATTCACACATAGAATCCTATATGTCCAACGCGGCAATATCAATTTCTGAATGGCAGAATGGAATATATATACATAGATATATATGTTACTTCTGTAAAAACTCACCCCCACGCAAGTAGTAGTACTTTCTCATAAAATACAGTTGACAATTCTGAGTGCGCCAGGCTGCATTTTCAGTACTTATCAGTAAAAATGTACATAAAAAATAATCCATGGAATGGAGGGGAAAAAACAACTGTCACACCTTAAAGCCCAAAGCCGAAGGTATGATGCAGTGTTTGAAACTGCACCAAGGACAAATTCAATGGAATGTATCATTTGGTGCACAAACACCTCACTGAAATTAAATTCTTCATGATGTTGACGTGCAGAATCAGGTTCAGAATCTAGATCCACCTCAGAGTTGTGGAGGATCCCATAGGAACGACCTTGAAATCTCTAAAAAATACATGCATAAAAATGATTATTAAGATTCACAAGCTCTTATCAACAAATACTCCCTCAATCGTTCATAGTATTAAGATGCATATGAATAGTGAATACATGCATCCATGACTCCAACTGGATCAAAAGAATCAAGTTAATATTAATAATATTAATAAAGCACTATAACTCAGGTAACACAATCAATTTGTGGTTCCTAGGAAACCAAATGCAACACTGGCCATCCCGTAAAAGAAATTAAAAATGCATTGCTTTCTATAAGTTCTACACATATTTTAGAAATTATAAGTGCAGCACTGGCCATCCCGCAACTGTCCAATCAATTTTTCTAGACATGATCCTTTTTTTTTCACATAGTTAATACGTGACTGAAATTTGGAGGGGGCTTTTACTATATTATAAACTTAATTTAGACAGCCCAACTTTAACTATTTATTCTCATCAGCCCATACCATATAGAGGCCCACCCAAGCTAACTTTCGATGTAAAAAAATATAAAAATACACACATTCCCATTCTCTCTCTCTCCTCTGTAAGTATCCTGCAGCCCATTTTTTTCTTTTTCTTTTCCCCTTGGGCTCAATTGGAAAGAACCAATTCAATAATCAGGTATGCAAACATACATGGTTTGGAGTCCCCACACCAGTTCGGGGTTCACTCCATGAATGTATCCAGTAATTGTGGACCAAATGCGTTGGATGGACAGATATAATATATTATGGGGTTTTGGGGCCACAGCCTGCAGAGGCAGGGACGGATCTAGAAAGCTTAGTTAGGGGGGCCCAATATACAAGGTATTTATTTAAATTATTATCTAAAACTACGATTAGTAGGGTCGATTCTAAATTTTAGGAGGTCCAAGGTAATTATTAAATTGAGAATCCTTATGTAGATACAATAATATTTGTATCTACATATTAAACTGTCGACTTTTATTTTTTTTATTATTTTATTATAATTATAGGAACAATATAAAATTTAAAAACATATATCATTGTCGAAATTATAAATTAAATTTTGATTCTTTGCTACCATCGGAGGTTAAGCCAAGATGAGATAAGACCCGAAAGCTTTAATTTTAATTAAATTTATGGGGGCTCAGGACTCAAGCATTATTTGCTTGACCTTGAGACCAGTACTAACAATTAATATCATTTAAGTTAAAATTAATATCATAAAAATATAAAAAAATTCATCAAATTATCCTATAATTAAATTAGATAATTTTTTAAAATTATATAATTTATTTACCATTATTATAGTTAACAACATGTTTACCACAATAAATTATATTAATTAATTAATAATATAATAAATTATATTACTAATTAATTTTAATTATAACATATAATATGCCTAATTAAAATTAAATTTTACATATAAATAACTATATATATTTATCTATAATTTTATAATACATATATATATATATATATTTATATATTAAATTTAATATATAAAAATTATATATAGATATAATTTTTTAAAATTTTGGGGGGGGGGGGGCCATGGCCCCTGCCGGCCCCCCCTGAATCCGTCTCTGTGCAGAGGTAGTGATAACTCGACACCTCAAACTCTACTACATAGGACTTTCATCATCACTCCTTAAAGAGCCAAAGAGCCTTGGTCCCAAATCCCAACAGTATCAACCTTACCTTCCTTCCATTGGGGACGTGGGTTCAAAATCCCCTTCCTCCCATTGGGCCTGTTTGGTATAATGGTATTATTTTTAAAAATAGTATTATTTTTAAAAACAGTAGGCCCGATGAAGTTAAAACTATTTACGAGTGATAGAAATATATCGGGGCTCATAATTTTTAAAAATAATTATTATTTTTTTAAAAATATAGATTCAACAAACATAGCTAACGAATACTATATTAGAAGATGAATAATATAGTATATGTAACAAGTGAAAACACAAACATTAAATATAGTAATGGGAACAAGCATCAAAAGTGCAAGAAGAGAACCTCAGAATGAAGCTTCTTCAAGATAAAAGGTTTTGGGAAAAGCATCCATGGAACTGCTACGAGTGCTGCAAGCAACAACAAAATCTGCAAGAAACTATCATTAATGAACATTGAACGAGTCCAAAAGCAAGTTAATTTTGTCAATGCAGTCTGAAGGTGAGAACATGCCTGAAGTGGTCTCTGGCCCCAAAATAACTGGTTCTCACCAAGATCATCAGTTGGGCTCAAAAACATGTATATCATGACATGGTAAAGATCAGCCTGAGAACCAGTGCACCACTTGATAATAATGAGAAGTGAAAGATACCCAAATAGGCTGTTAAGAAAGATCATTTGTGGCACAAACTGATACCTAATAAGAAAGAACAAGGTAAGTTTTGACCAACCATTGTGTTCAGTAAATGTAGCTCAATATGAAGCAGAGAGAGAGAGAGAGAGAGCGCACCTAATATCAAGTGAGCTGTTAAAGAAGCATGCATTAAAATAACTCAATATAATTCCGATGTTCATTTGGGCCACACCCAACAAAATAGACATCTTCATCTTGAGTGAGTTCAAGAACGGAAGCTCTGTACGACTTCCACGCCAGCTGGGGTCCACACCAAATGGGTATGTATCTTGGTACTTGACTAAGCCAACTGTATGTGCATCACTGATCAAATAAACAGATTGATGTTAGACCACAATCAATCAACCTAATAACGATAATATAAATAGCCTAATTGTGCATGTTATGACACAGGAAAGATCCTAATTGGATCTTTTTTTAATAGGTAAGTGAATTTTATTAAAAAACCAAGTTCACAAGAAGTACACAAAAAAGAGAATACAAAAAGAGCACGAGTAAAATAAACTTAGCTCAAAAAGAACAAACAGAGATAACATCAAAAAGATAAGAGAGACGAAAACACCCAAATCCAGCAAAACAATCCCTGAGGCACCGGAGAAAACAAAGTTTAAGCTCATTCAAACGGCATTCAAGACGAGCATTCCATTCCTGCCAGAGACACCAAATAATGCAATGAGAAATAGTGCTCCAGACCACAGATGGCAATGAAGGGGCAATGAAGGAGAAGGTAGTCCACTGACTCCCTGAGACCTTACACATGTAACACCAACTAGAAATCATCATCCGACACCGATACAGGTTATCCGTAGTCAGAATCCACCCCAAAATCGCTGTCCAAGCAAAGAAGGCCAGCCGAGGAGAAACTGAAACCTTCCAAACACTCTTCCAAGGGAAGCACCCCGAAAAAAAGGCAACTGAGCCGCATAAAAAGACTGCACATGAAAGCCTTGAGTCCTAGCAGGATGCCAACATAAACAGTCCAGACAATCGCTGCGCAAGGGAGCAAAAAAAAAAAAAAATCCTCCAACTCCCAGTCCTGTGTGAGCCGAGAAAAGGTAACCTCCCATTGCACCCCCAAACCATGATCCAAATAAAAATCATCCACGAAGCTCTCATGAGTGGTGACAAGGTAGAACAACTCAGGATAAGCCAATTTCAAGGGCACCTCCAAGCACCAGGCATCCTCCTAGAAGCAGATAGAAGAGCCATCACCCACCTCAAAAGCCACAAACAAAACAAAGAACTGCCAACCAGACCGAATAAACCGCCAAGCACCACATCCTCTCTAATTGGATCTTAGAGAGATCCTAGCTTGAATCCCAAGCAAGAGGTTCTAAATTGACTGGAGAGATCCTGCTTTAATTCCTAATCATGAAAACTCTATGTATTGTACTAAGAGCATAATGAAAAATATTATCTTTTCTTTGCTGATTCTTCTTTGTCAACATGGTATCAGAGCGGGAGGATTCTCCCTTTAAAAACAAGAAACAAAAACATAAACAGTAGGAATCCAAGAACCGTCTAGCCTATGAGAACCTAGCACCGCTTCTGTTGTCGTTGATCACTTCTCATTGCAGAGCAGTCAGCTCCCCCTTGAGCTCAGATCATGTCATATGGCCTGTCCTTGCTTGCCGTCGTTGATTGCCTGTTGCTCATCAGTTGTCGCTCATTGTCGTCCATCTGATCATCACTGCTTGGTTGTCTGTTGCCACTGGTCACTCATTTAAAGACAACCAGCCAGCCACTGCAGCTCAGCTCGCGCTAGCCCCAGTCACGGATCTCTTCCAGTGCTGCCACTTAGTCACAAGAGCTTCCCACCATCATTGATGGAGTTATCCACCACCATCACCAGTACCTGACGCATCCATACAAACCTGCATGGTCTTAGGATCAACTCTCATTCCATCCGTTCCTGCTTCTTTGTGACTACGCTCCACTTGGTGACTGGAATTTGTTTCTCTATGATTTACATGTCGTAAATACTGTTCATCTTCTTCTTGGTTTAGGGTGCTACTATCGATTGAGGCCATTTGTTAGCAATGGGTGAACACAAACTTGCTGGGGAAGCGTCCAAATCTGTCCGGGACAAACACCAATATATTTGGGAAGTAGCACCAAGTTCCTTAAGTGGATGTATATATGTTAAATTTATTAGCTCTGGCCTGACCAAGTATTGGCTCGATGGAACTAACTTCTGTCTTCGAAAAAATGTGGTGGCTATGGCCTTATATGGCAAAGGTCAGGAGGTTCAGTTAATTAGGCAATGACTATAGCCTGTCCCAGAAGATTCTAGTATTTTTGGGCAACTCTTTGATGTCATGGAACTTCCACAACAACTTGTGGTTGGACAGTTGCATTCTATTCAAGCATACAATGTAGACTACGTAGGACGAACTCTACTCAGTTGGCAACAACCCGAGATCTTTATAATTTTTTTAAGGGAATTTTATTAAAAAATCAAGTATACAAGAAGTGCACTAGGAAAGAGAATAGAATAAAAGAGCCCGGATAAGAACAACTTAGCTCAACCCAACTCAAAAAGAACAAACATAAATAACATCAATAAGACAAGAGAGACGAAAATACCCAGACCTGATCAAACAATTCCAAAGACACTTGAGAAAGCGAAGCTTAAGCTCTGAGCCCGATCGGGACACCAGCATAAACGGTTCAGACAGTCGCAGCATAAGATAGCATAATACAACACCTAAAAAAAGAAACAAATGCTTCCAGCTCCCAGTCCTACGCTGGCCGAGAAAAGGTAATATCCCACTACACCTCTGAACCATGAGCCGAGTCAAAATCAGCCACAAAGCCCTCACAAGCAGCGGCAATGCGAAACAACTCGGGATAAGACAATTTCAACGGAACCTCCAAGCACCAGGCATCCTCCCAGAAGCGGACGGAAGAGCCATCACCCACCTTAAAAGCCACGAAAGAAGCAAAAAACCTCCGACAAGATCGAATATACCTCCAAAGACCCACGCCATGAGGCCCTCTAGGGAGATTCGAGATCCACCCACCCCACAAGGCCCCATATTTGGCCACAATGACCTTCCGCCAAAGATAGTCACGCACCATCCCAAACCACCACAACCATTTCCCAAACAGAGCTTCATTGAAGGTTCAGATATGATGAACGGCCAACCCACCACAGGAGAGAGGACGGAAAATGGAAGCCAACTCACCAAAGGAATCTTATGAGCCACCTGCGTGGAACCCCAAAGGAAGAGCCACTGAACCCTCTCGATCCAAGAAACGATGGCAACAGATATGGTAAAAAGGGACAAGAAATACATGGGCAGGCTGGATAGAGTACTTTTAAGCAAAATAAGTCGGCTGCCGGTAGAAAAATATAACCTCTTCCAACCAATCAAATGACGCTCAAAAGAAGCAATCACCGGGGTCCAAATAGCAAGGAATTTGAACCGAGTGCCCAATAAAAGGCCCAAGTAAGTCAAAGGCAAAGTTGAGAGCCGACAACCAAGAATCCCCACCAACTCCTCAACAAGAAGGACCTCTCCCATCGGGACCAAGGCAGATTTACCCAAATTAATCCGCAACCCAGAGGCAGTCTGAAACCACACCAAGACAGCACGTAAGTGGAACAAATGCAAAGGATCAATCTCACAGAAAATAAGAGTGTTGTCCGCAAAGAGCAAGTGAGAGATAACCATCGAACCATGCTCCACAGTGCTAACTGAGAAACTCTACGGGCCAACACTCAATCAAGTAAGCAGCTAAAGGCCTCCATCACGATAACAAACAACAAAGGGGAAAGATGATCCCCTTGTCGGAGCCCACGAGAACTAAGAAAGAAACCACCCAGAAAGCCATTCACCAACACTGAGAACCATGCCGTCGACACACAAAAAGCAATCCACCGCCTCCAGGTAGGGGAAAACCCACACCGCTCAAGAAGTTACAACATAAAATCCCAATCAACATGAGCATATGCCTTTTTCAATGTCAAGGCATATGCCTTGTCCGATGGCTAGGCATGGAGATGGGTCGAGTCAGGCCCGAGTACTGTCCGAACCGACCCAATCCGAAATTTCCTAGCCTACTTTGAATCAAACTCGGCCCACTAGTTTGGGCACTTCGGGTTCGGTCGGATTAGACAAAGTTTTTTAGCTTAGTTTTGTTTAAAAAAAATCGGGCCGGATCAGGCAAGACTCGAACTCGACCCAATGGCGTATTGGATCGGAGCGAGACAGGGCAAAATTGCCACCCCTACCAATGGCCCAAATAGTTAGCAAAGGCAGAAGAAATTAAAGAATTTGATAATATTTTATCACAACTGCAAGAGTGAGACCATAGTTTTTCGAGCTAGGCGACGCTTAGGTGGTCCAGGCATTTCTAATATCTATATATTTTATATAAGAATTTTTATTGCAACAACCATCACAAAATTGACAAAAATAATAATATTGATGAAAAACATATTTAATTATTAATATTTAGAGTTAAATTAAATCATACAGATGTCATAAATATTTAAATTAAATGATATAATTTTTTTAAACATAAAGAGTTAAGCTTAACTTAACAATTAAGTAACTCACGAATCACAAAGCGGCAACAAAGACAAGTGGAGATGATGACTGCTGTTGTACTGAAAGGGAGAGAGAGAGCAGCGACCGGCAAGGCGACAACAGAAAAGATGAAAGTGGTGACGGCGATAGAAAAGGCAAAAGAGGCAACGATGATGGAGAAGGCTTCATCTTTGTCAAACCGAGTAGAGGCTTCGTCTTTGTCATGTAGAGTCGTCGCGCAATCGTTCGTGTAGTGTCGACGGCAATCGTTGAAAGTGGGGATCAGAGCGCCACAGATCGCACTTGAATCCTAGCCTAGCAGGAGATGCGCGAGAGGGGAGAGTTCATGCCACCGACTTCGTACGACTTCGTGGCTGGACGCTGGGTAGGCATTAAACAAGGCACAAACGGTGTCATTTTGTCTTGTGTTTATGTTTTTTAAAAAAAGCCCAACGCCCGGCTTGCCATGGTGTTGCCCAGATTGCCGGGGCGTGCACTTTTCTAAGTCTAGGCGAGGCGACCCAATGCCCAAGTAGTTGGAAAGTGCATTGTCACTTAGGCGACACTTTGAAAACTATGAGTGAGACATTACTAAAATTAGTTCTATTCTGGTCAAGTGATAGCCTCAATTTCATGTTAAAAAGAAATGCACATAAACTAAAACTACACAATGTTATGGAGCCACCACTATAAAGTAATCGATATTTAAAATTCGAGTCTACCAATATCAAGGCATGTATCAAAAAAAAAAAAGCATTCATGATAAAAATCTAAGAATCTATATGTTGCTTGCCAATAAGTACCTGCAAGTACTGTCTCGGCACCTGTATGCAGACGAGCCAAATATGTGATAAGGAACTGAAAAGAATTCATTGTATATCAACCCACAATAGATTGAAAAAATTGACATCAAAAGGAGGACATAACGCCCACCAAACAGCATCTCCATAAAGCTGCCAAGTTTCTGACAAAATAAGTGTGCAAATAATATTGTAAGAATTGAAGACAAAAGCAACCTACAGATGCTGCTGCAGTGATACAGTAAATCAATAAAGCAATTTCTTCAACATATAGATCATGCAACATCATAATTAAACGCTTAGACAAACTCAAAATAAAATAATAATTTTGGCAGATCTGTGTTGTGTGACCAGAAAAACCTTTTCCGTCAAAACACCCGTCAGGTTCAAATTTTGGATTTAAACATTGAAGACCATTGGATTTCAGAGGAAAAAATTTCACCTCCTAAAACAAAAATTTACAAATACTGAGATGAACTCTAGGCAAATAGCATATGGTTCCTTAAACCCAAATATTGTTCAAATTTTGCTCCATAAGTATTACTTTCAACAAATCGCCACACAGTGATCCAATCTGCTTCTTTCCTCGGTAGATAACAATTCAAGATCATTGCCAGGCCAGTTTATACATTGCTTCAGGAGAACCAGCTTATTCAGTTTATAAAGGTCGATTCAGAACAACAGCATATATAGCAGTTTTCTGAGCATCATTTTCAGATACAAGAATTAATGTAATCTAGAACAGTTGACACAAAATTCAATTCCCTGGGGAATGTAAAAAAGGAAAAAAGGATTCTTACGCTAATAAATTCAGGTGAGACACTCAATACTCACACCCTAAACAAATGTTTTTCAAGAGAACATACCTGCGAACCCAGCTTGCTTTCACGTGCTATGAGGACCAATGCTCCCAATAACAAACAAATTCCATGACCCCAGTCCCCAAACATTACAGCAAAAAGAAATGGAAATGTGATGACAGTGTAAACTGCAGGATTCGCTTCCTCATATCTAGCAACACTGCCAAGCAAGTTGTTTTTATCACAGTGTGAAATTAAACAGCGTGGTTCAGTACCGATAAAAGTCTTTATGGCTGTATTTAATTATTAAAAATCTTGCATCGAGCACAGTAGAATACATACCACACACAATTGACATATAACAAACAAATTCCTGACAATTGAAGGTTTTCTACATCAATTAAGGATCTTGTGCTTTGTTGTAATAATTCCAGACTATTATTATCCAGACTAGCTCCCTCAAAATTCAAAGCAATTTTTAAAAAGAGCATTTTCTCTATGGCTGTGCCAATCTATTTTAAATGGACATGTGTGCAATGTGGAGTAGTAAAAGTTTGTTAACTCACCCATAAGCATCAACAATAGCCTGGAATGCACTTGTGAAAACATTAGTTCTGAAGTATGTTGGGGGTGATTCCACAGCATCCATAACGTGGAAAATTATACCTACTTGTGAATTGCTATCAATGGTTGCTCGTTGCAGGGCCTCTTGAATCTGTTATAGAATAAAACTCCTCACCGTTTTGGCCAATGACAATTTGCAGGATCTATTGACAGAAAATAAAGACACCTCAAACATGGGTTACCTGAGTTTTTGCAAATATAGGGCACCAGCCCTCTCCCACCAGACATTTTTTTGTAACATCAAAATTCAGCATGTTCAAAGTATCATAGACAGATTTCTCTCTTCTTACCTGCAAAAGCGAAGTGTTAAAGTTAATGAAAAAAAATCACAATAATGCGCCAGACGACAGAGTTAACCAAATATAGCGTAGTATTCTATGGCAATGAACAAAAGATCACTCAATGTTACCATGTTCATCCATTTATTTAAGTGAATTCCAATGGAAGCAAGGGCAATATTTCGGTGACGGATACCAGCATCCAGGGTGGCTTCAAGCTCAAGAAGGCGTGACAATACCTGCAAAAAACAAGACAGATTGTGAAATGCTAAGAACTATCACGATCAAAATAGAAAATATATTAGAACTTTCAGCAAAAAATCAAGTAAAAGAGTAGTTGAGCTGATATTGGAGTTGATAGATACTCAAGGATACCCAACTTATGTCTTTAATTTTACCATACCAGATATTAAATTAGAACTAGTTTTTATCTCAGCTGAAAGAAAAAACTGGCAGGACCATGCATCTACTGAAAAGCATGAAGTAATCGAGTAAACACTAGACGAGGTATTATTTTGAACTGCAAACAGATTATTACAAAAGAACATAAATGGATGGGACTTACTTCTTGAGTTATTTGCCTCTGTTTAGTTGTATCTTCAGGAACAGGATAACAATTTGCCCCAAATGCTTCACATATTTTCAGTATTTTTGTTCTAGCTTGTTCTCCTGAAAAATAGACTACAAATACAGTTTTCTCAACCTGAAATAGAAACAAAGGATGGATGAGTATTGCCCAACATAAGAATTCATCAAATCATCAAAATACGAATAATAATAAACAATACCAACTGAACATTGAACAAATGAACAAAAAGCTAGACCTTGCGGGTAATCAAAGCTTTAAAAAATGAAGACTCAAAAATATATAGCAGAAACATGAAAGGGGAAAAAACCATTTCGGATGTTACGGGATCCATGATATTCTCATCAGCCGGTGCCTGATTGAAAAGCATGTTGCCCCTTGTAGCACGGAATAACATCCTCTCAAATCTAAGCACTTTGGATTGACAAATAATCCCACTAACAAATCTTACACCAGATTGATTTGACGGTACTGGCTGCATCTCCTGAAAAAAGAGCAATATATGATGTATGAAACCATATTGATAGTTTTCAGATAAATAATAACTCAAGGGTAATATAATAAGAACAAGAACCTGTTCAAGCAAAGATGATGTTTCCACGAAATCATTCTTAGAGTACACATTTTCATCTAATTCTCTCTCTTCTGCAACTGCGTGATTTTTACTTGAAACAAGGAAGCCACCTGCCTAAATGCTCCAAAAGGAAATAAATATTTGTGAATAATCTGGAAGAGGAAATCAATGAATATGCATACAAGAAATTTTAATTTTAAAAAAAGACCGTCTACATCTCAATGGTTTGGTTATGCTAGCTAATGCTTTGAAGAGGCAAAATGCTGAAAAAGACAAATAAAAGCTAAAAATCAATGATGGAACCATACAAATGTTGTGGCCCTGAGTTGACAATATAATGGCTAGAAGAGGAATAAGTAACCAATTAAGGAATTTGTTTTGTTTAGAAGGAGACAAACTGCAGTTGGGATGAGTTTGGGACAATAAGACAAACAAAACCCCAATGGATTACTAGCCCAAATTGAACCAACTTCAACATACAATATTAAAATTATATGGTAAAGGCTCAATCAGCCACAATTACATTGTAGGAGTACTAGCCTGCCCAAGAAGGGAAAGCCACTTATGATTGATAACTGCAGGGTATGCTGCTTCATTATATACCTCCTAAAAAATAATAATCTAACCCTTCACTCTTTAACATCCACATTTAAAAAAATACATAGAAACTCAATCATCATAATATACTTAAACAGTTTTCATGGAACAAGAATCAACCTAACAGAAAATAAGAGAAAATCCTTCCATAGTGAAGGAAACATATCAAAGTAACAACCAGTAATTCTAACAAATCCATACGCATAATTCAAATGAGAACTGTGCCCTAAACAAATAAGATACTGGCCCCAGACTGAATTTTTTTAAAATAGTGGCTTAGAAATATGGAATATAGAAGAAAATTATTTATTATAACTGTAATAAAAACTGATGGCTAATTATCTATTTCTATTGTTTCTACTAAAATCATTATTGGCTATTACAAAATCAAAAGCAAGAAAACATACCTTTTGTAAAACAATCTTGAACTCAAGCAACTCATTAAATGTCTGTCTCAATTTCTCGCTATTGGAATTCATTTCAATTAGTTCATGTTCATGATCAGCAAGTTGGATCTGGTGTCAACAGGGTCAATTAACATAAGATTCCTGACTAGTTTATTTATGAGAAAGAAAAATATTTTTTGCTGCAGCAGCATTGCGTAAATGGCAGTAAACCAAAAAGACACAGCAGGGCCACTAGAATAGTAGTGAGAAATAGAACCTCTAACTCCTCTAGCTCAACATCTGGCTCCAAAACAGGACGTGCAGAAGATAATAGACTAGCTTTACTGATTTGATCTTTGAAAAACCGTAATTTTCTTGACATCTCTCCACATCTTTTTACCTGTGGAATATCTATAAAACATTAATGAACTTAACAAAAATGTAGTAAGGATAGATTTCAAGTGCCTCTGAAATATCAAGCATATAAAGCATCACAAATTACATCCAACCATGAAATATTACAAATTTGTAAGATAAATAAAAACAACAAAGGGAGAGGTGGAGGATGGTAGAGGGAGAGAGAGAGAGGGAGAGAAATCAATTAACCTGCAGCCTATCAAAATTGACTTAATAGACATTAAAGGGTCCATGTAATTAAATAACAAACTTCTTGATTCTACCTGAACAGAATGAACACAGAAAGTTGTATACAGTCATATCAGCTAATATTTATATTTTAGCAACATAGCTTAGACATTTTAGTAAGCTTAATTCATATATAGTATTTGTTTACTTAGCTTATTTGACTAATCACCAGAATATGCACATGCTAGAAGAACTCATTCGCTTGAACAGATGAAGTGTAAATGAACCATTCCTATGTGTATCTGGCACAGTGTAAAACCATGTTGTAAGATGTGTATGTTGTTCCACTTTAGGATGCAGGAAAAAAATTTCAAAGATAAATATCCAAAAAAAAAACCTTGTCAGAAATTAGAATCAATCACCCAATTTACCAGTCCAAAATAATGGATGCTTGACGAATTCCACTACTAAAACATCAATTTCTAACTGAGGGAAAAAGTGAATTGTTGCTATGAAAACAAATTTTATCTTAAAATACATACCTGATTAGCAAATGTCCGTTGAAATGGGCTTTTATCGGCATTTAACTGCACAAAAGAAATATAAATGACCACATGGATTTACACTTTTAGAAATATGATTGTAAGGCTTTTCAGCTAAATCATGACTGTAGATTTATCTTCCTTCACTTCAGTAGTGGGACAACAGGAGGAAACTCATCAAAAGTGACAGAGAATCAAGGATAAAGCAGATTTAGCAGCAGGCTTGACAAGTGATAATTTGAAAAACCCTAGTGAGGAAAGAATACTGCTTCTAGTTATTCTTGTAGCCATATTTCCAGATTCAAAAAATAAACACTGTCACTGATAGAAAGACTTTCCAAAAATTACCCTGCACCATGGGAGCAGCAGCTGATAATACACATGTTAATTCCTTCAGAATGACATGGAACAAAAAAAGAGAAAAGAATTGTTCACCAAAATAAAGGGAAGTCATTGCAATTTGAAAATATAATCCAAATGACTGGGCCATGGGTTAACCTTGAGTGGATGAGACTCTGATATCCAGACTACATTAACCAGATGAGCAAGCCTAATAAACCTTTAAAATTGAAAATATTATTTTGTCTTGCAGTTAGCACTCAAATCTGCTGAAGATCAAAATGCAGTTGAAAATCACAAACAAAGCAATGAGAATCCATCAATGCTGCTGATAACAAATCAGATATTTGATAAAAAAAACTAGTTTAGTGGCACAAGCACAGCACAATGGTAGTATTAAAAATGCCTCAAAAAAATTCCAAACAGTAGTACGATAGGCAAGGTGTTGGGTATGCAAATAACCCCACAGCAGTAAATTGCTCAGGGTTAGGAGTTAGGACAGCAATGGATCCTCCTAATATTTCCACCTCATACTTAAATAGTTCGATATGTAGGGCATAATTTGTCCTAGATACAGACCTTCATACCGATAGCAATCCCACAAAAGTTTAAAGAACAATAACTGAATGAGAGCTTTTTGACATCATTGTGGGCATAATTTTCTATTTGTGAAGGGAACCCTGTACTCCTGTAGCAGTGTACTACTTTGACCATTATGTACTCTACAATTTGGTGTTCACATTCATGGTGGTGTGTTCACACATGAAGGGATACTTTCAAAAATCTGATCCCCTATAGCAGTAGCCTTACATTTCTTTACCCCTATCCATGTCCTTCAGAAATAAGGACAGCATGGAATGTTTCATATGTGGCTCTATTTGTGTTTTCCATAGATTTTACAATTGATTTCAGTGTTCTAATTGAATTACAGCGTGATAAGTGAAAACCAACTGGGAGGGATGGGTATGTCTTATTGGAATCTTCCGCTCCAATCTGACTGTTAAAACCTACGGAGTTGCAACACAGGAGGCCAATACAATCATATCCTACCTATCTGATCCGGACAACAAAACACGGCATTAATGATTTAACCTTCTTGTATCTGAGACTGTCCAATTTCAAGTAGCCATCTACGAACCCCAAACAATACCAAATCGGTGCATACCGGAAACAGCAAAACTAATAGCATTTCCAATACCATGAACTGATCTAAACGCGTGAAAAATTTTAATCCACAAGGCAATCCAATGTCCAACGAATCGATGCGATACATAACGACTCGGTTGCAAAATCGAGCATCCAATCAATCCAAACAGAAAACGCATCGGAACCCACGAATCAAATTCGATAACCTAGGAAAATGCAGGCGAGGACACGAGAAAACAAACAGGTTGGTTATTTAAGGATCCGAATCCGATGGTGAAGAAGAAGAAACTTACGTCCCGGAACTGGAGAAGACCGAGTTGTCCGAGGTAGGAGACGGCGCGGTGAGTGGACTCGACGGGGATGATGAGCTGCACGAAGGTCATCTTCTCCGAGCGCATCAGATCCATGGCCGGCAAGTTGTCGATGAAACCCATTTTTTCCATCAACCAAACACGGCACAACGAATCCGGCTATTCTCAGATCTGATGAGCGTTGTGTTTGTGTTTGTGTGTGTGTTGTGTTGTGTTGTGTGTATGTATGCGTTTTGCGCTCAGTTTCAGTTTTTCTTCCCAACTGCCATCGGAATCGGAAATCTCATGTCCCCTCCTTTTTTGGTTCTCTTTTTTCTGTTCTTTTTTTGTTTTTGTTTTTGTTTTGTTTTTTTTTCCCCTGTTCTCAATTTGGAAACCCATAATACTTATATAAATGTTTCGAGTAACTGAGATTGGTTAGGAATGATTTGAGAATGAAAGTGCTGTGTTAGAATGCTGCTGAGGTGCACCATACGGTCTGTGTTGGTGGGTACTTGGCCAGTGACAGTGGTGTTTTGGTCTCAGTTGGTGGGGACCTTCATCAAATTTTTATTTGCTTTTAAGTAAATAAATTTGAAATCAAGGCACAAATAGCCGGTTCATTATTTTGTATGTCAAAGGGTGGAGTGGGGAACGAAAGAAATGATCGCGTGTGTGCACTGTAACAAAACCCTGGGTATTGTTTGTTGGGAGAAAACAGTTTTTTGAAAATAATTTATCTTTAAAATGACATTTTATTTTATAAAAATTTAAAGAAAACAATTTTTTTGACGATCATGTTTTAAAAAAAAAAGTCTCATTCTTGCATCCGCATCACACCCCATTTTCAAAACCTATTCATGTCCATAAATTCAATTCACACCTAGAAATCATAAACTACAACAATAACATTAATTAATCAATTAATTAAATGTTCATGTTAAAAGAACCGTCTGACAATCCAAGATTTAGTCGATTAATAACTTGAGGGATGCCTGACAATCCTAATAGTTAAAGAGAAAAGGAATTTTACTACATTGCTCAAACTAGATTGATAAACTAACTAAAAGTTTGTGAGACAAATAAATATAGATAGAGAGGGGGAGGGGGAGGGGAGAGAGAGAGAGAGATATGGGGATTTAGGATTTGAGAAAGTGGAGGATTACTACAATGATGGGTTTTAATGTTATAAACCCTATTTGCAACAATGTAATAATGATAAATCGAGTATAGAGTTCCTGTTGTGAGATATGAATTTTAGTTTTAAATGAATTGTTATATAATGTGTTATATGAGTTGAATAAGTGTGCTAGGGACTTATTTAATCCTTTTGAGGTATTATATTGACATATTTTTGATGTCTGCAACAGAGGGGATCAAATATATGAATTTTAATAATTTACGATATGATAAAATTAATGGAAGAAATGTGTCCAATCTTTTCACACAGCAATTATCAGCTCGAATCGTTTAGTGTTCTAATATCTTGTATTGCCCAATATTCTAGATTGTCGAGCAAACTTCCAATCGAGCAAAGAATGAACTCTCAACTCTAGCTCGATATCTTTTGGTGCTCGATACTATAAGTCATTAAACACATTAGTTTGTCGAGCAAATCCTCTTGATGAGCACTCTCGGTTGCATATCTATTTGAAACTATGTTGTTGATATTTTAACTCCATTTGGTGATAAATATTGATATTTAACCATTTTGGTATGAGTTACTATGACATTAATTTGGTTATAGATGTATACCCTATCAAATTATGATTAAGTGATGTTATGTAATGTTTGTTATAATAATTTATATTAACTTAGTTAAATGTGGTATATGGTTGTAGTGTGTTTTGAGGTTTGTAGGTTAATCGAGGTCTAATGTAAGATTGATTGGAGGTCGTGTACCCTTATATAACTAGTTGATTAAGGTATTCGTGAGTCTCACACATGGCTGGTTGATTGATAGGGATAACCATAGGAGGTTTGTGAGTCTGCGAGTTTCTTAATCTATTCACAATGAGTTTCTTAATCTTCGACCCTTCGAGCTTCGACTTTGTAATATCACTACTCTTGACCCGATAGGTCTGCGAGTATGTGAGTCTTTAAATCTCTGCGACGTTGTTCTTCACCCAACAATACTTTGAGTCTTTGAATCTTCGACTCTGCGGATCTACAAGTCTACGACCCTATGAACCTTTGAGTCTACGGTTCTTCGAGCCTGAGGATCTTCGACTCTACAACTTTGAGTCTACGGATCTTCAATCTTGTAGGTTGTCGAATCTTCGGATCTTGAATAGATCAAAGAAGTATACAGTTAAACTCCCTCTACAAGCTCACTCTACGAAGTTATCCAATCAAGTATGGCATGATGTTGTCCACTTATAAATACAACTGTTGACAACAATGACAACCCAAAAGGATTGTGGGAACAACATGTACTCATTTTTTATTCTCTTTAATTCTCTAGCCCAAGTTCTATATGATGGGGTAAAATAACTTTTCATGGCTTAATGACATCGGCAGAAACTTATGGTGCATAATCAGCTCAAACGATGTTGTCTTATAAAAGCCATGAATACAGGTGCATCGTCATATACTAAAATGTCGTCATTGTATTTAAAAATTTTGAACTTGTTTATCGAACAAACTCTCTTTATTACAAAATGATATTGTTTTATGGTACAAGGCTCTTAGTGTGTCACACAGACACAATTCATAGTTGTTAGTGTTTGAAGCACTATTGTTTAAAGTTAAATAGTTACTGTTATGTCCTAATTAGGTACATTAGCGCTTTCCGTGTAACTATACGATGTCGTTTTACTAAATGATAAGTTTTTTGCTTTTTCATTAAATTTTGTCATAAATAAAATGATATCATTTTATAGCTTTAGCAAGTCTAGTGCATTATGCTTACGTCTATCAGTGTTTTTTAAGTTTAACACAATGTCGTATCAATAAATGAAATAGTTCTCTTTACTTTGTTTCTTCGATTATCCGATATTCATTAATCCAAACAACATTATATGATACCTCGAGCAATTATCTATCTTATATTCTAGTGATAAGACAAGGAACATTTGTATTTCGTTATTTAATATTATTACACGAACGAGACATGTTGCTCAATCACTTTTTTTTACGAGAAGACTTACGATATCACAAGAAACCTCACAGGATAACTAGACTTTGATATTATGAGACATGTTGCTTAATCACTTTTATTATTGAATTAATGTATAAATTCGCCTCATAAGTTACAATATTGTCTATTTTGAGCTTACTACAATATTGTCGCTTTTAAACTCCATAATAAATTATAACATTTAGGACTTGAATTATACTTTATATTTTTTCGTTTGGTAGTTTCATCCTGACTATATTCATACTAAACGTTTAAGCATCTATGATATAAGTCAGCAAGTCTCTTTACCCTTTTCTCAATAGTATTGTTAAATATCATCAATGGATAACATTAGTGATACATCAACATATCAAATTAGTGAAATAGTAAAATATAGTAGAATTTTTTATTTTTTTAATAATATTATATTATCAAAATAACATTTATTGCTTTCTCAATACCCAAAAAAGTATGTAATGATAATTATAGTTACAGCCTATTAACCCATCCACGACCTTTTTTTTTGTTTTGGTTTTTGGTTTTGTTTTGTTTTTTTTTTTTTGACGAATAACTATCAATCATTGAGTTACAAGTTGAATAAGGCGAGTTATTGTCGAGCTGAGTTTAGTATGCGGACTTCGAAAGATGGATTTTATATGTCACTCATTGTCATGGACTCCGCGTCTATGCTCCTCATTTATATGCCACTCATGGACTTCGAAAAGATGGCATTTAAGTTCAAATTTCAAAACCACCACTCATGGACTCCACGCCTATGCTCCTCAGTCGCACTTTTTTTTTTTTTACAATAAAGGCCATTTATATGCCTTGTCATTTATGATTAAAAGATATTCAAAAAGAGAGAGAGAGAGAGAGAGAGAGAGAGAGAGAGAGAGAGAGAGAGAGAGAGAGAGAGAGGAGAGTAAAGCCATGAACATGAAAGCGAGGGGATCGGCATCGTACGTTGGTAAATATGTTCAGTGCAACATTCTTGAGAACCTTTTCGAGGTCTCGGCCAAGTATGTTCCTCCGATTCAGCTCGTTGGTTGCAGAGCATATGACATCGTTTGGTAACCTTTGTTTCTTTCGTAGATTGTTTCTATCAATCTGACATGTCCTCTTTGGTTTTTAATAACTTATCGAATTGGGTGGGACAAAAAATATAATAAACTTGTGAGTGTTTTCATTTTGATTCATGAGTATTGAGGTAGACCTGCTCATACGATTTGATTTGTGTTGAATGTACGAGGATGTCTTATATTAATTATATATGTCATGGGCTAAACTGATAGGATTTTCTATTTTGTAAAGGTCAAGTTCAACTAAATTCTGATTGACTTGTGGTGGTCATCCTAGTCATATTGTTTGGGGTTCACAGTTTTCTTAATAAATCATTGTAAACAACACATGCTACAAGTTACTACGGGTTACAATGCTCTAATCTTAAAATTGGGGATATTTGTTATTTGATTAAAACCAAATACAATATGATATGAGAAATATAAATACGTGAACTTTTCAGTTATTTTTTTTACTAAAATATAAACTTGGTATTTGATTTTTTTTATTTTTTATTTTTTATTTGAGTCAATTATATTATATTTTTTCTAATTTTTATAAGTTTTGAATTTAAAAATTATATTTTTTAAAAATAGTTTCTTTCCAATCAAATATAGTTTTAACAAATCCGAATTCAATTTAAAATTTTAATAATATTTAAATTATGAAATCAAAAGATAAAATTAAAAAAACTTATCAAATAGCCTTAACAATCTTTTTGAGCAATTTTATTATTTTTAAAAATTATTGCTCACTCCTAAAATAAATCACTTAGAGCAACCATTAAAATTTTATTCAAGAAAACTTTTAACATCAAAGCATTTCAGCCTTATTTGGGGTGACATTTCTAAAATCCTAACCGCAATGACGGCATAGCTTTGCATCGAATTAAACCAACTTCCCTACTATGATGGTTTCTTTTTATTTTTTTTAATTTGTAAGCACCTCATTTGTTAACATTATAAATATTTATTTTGATAATTAGTAGGCTTAACTATCATCACTTTGTTTAGGCTTTAGCCACCATTCCCAAAAAAAAAAAAAATGGTTTGAGTTGTTTACCTATCACTTTAAACAATTATATTAAGATTTTCCATGGGTGTTGGACATTAGGTGAAGGTAAGTGTTTTCCATATTACCTAAATCACTTTATAATAATAACAACAACAACAATACCGATAATAATTATTAAGTGATAAGTATGTTACATGAGTTTTTTTAGTACAACGGTAAATTATTTTGATATCTTATCGATTCACGATCAAACTCACAACTCATAAATACTTCTTTTGTTTCACACGGACTCATATTACACAATTTTCATATTAGGTGTCTTGCATTGTTATATTAATGATAATTTATATTAATAATTCTATCATTGGAAAACATAATATATTTAATTGATATTGAAATAACATATAAATTATACTAATAGTAATATTATTTAATTTTTTCATTTGACAACATATCATAATAATATTTAAAATATATTAATTTTATATCCGATTATATAATAATGTATAATATTATAAAGTGAGTTGTCCATTCTATTTTTCCATGTCACTCTTAATAATTTATTTGCATTTTTTTACTGCATGCCATAATTTTACATATTATAGCATGTTTGGTACATAAGAATATAATGCAATGAAATTAAGTTTATTTACATTATCGGGGTTTGGTAAGTATTTGTCTATTACCTAAGAGCATTTTCCTTCATTAGTTAAATTGGTTAGCTAAAGCTACATTTAACTTGTTATAGTATTATTTTTGTTTAAATTTTATTTTTTCCAATCTATCATTAACATATATAATTTTCAAATCTCAAATCCAAATTTGGTGACCTACAACAAGGAAGGGGGTTGCCGATTGGGAGGGAAATGCCTCCAATGAAAGTGTTGAAGTCGATCACTTGGATCCTTCGGATTGTCCCACTGCCCAATCAATTGTATGCTAGGGAGGGAGGGGGAGGGCGCCGTTGCGCCTGGGGAGGAAGACGTGGGAAGGAAAAGGATAGTGACTATAATTTTAAAATAAGATTTGGATGGAGACTAATGTGATATTTTAGATAAAGCTAAAGTTAAATTTAAATAAAAATTTAGCTTTAACTATTTAGCATCTATGATCCTATCAATCTAAAATGGATAAATAAAGCTAGTTTTAGCTTATTTCAGTACTATTTTAGTTAATGGTACTCTAGTACTACACCATTTATATTTTTATTTAAGTTGTATTTGTTCCAATTCACTCTTACCTTTTAACCCACACACACACACACACACACACACACACACAACACACTTTAACAAAAGCAGTCTTCATGGAAAAAGGCGACGGCCAGAGTGTGATAGGGTTGGGCGACAATGGGGAGAAAAGCACGAGGAGAGAAGGAGGAATAGGGGAGGGAGCCGCCACAGTTGTAGGAGAGGGGTGCCAACGATTTCTTTGCCTCCAATACGAACCAATTGAGAGGGAGGGAGGCGGGGGGTGACATGACTTGAAAGGGAGGGAAAAGGGGGGGCACGGGGAGGGAGGGAGGGAGGTAGGGGTAGCATGATGGGAGAGGGAGGGGGTGGCGCGACTAGAGAGGGAGGGTGGAGTGACAAGAGATGTGGGACAAATGTCACGATCCGAGTAGCGTGGTGTTGGCGGGATGTTTCTCAGTGGCACGATTCAGGAATGTATTCGTGCTACTCAAAAGAAAGGGGTTGGTTGAAAGCGTAAATGGTGCGCAGCGGAAGGTTCCAGGTAGTTCGGGGAGGATAACAGATGGAACCCCTTCGGAGTTCAGATGTGCCGACCCAGTTGAATACGGGGAGCACGCCGCTAGTCGAGGACTTGATGTTGAAGAAGAGATTTGGCCATCCTTACACAAATTGGTCGGAAACTGGAGTCGTTCTCCTGATGAGCCCAGTGGCAGGGCGAAACCAGTCTACGTGCGCCTCAACCCTCAAATGCTAAACATAGCGGACCGTGGATAGAGAAGCTAAGTGGCACAATGGGTTGATAGGCACAGGAAAACTGACCCCGTGATACAAGGTACTCACGCAGAGAGATGAGATATATGTGTGAACGTTCAGGTGAAGATTGAGGTAGATGTAAAAATTGACATGACTGATGATATGACATTTTTAGACAAATTAAAAGTTAAATTCATATTTTTTTAATATTTTATCTAATCTGATTTTTAGTTCAATATATATTTTAGTTTAATATTATATATTTTACTATAACTAATGAATTAAAAATGTTTTTAAAATTCAAATTATCTTAAATAAGAAAAATTGATTACCCTCTCACCTGAGTGATTACCTGGGTAATCATCCACTGGTCTAATTATAAAAAAATCTGGGTTGATTGCATCGTCTTCAACCATCGCGTGCGAGGAAGGAGAGAGAGGGTGGCGGTTCGTTGGAGTAGCAATGACGATTCGCCGAAGTGGTACTGTAAAAGATATTATTATCCGAGAACCCCTCCGTCCACAAGATTTTTGGCGAGCTCATCGAGACGTTGCAGGAGTTTCTAAAAGATTAGTCCTCTTTCCCAGCTGCCGGAGCGCTTCGTTGTAGGTCGCCTCGGGGCTCCATCTCACCCGCTGCCGTTGGGGATAAGAAGGAACAGTCGTAGTGAGATCGAGATCGGCAGACGATGCCGCATAGTCTTTTGGGGGGGGGGTGGTCGATGATTTCGGATGCCACCTTTCTTCTTTTTCGCTATAATAATTATTTTTTAAAAATTAATTTGCCAATTATATATTTTATTTCACAAAGTATATTTTATGAGGTATATTTATAAATTTTAAAATATTATTTTATTTATAATATTATATACGAATAAGATAAATAAATATTTTTATTTTTATTATATATATTTTAAATTTTATTCTTGAACGAGTCACTAACCATAATAAACAGATTTTTAATATAATAAAATATTATAATAACCACTTAATAATTATTAAAAATTAAGATTATATTCGGTGAATTTATATTTTTAAAAAACATAATTAGTTTTAAAAAGCTATGAATTAAACTATCATATCAAATTTTACTCATAGGACTAAAATTAATTTATGTGATATCATGAATTATTAATATCTAAAAGATATTGTTTTATCATAAATTTATTAATATTATCATAAAAATAATTTAAACATTAAATTAATTTAAAATAATAAAATTACTCGTAAAAGTTATCAATTTATCACCAGCCCAACGCAAATGTAAAATGTTAAGTCAAATACGTAAACGTGTAATTTTTTTTTTTTTTAATTTTTCTTGTTTGTGGTGGTGATGCAGTGATGCAACCAATGAGAATTCAACAGTCACATTTTAAATTTAATTTTTTTTTTGGGTGGTAACCAAAATTAAAAATAAAGTATATTCGAATTTTCAAGCTCGTCTTCCCCACCCACCCACCCCTGACACCTCTTCTGTCAGATTCGATTAAAATCTGCTGTTCTCGACACTTGAAATCCAAGGCACCACCGAACCCCTGCATCTTCTCCGCACGCTTCACTCATATCTTCCCTCGCAATAAGATCGGTGGTATTGTATCTACAAACCCTAGTTTGTCTCCGTGTTTCTTTGAAGCTTTTGATATGAGCCCTGGATGAGTGATTGAAAAGACCAAGAGACAACATGCATATAAATTATGATTGATTTTCTGGATTATTTTTTATGTTTTTATTTTTATTTTTTCGGAGAAAACATTGGACGAATATTAAGGGTGTTTTGAATGAGAGGAAGTGTCGGTTTACAAATCATTGTATTTTCAGGGGAACATAAGGTTAGCATGTACCTTTATTGTTTCATTGATTAATGCTTCTATTCATAGGTTGGTTATTGCTTCTCATAATAAGCATAAAAATGGTTATGAACGCGATAACAAACATTGATTATTATCCCCACACGTTGCATTTGTGCATTTATAAGCTTATAAACTTCGTGAAATGGAATGCATTTTATGGGTATTTTTGTTGGTACGTAGAAAGAGGCAGGATTGAGGGGTGATTAGCTGTTTCTGAGGTTGATTAATGTCTCTTTTACGCTATTTATAAGCATAAAGCTGTTTATAAACATGATGCCAAGTAATTCAAGCCATGGTTATCAGAGGTCTGAGGCCCACCCGAGGCACAAAGGGATCCTGGTACCTGAAGTGAGAGGCTTGAGGCAAGGAGCTGCCTTTCAGCTTGAGGCACATGAGCATCACACAATTTGTAAAATAAATGATGTTTTCACTAATAACAACTCAAATTCTTAATTATCCAAAAATAATCAAATGCAAAAAAAAACTATTATTTTTGCATTGCGTGTGCGAATATTCTACATATTAGGAAAACATTCAAAAAGTGTAAAAGAATGGTCAAGCAATTAGATTAACATTCTTAAATATCGTTGACATCATCATTATTTTCATCAACAAAGATGTCAATATCAACTAGGTTAGCATGAAACTCCTCAAATGCCTCTTTTTATTAACAAGACTAAAACAACTTCAATATGATATCGATGCAATACTTGAAGAAAGCATTGGAGTCATAGAAGTTGATCCTTTAGATAGTTACCAAAGCATGCAAGGTGTGCACCTAGAGTGCAGAGTTTCATGCTTCTTAGCCAGAATGCAAGGTGTGCACCTATACTTGCGCTTCTATGCAAGGGATTCTCCGACCATAGGTGAGGCACACCAAATGCTTTTCGCTTCTCCTCGAGCTCCAAGTGCGCACCTTTTGAACTTCTGATAACTATGCTTTAGGATTTTAAAATTGGTCATCATAGGGCAAAAAATTAGTTCCCCTACACACCTTCTCAGCATGGTTCGAAAATACGGGCCGCCCGGCGCCCCCCCCCCCCCCCCCCTCGCCCGACCGCGTGGAGGGGCCGCCTGGAACCCGCATCGGCCGCCACCGCCTCAAACGGATGAGGCGGTCCGAGGCGGGCCGTCCGCCGCCTCGCCCGTATGACGTGGGGGGCCCCCCCCCCCCCCCCCCCTCCGCGACGACGCGGTTTGAAGTCAATTTAAAAAACGAAAGGGTAAGTCGCTAACCTACCCTTATCTCATCGCGTCTTCGTTGTCGCATCTCATCATCGCCCCGCCGCCGGCCCCCCTAGCTCAAAGATCACATCGCCGCCGCCGTCGCCCAGCTCAAGCATCACATCGCCGTCATCGCCGCCTCGAAGAGACGTCCGTCATCGTTGACGTGATCGTTGACGATCTCGCCCCCATCGCCATCCCCCGATCCGGCGTTCATCGTCGTCGTCCGGTGTGTCGTCGTCCCACCGCCTGGACTCCAAGCGTTAAAAGCAATTATATGTATTGCTTTATAATTTAATTATAAAGCAACTCAGATCAGATGTGCTACTGTACTATTATGTATATAATTATTTTAATTTAATTTGTTTTATTTTAAATTTTAATTATATTTATTCTTCTAGATAATTATATAATAGCAAATAATCAGAAATATGAAAATATAGAAATGACTATATTGAATATTTATTTAAGTTATTAGATTTTTGAGTTTGATAAATGACTACATACTTTATTTGATAATTGTAGTATGATTTATTATTTTAAAATTAAGTTTGCTAATTTTATTTTATATATTTTGTATTTTTTTAATAAAAATTATCATTTATGGTTGAGGCGCTTGCCTCAACCGCCCCACCCCCCCCCCCCCCCCCCCGTCATCCGTATTTTTGAACCTTGCTTCTCAGTTTGTGTACTTATTAATAACATCATCATCAAGTTCATTTTCACATTTGTTGCATTTGTGATTATATGAGCTTAAGCATCTTGATAACTATGCTTCAAGATTTTAAAATTGGTCATTATAGGGCAAAAAATTGGTTCCCCTACACACCTTCTCAGTATGTGCACTTATTAATAACATCATCATCATTGTTATTTTTACATTTGTTGCATTTGTGAATATATGAGGTTAAGCTTCTTGGCACGGGAAGATTTTTTATGGTTATTTTTGTTGGCTCGATAAAGGACACAGGATTGAGGGGTGGTTTGCAGATTCTGGTATTCAATGGGGGATACTGCTACATTTAAAAATTCGGGAATAAATGTGGAGGAAGAAGTTACTCGAGTGTTGGAACAGCTGAAGGAGTTAGAGGAATCCGCTGCATCTTTCATCTCAGAGGCATCTAGTAAGGAACAAGATCTTCGCCAGCGGGCTCTTAATGTTCACTCATCAATCAACCGGATCTTTTCCTTAATCAATTCTCTCGCTAAAGATGGAGTTCTGTATTCATCAGTTGCCGATAAGGTCTTACCCCTCTCTACTTTCTTTCATTCATTACTTGGTTTTTATTTTTTACAGATATATACTTAACTAATTAAGTCTGGACTGGTTGCTAATTTGGACACAGCAGGCTTGCTTCAATTGAATTTGTTTGAATTGGGAGTTTGACTGCTATTCATTTCCATTGATTACTTTCTAGAAGGCTTGATGCTGTATCTTTTGTACTGACGCAGCTAAGAGATAAATTGCATGCAGCAAGACTTAGTATGGACGATGGAATGGTGGCTCCATTTCTTCCTGTCAAAGCTCAAGGTGCTGAATTTCTATTCTTGTTTTTGTTTTTTTTTTGAGATTAAAAAAAAATGTTTGTAGTCCCCTAAAAAATTGTAAATAAAAATGTTTTATACATAATGAGCGATTAATCATTTATCTTTTCTGACAATTATTTACCATTTTAAATCTAGGTGGTTTTCTTAAGATGTTTCTTGGTCCGATCAACGTGTGTGCTCCTCGAAAAGATGTCCAACTGAAAGTAAAAGAGGAGTACAATAGTTACAGAGTATTATTCGTCAATCTCTCCATCACTCTCTAGCTTGCAATTCCAGCATAAATTATTATTAAATAATCATTTATCTCAATTGTGATTTCACTTATTGGTAAAATATGCACACTTTTAGGCTACAGAACATCCAAAACATCTAGACTTGTGTGTTACAACCCCCCCTCCTTCCTTGTATGTGTGTGCTGTGTGGTTTTATGATTCAAGTATAATTAAGAGTTTCATTGCATGTATAAACTTCCAATAAAATGGCTACTTTAGTTTGTGATTTCTATGTGTTTAATATTTTATAGATTGTTTATTATGTAACCAAAACTACAATTATATAACCTTAGGGTTAGGTTAAGCTTTACTACACCAACAACTAATGTTATGGGTCATGGACATCAGTCCAATAGCTCAATACTTTTAATGCTCCCCTAAAGTTAAAGTGTGCAAAATATTACAACTTGCTCAAATGAAAACTCAATTCCATCATATATTTCATATTTCCTCTTACACAATGCATAATAATGGCAATTTTGTTCTCTTGAATAAATTAATTAACTAGGCTAGATTGTTTTAATCCATAGTTATCTTCATCTCCCCATACCAAGGGTTTGCAATAATGGGTTGGAAGAGCAACTTTATTAAAAGACAAAAAAAAAAAAAAAAGAGAACAACAATCATGGCATGTCCCTCCAACTAGAAGGTCGCCTAACCAAATTAGGGACAAACCCTCTAATGCTTAAAATAAAAATAAAAATAGCAAGGGACCCTTGGCCCAAAATAAAATCCCCCAAAAGAGCAGCCCTAGGGGTCTCACGCCTGGTAGCAAAAATAATAAGATAAATATTTTTTTATAAGTAAGACGATTTTATTAGAAAAAAATCAAGTGCGCGAAAAGCAGGAATACAAGAATAGATTCAAAGGGAATAATCAGGAATAACATCACAAAGTAACCAGTAGCAAAATAATATACGCCCAAAGCAAACATTATAAGCAAAGGGAATCCAAAAAATAGCCATATAAAAAGGATGGAGCAACACAATTATTAGACAAATAATACGAAGACACCACCAAATAAGACCTAAAACAAACAATGCATAAATAGGGACGCTTTTGGGAGGCTTAGCCCTCTGTTCAGCCGACTGCAACAACCAAGCCTGCCACACATAGAAAATAGGAAAACAAGACAGTATACTATAACCAAAAACATACCTCAAAGAAGTCTGTTGGCCATCACCGAGAACCTGCAGAATCAACAAATCGGGATACAGAAGACAGTTCATAATGAATGGGTAAGGACGAGTAACAGCCACCCAAAGCCCACAGTCTTGGGGACCGGGCACTATAGACTCATAAAAGGTCATTAAGGACCAAACAGTAAAGACCAGCCCTGATTGTTGCTGATAATAGCAAGAGGACTGAGAGAAAGTCATGGAGCCACCACTGCAAGTGGAAGCTGGCAGAGTCAACAAGGCGGCAACCATAAGATAACTCATAGTAATAGGGAAATCCGGGTAGGCAGAGTATCCGACACCCAAAGTTCATTGCATGCCCACAGTATTCAGCCTTTAGGAAGAAGTCTGTCAGTCAAATAAGCAAGTAATCATAGAATGCAGCCACTAATCTGAACTGGTTCTGATAAAGGAAGACACCCAAAATACGGTTAGTAATAATAATGATAAGCATAAGGAAATTGCACTGCCAGAAGAAGTGGGGGCAGCATAACCCAAGGTATCCCAAATAATGGCTGTCACAGTTGTTGCCCTAGGAAATCCAAAGCAAGAAAATAGGTCCCTTCTAAAGTTAGATTGTCCTTGAAGCCTAGCAGAGGAAGCAGAGACCCCAAATTCTTGCTGCAAGACCAACAGTGATATACTGGAGAGGAGAAAACCGTAGGACCTGAATCTGGCCTGTAGTGTTTCACCTCTGACTTGTCAAACTTTGATTCAGAGAGTAGCTTATTAGAAATCAACGAATTGCAAAGGGCTCCAAACTGTGACAGTGGTATCTCCAAATCAATATTGACAACAAGGGCTAATGGATCTCCCTCTAGAGATTATGAAAGCTCTAGATCAATTATGACATTGCTAAGGTTCGTGTGAGCTGGAACTGATTTTCCCCCCTCGACATAACTGCTTCTGTAGCACATAAAATACAAACTACTACGTCCACTAGGCTTTAGGGTTTAGGCAAGTAATTTTGGTTGCGAAAACAGACAATTACGGTTGTAATCCCGTGGATTTGAAATGTAAAATTTTATACCATGCAGAAGACTAAAATTAGATATTTTATTGAAAGACCAATACTCCAAATATATATGCATAGGGTTAGGTTAAGTCTTACGACACCAATGAATAATATTACTTGTCATGAACATTAGACCCAATAACTCAATACTATATCTGTTTTTTTTTAAAAGCCCTCAATACTTACAACATAATTTTAAAGAATATGTTTTTTATTAGGCAAGCACCACCTATCCCTTGTACATAATCCTTTGGTCCCATGCATGCTTTTGCTGCTTATTGTTCCCTGCACTTTGGAGCACTATGGTCCAATATAGTTTATTAGAAGGTTTTATATTGAATCTGTTCTTTAACAGGGTAGGACTACTTGTTTTACTGCTCTTATACCTTATGTAGTCATGTGCTAAAAACCAAAAAAAAAAAAGGATCTTTGGAATCCTCACAGTTAATGTTTTTTTGGAGCAGGATAAAACGTCCTTTCTGTTTCTCCTTTTCCCATCAGCCCTACTTATTCTAAGATCCTGGGTTTGGGATGGGTGCTTGCCAGCATTTCCAGTTAAACTGTATCAGGTATATGCTTAGTAGTATCAATTGAGTAACATTATTATATTATTTATTAGTTTAATGGGATGGATGATGTATATTGTTTCTAAATTTCAGCTTTTATATTTTTAGGGATGGTTATTGTTTCTCTATTTAGGCTTGGCTGTGCGGGAAAATATTTTGAAAGCGAATGGTAGTGACATTCGTCCATGGTAATTCATTTGCTTTTCAACAATCAAATTTATTCTGAATTTTATGCCATGTTGTGTTAAGATTGGGCAACGTTTAATGTACTTCATCTATTTGGAACTCGTTTTATTGTAAACGTCTCTTTTGCTAAAGTGTTGAAGAGCTGTGGGTAATTGTTGGTTATTGTGCACTGTAATACCATGTAAAGTGATTGTCTGGGCACCATCATAGTATTTTCTCTATTAAAATGTGTTTTGTTGATATTGGCACATAAAAATATCAGTTATTAATTCAATTTACTGTTGCAGGTGGATATACCATCATTATCTTGCTATGTTGACAGCTCTTGTTAGCCTGACATGGGATTTTAAAGGGCCAGGAGACTGCATCCAAAAACAGGTTAATTTTGTGTCTGACTTCTTTTCCTACTATGTTTGCTGTCTCTTTGACCGTTTGATCCACTTTTACAGCGGGGAGTAAGGCTTTTCCTACAATGGGCTATAATGCAAGGAGTTGCAATGATTTTACAAAATAGATATCAGCGACAAAGACTTTACACACGCATCGCATTAGGAAAGGTAATGCTGCACAAATAATCATCCAATCTTAAAATTATAAGTTTACCCGTAATTGCTTGTTCCATTTGCTGTGATATGAATTGTTATTTAGGAATTATGATATATATAATTAAGGGTCAGGTGCAACAATTCTGAATTAGTTTTCCAGTTGAAAAGGAAATAAGCGTGATAGCTTAGCCTTTTTGAAAAGAACACAATAAACATCTAATGCTAAATATATTCTCACTAAATGATATTATTTTCAAACAAAAAATCCTGAAAAAAATTATTTCATTAAAAGAGTCATAAGTGTATAATTTAATGCATCAATAAAATGGAGGTTGTCATAGGATCTGGGTTTGCAATTGAGGTGTGCTAAAATTTGATTGTATCCCGGAACTATAATTTTTTTGCTAATACAAAATTTTTGGTTGCGCTTACTACTGAGGTGTGAGGGGCATAATATTTTTTATTAATTTTTCAACTTTTTTTTATCTTACTAATTATGTAAGCTTGGCAAACATAACGTGACTTAGACAACTCTTTGAAAGCCAAATTGGATTAGAGTTGAGTACTTTTAAAATTCGAGTCCGGTTAGGTTGGACCTCAAATAATATGTTCTATTATCATGATTAGGCCTTTGATTTCTGTAAGTCTTCCTTTTTGATTTATATGAGCTACTATTTGGTTATTTCTTATGATGATTTGTTCAATATCTGTAAGATTCTTATCAGTGTCATATAGGCACAATGAGTACAGGCTTAAAACAATGTAATTTCCACTCATTTCCAGGCAAAGAGAATGGATGTGGTATGGGGAGAAGCAGCTGGTGTAGATGGCCAATTATTGTTGTTGTGTCCTATACTTTTCACTTTGCAGGTGAATCAGCTACCGTTTCTTTTACATATCTTAGTGAATATTGCAGTCTGTTAATAAGGAGTTTAGATTAAGATGTGATTGGTTAGATAATATCATATATCACTAAGCTAGATGTTTTTTTCCCCATTGGAATTGATTTAATCATGTGAGGTAGTGGTGGTGTTCTTGGTACCATGCTTAATTTCTGATTCATGTGCTGATTGTTCTTAACTTGGTTTTAGGGCTTTGAGGCATATCTTGGACTAATGCTGCTCAGGACTGCATATGTCGGGGCTGCTTCTGAATGGCAGGTATTAGTCAATACCGATTGAATGGTGCACTTTACACTTATCTCACAAGTTACCGTTAAGGTTATGTGCTAGTATGGTTGCAAGCAGTATAATGCTAATTTCTGTTGGCAGGTGCTTTTTTGTGGAGTCCTTTTGGTTATAATGGCAGTTGGGAACTTTGTGAATACTATACAGACTCTCCTAGTGAAGTCAAGGTTTAAAGCAAAAGCCAAAAGAAGCAAAAGCAAGCATGAATCAGATTAGGTATCCTTGAACGATTACCATGAACCTTTCCATAAGTTGACGATTTCTTTTTGATTTTGTTTTGGATTTTCTTCCCTCCTTTTTTCTGAAGTTTGTCAGGCATTGGAAAGATGATTTTATTTGTTAAAATTGGTGTCGCTGCTGTATACTTTCACAGATTGTACCACTGGCCTTCAAGGCTTGAACCCCCTGAACTTTCCGATGGTAGGATTGATTTTAATTGGAAAATTTTGCTGGGTTTTATCTTCGGGTTTTACTCTTTTTGGACGAAGTTTGTGAATTAAAAACTGTATATTGAAAAATATGATTGGATCGGACAAAGCTTCCCTGATGGATTGATGATGATTGTTAAGCTGCTTGCTTTTTTTTCATTTATTAGGCCCGATGATTGGAAATTAAATCAGACATCTATTTATTTGAATGCCTCTTAGAGCAGTGGCCTAGGTTTTTTTTTTAAAGTTACAATTTAGTTAAAGAATCAATTTTTGCAAAATTTAGTTATGTATTTTTGATCAAAGAATAGGTTTAGGCATGTAAATGAGTTGATATAATTGACAATTTATTCTATATCAGTTCGATTAAGTTTTATTGTGTTCGAGCTTGATACTGTAAAAATTCATTTGTTACTGTCGAAGTTCATTTATTAAGCTAGTGGCATATATCCGATTAAACTCAACAGGACTGTGTATGATATGCCTAATGTAATTATATTTATGAATTATAATATATATATTTTTTTATTTTTTTATTTTTTTATTGTGATATATTAATAATTAGAATTAGAATATTATTTGGTTGTTAATCATATAAAATTTACATTAAAATCTAACATTAAGAAAATATTATTTTTTATTAATTAATATGTTATTTGTTTGTTAGTCAATAACTTAATAGTGATTAGTATGTTATTATAACTCAATAAGTTTATATATAAATATTATAATTTAATTTTAAAAATTTAATATTATTAAGTATTAATTAAATTAACATTTCAATTAAATTAATGCATGGTTGATAAATGAAATTTGTTTCACTTGATAGTATTTAAAAAAGTAACAATCATGCACTAATGAATTGAAATGTCAAGTTTTAAATATGAGACCAATTCATATATTGTTTTCGACATGTTAAGAGAAAGAGCCTCACTAAGTAAGTGGGTTTGAATGATGCGTCATTGCGTATGTGTTGCTATGTAAAGATTCCTACAGACTTTTACAACGGCGGTGAAGGTAGTGTGCCACGGCAGTCCAACGCTAGGCCGGTTAACTATCCTGACCTTTCGGACTTTAATTTATTTATTAAAACTCTCATAATCATAATAAAAACCAACGGCCTTCCATTTCATTTGGCAGAATTCCTTTTGGTTAATAATTTTAATAATTTAATTATTATTAAATTAGTGTGTCTGTCATGCTGCTTAAAAATAAAATAAGAGTGTTTGCATTACATAACATAGGAAAGCATTAATAGTATAATGGATTAGAAATAATACATTATTTACGTGTTAATAATATATACAATAAATTGATACTTTTTTAAAGATATTGATAATATTTTATATTATTTAAATAAAAGTTAAATTTTAGTTAAATAATAGATTATCTTTTGCTCTAATAAATTTCTTCGGCAACGAACCTAGTTCTGTGTAACTCGACTACTGCGGTACCATATATTTAGGATCAGATCAAGGCACAGGTTCACTTGCATGTCCAATATTATCTGCTTTGGGCTCGTCACATTAGTCCGCATATCTTTAAAACGCATTGTGACATTTTGGGTCTGTCTCACCATATAAATTCCTTGACTTCACCTTTTTTCTTCTGATGTGGAACACAGTTTCCCAATAATATCTCTCTTGTCATATATCGAATCATATCATAGGCTAGAGATGCACTTATGAAATTGATGATCTGTCACCATATGGGGGCTCCTCAATGTACATTTTGATTGAAAGCAGACCGATTTGATCACATAAAGACAGGAGTTTTGTATTTCAATTTGATACCAGTTTTGTATTTTAATCTGATACCGTCGCACACCACGGGACACATCACTTGGCCACATACTATACTGAGAAGACTTGATATAATGGAACACTTGACGGGAACAACCAGTTAAGATCGGGCTAAAGCACAAGCTCACCCGCATGTCACAATATTATCCACTTTGGACTCGTTATATCGGTTTGCACGGCTTTAAACTGTATTGTGGCATTTTTAGCATAGTTATTAGAACTGGACCGGACATCGACCTAGCTAAAGCACCGGGTGGTTGGGTCATTGGTTCAACCGTTGGATCAGTGGCCGAACCGGTCATATAATTAATAATTATATATAAAAATATATTAATAAAAAATAAATATTTTAAACTAACACATTAAAATTATGCTTCTAATATAACACTATTTATTTTTAATATGTATTTCTAACGTAAATTCTTAACAAATTTAAAAATTTAATGACATAAATTCATAATAAAAGAAAATTTGAATAAAGTTTGGAAGAATATTGAAGTGAAATATTAATATTAGTTATTAATTTTAAATTAAAATTATATTATAAAATAGATTAAATAATATTTTATAGTTTTTAAAAAAATTGGCCGATTCTGTAAAACCCGATCGGGTTAGTCGGGTCACAAAACACCGGCCGAGTCGGTCGATTTTTTTGCAGAAACAGCGCCGAGAAGAGGAGGAGAAGCTTTATATCTAATTTGAATTCATATTATTTTTCTTTTTTAGAAAAAACAAAAACAATGCCTCTAGGTAATTTTAATTTCTCACGAGCATATTAATATCATATAATATAGTATAATATTAACTTATATACCTTGTATTTGGTTGCGAAAAAACATAGAAGATGATTTGGCAATGTACGAAAAATAGGTGATAGAAAGAAAATATATACAAAATTAAAGTTATTTTTATGAAAACAAAAATAATAATTTTTTTTATAAAAATATTAAAATTAAAAAAATTCTTTTTCATTTATTACATAAATTTACATAATTATATACATTAAAATAAATTAATATTTTAATGAATAATACAATACTACTCTTTCAAACAATTCATTTTATTTTTATTTTTTCTTTACTTCCCAGTTCCTACTTAAAATTCTTTCTCAATTTTCTAATCTTAGGCCCATTTGGTTTGGGGGTATTTTTTTTTTAAATATAATTATTTTTAAAATGATAGGCTTGATACAACACTGCCGGAGAGAAGCAGAAGACTAAGATGATGAAGGGCATCATATTCATGGGCGGGTCCCTACTGAAGCGCTGCCATGGCCTCCGCTGCCGCTGCTCTATTACCTCCCCAACTGCAAACAACACTCCTTCTAGCAATCACTTTTCCCTCCTCTCCACCCGCCTCTCCCACTCCCAGTGCCACCCCGACCGGTTTGGTTCATCTATCTCCTCCCACCTCTCGCTCTCAAGCTCATATAATATATATATATATATATATACACACACACACACATTCATGCTCATTCATTGATTCTCCGGCGCCACAGTATCAATCAATCACATGAATGACAGAATGAGAGTCCTCATCACCATTTCCGCGCCGTTTTGATTGCAGGCCTTGTTTCGGCATCGCCTTCGATATCGATGGCGTCATTTGTCTCGGCGACTCCCCCATCGGTCGATCTCCTCAGGCCCTCCGTAAATTGTACCACCCTTCTTCTGGTTGTTACCTTCTCTTTCCTCCTTCCTCCAATATATATATATATATATATATAAATTACTACTCAAAATCACAATCACTTATGCTTTGTTGTGGGCAGGTAAGCTGGCAATTCCTTATGTCTTCTTGACGAACGGTGAGCGTGCACGTTTGTTGTGACTTGTGACTTGGGATTGCATTCCATCGTCATGGCTTCTTATCTCATGAGTTACAATATCATATACAGTTATAAGTTGGTTTGCAATATTTCACGCCTTTCCCAAAAGGTGATGGTGCATTGGGCACGCTCGTATGAAATTAACATTATTAATACTTGTCCTGATCGGAGTTTTAGCTTATCACTAAGTTACCAAATTCATGTTTTGTTTTGTTTTTTAAAATTGCTTATTGTTTTATAAGAATGATTTCATTGTTTGATGTTGTGCTAAACATATGTCTGCTTTTCTAGGTTTAAAAATTTTCCAGATTTTGGTCATAGTTTGTGTTCTTATTCTCTTCTTGCACACTACTATTTTTTTCCCCCATGCATTAACCAATAGAGGTGCATGATCTATTGTTTTGTTTGAGGTTTGTGACTTTAGTTAAACTCGCTCAAATCGTTGCTCCATTTCAATTTTAACAGGAGGTGGAATTCGTGAATCTTTAAGGGCCCATGGGTTATCCGGTTTGTTGGGTGTCAATATCTTACAGTCACAGGTACTGTTGTAAAGAATAATCAAGGCTTAAAATTATGTTTGTTAATATATGTATGTGTGTGTGTGTGTTGTTGTTGTTGTTACCCTCTTATCTTATGTGAGTGATGGCTATGACCTTGATGCAGATTTTGCAGGGCCACGCTCTTTTTAAAAATCTACTAGATAGGTACGTGTTATTAAAAATAAACCTGATCACAAAATCATTGTACTATTAATTACGCACAAACTGAGGGCAACATGCATTTATGAAATATGCTGGCTAAAACATTTGGTATTGCATTGCTTGTCATTAGACTTTTCTCTTATGCAACCTGATATGTCAAAAATGTTTTTGTTCATCCCAACCCCCCCTCCTCTTGAGAGTAGGTAAACTTATTTAAGTAAGAACAGTGACCCAATCTTATTATGAGCCATGAGACCAGATTTCCATCAATTAGCATTATTGGGACTATTAAATAGCTCTCTAAAGGGCACCAAGGTATGTGGTTCTGGTTATTAAAAAGAATGTCTTCTCCCTAAATTCTTTTTCTTGAGAAACAATACTTTTGATTGCTTCTTTAAACCGTGACAATGTAGTTTTGCAGTCTAGCCCACAGCTGTACATTTTGACACATCAAATTAACATTTCCATATTTATAGATAGAGTTCGAAGGACTATACACACAATAAAAAAAATAAAATAAAAATATTACTTTGCCTATGTGTAGAAAAGAAAATGCATTACTGAAGGGATTTTCTTTCTATGGCGATCAAATTTAGGTCCATCACATTTTTTTCACCTCTTTCGTGCTTACAATTTATTTTCTATGCAGATACAGACGTGAACTAATTATTGTTGTGGGGAAAGGAGAACCTGCTGCAGTGATGTCAGAATATGGCTTCGAGTGAGTTGAAGTTTGATTTTTTATCAGTTGGATCCAATAGTTAACAAATTAAGCGTGATGATCTGCCTTGTCTTTTATATTTGTTTTATGTGCTTCTTGACCATTGCAGAAATGTCCTTTCTATTGAGCAATATGCATCTTGCTTTTCCAACATTGATCCCCTGGCTCAATATAAGATGTCGATGACTAAGGAACCAGTTGACGGGAACATAAGTTTTAAAAAAGTGTTCCCAAGGGATAGTGTTTACTCTCAGAGAGTTCAGGCAGCATTCGTTGTCAGTGATTCTCCGGACTGGGGCAGGGATATTCAGGTTATTTTCAATCTAAATTAATTATTGTCGTTTTGATCTCTTTCTCAACCATCAATTTTACTATTCTTTAGCTCTAATGTAAGATTGCTAAAGGTTTATCCTGATTTACTAAGTTAACTGATAAAAACAACAGCATAACGCGACATGTTCGAGGATCAAAGTTTGTATATTGGCCAGGCCTTCTGCTGAAATCACAAAGATATTACCATTCACGCCCTCCCTCTCCTCCAGCATTTGTTTTTTTGTGTTTGCTCAATTGGAAAGAATTCTTAAATACTGTATTATTCAATTTTTAATTTTATTTCTCAAATGTGAATCTCCTTCGCTATGAAATATGCTTAATGTGAATAAATATGAAATCTGGACTTTTGTTTATTTTCTTTTCCTTCTGTACTGTGTTTCTAATTGTGTGGGGTGGTTTTAGGTTCTCTGTGATGTTTTAAGAACTGGAGGCCTTCCTGGAAGGGAGATTGGACACCAGCCACCTCTTTACTTTGCTAATGATGACCTTGAGTACCAGGTTAGCATCATGATGCTGTCTTTATTTATTGAATATCCATATAATAGCTGCTCATATAAGTTTCTTTAATTTGCATGTCATGTGCACGAAAGGTAGTCTTCCTTTCCTTCCGAACGTCTGGGTATGGGAGCATTCAGGATTGCATTGGAAGCAATCTACAATAGGTATGTCTTGTGAAACTTCCCGAGTAGAAATAGATTCAGAGTGTCTTGAAAGAATGAGCTTCAACAATATTATTGCTGAGACTCTGAACATTGGTTGGTAGGGCCAGTTTGGATTTTCCATTATCTCATGTTTGCTTCTATATTTGTTGTCCATCCTTGATTAACAAAACGAACTTGTGGCTAGCACATTCAGAGATTTTATTAATTTGAAAAGACTAGAAAAATTCCAGGGGATGATTGAAGTATTACTGCATGATTGATGTTTTTGAGAACAGTTGGGAAAATCTTATAGATGATTGTGTAATTTGTATTTAGTGGTGTTAATATGAGATGTAAAAATCCTGCCTATATTTTGGGATTTAAAATGACATAAATCTCAATTCTTTTTATTTTCATGACCTTTGACCCTTTTTATGTCATTTGGTGGTTATTAATGCAGAATCAACTCTTCTGCCCTGGAGTATTCATCGTTTGGAAAGCCAAGTCCTGCTGTTTTTAAGAATGCTGAAACCATACTAAGTCAACTTGCATCATCCCTTCATGATTATAATCAGGAGGTGAACCATACAAATGCAGGGCCTCATAATTTCAAAACACTTTATATGATTGGAGATAATCCTTCAGTAGACATCAATGGCGCACGGGAGGTTTGTTCTTGTAGGATGGATTGGTGTTATCTGATTGTGTTGTTTGGGCACTTAAAATTTGCAGTAAAATAACTGAGAACATTCAAGGGATTTCCCATACATTTCAGGCTGGACATCCATGGTTTTCTATTTTGACGAGGACAGGTGTTTTCAAGGGAAAGGAAAATCATCCACAGTTTCCTGCAGATTTGGTACGTGTAAGGAAAAAGTAAAATTGGAATGGTTCACTGGTACAATTAATTTAATGAGGAATTAGATATTATATTAAGGGTAGAATAGAAATTTCCCTCACTGGGACACATGTATAAATAAATAGTTGAACGAACAGTGTTAACACATAATTTTAATATACATTCTAGATGATGTTCTAATTCATTCTCTTCCTCGCAATTCTAGATCTCTTAATGTTATTTCTTTAATCTTACATTCCAACATGGTATTAGAGCAACTCAAATGAATATCCGTTTATGTTCTGTTATTGTCTTCATCATTCTCCTCACTGCATCTCATCATGCCTGTTACGACTGAAAGCACGCAAGGCTTGGAGGATCCCTCGAGTCCGTATTATCTGCATCATGCAGAGAACCCATGCCAAGTAGTGGTTTCCTAGCCACTCAATGGCAACAACTACCTTAGTTGAAGTCGCACAATGTTGCTTGAGCGCTTTGCCAAGAACAAGAAAGGATTTATTGATGGAACCATCCCTGAGCCTTAAGATGACGATCCCATCACCTTGAATTATGGAATTGCAGCAATGCCATCATTGCTTCTTGGATCCTAAATTCAGTTTCCAAAGATATTTCTGCAAGTATCATCTATCTGACATCAGCCAGAGAGATTTGGCAAGATTTGAAGGATCAGTTTCAGCAGCACAATGGCCTGAAAATATTCCAATTACGTCGAGAGTTGATGAATCTCAGGCAAAATCAATTCTCTTTTAGCATCTATTTCACCAAATTGAAAACAATATGGGAAGAACTAAACCATTATCACCCAACCTATTCCTGCACTTGTGGTGGCATGAAAAGCGTGACCGAGTGTCATGCCAGGAGTACGTTATGTCCTTGATGGGACTGGATGATTCCTATTCCCAAATACGTGGTCAGATCTTACTTATAAACCCAATGCCATCAATCAATTGTGTTTTTTCTTTGGTCACTCAAGAGGAACACCAGCGACAATCTGCCATCAATCAAGAAGCAATTCCTGCTGGAATGATAGCATATGCTGCCCGAACAGGCACATTCAAGCGTTGTACACATGAACTGCCAAAGACGTCAACTCCTGGTACATACAGAAACTACTCAAGAAACTGTCACTTTTGCACCCACTGCAAAATTGCAGGACATATTGTGACAGGTGCTACAAGTTACATGGATATCCACCCGGTTACAAATCTAGAGATTATCACCATAGTGCTGCTGCCCACCAAGTTTTGGCTACAGACAACTACAATCTTGATGATAAATCAGGTACACACTCTAGGTCCATGGAGAATCTCGTTGCCAATCTCACACCAAATGAATATTAGGAACTCGTAAATGCCATGTCCAAACAATTGGAAACTCCTTTGCCACCTGACGATTGTCATATAGGCGTTTGTTTTTCTGCAACATTATCCAATGTCTTGAATAGTAGCCACTGTTGGGTTGTTGATACTGAAGCCACCAGACATATTTGTCCTATTGCAAGCCTTTTCACATCCCTTCACCCCATCTCTAAAACAACCGTGCACTTACCTAACAATTCACAAACTCTTGTCCACTTTGCTGGTGACATTATCCTCCACAAAGACATTATTCTTCATTATGTACTTTTCATTCCCCAATTCCAAATGAATCTCCTATCTATTAGTGCACTCCTACAACAATCTCATATGATAGTAAATTTCATCTGACACCTTTACCATTCAGAATTCACTTACCCAAATCATTGGCCAAGGAAACCGGGTTCAGGGTCTCTACATTCTCAACTATCAATCTCTCGTTTCCGAGCCTATCAATGAATCTGCCAACACTGTAACCATCATGACCAGGCACAATAGGTTAGGCCATGCCTCCTTCAACACACTGAACCATTTAAAAATCCCTCTACAGTGTAGAGACTTCGCCACACATCAGTCACAACTTTGTCATATTTGTCCACTAGCCAAACAGCGCCACCCTCCTTTTCATTCTAATAATCATCTTGCTGACTCATCATTTGACTTGGTCCACCGTGACATTTGGGGACCATATCAATTTCCTTGTCATTGCTACTTTATGACCATTGTGAATGATTACACCTGCTACACGTGGTTATATCTACTTTAACACAAATCTGATATTCTTAAGAGCATCTCCAACCCTCTCCCTATTTAGCTCTCTACCTTATTTTAGGGAGTCAAAAGCGTACTATTGTTGCTCCAACCTACGCTTTAAATCACACCCTAAAATACAGAACTCACTATGAGGTTCGCCACATATAGCGATGGAATACGGCTCGCTATCGGTCATTTTATTATTTTAATAGGGAAGTCGCGCTTCAGCAGTTTCATCGTTGCTCTATCATCATGCCCACGCAGGTATTCCCTCCAGATCCCGTTATTCCATCGTCGCGCCTGAGTTATGATTTTTTCTAACTCATCTCATCCTACTTCATAATTCATACCCAGAGAGCCCCTCCGGCCAAAAATTACGTCGTTAGCCATTGTCGCCCCAAAATCATAGACGGCCAATCAACCCTCTTCTCATTAAACCCAGACCTGTCAGCTAAGAACCAAATCCCTAACCCTCAAGCCATATCAATCAACGAATATAATCCATATCGATGTACCCATGGCTGTGGTATATTGATATAGTGATCCCGCTCGCCTGTTGCTTAGAAGATTTGGAGGGAGACCTTCGGTTTGCAGTACAAAAAAGGAGTGACTTGCTGCATCAGCTGTTCACGTCTGCTACCCTCTCGTCTTGTTTTGAAATTCTCGGTTGTGTTTATTGTTTGAAATTCTAGGTGGAGCATGGTTCTGTTTAGTTCATCATCAGTAAACTGATTTGGTTTGTTTGAAGATAGGGATTCAAAGCCATCTTTATTTCCACTTTGCCTGCTCCAGAACGTAAGCCCATGGTACCTGGTGTGCTTGGAAAAATTAGAGTTTCTTTTAGGATCGGTTTGTCTCTACAGTGGCATATTTAATAACGGTCAACTTTAAAAAAGTAATAAAATATTATATACTTCTTTAAGATAGAGAGCATGATTGGAATAGGTAATGAAAAAGTAACTCTCTAAAATAGGTTTTAGCTACAATAGAGAGGATATATAGAGAGCATGATTGGAGATGCTCTTACGGTTGTACCCCAATTCATTCAGCTCATTAAAACACAGTTCCACACCACTGTCAAACTATTCAGATCTGATAATGCTCATTCAATTATCTTTCAGTGAATACTTAAAAAATCTTGGCATCATTCATCATTACTCGTGTAAAATGACCACAACAAAATTCCGTGGTTGAGTGGAAACATCAACATCTCCTCAATCTTTTTCCAGTCAAGACTCACATTATTCCTCTGGACAGAATGCATTCTCATGGCTGTATTTCTTGTCAACCGGACTCCCTCCACGCTACTGCATAATCAAAATGCCTTTCAGTTACTACACAACAACGTCCTAGATTACCACAGCGTCCATGTCTTTGGCTGTCTTGCTTTTGTATCCACCCTACCTCATCATTGACTCAAACTTCAACCCCGTCCTCACCCTTATGTCTTCATTGGTTATCTCCCTAGAATGAAAGCATACAAATTTTATAATCTTCACACCAAACAAATTCTTATATCTCGCGATGTCATCTTTCATGAAACCACTTATCCCTTTCATACCATCTTCCTCACTCATCACTTAATCAACAATTCTCTCCAGATCACCCTGTCAATTCACCACCTAACCCTCACCCTCACTTCTTACCACCTCTGCCCGTCCCCAATACCGTCCCGACTGCACCCAACTGCCCCTCAACCAGACCATCACGTCCACTACCTTATCTACAGGCCTATCACCATAACCTTCTCAACATTCTGCAACTTCCCAACAAGCTGCATCCTCCAATCTCTATCCCATCTCCAATCATGTTTCCTACAATCCCATACCTTCCCCCAATCATCACCTGGCTCTTACCATCTCATCCCACACCAAACCACAAACCTACCAAGAGGTAGTACAATCCCTTAAGTGGCGGCAAGCTATGAAAGCTGAACTAGATGCTATGTTGGCCAACGAGACGTGGACAGTAACTACGTTACCTCGTGTTAAGCACACTGTTGGGTGCAAATGGACTTATCGGATAAAGTATGATGCTAACGGCTCTATAGAACGTTATAAGGCACGCTTGGTAGCCAAAGGTTACACACAATAGGTCGGATTGGATTTTACTGAAACTTATTCCCCTGTTGATGTAAAGGTACTTCTGACTTTAACCACTTCTCACGGTTGGTGTCTTCTACAACTGGACATTAATAATGCATTTCTTTATGTAGACCTATTTGAAGAAGTCTACATGGACCTACCTCCTAGCTATAGTCCACAAGGTGATTATTTTTCACCCAAAATTGTCTTCTCAAACCTATCTTACCTGTCGTCTTTAGAAGTCTATCTACATGCTTAAACAAGCCTCACGCCAGTAGTACCACACAAGCTATACTGCAACTTTGATTTATCCAATCAAAGGCTGACTACTCACTCTTTACCAAAGGGCATGTGACACTTTTGTTGCATTGCTTGGATATGCAGACGACATCATCATCACAGGTGCATCTTCAACAGTTGTTACAACTTACAACCCTTAAGCACCAGTTACAAACTCTCTTCAAACTCAAAGACTTTGATTCTCTTAAGTATTTTCTCGGATTAGAGATATCAAAGTCTAACCAAGTTATATTTTTGACATAGACATTTTACACTGCACATACTTGAAGAAACAGGACATCTTGCCTATAAACCCGCTGTCACCCCCATGGAACCTTCAATCAAACTCTTTGCCACCGAAGGTGAAGCACTATCTACCACATCCTCTTCTTCGTACAGAAGACTTATTAGCAAACTCCTCTATCTTACAATGTCACAGCCGGACATATGTTATGCAACGAATAGAGTTTATTGTTCTCCACATTCCTTGTTATGCAACCATCTTCTTTGCTACCTCAAAGGCTATCCTGGTCAAGGTTTATTGTTTTCATCTACATCCTCGTCCCAATCGAGATCTTTCTCCAATGCATACAGGGAATGTGTCCCGACACCCAGCAGTCAACCACATGTTATTGCATCTTCTTGGGTGATTCCCTCATATCTTGGAAGGTAAAGAAACACGTCATGCTATCTCATTCGTCGGCTGAGGATGAATATCGTGCAATGGCTTCTGCCGCCACCGAAATTACTTGGCTTCACCAAATTCTATGCGATTTTCAGGCGCTAGCTTCCAATCTTGCTTTACTTTTCTGTGATAACCAAGCCGCGATCCATATAGCCTTTAATCCTACCTTCCAAGAGCGAACAAAGTACATCAAAATCGATTGTCATTTCATTCTAAAAAAGGTGACTTCATGCACTGTCAAACTGATACCCATCAAGTCAAAGCACTAACTAGCGAACATCTTCACCAAGTCACTGCCTATCATGACATTTGTGCTGCTGTTGCACAAGATGGCTGTATATGATCCATACAGGCCATCTTGAAGGGGCGTATTAAGGGTAATATGAAAATTTTCCTCACTGGGACACATGTATAAATAAATAGTTGAACGAACGGTATTAACACACAATTTTAATATACATTCTGGATGACGTTCTGATTCATCCTCTTCCTCTTAATTCTTGATTCTCTTTCTGCTATTTCTTTAATCTTACATTCCAACATATTACATGAATGCACCTATGTTGATAAGCAAAATGACAATTTTGCATATTAACTTTGTTACTTGATTGAATCCATAGAACTATGGTTTAATATTTTTGTGTCTAGGAAATGGCTCACTGATTCACATAATTTAGCCTGACGTTTGATGCTGTTTGTGCAGGTTGTTGACACTGTTGACGAGGCGGTGGATTACGTCTTGAGAAAAGAGTGCAGCACTTAAAATTTTACACACCAATTCTCATACCTGCTATCAACAATTCATGTGCGAGGTGTGCAATTTTTAATGACAGACGTAGCAAGTTTGGTCATTTTGCCAGAGCGATTTTTTTTTAAAGAAGATTTTATAATATCCGACGAAATGTGATTTGGCTACATGATAAAATGTGATTTCCTGGTTCTTTTTTATAAAATGAGATTTGGTTCTTGGGAGCAAAGCAAATGAAAAAAATGGAATGACTGAGGATAAACATAGCAATTTGTGTCTGGGTGTTCATGTGGGCGCTGGTGAAAAATTTCTTATTTTATTATTGTTTCCCAATGTTTTTTTTAGTCCTTTACGTTGAAAATTTTCTTATGTCATTGTTCGGTTTGGTTACTCACGACATTCGACATTCGGGTGTTGAAAAGATTGATATTGAACATGTTAAAGATTAAAAATAACTTAAATAAATATATTAATAAAAATATAAAATTATTAGATTTTAAAAAATAATCATCGATAGAAATGTTTGAAAATATTTGAAAGAGAAATAAATATTTGATAAAATTGGTATTTATTTTAAAAAATAAAATTATTGGATTTAAGTAATTTAAAATTATTTATGAAATGGTATAATTTTTTTGGGTTTATATTTTTTTAAAAATAATAATGTTTTTTTAAAATAAAAAAGGTAATCAAGTGTAATAATGTATTAAAATTAAAGCTGGTTTGATTAGGTTACTATTTAATAATGATGGTTGGAATTTTGAATTGGGATACTGAAACAAAGATTGGGATATGTATGGATGGAATATTGGAATATAATAAAATAATGTCTCTAATTATATTTTTTAGGCTTTCGGGAGTAACATGATATTAAAATTAAAATAGCGTATTATTTATAATAATTGCAAAGCAATTATAAGTTGTAATTTTAGTATAATGGTACTTTATTTATTTTTCTGACAACGTAAAAACATGAAAGGGAAGAAAAGAAAAACGAATAAACAAATAAGAAATGAGTATTGTGTGTTTATTTTATATGTAAAAAAACTAAAAGTACGGTTTTTAGAAAGCCATATTAAATTTTTAAAGAAAATTATAGTCAAACTTGTGTTTTCAAACCATAAAATTTAAAAAACGAAATAATGATAAATTCGATAAACAAGCTGTAAACTATGCTACAACAAGAAAATTTTCTTTAGTAATTTGTTGATTATCTTTTGGAAAGCATGATGTCTATGCCATCATTCGTTTTCACTGTGCTTGCATTTTTTTATCATTTTATTAAATAATTTTAATATAAATAATTATATATTGTTTTATCATGTTTGACAATTTGTTGAAAGTGATAAAGATTACATATACATTTTATAAGGTATTGGATTACAAAGTGACAGTTGATTTTATTTTATATATTTCAATAAAAAAATCTTTAAAAAACATCAGGAAAAACTATTTAAATATTCAGGCATTAATAAAGGAATTATGTATTATTGTTTTATATTTACAATACAAACATAATACAAATGTTTAACATATTATTTACCAATATAATTATAATGTTTGATATTTACATATCGAACACAGATTGCTGAAAAAAAAAATCTCTTACATTTCCATCATCAAAGCTCAAGGTATTTATCTTGTTATATTAAAACAATGCAAGTAGTTAGTTTTCCTCATTGGAATAACTATTATTCTTTCTTTCATCTCTCTTCATTGCTATAGGTTAGGTTGTTTGAAAGTTAAGTTTTAGTATGAGGTTTGTTAGTACAAGAGAATGAGTTTGTGATTTTAATTTTTAATATAGTGAGTGAAGTAATTAATGAATTTTTTAATGTTATTTTTAAAAGGGCATTTATGTCATTTTATAAATTGATAATTTGGTTATTTCACATGTTAAGTTTTTTTTAGTGAATGTAAGTATTTCCTATTTTGTTTTTGTGTTTTAATTTCATGAGTTTTTTACTTAAAGTTAGTGTTTGAATCTATATTTAAAAACAAATTTGCTAAGAGAAAGAATAAATATATATAAAATTAAATTTTAAAATTAAATTTCACAAAAATTTTAAAAAGGGAATTTTTTTATTGTGAATCTAGATAATAAAATATATAAAAATTTAAAAATAAATTAAATCTCACCAAAAATTATATTTAGATTTAAATACATTTCATTTAAACCGAAAATTTGAATCATTTAGTGTACCAAATATAAAAGATTTATAGAGACCCATATTTTTTATTTTCAAATAAAGAATAAAGTATTTTATCGCTTTTGTATAATAATTTGATTTATTTTGGTCAAATAACCGACCATTTAGCAGACAATTATACTTGATCTGTAATATTTTACTATATAATAAAATTTCACTATATAAATAATGAATTGATTCGCAATTCTCAAATGTTCGATCGCTGCCGGTCCCAATTCCAACTGTCAGTTGGCGTTAGGCCTAACTCTCGTCTAATCGTCGTTAGACGAAGAGCAACGGCCGTTAGTATTCGACTCGAGCAGCCAAGGGCGTTAGCAATTTTAGGTACACTTTGACGGCATCGAAAGGCGGGCAGGAGGCCACGTGGTGAAGGCCGGCGGGACCACCATATCGTCCGAGATTCGGGCCGAACGATGATAATCAGGCTTTCGATTTTGTCCACCGTAGCCTTCCCGAGGATCCCACAATCGACCCACGTCGGACCATCTGTCTGTCCACGTGGATTTCGGAGCCTCCAACACCTTCACTTGCTCCACGTCAGCAGCTCTGGAATAATATCTTCGCCCCATCTCTCTCTTTCTCTCTCTCTTCCTCCTCGTTTTCTCTCTCCGTCTTTATCTCCATCCCTCTTGTTCGATCATCAACAAACATTTTCAGAAACACTGGAGAGCTGAGGGACGAAACAGAGCGATCGGGTTTAATCCTTGTTTATATGGCTGCCGAGTATGTTCTCGATTTTCCTGGCCCTGTAGCACCAAATTAGGCTATGGAGGGCTCTGATCTGGTCTCTCTCTCGGTCTCGGCTTGATCGAGGTCGACAGTTTCCGTTTACTTTGAGTCTGAGATTCTCTGTAAGTGTTTTTTGGCTTCAAATCTCTATGTTGTCGAGCTTGTTTAATAATATGTGCATCTATCGAATATTTAATCTATGTAAGTTTGATTCAGCTGTAGTTTTGTATTTGTTTTTGTTTTCAGGTCAAGGCAATTAGGTTTAACTTTGGGGGAAAAAATAGAAAAGTGTTTATGTATCTGGACAGACAAACACATATTACTAAAAAAACTTTTTTTTTTTTTTTTTAAAAAAAGTGGACACAAGCGCATATATGTGTGTGTGTGTGTATAAAGTCATGTCTATGTTCATGGTTAGTCAGGCTTGATGTATATAATTCTGGACTTGTTTTGAAGTTCACGAGCGAGTTTACTTGTTTTTCAGTTTGTGCTACTTGTGTGTGTGTGTGTATTAGTATTAGTTTTATGGGTTCTATCAGGTGTGCATAGGGCTTGGAGTATGCCAATTGATTGATCTATACATGCTTTGCTGACATAGTGTATGTTTTGAGTTGTTCTACTGCAGATAATGAGAGTTAGTGTATATGTCTACATGGATCTATCGAGATGGTTCTTCTTTGTTAACTTTTGCTTGGTTTTTGGTTCAATTCACTGTTACAGAGATTTATTTGTTTAGAAGACCAAAACATACACGTTTTTGGAAAATTAGTAATGGTTATCTATCAATTCGATTGTGGAGATCCGCAATATCAGTCCTTTTGATTCTGGTTGATGCGGATGTTCTTTACGGGGACTGCTCCTGGTGGGTCTGGGGATAAAATGGTGGATGTTGGAAGTGGTTTTGGTTTGCCTCAGGAAGAGGAGTCAAGGATCAAAGATGTAGTTGGAGATGTAAACAATGCACCGGGATCAACTGTTCAAGTTCATGGTGGGCTGCAGAAACCGCAACAACAGCTTCAAGGGCTTGTCGCCTGGGAGAGATTTCTTCCCGTAAGGTCACTGAAGGTTCTATTGGTGGAAAATGATGATTCAACACGTCATGTAGTCAGTGCACTGCTTCGAAATTGTAGCTACGAAGGTCATGAATTTATTTTCCATATCATGATATTATTTTTTGTGATATTGATATTCTGAGAAAAATTAGTGATATTGATATAATCTGGTTGATTAATGTAGTAAGGTCTAATAAGTGATGAATCCGTTGCTGTGGTGGGTTTTTCATGAAACCTCATTAGTTCATTATACTTTTTAGATTTGGATCTTATATTCTATTGTAATTTTTTTGTATGGTTTTATTATCTTAGTTGAAGGGGCACTTGGGAGAATGACTAAGTGAATAGCTACCTGTTTATTATTGTCTTATGATTCCGTTGTACAATGTATAATCTACCTTGTAGGATCATTTAAATAGATTCCAATGCAACAGTCAGATTTAGGAATCTCATATGATCAAAGACTATATGTCACATGATATCACCTACTTCAATAAGAATGTCAAGTGATCATGTGTCTTTTAATTAATTCTTAATTCTTCAGATAAAATGAGGTATGTTCATAGGTTTTCCAGAAGTGGTGTCTACTGTTGTTTGTTGCATGAATTTCAGTCTCATACCTCTGTTTTTGCAGACCTATGACTAACTCACCAATGCTCAATAAATATGTACTTTATTTTATTTTATTTCTTGAATCCCTAGAACCAATTGGATCAATTTCTTTTCTTTTCTTTTCATTTTTATTTATGTATTTATTTTAAATGTGGAACTGATAGACAATATTTATGTGAAAGTTGGTTTTCTGGATTTTACAATTTATCAGGTTCATATCCAAGATGATATCCTCAGATTCATTGAAAGTGTCACTAGAAAATTGTTTGGTCTTTGATCAGAGAGATGTTTTACTTGAAACTGTGCATGAGATTTAGTTCACTTTCTGTGATGAGTGATTGTTGTTTCATGAATGCTATTTTTCTAATGGTGAATTCCAATTTGCAGTTACCTCTGTTGCAAATGGTTTGCAAGCATGGAATATTTTGGAGGATTTGACTAACCATTTTGATATCATCCTGACTGAGGTTGTCATGCCTTTTGTCACGGGGATTGGTTTGTTATGCAAGATTATGAACCACAAAACTTTGAAAAATATTCCCGTTATTAGTAAGTATAAATTTTATCATATTATTTGTCTATTTAGAAAATGCAAGGTCCAGTTTCCCATAACTCTTACTTGATGCTTTCAATTATTCACACCTGATGGGCTTTGTCTACAGTGATGTCATCCCATGATTCCATGGGTATTGTTTTTAAGTGTTTGTCGAAGGGTGCAGTTGACTTTTTAGTGAAACCTATTCGGAAGAATGAGCTTAAAAACCTATGGCAGCATGTTTGGCGGAGATGCCACAGTGTGAGTTGTCACACCTTTCATTTTGAGATTTCATCTGTAACTTATTGTTATAATGGGGCTCTCAAAATGTGTAAGATTGTCTTTATGTTGTGGGATAGAGCAAATTTAATCCCACTAGACTTATCTGGATTTACAGATTATTTTGCTGATAGCATATGTACAATCCATCACTGTTCTCTTTTTCCTGTGACTGGTAATGAATGTTAAAGTCATGTCATTGATGTAGATTTTTTTCTCATCTTTCTTCAGTCTAGTGGTAGTGGGAGTGAAAGTGGTACTCACACTAAAAGATCTGCAGAGTCCAAAAGTAATGAGTCAGCCAACAATAATGGCAGCAATGATGAGCGGGATAATGAAAGTCCAGGGTTGAGCGTTCAGGATGGTAGCGACAATGGAAGTGGCACACAGGTAATGATAGGGATTTTTTTCCCCATTTACTTTTTGTTTTATGAACAGTTTTAGAATCTTATTAGTAAAACTACATAGCTGGATTTTTTTGTCATTATCTGCTTTGCTGATGTCTTTCAGAAGTATGTATAATTTTTAAGTGATTCAAAGGTTGTCTTACTCCATTTTATTTATTTATTTATTCTTGTTATGGTCCTTCAAATTATGAAATTTAAGACCGTTTTTTTTAATCACAGTGAGCAGCATGAAAACAGTAGCATAGGAAGGGGAGGAGAGAAAGAATGATAGAGAGAGAGGCATGACTGTAAACTTATGAAAGGAGGGATAGATCAAAGGGGCCCAAGCATTAAATTATGTTGGAGATGATGAAGTATTCTATTTTCTAGATTCATAATTTTGTTTAATCCATTGTAGGGTAAATTTCGGATTATAATGTTAGGGTTTGCTTTTTGACTTGTAATTTTTTGGATATGTTTGCTTGGGATATAATAAAGCTCTTGTGTCATACTAAATTAAAAGTAGTAAGAGCCTTTATAATCTTTATTAACAAAGAATGACCAGATTTTCAGTTTTCAAAGATTTTTCAGCAACGCCTTGCCATGTTTTATAGGGTTTGACTGAAATAACCCATCCCTAGGTTTAATGCCTGAGGTTATTTTAAGATGAGGTGAGGGAAAATCTATCAGCTGTTACTGTGCCCAATCATTGTTTATAAAAATGTTTCATACCATTAGTTCTGAGAGCGACTAGAGCATGGTTCGAAAATACGTACAGAGGTGCCGCCTCAATACGGCATCTCAGCGCCTTGGCAGCCAGCCGTACAGAGTCGGGTGCTCTGAGCTGGTGAATGCACGGCGTTCGTTCGGGGTGGGTATGCCCACCTCACAGACGGTATGGGATGAGGCGGCGTATAGCTTAAATTAAAAAAACGAGGTATAAAATATAAATACCTCGAGGCAGCCATCGACTACTCGCCCTGACGCTCCCAACACCATCCATTGCTGCGATCGTCGTCGACGACGATGTATATAATTATGTCCGACATCTTTATATTTTATCTAATTATTCTTAGATTTCATCATATCAATGATTTTATCTAATTATTGTTAAAGTTATTTTTGATATTATTATTATTTTCGATTCAAGTCATGGGTGAGTTATTATTTTTGATATTATATAATATAAAATTATTATACTATATAATTATTTTATCTTATTATTTTTGTTTTAATTCAATTGCATTAATACAAAATTTTATTTCCAATTATTTAAAGTACAGTATTATCTATTGTTGTTGAACATTGAGCATACTTTTATTTGAGGTGTGATGGTAGGCAATTAAAGAAAAAGAAATATGAAATTAAAATTAAAATATAAAATATAAATATATTCAATGTAAATTTGGTAAAAAGAAAATAAGAAAAGATGTATTTAAATTAAAAGACTAATATATTTCTAGTTTAAGACTAATTTTCAGTTTTTTTGTTTGATTTTATATAATGTGTAAGACTATTATGATTGTAAGACTAATATATTTCTATAAAAGATATTGAGAAATTTTTATTTTCAGTATAATAATAATTTTAGCATAAATTTTATTATTTAAGGTTGAGGCGCCCGCTTCGATCATATTGAGGCGCTCGTATATCCGTACAACCTTCGGCCATACTGTTTTTGTCTCACGTATTTTTGAACTTTGACTCAGAGCAGTCTATTTGAACTTATCTGCATCTGCATAAGAGTGGTAAAGGAGCACCCCGAGAAATTTGATGGCATGTGAAAATTGAAGGAGATAGGGAGTTTAGCGGGGAAGGAGATTGAGAAAATCATCTAAGATAGAGGAAAATAAGGTAGGGAATGAAAAGCGGGAAGTGATTGGGAGTAATGAGTAAAAACAGGGACCAAAAAGTTCTTCTATTTCAGCTAAGATGTTATAATCTCATAATACTAGTTAGGATGTTATAATTTCATAGTAGTTAAGATATTGTAATCTCATTTTTTCTACTTTAGAATTGGTTTACCATATTGTAGCCCCTTGCCTAAGGCTTGGCAGATCTTGCAAGACATATATTCGAGAAGTTCTCAAGCAGCGAAGCTTCAAAATCATGTCCTAGTGTGATCCATTAAAATAATAAAATGCAGCAATCTATGCTTTTGTAAAAGATTGATCTGAAATAAAAGCTACGTTCATACATTACTCATTGATTACTTAACTCCAAATAACCGTATGACCATTAGGCAGAAAGTAAATGCTTTGTAAAAGAATAAAAGCCAACTGAATGACTAATCTTTTCCCTATATTTGCTAACTCTCATAATGAGTTGATATATATCATTAAAATTTATCTTCTAGGACTTGGACTTGAGATCTATTTACATCTGTGTCATCATGGTTAGATTTGGGAAAAAATATATAATTGCGTTAAAATAAATTTAGTTTTTGTTATTTCTGTTATGCATGTGATTTTTGTAAAAAAATAACAGAAAATTTATAATAAAAAACAATTTAGATATGGTTGCAGTAATACAGATGCTGGCATCAAATTTATGAGAGGAATAAAGATGAATATGCATTGTGGGAATCTGGGAGCCCCAAATCATATTGCACTGGCACCAGGGTTGAGGGGTTTATGTGAGAGGGAGGGCTACCCCCATTTTCCAGTCCACTTTGTTTAAATTAAAAAAGTAGACAAAAGAAATGCATTTCCAAATCACCAACCTTCCATAACATATAGTTAAATTTAGATTCATATCCATGATTATTTGTTCTAAAGATGACATGATTTGATAATGTAAATGAAGGATGTATTTTATGGTGCAAATTATTCTTAGATTTTGAGGTGCCTAACATTATATCATAATATCTTGACTCTCAATATATGACGAACTGCAATCGTTTTTGTGCTCTCTTAATTTGCAGAGTTCACGGACAAAACGGGTGGTAGAAATTGACAGTCCCCAACCAATATCACAATGGGATCAATTAGCTGATGATAGCACTTGTGCTCAGACCATGCATATAAAACCTGAAAGGATAAGTGACAGTTGGTTGCATATTGCCACAACAAAAAAGTATCAAGAAGAGAATGAAAAACAGGGTATGTCTGTATTGCTCACCCTTGCATGATTGTGGCTACTTTTTACCATTCTAACACTGTTTTTCTTGATAGACCATGTTGCAATGGGCAAAGACTTGGAAATAGGAATGTCTAGAAATGCATATTTATCACTTGAATCCCAAGGTGAGAAGTTTTCAATTGGCTCAACAAGCAGAGAGCAGAGTAAATTGCCTGACCCAGAGAGTACAGCAGTAGGCGAGGAACAATTTAAACACCATACAGAAGATGCATGTGACAAAATGAGTACACGAACTGCCTATTTAATGACTTCTGATGTCAACTGTACCACTCTGCTACACAGTAAATCCGCTGAGCCTCCAATTGGCTTTACTGAGAATTCACAACACAAAGATAAAGTGAGCTGTGATTCCAGAAATCTACCATCCCTTGAATTAAGTTCAAGGAGACTTAGAGGAGTGGCTGAAGGGATTGTAACACAAAATGAACGGAATGTTTTGAGACATTCTGACCTTTCAGCGTTTTCAAAGTAAAAATAGCCTCTATGCTTAAATCTTAATATGCAGGTTTTTTTCCCTTTCTTTTCTCACATATGAAGTTCTATTTTTCTTTTGGTGTGCAGGTACAATAATGCCTCTTCTTCTAATCAGGTAAGGTTCTATAGAGCCTCATGGAGCGGCAAATAATTTGTGTTGTGGGGTGGTTCAGTAGTTCTTCAATTGAAGCATTTTCCTGTATGTTCCAATCATCAAGATCGGAGGGTTGATGGGTCATTTTATATAAAAAGGAAGTTGTAGGTGTATTAGTAAAACTGGCATTTTAATTTGAAGTGCATCATCCTTGATAATCTATGATGACCTGGAAAATGATTCCCTTCAGTAATAGGTGGAAATATTTCAATTTCAGCCTTCCATACTTGGTCCTGAACCTAGGGTGACTTGTTCACAGGTGCACCTGGTCCCAATGGATGGGCTAAGTTACTAGAAGGATTTATAATTTGTAATGACCTACAACTTTATGTAGGATTGTGAGAATGACTTCTGAACAAATTTTATTTGAAGTTGACTCAATATTTTTGTGCAGTTATAATTCTCTTTCCATTGTAAATCAGGGCCCCACTGGGAATGTAGGAAGCTGTTCTCCACTGGGTAACAGTTCTGATGCAATGAAGGCAGATACGATGGAGAATTTTGCATCTAAATCAAATATCACTCCCGTTCTGCACTCTAATGGAAGTAGCAACATTAATAACGTGGCCAACACCAAACATGCTACTCCAAAACCGGAATGCTTGAATGACAAATCAGAGCCCGTATCAGCTTTCAGATATTTTCCAGATTCCGCAGATGAACCTGTGCAGGATGACAGTATATGTCATCACCAAGTTATACCTGGAAAAGCAGATGACTTGGAAGTTAACACAGTTCATACCGAAAAAAGAGGATCCCACCTCCATGTCCAAGTCCAGCATCACCATCATCATTACCATCATTATCATCATCATGTTCATAACTTGCAGCAGAAGCAGCAACAACAGCAGCACCAACAGACAGATCCCGAGGATTGCTCCCTGAAGAAAATGTGTGCTGATGCTCCTCAATGTGGATCGTCAAATGTGTTTGGTGGGCTTGTTGAGGCAGTAAATGTGAAGTTGCGTGCTGACACTCCTCAACGGACAGTAAATGTGTTCGCAGAAGAAAATGCTGGGAACTATAGTGTGAATGGAAGTGCCTCGGGTAGTAATTATGGAAGTAATGGGCAGAATGGAAGTAGCATTGCTTTGAATGCTGGAGTGACTAATATGGAAAGTGACAATGGGATGACCAGAAACCCTGGATCTCATGACACTGATGGGAAAGCTGGTGGAAATGGAGGGGAAGAAGACCGTTGTGCACAGAGGGAGGCTGCCCTGACCAAGTTCCGCCAAAAAAGGAAGGGGAGATGTTTTGAAAAAAAGGTTACCATCTTTTGGGTTATCTTTTTTTTTTTTTTTTGCCAGAGATGAGGAAGCTGTAGCATAAGTTATTTTAGTTTTTCTGGCAGTCAAGAACCCAGTTTACTTAAAAAAGTCCTATGGCTATGATTTTATTTATTTATTGGTTTTTTGTTTCCTTCATTGTTGCTTTTTCTAGGGCATGTACGGCTAACATGCCTGCAGGTGCGATCACAGAATAAGAGAGTGAAGTATCAAAAAGTTGCTATCGATGTCCCAAGGCTTTGATTAGTCTCTCATTTTGGGTTCAATATTTTTTTGATTGACCTTTGACTCTACTTTTGATGAGACTTTGAAGCCATCCTTATGATATTAAGATTGAGTTGAACTTGGAGGTTTTTTTCTTTCAAATAGGAGTTTTTATTGATTCATTGTGGATGACTGCAGGCAACTTTTGCACATTGCACTCCTTAATCTGTTCAAATAAACTCTGAACTGGTTCATATACTGATTTTTAGGTACGATACCAAAGCAGAAAAAGACTGGCTGAACAACGACCTCGAGTCCGAGGACAATTTGTGCGGCAAACAATGTATGATATGAAAAGCTTCTCTGCATGTTATCTGCTTTCCGTTATTATCTCCATAAAGCTCTGAACAAATGAAAATAGTGTGATTCTTGGCATATTAGGTGTATATAAATTCTTCAAGAATCAAATGCAGCATAGAATCAAACCGTTTGATATCTATATTCTGGAAAGACATTAACATGATTTATGCTAGCCAACACATGTGTACATTCTGAAGTCGGCTGAATTTTCATTTTTTGTTCTTTTTTATCATCTTGGTAAAATTTGATGGACTCAATTCTTACTTGTGGTTTTTCCAGTTGTGATGACAAGGCAGACAAAGATGTGCAGAGTTGCTGTATGGAATCTGGGGATGATTCTTGTGACAGATAGTGCACAATATTTGAAAGCTGGAACGGAGATGGCTAACCTCATCCTTTTCTTCCTAAAGTATTTTCTGGATCTGTGTATATGAGATGAGACCGTGGCATTAGCAGTGTATGTAGGGAGGGCGAATGAACTCAGATGATTCTTAGGGTGATTTGCTTGTGTGTGGGTTGTTTAGAGAACTACGAACCATTCCTGAATGATTTCAAAAGCTTATGTAGATTTGCAAAGATGCAATGTTATTTGGATGAGGGTGGTTGCTGGCATGCCCTAAAGCTCTTCACACTTCACGGTGGTTCAATTATGCGGTAATCAGGATGTGATGGAAGCTGATTCCATATGAAACTCTCTTCAAGGTGGTTGAGTTAAAATAATTGGAATGGTAGTTTGTGATTTTTTTTAAATACATACATATTTAAAAAATAAATGATCATATATTTCTATTTCTATTTCCCATCCAAAAAATCTTGATGACACCAATACACCAAAAGCCGCATAAAATTTCAGATTTAATCTTCACCCTTCATTTTTATACTACTACCTCTGTGTTCGGTTTCCTAACTTGGAAATCTTCTTCCGCCCGTAAAAAAAGTTGGTCAAGTTCGCCCTCTCTTTAGCTCCCAATCGTGTTTCCCCAGAGAACAGCGCATCCCTTGACTACGAAATCAGTTTCCCTGATTCACGACCTGTGAATGATATCAAGAGGTTTTTTTGTGCTCCTTGCCCTGCTGCGATGATTATCAAAGGCATGACATTGATATAGAATTAGACAGTAGGAAAATTAAAACACGAGTAATAAGAAAATTATGTGTTAATTAGGAAGGTTTATCATTGTTGGTAAGTGAATAGATTTATTTGATGTGATGAAAATTTGGGTATGATTATTGTATAGAATCATTAGGCAAGGTTTCAAGCTGTATCAAAATAGTTTATTAGTTTTTATATTTATTTTTTTAGCCCTTGCAATGTTATTGTGAAGTTTATTATAGAGAGTTGCTCTTCGAGAGTATCATTTTCATTACACACATATAGCCTACCAAAGACTTTAAATGAATCAAACGCGAATAAATTCACATTTAACTCAATAAAATATTATTTATCTTTGTTTGTTTAAAAAAGATAATATTCGTGAATAATTTTTTTTTGTTTATTAACATAAATGAATAAATTCAAAAAACAAATTATTCAGTTGGTTTATGTTTGCGAACATATATTCACAACTAATATTTTAAAGTATCAATAATTACGTTCATAACCAATCAAACAAACAAACAATGAACAAGCTATTAAGTTCATGAATAAACGAACTAACATGTTTGTTTATAAGTTTTAAATAACTAGTATTTTAATTCATGAACAATCAAACAAATGAATAACTTTTTAAGTTCATGAATAAACGAACGAATTAATTTATTTATAAATTTTAAATAATTAGATGTTATAGTTCATGAATAGTTAAACAAACGAATATCCTAAGTTTATGAACAATGTGAAAATATAATATTCACGAACAAATATATCAATATATTTAGAGCATCTCCAACACACTCTTTATTATCTACATGTAGATAGCAAAATTTCAATTTTATGCTCCAATAGACTCTCCACATGACTCTACATCTGGAAAATGTTACAGTAACTCTTCACATTTGAAGAGTCACTAGTTCATTATCTACATATTATTTTATTATTATTTTTAGGTTTTTTCTCTCTCTACCCACATCTCTCCCGTTCTCTCATCCTCCCACGCCTCCCTCCATCCCTGCCGCCCCCTTCACTGTCGCCCTCGTCCCACGCCCCCCCATCCCACGCCGCCCTCATCCCACGCCTCCCCTCTATCCCCGCCGTCCGTGGGAGATCGCGCAGCGGCGTGGGAGATCCATTCTTCTTTATCCCAGACGTACGCTCCTCCATCTAGGCCCATCGAGCTTGCTCCGGCCTGCTGCAAGGAGATTCGCTCTTCCACCTTGAAATTGGGGGTAGTTTGGCGATTGGATCTAGCCGCTGCTGCTACCTCCAAACCTGCCACCACATCGTCGGCAACATGATCCTCCTGGCCGTTTCTTTCCCTGGGCATCCCTTCCACGCCTTCCTTTGCATTTTGGGTGTCCCTTCCACACCTTCCTCAGCAATTTGGTGCAATTTGGCCGGATATGTGTTGAATTGGACTTTCCAGCGTCTCCCCCTTTTTTGTGGTGTGTGCATCTGTTTGGGGCATTTGTGTGCCGATCCATCCCCGGCCAAGTCTCCCCAGACGGATCCGGCGTGTTTGGTGCTTGTTCCGATTGCTTTGGCGCCGAATTGAGTGTCCCCAGTTTTGCAGGACATTTTTCCGGCCGGCCCGGCCAATCTTCCGGCGCCTCCGTGCGGCGGCTCGTCCAGGAAGGAGTGCTTAAGTTTTGAAAAAAAATTTTTTTTAATATAAATAAATAAAAAATAAAGAATGCTGTTGGAATAAAATTTACAAAATGACTCGATGTAAAAATTTTTTTACGTGTAAATATAAATACAGAATAGTGTTGGAGATGCTTAAATACTATTTGTAAATTAGTATTTATAAATTATTTGTAAACATTAATAAAAATGGACATAGTAATTTAGTGTTCGGCTTAGTTCGTGAATAATATCAAGTAAATATTTTACGTGGTTTGGAATATATTTTTCTTAATATGATTTGGCGTTGAGTTGGCGGTGACTTGGCAATGTCAGGTCAGGACTCAAATTTGTAATCTTTTAACTATGAAACTAGATTAATTTTTAAATTTAAAATTAGTTTTATATATGTATGAAAATTCTAATGCCTTTACGCGGACTTTCAAAAAAACAAATTAAAATTAAACTTACAATTGATATTTACAATTAATATTTACAATTAAAATTTCAAATAAAATTTATAATTTATAATTAAAATGTCTAAATTAAATTTAAATTTTAAATTAAATATTAAATTTCTAAAAAAAATTAAATTAAATTTTCAATTACATTTATAATTAAAATTTATTAATGTAAATTATAAATTATACATTTAATTTAATTATACTTTAAAATTTTAATTAGATACTAAATTTCTAATATTTTAATTATAAATATTAATTGAAATTTTAATTTAGAAAATTTAATTATAAAATTAATTTAAAATGTATAAAATTTAATTATAAGATTTTTCGTGAATTCCCATAATTAATTTTTTTCATTAATGATATAGGGTACATACATATATAACTAATCTTAAATTCAAAAATCAATTTAATACAATGACCTTATATGGTTACGAGTTCGAGTCATGTCTTCCGTATTTGAGTTATTTCAAATAACTCAATACCTGTCAAACACTTAAATTGAAATGACTTTAGAAGTTTAGTGCAATTATTTTTACATAATTAATTAAAAAAAATTAATAAAAACTAAACAAAACTAAAAAAATCATAAATAAAACTAAACTAAAATAAATTGCAAATATATATAAACTAAATAAATAAATGCCTAAAATACGCCTAACTTAAAATGAACTAAAAATAAACTAAAAATAAATAATAAATAAAACTAAAAAAACCTTTAAAAGATAAAAAAAAATCTTAGTGTTTATAATTTTGAAACTTAGGTTTTGCTAATTAGATATTAAAATAACAATTTTGTATATGCATTTTTATGGTTTCTATAAATAATTCTGTAAATAAAAAAAACAAAAGTATAGTATATACAGTTTTGCAAAAACAAAAATATAAAAAATGAAGATTAAAAATAACTATTTTTTTATTTATTTACCTTTTTTTTATTTTGTTTCTTAGGTATTATTTATTTATTTATTACGGTTTTTATTAGCTTTTAGTTTTTTAGTTTTGATTTAGTTTAGTTTTAGGTTTTTCTTATTATTTAATTTTTATTTACATTTAGTTTTATTTATTTATTTTACTTATTTTTATATAGTTTTATTTTAAAGTTTTTAGTTTAGTCTTTCATATATTTCCAATTTGAGTTTTTAATTAATGATATAGGAGTACATATAAAACTAATTGTATTAAACTTGTAGTCATTTTAAGGTAGTATTAAAGGCATGTTTGGTACATGTTTTTGTTTTATGTTTTCAAAAGTCATTTTTAAAAGTTGTAATTAGATACACTATTCTTGTTTCGGGGGTGTTTTCTCGTAAAATCGTATTTTGTTTTTGGATGTGGCGCAGCATGCATTCGGGTGGCAGATCGGGCAATGGGGAGCTGGAAGGAGTCATCGCAGCGGCTAGGGGAGGCTGGGGGCGGCGGATCGGGCGACCGGGGGGGGGGGTCGTGCCATGTCGCGCGCGAGGTGGCCATCGCACTTGCGCGCAAAGGGAGACGTCTCACGCGTAGGGGGGGGTGGGCGGGCACGACGTTGGGCGGAGGATGGCGACAAACACTCTGGGAAACACCTGGAAACAGAAAACAAGAAATAGAAAACATCCAAAAGATATTTTCTTTTTTTCCATTTGAAAACAAATTGTTTTCAAAACTCAACAAAAAAAAGTAGGTGCCAAACAAATAAAAGGGAGTGTATTATGTTTGTAAATGCATAAAACAGAAAATAAATGCTGCAACCAAATATAGCCTAATTAAATATATATAGTATATATATTTAGTGTCATTAGTGTGTTTAATGGAAGTGTATTCTGTTTTTAATGTCATTAGTGTGTTTAATGGGTATTGGGTGCGAGTCTATGTCACAGTATCGTTTTTTTTTTAAATGTTAAATTTTTAATTAAATATATATAGTATATTATAAATAATTGCGAGTTTACCAAAGTCATTATAACTTGATGATAAGGCTAAAGTTTGTTTTTGAATAAGTTAAGAGCACTTATGGTGGAATAGCCAAATATTTTAATAAATTTATTTAAGTGAAGTAATATTGGTCACAAATTCGATTCGAAATATTTATTTTTATTAAAAATTTTATAAAATACCAAACTTTAATGCACCAACTAGCCAAAGAAAACAAGCACGATAATAATTTGTTTTTTCATAAGAATATTTCTAGAAGCAATAAGTTGTTTTTTCATACTAATATTTTTAGTTTCCATATGATGATTCGCAAGCACGTTAATAAATAAAATTTCTAAGAAGGCACCTAATTATTTTATTTTTAATGTCATTCAATTAGATGGAACAATTCAGTAATTTTAGTGTTATATTTAATCTTAATGATCGCAAGATCAATAATTCAAATGAAAAAAACAAATTCAATAACCACTAAAGAATTATCATTAAAGTAACATGATTTACTCAAAATATTGACAAGAATAATTTTAAGAGGCTCTCTATTGTCTATAAATATAAAGCTAAATGTCAAAAATAAGCTCTAACAGACTCTTCATCTCTCTCTCTCTCTCTCTCTACATTTATAGATTAATACAGTGACCCTTCATTTCTAAATAGGGACTATTTACTCTACACACATTATTAAATTGTTTTCTACTATTTCTCTCTCTTCTCTCCTCCATCTGATCGTTGGGTTGCCTGTGTCTTCCTCAACCCCCTCCCCGTTGTCTCCTTGTCTCCCTCAGCCACCTCCCTGGCGTCGCCCTCTCCAATGTTCACTTCTCTTGCCATCTACCATTGCTTTGTCTCCCTCAGCCCACTCCCCACCATTCGTGACCTCACCATCAAGATCATTGACTTCCTCAGCGACAACTCCTTCGGTGCCCACAAGGACTCCTCCCTCCACCTTGTTGACGGTAGACACACACACACACACATGCACGCACGCACGCACACACACACACACACACACACACAGAGAGAGAGAGAGAGAGAGAGAGAGAGAGAGAGAGAGAGAGAGAGAGAGAGAGAAGAGAGAGAGAGAGAGTTTAGCCCCCATCAACTCCTTAGATGCCCGCAAGTGCAAAGCCAAGAGGGACCACACCCACCACGATTGTTACTACCAAAACAATTACCACGTAGGCGTCAGCATTGAAGAAGGAAACCAGTGTTGTGTGACCGCCATTTTCAAGTTCCTCCGTTGACATCTACAGTTGCGTCTCCCCCCAAGGAGCGACCACCGGCTAAAGCACTTCAAGAATCACACAGGAGATAATTTGAAGATAGAAAGTAAAAAAATTATAATTTTAATAAAACTATAGATAACTCAAAGATTATTGTTGGAGTGCACATCAAAAAATGACTATTTATGTATGAAAATTCTCTAGATGTAAAGATAATTTGAAGAGTTTTGTTGGAGTTGTTCTAAGGTTTCTAATTTCAAAGGTACACTTTTAATGCATGCTAGTTAGTATCATTAGACTAATTAAATATGGATAAGTCATTTAGTATACTATACATTTGAGCCAATCGTTTAAATAATGATAGTTAAGTAACTCTTTGTAATTTGTAATAAAAAAAATTAACTATTGTCATTATGAATCCTATTTTAAATGAAATATTTTGTAGACTAATTAAGAGATAAATGAAAATAATTGAGAGAATCTTCAATAGGACCATTCATTTCATCTATATATATATATATATATATAAATTTTTTACATGTTTCAGCTCAAATATTATTCTTTATTTTATCTTTTTTTAAATTAAAATATTATTTTCTCAATTTATTTTAACTCTTCTCTCTTCTTCTCTCTCACTCTCTCTCTCTCTTTCTTAATAAATGTGAAAAGATCTTAATCTTAGTATGGAGATCTAGAGAGAGAGAGAGAGAGAGAGAATGGGGGAGGAGGGATTTAATAGACATATACCCCAAATCATTGTGTGTGAAGAACCTTACTTTAATCTCACGGTTATAATAAAATAATTTGTAGAAGTCGACCAAAGATAAAATGAAAAAAAAATTATATTAACAATTGAAATCAATACAAAAAATTATTGATTTACAAGTATTTATTAGCAATGAAAATATAACTTATGTTAAAACTCTAGAAAGTGCGTGAATGTACTATAAGCGTTTACAGATAATATAAAACTCAAATATAATGAATACAATGGGTTACTTGAGTGAGTTGTTCGAGTTTATAGTTCTAACTTTGAAGACTAGCTTGAATGGACGAAGACAAAATTTCGTAAGGAACAAGTCTTACAACTCACTAAATTCTCACAAAAAGTTTTGTTTGCTTGAATATGTATGGACGCACGTTAATGTCTTCTTATCTTTTTTTTTTCATCTTAGGTTCTTCATTATTTATACTCGAAAAAGACATCAGTCATTGTTGGTTGACAATTGAACAATTAATGTCGTAATTCAATATGTTTGAATTGAGTTGAGTGAGTTCAACATTAACTTTTAGCTTATGAGTTACATAATTGTATTAATGGTCTTAGAACTCATAATTGTCAGTGGTGTAGTAACTACTTTGTAGTCATCAAAGTGGATTGATATTCTCATTAGAAATTAACACTTCAGTTAATATCATGCTTAACTTGAAAATTTTGTGAACATTTAACTTCTCATATTATTGATACAGTGAATCAGTGTTGCATAGCTATGTCAGAAAGATCAAATGACTCCAAGAAACTTGTGGTTCAATCATTCGATTGTATCCGATGATCGGAACCTAGATTATCTTGGGGTAGTCCAATGAAAAGATGACTGTTCAAAGAACAGAAGGCGTCTTATGGTCTATTTGAACAACAAAGACAAGTTTGCATATTAGAGAACATCTGATGGTTAAAGATTCTTCGAAGGACGGAGGCCATTAAAGAGGAGTACTTCGAACAACAAAGTCTATTTGAGCATTAGAGTTTTTATCCGACCTTTAGTGACCTTTTTTTGATCAAAGTTTGCTTGCGTTTTCGTTGGATGAGGTTTCGATGATCTGTTTGGCATTCCATGCATCAGAGAGCATATGATCATCAGAGAGACATTTGTTTATCAGAGTGAGTCATCAATCTCGAATAAGTTAAGTTTCAACTTTCCAACTTAAGTGAATTTATTAGGTTTGTTAAGCTAGTTAAATTAAGCTTTGTTTATAAAACTCCAATACTTTGATGTTTCAACGATATGTTTTCGCTCAAATTGACATGATTATGTTCTAACTATTGACTTTATTATGCTTTCATAATTGTTTTGCGTTATTTTCACTCCTTTCACTTAGTGAGTGTTCTAACCAACAAATTATGTATTTGACACTTGTAATTGTATTTCTTACTCATGAATTTATTGAGTTCTCTTAGTTTATTAAGGTTGATTTGATAATAAAGTTCTTCGAAGAATAAATCAAGTTTGACATAATTAAATTCAAGTTGATTGAGATTCAATCAAGATAATGAAGGTAGGAAAGGAGGAAAAATATATAATATTATTTGAAGAGTAATGTAACATTTTTCAAAAATAAAAAGTAGGATGAAGGGTGGATTAAAATCAATTTGAGGAGTTTGACACAAATATAAGTCCTATTAAAGATTCTCTACAACACACTATATTTCACAATGCTCAAAAAATAATTTAAATTTATGATTGCTTTTACTAGTGTGCAAAAATATAAAAAAGGAAAAAAAATATTTATTTATCATCTATGTCTGCATCGAGTTGGGCGAGTTCAACATTAAGTTTTAGCTTGTGAATTACATAATTGTGTTAATAGTCTTAGAACTCATAATTGTTAGTGGTGTAGTAACTGCTTTGTAGTCATCAAAGTGGATTGATATTCTCATTAAAAATTAACACTTCAGTTAATATCGTGCTTAACTTGAAAAACTTGTGACTATTTAGCGTCTCATATTGTTGATACAGTGAATTAGTGTTGCATAACTATGTCAGAAAGATCAAATGACTCCAAGAAACTTGTGGGTCGATCATTCGATTGTATTTGATGATCGGAACCTAGATTATCTTGGGGTAGTCCAACGAAAAAGATAATTGTTCAAAGAACAGAAGGTGTCTGATGGTATATTCGAACAACGAAGATAGGTTTGCATATTGGAGGACATTTGATGGTTAGAGATTCTTCGAAGGACGGAGGCCATTAAAGAGGAGTGCTTCGAACAATGAAGTCTATCTGAGCATTAGAGTTTTTATTCGACCTTCAGTGACCTTTTTCGATCAATAGTTTGCTTACGTTTTCATCGGATGAGGTTTCGATGATCTGTTTTGCATTCCATGCATCAGAGAGCATATAGTCATCAGAGAGACATCTGTTTATCAGAGTGAGTCATCAATCTCAGATAAGTTGAGTTTTAACTTTCTAACTTAAGTGAATTTGTTAGGTTTGTTAAGCTAGTTGAGTTAAGCTTTGTTCATAAAACTCCAATACTTTGATGTTTTGACGATCTGTTTTCGCTCAAATTGACATGATTATGCTCTGATTATTGACTTTATTATGCTTTCATAAATTTTTTTGCATTGTTTTCACTTCTTTCACTTAGTGAGTGTTCCAACTGACAAATTATGTATTTGATACTTGTAATTGTATTTCTTACTCATGAATTTATTGAGTTCTCTTAGGTTATTAAGGTTGTTTTGATAATAAAGTTTTTCAAAGAACAAATCAAGTTTGACATAATGAAGGTAGGAGAGGAGGAAAAATATATAATATTATTTGAAGAGTAATGTAACATTTTTCAAAAATAAAAAGTAGGATGAAGGGTGGATTAAAATCAATTTGAGGAGTTTGACACAAATATAAGTCCTATTAAAGATTCTCTACAACACACTATATTTCACAATGCTCAAAAAATAATTTAAATTTATGATTGCTTTTACTAGTGTGCAAAAATATAAAAAGGGAAAAAAATATTTATTTATCAACTATCAATAAAAAATCTAAAAACTATCTTTCATAAAATAAATGAATTTATTTTCCCAAATGCATAAATCTATTCTTGGTCTTTTCGAAAAATTATGAACCAGAAAGTGTCCATATGAATTATTAACTCATGGTTTGATAAAGGTAGAAAAGCCATGAAAAATAAAGGGCGGGTTAAAAAGATGTGAAAATGTTAGTTTTACATATGATGGAAAATGAGACGTTGAAAGAAAAAACATAAAAATAATATGAAAAATTGATGTTAATTTTATGATAATAAAAAATAATAGAATTTAAAATGAAAATTTATTAAAATTATAAAATTATATTTTTCACTTATTATACAAATGATTATATTCGAAAAGGCAAAAATAATATATAATTTAAACAATATTATTTTTTTCCTTCTTTTTTTAAAATTCCAATTAAATTATAATTTTCTTCCACATAAAAGTTCCGACCTTTTCATACTCTATATCAAAGGATAAATTATATCCTTAAAAGTTTCGATCCCAACAATTATATATTATATATAGAAAAGAAGTATAATGAGAACTGTAACGGATATTATTATGGGTAAATAATTAAATGAAACTATAATCAGCATACAATTAAGAACGAAATTGTGGCCAGTAATAGTTTACTCATTTTTTTTTAATAGCATCACCACGTAATTATATATATATTAAGTTGGGTCCAAATAACCCCGACCCGGAAACAACTGCCAAAATTTGAATTGAAATGGAATGCACGTGACTCCCAAAAACACGTGCAACGAAACCCGTCATTTTTTTATGGCGAACAAAAGTCAAAGGCTGCTGCATCGAACCGTACGCCCCCTCGCTCTGGTCGAATCTCTGCCGTCCGATTCCGCCCGTAACTGAACGCGGAACGCTGTTCAAAACGCGTTATGTGGTTGAGTAGCCTCGTCTCAGCCCGTAACGCCGGTGAGGTGGCGTCCATTTCAGACTCATCGCGTCGTGCGAAAATGAAAAATAAAAAAAAATAGAAAAAGACAGTCAGCAAATAAAGAGACGGTGGTCCGCACGAAGCTGCGACGAAAGACGGCCAGCGCTCTCCATTTGTCGACATTGACCCCCCCTATCACACGTGGCGCGTTATGATTGGATGTTTCATCATAAGGTACAGTTCTGTTTTGCAATTAACAGCGGTGAAACTGAACAGAGATATAAATGGCGATTAGCGAGGAAAAATTACAATTTTTTGTTTTTTGTTTTGATTTATATATATATGCGCGTGGGTGTATGGTTATTAATTAATTGTAACGCGTGACTCGTCTATTTGCCAAATAAAGTTTAGGGTGGGTGGCCCCGGTGGTGTTGTTGTCGTCTCTCTCCACTGTTTGTCTCTCTCCACAGGCACGCACAGAGGAAGAGGGTAGGAGAGTGGTGGTGGTGGTGTCGAGACTCGAAACTCGAGAGAGAGAGAGAGAGAGAGAGAGAGAGGCGATTTCAGAGATTTGATTCGAGTATGGGCTGTTTCACATGCGCTAAGAGGAGCAAGAAGAGCTGCGATCACCAGCAGAGTAAGCACGACGATCGTCGGTCGCAACCCAGCACAGGTATTCGAATTCGCTCTAATCGATCGCGTTTTTTTTTCCTCACCAGCTTTTGTTTTTGTTGTAATTTCAAAACAATGTGGTTTGCGTTGCTCTGGAGTTACGTTTCGATTGGTTGATATTTGCGTGTTTGTTTTTTCTAAAACAAAAATTAATTTATAAATTTCATTTTGTTGTGTTCAATGTTTCACCTCCGCGTGATTGTGTTTGTTTGTTTTTTTTTTAAATATTTATTTTGAATATGCTTTTATTAAATTAATTAATTTATAAAAAGTTTTTCCTGTTTTTGTCTAGGAGAGTTAACAGTGGCTGCGATTTATTAATTTATTAGATTTTTTGTGCTGTGGTTTTCAATTCTTTCTCTGTTGATGTCCTGTTGTGACAGGGTTGTAGTTGGTTCCATGTTTTCCTCTAATTTTGCTTTTGTCCTGATACGTATTTTGTTTTTCCTACTCTTGTTTGTTCTTTTATGGTGTCTGAGAGTGCGATTTTGGATGACTTATGATTCTATGCCATTGTTGTATGTCCCATGCACATGCGGTTTAGATGCCTTGAAAGGTAGCCTCAATGGGGACGTGAAAGAGTTGGGTGTGAAGGAAGCCAATGCTGAGGAAAAGGGCGACCAAGCCCACAATTTATTTTTGGATGCAGTAGACCTGAACATAGATAGTTTCTCCGAGGAAGGACAACCCAATGCCCAGGCGCGGACATTTAAATATGATGAGCTGATAGCGGCAACTGGTGATTTCAGGTCGGACTGCTTTCTGGGTGAAGGTGGCTTTGGGAAAGTCTACAAGGGCCAGTTGGTGGATAGTGGTGAGGTGAGAAATGCTTAATCTTTCTCATAGCTTACTAACAGCGCTTCAAATTGTTAGTTTTTTTCTTCTTCTATGTTCTTGGGATGATCAGTAGGACTTGATTTCTTTTCGATAAACTATAACTGCGTCCTGAATGTGACTCATCTGTGAATCTCTTGCAGTAGTCTGTTTTTACAACCAAGTTAGAAATTGGCTCTTGAACTCGAACTCATTATTGCTCATGTTGTAGGATGTAGCTATAAAACAACTAGATCGCAGTGGGCAGCAAGGAATTAGAGAATTTGTGGTTGAAGTTTTGACGCTGAGTCTGGCTGATCACCCTAATCTTGTCAAATTAATTGGGTATTGTGCTGAGGGGAATCAGAGACTGTTAGTATATGAGCACATGGCATTTGGATCTCTGGAGAATCATTTGCATGGTACATAAGATTCCAACCTTGGGGGTTGGGAATTTTGATGATCTTTGGTGCTTTTGAGGCAACTGAACATAATGCTCAATGTTAATATATTTTATGTTTACAGACCTTCCCCCTGATTCAGAAGGAATTGATTGGAATACACGAATGAAAATAGCAGCTGGTGCAGCAAGAGGGTTAGAGTATTTGCATGACAAGATGAAGCCCCCAGTTATATATCGTGATTTGAAATGCTCCAATATATTGCTTGGTGAGGACTATCATCCCAAATTGTCTGATTTTGGCTTGGCTAAAGTGGGTCCTAGTGGGGATCAGACACATGTTTCAACCAGAGTGATGGGCACCTATGGATATTGTGCGCCAGATTATGCAATTACTGGTCAGCTGACATTTAAGTCAGATATTTACAGCTTTGGAGTGGTTCTTTTGGAAATCATTACCGGAAGGAAAGCCATTGATAGTGCTAAAGCTTCTAAGGAGAGAAATCTGGTTGCTTGGGTAAGACATCTCTTTTCTTCTATTGTTGTAATTGAAATTCCTCTAGTTTTTCAGCCGTCCGCGCTTAACTTCTTAAACTATGCATGTGATGTCAATTGCAAAAGTTATCATTGAGTTTTTCCGTATGCTTTTTGATTGGATGCCAAGGTGTAAAGCGTCATACTTGTAAGGCAGTATTATTCTTAGTTACTCGACAAATGCTGGTCTGCTAAAATGATTTCATCTACTGTGCATTGCCGATAGATTAGGGGTGTCATGTTATGTTTTTACTAATTTCTGTCGGTAGGCTTATGCATATTGTCTTCAGTGATTGCATAGTTGCTCGGATGTCATAAAATGTCAGTTTTAGCGTCCAGACCCTATTAAAATAAAAAAATCATGGGTGCCGGTGCCACACCTAGCCGATCAATATCTCCCTAATGTCAGTTTTATCATCCCAATTCTCAATGTTGAACACTTCAACCCTACTGTCATTCATTTGGTATCACTACTGATATGATCTATATGTGGGGCGTTGGTGTTGTTTAATTGTGTACAGGCCAGACCCCTTTTTAAAGACAGGAGGAAATTCCCGCAAATGGCTGACCCGACGCTTCAAGGCAGATACCCCGTGAGGGGTCTATACCAAGCCCTCGCCATAGCTGCCATGTGCCTGCAAGAGCAAGCAAATATGCGACCCGTCATTGCTGATGTCGTCACCGCCCTCAATTACCTTGCTTCTCAAGAATACGATCCCCAAGCCCACCACCACCATGCTGTCGGAGGTGGCTGCCATAGTCGCCGCCATTCTTCGGACCGCCATTTGCAGACGTCACCTTAAGTTACCCTCTTCGACTCTTTCATCAACATTTTAAAAAACAAAATGAAAGAAAAAGACAAAAAAAAAACAAAACCAGACGAAGGTAAGAACTCAAGAACCCAAAACGCCATGCCAACAGCCCTATGGGAGCGTCAGATCCCGTAGAGGGTCTCACGATATATACAAAAAAAAAAAAAAAAACTTTTGGGTGGGAGGGATTCTGAGTCTCTTGATGGCCAAGTCACCTGAATTGCATTCGTTTGTTACAAATTTTGGGGCAGGTAGAAGCAACTGGTCGCCAATTTTGCACTATTTCGATTACATTTTGGACATCCCATTATCCACACATTTAGGAAGGACAATTTCTCTTGTTTGCTTACACTGCTGGTATAAATAAAGTGCTGGTGAGGGGAAAATTAGGGGGCATGGCGCAGCTGTATTTTCGACCCTGCATGAAGATTAAAACTCCCTCTTGCCTGTACATGAAAATGGCGGCTTCATATTTTTTAGCTAAAAAAATATTTTACAAATTTTAGATAGATACTGTTTAAATTGTAATTTTAATTTTTTTTTTGTTTATTTTATAAAAATATTAATATTAAATTATTTTTATATTCTGAATTATTTTTTATGAATAGATTAATTCAATTAAGTTGATGTGAATAATTATTTTAATATTAAAATAAATTTAGTAGACTCAGGATTTGAGCCACCAATTTTGGGTGTAATTATATAATTTGTTTTTAGAAGGAATTGCTAAAGAAATCAAAATATTAAATTTACTGTTGCGTTGTATGTTTTTTTTCTTTTTCCTTCCTAATTCCTATCCTTCTAATGTTATAAGTAATTAGAACATTAACAATAGTTTTCTAATTATTTTTTTAAAATTTAAAGATTCGATTTTTTTTGTTTTTCTATATAAACATAATTTTATATTATTAAAATAACATTTACATTTGTATTTTTATAAGTTTTTTTTTGTTTTTAATTTTTAAATTATTATATTTTAACTAATTTGTATGTTTATTTTTTATAATTTAATAGTTAAAAGGAACAAAGAATATAAAATTTTCTGAATGATTTTATAATTTGATTTTTTTTAAATAATGAAAAATTATTTTTATTTTTATAGTAAACTTGTTGCCAGCGCGTGGTCTCACGCAACTGCTCATCTATAGTAAACTTGTTACCTGAATTGTGGGCTTTGTGCGAATATGGAACCCCTTGAATGAGATTTGTCTGAATTTAATTTTATAGACTTTTATGGAAGTCAAAAGAATGAAGTGACGTTGACCAATGGTGTATGAATATAATTTTGTAACACAAATTTTATACTAATATATACTGCCAAACAATGGCATGCCGCTGAACCACAGTAGTTGCTACTTGCTACCATGTAATAATATTGTATTAATATATCACTTCAATATCGTCAACGGCGCCCAATGGAAGTAAAATGAAGTGCCGCCCAATCTGATAATGCTTTCGAATTATAAGTATTAATAAATTTATCTGAATTAATATTAATAATAAATTATATTTTAAAAATATATTTTGAATATAAATTTTAAAATATTATTTAATCAAATTTGATATAAATTTTAAATATAATTTATGATTAATATTATTTCAGAAACTTTTAAATAGCTCACTTTTAAATTTTTTATCTGATCTAATGGCTTAGAGCATCTCTAATAAGAGAGCTATTTCATTAGCTATGGTCAAAAATAAATAAAATGTTACTCCAATAATTAGCTATATTGCTAGGTATAGCAATAAATTTAGGTAAATTCGCTTAAATTTATAGCTTTTAGCTGTGATGCCACAATCAGACAATTTAATTAAAAACCTAAAATACCCTTCCTCCTACGCGTCTCCCTCCCCATCGCCCTGTGTCGCGGCACCTCCCTCCTTGCGTCGTTGCCCACCCCCTCCCCATCGCCCAGCCTCTGCATCGCCCTCATCATCATACCCTTCCAAAAGCAGCAGACTGTGGACGGCGGCATGGAGGCCACCAACCTGTCGTTCTGGACGGTCAACCAAAACATGTTGGCCAACGCACCGTGTTTCGTGGTGAATGACGGGGAGGGGATCCGATCCATGGAGAGCGTACATGACCTGTTTGTCGTGGGGAGAGGGCAAGGGATTATGTCGCCGCTCACGGCGACCTTCCATCCTCAGTCCAACTCCCTCTTCTTCCATGGTGGTAGTTGGGATTGATCGAGTGAGAGTGCGGTGCGATTTTAGGGATTTGGTAGTCGCTTGGTAATCCACCGTCGCACGTCCTCTCCCTCCTGCCGCCGCCCCCGCCCCTCCCCCTCTCCCCCCGTGGATGCCCGCCCACCCCCTCCCTCCCTCTCGCCGACGCCCGCCCTCTCCCTCCCTTCCCCGGTCACCGCCCTCATGTGTAGAGGCAGATTTGCAGAGACGTGAGAGCTGAGAGAGAGAGAAAGAGAGGAGAGAAAGAGAAAGAGGCAACTGGAAAAAAATCATGTGTAAATTTGGAGAATTAACGTAAGGTTAAATTGGGAAAATTTATAGTTAAGCAAAAAAATGAATGGTGTTCTGTTGGAGTAATGCCGGCTAAAATGATACTGTAACAAGTTAATTATAGCTTTAGCTAACCATTTTAACTGGCTACTACAGAAAATTATGCCTTGTATATTAATATATTCTGAATAACAAACTAATAAAATATTTAAAAAATAAATGGAACAAAATAACATCTCCTATGCGTACATCGATTTATAGGCAGTTAATCTGTTTTTTTTTTAAAGTTTTTTTTTCACTATCAATAAATTTGATAATTTAATTTGGCGCCTAAATTCGTTTTAAAAGCCCCAACCGAAATAACAGAATCCAATTAACAAATTAACCCGCACTTCTCCGCTCTCTTTTTCTTTGTCGTTCATCAATCCTCCCCCCCTCTCTCTCTATTGAAGAAAATATGCAGAGACCAGCGAGCTCGCGGCGAGACCACGACGAGCACTGCATCATAAACATAAAGCAGCTGGAGCAGGCCAAACACTCTCCTCGGAGAAGGATAGAGGACCTCAAGGAAGAGGGTGTTCTTTCTGGTCGCGGTCCACGCTCCGATGCTGCCGGAGATCTGAAGCGTGCTGCTTCTCTGCTCCGTCCCTCGGCGAGGTGGATCCATTGTGTTCCTGTGATTGTGTTGCTATGCATGTTCATACTGTGGCTTTGGTCCTATCCAGCGGGTAAAGTCCTGGTCCCACCGAACGTACCCTTGCTGTTCCTATTGTTCTCACTCTGTCAATCTACATTCTTGACACTTTTGGGAATTCTCATTCTAGTTTTTATGCTAAAATTAAGTAGGAGGATTTGATTCTTTTAATTTGCTGTATTGTTTGATTGCATTATTATTCTTGTACCAATTGGGTGTGTTTGTACCAATCGGGCTTGTTTTTCTTTTTTTTCTTTGTTGATTAAAAGAGATGCAACCTTTGAGACAAATTAGTTAAAAATGAAATTCTTGTACCCACCCATCTTGTATGCTTGAGCAACGCATTAATCTAATGTTTTTGATGTTTGTCTCTTGAAGGATACTAAAACTTAATTCAATTGTTGCATTATATATGTGTGTTGTGACCTAATTGAAAATTATGTATGCATGTATTAATTAACAAAGCTTGTTTAAAATTAAGCAGTGAATTTGGTGATCAAAGATGGCAGAATCCAGGCAGTCCATAGGCTTGAGATACCGCAGCCTCTCAATAACACTCGCTTCGATCTCGCCGTTCTCGCATTGGCAACTTCGCCAATTGGCCCTGTTGATTTCCATAATCTGACACTATATGATGAAATTGAAGCACGTCTGGTCAGCAGACCAGGACCCGATCATTCCGCATTCATTTCTTCTTCCGACTGAGAAGATTCATCATTTTATTGTTTGTTTCCATTAGAGTTTGATGTTGAATACCTACCGTATGGACTACATGATGTAAATATAGTGATTCCATTCAGCATTAGAGCTATCTTAGTAGACCTATTATCTCCTTCCCTTGCTTTCATTGAGGTCAAGTAAATTGTCCTCGTCGATTATCTATTTGCAATTCAAAAAGTTAAAGTAGAACCAAAGAGCCATGCATGATGTGTACGACAGAGTTTTCTAGGAGAATCTGCATAAACAAGTACATCGATCTGTTGCAAGATTTTTGGGCTTGAAGAAGCGATTTTAGGGAGGCAAAATTCGTTGTCGCTGAATATGCATCTGTATTTTAAACGATTACAAGTAATTCCAGAAAACCATATATATGCATTTTCACTTATAACATTTACAAGTCGACCCAGATAACTACTACGGAGTACATGGAAAAGATACAAGCGAAACACAGCTACTGCACACATGATGTAATTATTTTATTGAATTTGCACGAAGAAGAAATATAAAACAGAAGAGTGGTCAAATTCAGTGCTGTTGTGGAGAATTTTGCAGACATTTATCGATGGTGTGTATATATAACAAACATTACATGTAGAATTTTGCAGAAACAACTGTACACTTTGATGTGCTTGTATAGGTACATGAAGAGCAAACATAAAACACTAACGATGAAAATGCGTTGCTTCTGTTGGCTGGGGTTCTCTGATGTCACAATATGTAGCTGGCAATTTTGAACGGACCCTTGAGATCGAGCCCAGGTTCTATTGACACCCTTCTTGTAGGCAGTGGTATATAAATATATATATATATATATATATATATATAGGCTAATTAAGAAGTGGGGAGACAAACGTTAGCAAGTACTCCTGTTGCTGTTTTACAATTCACTAATTTCACCTTCGTGGCAATTTCCCACCCCCACGTACATTGAGCTCCTGTGAAAGTTCAAAACTCTACAACAATCCCTCCTGGGTGACTGCAAATCAAAATCATATTAGCAGTAGAGTTTCAGGAAATCGATCCAGCTAGCTTGCTATGTTGATGATATTAATTACTTCATTTGAACTGTCAATTAAGTACCTTCTGCCAACGAAGATCATCCGGAGTTTTATGGACGATAATGGAGTCAATTTTCTCTGGGGACTCCATTTTCCACCGACAAGGCGGGTATCTATCTCGGTGTCGGGAATAGACACCAATTGTTTTCTTGTTGGACTGGTCGTAGTGCACAGAGCTGAAGTAGAAAATGAAGGGCTTCTGGCAGGGGTGTTTGGTCACCGGCCTTGTGTTGAAGGCGTAGGCGGTATAGTCGGCTCTCTTGTACCAGTTCAGAAATGTGCGGGTGGGTGTCTCCAGCTCTCTGGGGGAGACCACTCCTCGCTGTATCTGGACCACGTAGCCCCAGGAGAGGGAGATGGACCAGTTGCGCCTCTTGTCGTAGCAGATGGACTGTTGCATCACACTGGCGGAGTCAAGATTGATGGACTCAAAGAGGCGCTGCAAGGCCTTGATCCTGGTCACGCGTGGGAATATTGGCTCCACCACGTCCAAGTGGTGCAGCGACGCCAGCGGAGTTACCGGATGTGCCCCCAAAAGCCCAAGCAAGTTTCCGTACACATCGTACTGTTAACAGCCAAGCCATGTGATTGATTCAAAACACGTATCTGATGCTTATATTTTACATATATATATAGCTCTATCCGATGGCCACAGACAGAGAGACGTGTTTATATATTATATATATATATATATATATATATATATATATATATAGATAGATAGATAGAGAGAGAGAGAGAGAGAGAGAGAGAGAATCTGATGATGTACGGACGGTACCTGATGAAACCCGGGTTCTCTGCTGAGAGGCACGCCAAGCTCAGCCATGCAGGCTTGAATCCGATCATCGCTTCCGTACAAGCCACTGTAGCGCTCCATGCAGTTGTCCTGCATCTTCTCCAGCTCCTTGGCCAGCGGGTAGCTTATGGCGAACCCTCCGCCGCCGTAGGCCATGCTGTAGGAGAAGTAAATGTTCTGGACGTGGCTCTCCGACGAGCTCCCCACGTAGTAGAACTGCCGGTGATCGTACTTGTTCAGAATCCTTACAACATTGTCCACCAGAAACACCGTATCGTCGTCCCCCATCACGAACCACCGCACGTCTTCCATCCCCAGCCGGAACGTCTCCGACACCACCCGCGATATCCGAAGCGCCGATCGCTTCCCACGCGCGTTCGTGTACGGGAACCTGGAGGTGTCTCCGGATATCCGCGTCTCCGGCAGCCCCTCGTTCCTCCACGTCCTCACCTGCTTGTCCAGCCACACGATCCCCCTCGTCTCCTGCGGCCTCCACCACAGCTTTATGTACTGCTTCCTCGTGTCCCACAGGTTCGACGATGCCGCGATGCCGAACACAATGTGCTTGACCTCGGTGTCGTCACGGTCTAATTCGGGAGGATCGAGGCTAACCGTGTTGTTGTTGTTGCTGCTGCTGCTGCTACTGCTTTTGTTTGTCTCCTCCTCATTGTCGTCGCCGTCGTTGTTGTTTTCTCCTTCTTTGGCAGCTGGAGTGGTGGTAGCCGTGAGGTTAGATAGGGGGAGGATGGTTTCGATGTTTTCGGAGGCGTCGAGGTCGAGGCGGACGGGGCAGTCGGGGCGCTCGTTGGTGATGAGGACTTTGGAGGAGGAGTAGATGACGTAGAGTCCGGAGAGGAAGATGAAGAGGGAGGTGACGAAGCTGCGGAGGCTGCAGAGGCCTAATAAATGCCAGGGTCGTTGCTGTAGTTGGTGGTTAGGATTCATTTGCGTTATTGTTGTTGTTCTTGCTGGTAGTGGTTCTGGTGTATGAAGATTAGCAGCAGCGGTAACAATAATAGCAGCAAAAGTAATAATGCTTTGATCAGAAGGAGTCTCGCGATCCGTTTGATGCTTTGGGAGCTGTCGATGCTTCTTGATCGTCCCATGGTTTGTTCAGGGAAGGAGAAAGTGGGTGATGGAAATGGTGCTTGGACTGAGAATTGTTCGGATCCATAATAGAGAGAGATTGGGAGGGGGAGAGGGAGAGGGATAGGAGAATACTACCGATGGTCGGTCATAGTCATAGGTGTGTGAGAAATTGTTGTGGGATGAACGAGGTTGAAGGCGATTATTACTCTCTTGAAAATTTCTGTAAATGGATTGGTCACACACACATATATGTATACACGCGCGCGCGTTTCATAGGACCCTGAGCCAAGCGATTCCTTCCAGCTCGTTTAAAGGAAACATGTTTTTTTAAAATAAATTTTATTAGTTTAAAGGAGGTTCGTTGACAAGTTTTTAATAATGCACTTATAAAATGAAGTTGGAAATTTAATATCATGAATAACCCATTAATATTTATGAAATTATTTTAAATTACAAAAATGAGTTAAAAATATTATCTTGCAGGGTTGCTCTAGTGGACTCCATCAAGCTAGTGAGGCTTGAGTTGAGAAAGTCACCATAAAGTGTCTTGTCATGCTAGTTGTGAGCATGGGCAACAAGTTCGCTCACTCAATCCTTTACAAGAGTCTTTTGTGTTACGGACCGAGGCTTATCCTAGCATACTTAGGCCATTTTAGGATATTTCCCCTTTGTAAAGTGTTGTACTTAGCTTATAGAGTAAGTTGTAGAGATTTTAGATTTCGGTCATATATGATCCTGTCCCGCGACATAGCCCGAAAAGTGTTAACATCTATATGTAGGGGAGTGATGTTGTAAAGCTTTCAAGCATTCAATACAATTGTTTGTCGCCTTCGTTTAAATGCTCCCATCTTCCCCACCCCCCCCCCTCCCCACACAATTGCTTTACAACGGATCGATGGGTTCCGATCCAAATGCGACGAGTTAGGCCTGACCCCCCCCCCCCCTACCCCGGGTGGGAACTAGGTGCCGCACGGTTAAGCTGCTATAAAGGCCACCCCGTGAGAAGTGGTATCAAAGCCCGGTTGGTGCTAAAGTTCGGTGGAACAATCAAAACTTCGAGACGGTGCAAAATGACAAACGGAGGATCTATTGTCATTAGTGGTGGCGACCACGAAGGCCGCGACAAGGAGCACCACGCTAAGGAACGGAGGAGAGACAAGTCCGTTTCGAGGGAAACATGTCCGCTGGAAAGTCGGCTAGCCAAAGTGGAGTTGGCGTTAGCCCAACGGATGGAGGTGGTCGAGGAGCACCCTGAAAAGCATCGAAAAGTTTGGACTCGAAGGGGTGAGAAAAGAAAATGGGAGGATGCAAGGGCTTCTCAACTCCGTCATGGATGACATGAACTCTCGGTTCGACGGCCTAAAGGACACTCTCACGTCCCAAATCCTGGCGATGCGGAGGAAATCAAAGAGATCAAGGCGGATTGGTCCCCCCATAGATGGCGGTCACCCAAGGTGGCGTTGGCGGCCATTCCAGCTCCAAAATCGACGTGCCAAAACCTAAGACCTATCTGGGTCAAGGAATGCGAGGGAGTTAGACAACTTCCTCCTGGACCATGGAGCGACTTCGATGCCTTGAACATTATCGACGAGGCAAAGAAGGTGAAGACCGCTCCGCTATACTTAGTCGATTCGGCTATGGTGTGGTGGAGGGGGCCCGGTTTTTTTTTAAGCCCCCCCCCCCCCCCCCCCCCCCCCCGGGGGGGGGCAAGCCCCCCAAAAAGAGGGCCCCCCTTATAAACAACCCCCCCCCCCCCCCCCCAAACCGCCCCCCCCCCCCCCCCCCCCCCCCCCCACCCCCCCCCCCCCCCCCCCCCCCGCTTACCCACAAAGGCACGGTGCGGGAGTACGTCCGTGAATTTTCCGAGCTAATATTGGAGATCCCGGATATGTCCGCGAAGGATTCATTATTTTCCTTCATGGACGGATTGCAACAATGGGCGAAGGCCGGAGTTGCGGCGGAGGAATGCGCAGGACCCCCCCCCCCCTGGCGTCCCCATCGCCCGGCCGAATCACTCATCGAATACAAGAAGCCGGAGAAACCACCACCGCTTCTTCATCGACTACTCCCGCAGCGAGTTCCACAAGGAGAAACGTGGGGGAGACAACCGGGGGAAGGAAAAAGGGCCCCCCCCCCCCCCTCCCCCCCTCCAAGGACTTTCACCCAAAACACTTCGCGAATGGTTCCAAGGACGGGGAGAAGCCAAGGATCTCCCGTTTCCTTTGTGAAGGCCCTACAAGGCATTCGAGTGCCGAAGCGCTCCAAGCTCTGCGATGATCAACGAAGACGAAGAGAGGAATGCGAGGGATCCACGACTTGGTTCCTTGCAACTCCTCAATACAATAAGGCAAGGTGGAGGTGCCACCATCCGGACGACGAAAGGCCGCATGTACGTGCTCGCTAAGGCCAACAACCTTGAAACTAAGGCCTTGGTGGACACGGGTGCGACCACAACTTCATCAAGGTCGGAAAAAGGAAAGGGGCCTCGAAGGCGGTGAACTCCAACGCCCGGTCAATCCAGGGTGGCTCGAGGCATGAGCTAAGTAATGGCGAGTGGAGAGGCAAGGTGAATCTCTCCGTGGTGTCGATGGACGACTATCCCATGATGTTAGGGATGGAGTTCGTTGACCAGTGCGGGCAATTCCAATTCCTAGCACCAACACAATGTGCATCATGGACGAGGGGAAACGTGCATGGTGAGGTAATGCGGGAGGAAGGCTCAGGCGAAGTCTCTTTCGGCGCTCCAACCGTCTAAAGGAGTTAGGCGACGGAGCCAACCTTCATTGCCATGGTGAAGGAAGAAGGCCCAAGTGTTGGGGAGGAGCCCCCAACCGAAGTGAAGACGGTCCTTAAAGAGTTTGGGGACGTTATGCCACCTGAACTCCCAAACAACCACTCCGCCGAAGCGGGAGGTGGATCACAAGATCGAGTTAGAGGCCGGTGCAAGGCCCTCATGCCCCCCCCCCCATCGGATGGCACCACCGGAGTTGGAGGAACTTCGGAAACAATTGAAGGACTTGTTGGATGCCGGATTCATTCGGCCATCCAAAGCGCCATTTGGAGCACCGGTGTTGTTCAAAAGAGCACGATGGGTCGATGCGGCTATGCATTGACTATAGGGCGCTAAACAAGATAACGGTGAAGGAACCGCTACCCCATCCCACTCATATCCGACTTATTTGATCAACTTGAGCCGCGAGATGGTTCTCAAAGCTAGACTTGCGGTCGGGATATTGGCAAGTGCGGATACCGAAGGTGATGAGGCAAAGACGGCGTGCGTCACAAGATATGGCTCTTACGAGTTCTTGGTGATGCCCTTTGGCCTCACAAACGCCCCGCCACATTTTGTACGTTGATGAACCGGATCTTCCAACCATACTTGGACAGATTCGTCATGGTGTATCTTGATGACATTGTCGTCTACAAACAAAACCTTGGAGGAGCACAAGGCACACTTACGGCGGGTTTTCCAAATCTTAAGGGAGAACCAACTTTTTGTAAAGAAGGAGAAATGTGACTTTCAAGAAGGAGGTGCCCTTCTTGGGTCACATCATTGGCGGCGGCAAACTAAAGATGGACAACAAGAAAGTGTTAGCCATCAAGGAATGGGAGACGCCCAAGAAAGTCCCCGAAATGCGTTCCTTCCTTGGCTTGGTTAACTACTATAAAGATTCATCCGTGGCTATTCCCACATTGCCCCCCCGAGCTGTTGAAGAAGAACAAGACTTGGGTGTGGGATGATGCTTGCCGAGAGGCGTTCGAGAAGTTGAAGCAAGTCGTGACAAATGGACCGGTGATGACTTGCCGGACCATACAAAGCCTTATGAAGTTCACACGGATGCTTCGGACTTTGCCATCGGTGGAGTTCTAATGCGGGATGGGCATCCTTAGCATACGAAAGCCGAAACTCAATGGCACCGAACGGAGGTACGCGGTGCATGAAAAGGAGATGAGGCCGTTATGCATTGCCTTCGGGTGTGGAGGCATTACTTGCTAGGGTCCAAGTTCGTGGTGAAGACGGACAATATTGCTACGAGTTATTTTCTAACTCAAAGGAACTTAACTCCGAAGCAAGCACGGTGGCAGGACTCTAGCGGAATTTGACTTTGTGCTCGAGTACAAACCGGGCACAAATAATGTGGTGGCCGATGCACTAAGTCGAAGGTGGAACTCGCGCCATTGCCAACCACAATTCCCCCTAGTGGACAAAGCGAAGGAAGGAATGGAGCACGATCCATTAGCCAAGTCCTTGGTGGAATGCGTCAAAGCCGGGAAGATGCGGCGATTTTGGCTAAGGATGACTTGCTCCATACTCGAGGGGAACGGTGTACGTTCCTAAATAGGGAAGTTTGAGGGAGACATCCTCAAAGAATGTCACGACTCGCGGTGGGCGGCCATCCGGGTCGATCGTACCTTGGCGTTGGTGGAAAGGAGCTACTATGCCTCAACTTTACGAGGACGTCTAAGTGTACGTGAGGACTTGTCTTGTGTGCCAACAAGACAAGATAGAGAATCGGCAATCGGCGGGACTGTTAGAACCATTGCCCACTCCGGAAAGACCTTGGGAAAGTGTTTCGATGGACTTTATTGTTTGTCTCCCAAGATCCGAAGGATGTGGTACGATATTGTGGTGGTCGACCGATTCTCTAAGTACGGAGTTTTCATTCCAGCTCGCACGGCGACGACACGGCCCGACTATTCTTCAAGTACGCGTGGTGAACTGCGGGGCATTCCAAAGACAATCGTGAGCGATCGGGACTCACGGTTCATCGGGCGGTTTGACCATGGACCGATTCCGGATAATGGGTTCGGACTTAAACTTTTCAACAAGTTTCCACCCACAAACGGACGGCCAACCGAACGTGTCAATGGCTTAACGGTGCACCGAGGCCTATGTGAGTGCCAATCAAAGAGATTGGGCTAAGTTCCGGACATAGCCCAATTCTCATATACTAACTGCGAAGAGCGAGTCCACGAACGGGCCCGTTCGAACCTCGCACCCCCCCCCCCCACTTCCATCACTCGGGGGTAACCCTTGGAAAGAGCCCCGCGGCGTTTAAGTTTGCAAAAGGATGGCATGAAGGACGGATCGGCCGGGGCATACTTGCACAAGGCGGCGAAGAAGATGAAGAAGTGGGCGGATCAACAAAGGAGGCCCTTGGAATTTCGGGAAGGAGACATGGTGATGCTCAAACTCCTTCGCGCCAAACCAAAGCACTGACAATTGCATAAGGGTTTGGTGCGCCGATATGAGGGGCCTTTCAAAGTACTTAAGAGAGTTGGGAAGATCTCATACAAACTGGATCTCCCGACTAGCTTACAAAGGCATCCGGTGTTCCACGTTAGTTTGCTCAAGCCTTACCACGAAGACTTGGAAGATACGAGCGGAGAACGGGCGGTGCGGACACCAACAGCATCAACGGGCAAGACCTACGATAAAGAGATAGAGAAAATTCACTCTCGTAGAGTCGTGCCAAGAAGGGGCGTAGATCCAAGCCGGGTGGAGTACTACGTCCAATGGAAGAACGGGCCGGTTGAAGAGTCAAGGGCGGGAGAAGGAAGAGGATCCGGGGCATTTCCAAAGAGATTGAAGAGTACCGGGAAGAAACCGAACGCTACATCCAGCGAGTTCGACAAGTTCGAGGAAGCCAAGACGCAACGAGGACGCTGCGAAATCGGGTGGGGGAGAATGTAGGACCGAGGCTTATCCTAGCATACTTAGGCCATTTTGGGGTATTTCCCCTTTGTAAAGTGTTGTACTTAGCTTATAGAGTAAGTTGTGAGATTTTAGATTTCGGTCTATATGATGTTCCTGCGACATAGCCAGAAAAGTGTTAACATCTATATGTAGGGGAGTGATGTTGTAAAGCTTTCAAGCATTCAATACAATCGTTTGTTGCCTTCGTTTAAATCGATCTTCCGCTAAGCGCTTCCCTACACAATTGCTTTACAACGGATCGATGGGTTCCGATCCAAATGCGACGAGTTAGGCTGACCTAGCGTTCCTTCGTACGGGTGGGAACTAGGTGCCGCACGGGTTAAGCTGCTATAAAGGCTGACCCCGTGACATTTGGGAAGCCCAAGATACTTGCGATAGCAAGACCTAACATACTTTATGATGTGAGTCTTGTGAGTCAATATATGAAAATGGTAAGAGAATCATATTGACAAACAATAAAGAGGATCTTGCAGTACATAAAAGGTACTCTTGATTTCGGATTACATTATAAGTTTGGTGAAGATGAAAATCTTGTTAGTTACTCAAACAATGATTGGGGAGGTGATTTAGACGAAAGGAAAAACACGATCGGGCATGTGTTCTATCTTGAGTTAATAACTTTCTCATGGACATTAAAGAAACATAACATTGTAGCTCTGTCATCTTGTGAAACTTAATACGTTATAATTGCTTCAATTGTTTGTAGAGGAATTTGATTAATAAATTTGTTGGAATCATTAAATCATCCCTAAGTTATGACGATAATAAATCTGCAATTGAGTTGTCAAAAAACTCAGGGCAACATGGAAAAAGTAAACACAATGACACTAGATTTCATTTTTTGAGAAATCATGTGAAGGAGAAAACAATTGACCTTGAGTATTACAATAGCAAGTAATTGAGTTGCTGAAATATTTACGAAGGTTTTACTAGTAGGATCCTTCAACAAATTACGAGAAATATTGCTTGGTATAAAGATATTTTAATTTAAGGGAGTGTGTTAAAGTTTATGGATTAAAATAAGTCGCCAAACTTTGAACATGTTGATTATCGGAGTCTTAGGAGTCTATTGGATGCGATGACACATTCTCATAGTAACTCAGATCAGTGGAAGCATCATTAGATGAAAGGTTGTCAGATGATCAGTTAAACTGGCGCATATTAGATAGTGTCAAACAATCGAATCGTAGGTCCATCATTGGATGAAGTTTATTCTTTTGATACTTCCTTTGTCTTCGGATGGAACTGAATATTCTTGGATAGCATCTATTGATTGAATTGGACTTCCGATGGTTAGATGGAGTTTTTTTTCCTGATGGCTTACATGCTATCGGATACGTATTGAGTTGCTCAAGTTTGACTATATGACACCATAGCCGTTAATTTTCGGAGTTAAGTTATATTCATTGAATAGTCATATTCACTTTGTCTTCTTGCTCCTCGTTTCATGTGTACTATGATATGGATATTTCATAATTAATTGTGGACATATTTATTAGTGTGGTTCCTTGCTTTCTTATGTACTATATTATGAGCAATTAAATTTATTAATTGCATTTGTCATTTGGTTTTTTAAGTTTAGGTTCTTTGTATATTTGTCATTATATATATGGTTGTTTGTAGAGTAGTAAGTATTATTATTGAAATTAAAGTGAAAATCTTTGAAGCTCCTCTCTCTTGTGTTCGTGTTTCTTTTTGAATCTGTATTCTAACATATATATATAAGGAGGAATAGGCCCCAAAATGTTAAAACACGTTTTAAAGCCATCTGAGTCAATATGACGAACCCTAAACAGTCAGTATTATGACATACGGGCTCATGCATGCAAGTGCAAGCTAGTATGCGCCTTGTCACAGTCCAACACCAAATACCAAAGCCACTCTCAACTATGCCAAATAAAAATCCAATCACCTGGAAGTTGTGCCACCATTTACTCTCCACGAGTGGAGCAAATTGACCCAAAATGCTTATACCTTAAAAATATATTAAATAAGCAGTTATATATGTCCTCAAACAAAGATATATAATTGTTGTGAAAGTCAACAATGTTTAATATTTAGTTCAATAGGAACCCGAATAACTAAGTATGTTGCATTAATAGGATCTTCTTATTGAACATTTGGGGTAGCTTAGGGCATGTTTGGTTGGTGTGTTTTCTGTTTTCGTTTTTAAAATGTAATAGCTGTTTTCGCGTACAAAAAATTAAAAATTAAAAATAAAAAAACTTATTTTCATTTTTTATGTCCTAAAGAATGAAAATAATATTTTATTGTTTTTAATTTTATGTTTTGTACTCGAAAACAGCTATCACATTTTGAAAACGAAAACAGAAAACAGGTGAAACAAACACGCCCTTAATTCTTGGTTTGGCAAATCCATTCGGACATTAACTCTACCTATATATAACATAACCTTTGTGATCATTTTCACTCTTCCAAAATAGACAAGAAAATGTAAGGATTGAGCACTCTAAAGACATTTTAAACTACATCCTAATTATGAGCGTCGTTTCTAACATGTACTGTTTATGCTATGTATGTATCAATAATTCCAAGCCATTTGTTTTAATTATATTGAAGGGCAAAATGTAGAGTTAATCCAACATTAAACACTTATTTAAATTGCTTACAAGGATTGGAGTAGAAATCTTCCAATTGCGAATGCCGGCAAGACAAAATCACATGCAAATTCACATACCTTTTGAACTTGAACTTGTCAAGGTCATATCAATAACTTGAAACCCTATTCATTAATTCATCGTTGGAGAGACCGATTCACTATAGTGCACAAGCACAACTTGTGGAGGTTTAGGAAAGTAAGTTAGGAGACAGTCCGGCCAATCCCAATAAATTCAAAAGTTAAAATGCTTTTGGAAAGTTTAAGAGAATTTATAATAATAAAAAAATAATAAAAAAATGAAATGAAAGAAAGGAAAAAGTATTAGTGGATTGGACCAATGCGGAAACCTATATAAGAGAACTTATTTGTCAACAAAAAAAGTAATAATGGATTGGGCCTGAGAATGGTATTAATAGATGAGGTTAATATAACATGTTTGCTCTAGTTATTGGGGGATATTGCTTTATCTCAAGATAATTTTTTTATTTGTCCAATGGTGATGGCCATATCACCATTGATAAGATGTGTTATGTTATTTTCCCACACGATTAATAAATAATTTTCTACCTCTTGCTGTTAAAATCTTTTATTGGACAATAACATAAAATCTTTAATTTTTAACAAAAATTAACTTATCATATTTATTTATGTATTTAAAAAACATGAATTGATTCACAAAGAGAATCAATTAATTTTTGGTCTATTAAATGGACCGGGCTAGTTCATTTTACACCCCTATAAAGGAGGGGTGAGATATAAATTGGTTCATTTAATGAGAAATCCTTGCCGAAGAATCTTATGGCAACAAGAAAAAGTTCTTAACTGTAGTGCATGATTCTTCTATATTTGCAATAGTGCAAGGAGACCAAGCAAGTACATTTTATGGTGGTGAAAGAAGAGAATGATAACATGGATTTAGTAGAGGATCAAATTTCAATGGATGTGTAAGATATGTTAGAAGAATTCAACGATGTAGTTCCTGATATTTGCCCAAGGTACTACATTTTATATGGGATATATAACACCATATTGATTTAGTTCCTGGTGCAAGTCTATCTAACTTTCCTTCTTACAGGATAAGTTCTAAGGAAAATGAGATCTTAAAGGAAAAGGTAAAAGAATTGTTGAGCAAGGGACATATTTAAGCTAGTATGAGTCCATGTGCAATTTTAGCTTTGTTGACACAAAAAAATATGGAGTTGAAGAATGTGCATCGATAGTAGAGTGATTAACAAGATCACAATTTGCTATAAATTTTTAATTCTTAAATTGGATGATATGGCATTTGTTATTACTTGAGGAGCAAATATCATCAAATTCGAATCCGTCCATGGGATAAGTAGAATATGGCATTCAATATACGAGATGGATTATATAAGTGGTCATTTGACTTAATTAATGCTTCTAGCACATTAATATGGTTAACGAATCAGGTATTACAACCTTTCATTGACAAATTTTTATAGTTTACTTTGATGACATTTTAGTTTATAGTAAATTGAAGGAAGAGCATGTACAACATCTTAAGGAGGTCTTTATGGTGTTAATGTATAATAAGTTGTATGCTAATTTTAAGAAATATACTTTTATGAAGGACAACTGATTGTTTTATGGTTATTTGGTGAGTAAAGAAGGTATCAAGGTGGATGAAGAGAAAAACAAATCTATTTGAGAATGGCCTACCCCAGAAAATATAAGTAATATAAAGAGTTTTCATGGGCTTGTGACTTTTTATAGAAGATTCATCAAGCATTTTAGTAGCATTTTGGTTCATTCAATGAAGAAAGGGAGATTCTATTTTGGAAAAGCTTTGCTTTGATCAATAAGAAATTGAGTACAACACCCGTCTTAGCATTGTCTAATTTTTATATGTTTTTTAAGTGGATTGTGATACCAGTGGAGTTAACATAGGTGTTGTTCTATCTCAACAGAGTTGGCATAGGAATTGTTCTATCTCAATAAAAGAGGCCTATTGCATTCTTTAGTTAGAATTTATATGAAGTTATAAAGAAGTGGGTGACATATGACAAAAAAATTTATATTATTGTGAGAGCTTTGAAGACATGGGAGCACTATCTCATAGCCAAAAAAAATTATTTTTTATACTAATTATTAGGCATTGAAGTATTTGAGTACCTAAAAGCAAACTCAAAGTGATATCCATGTTAGGTGATTAGCTTATATAGGTAAATTTTCTTATAAGTTGATTCACCTATACCTATACATGTCATCATTCACCTCTACTTTAATGCTTTGGGCTAAATGTTTACAATGATAACCAAGTAATGACTTTCATATTCATTATGGATTTCTTATAAAGAGTGCACAACTTTGTTTTCTATCTACCACTCTTTGTGAAAAAGATATTTGAAACTTACATGGTGGGGGTATAAAAGGAAATCTTGGAAGGGCGAAGAATATTGATGTTGTAAAGGAGTAATATTATTGGCCCAGGTTGTGAAGGAATGTGACAAACATCATGTTGAGGTATTATATATATTAAATGGCAAAGGGGTTACAAACTTCAAGTGAATCACTACAATTCAAGCACATATCCATACAACTTGAGGAAGAGTTTTTTACAAGTAGAGGTGAATGAAGAGAGAATGAAGTACATGAACATGACTTTCCTTTTAGTTTTCTTTAATTAATTTATTATTTACTTTTTTTCCTAAATTAATTTAATTAGATATCCCTAAATTATTTTCCTTTATTTCTTATAGTAATTAAATAATGAGTTAGAGTTTTCATTATATTGTTAAATCTTTAATTGCTATTGTAATTCTTGTGAAAGCTATAAATAGGCTAGCAGACTTTTGTAATAGACACTAATACATTATCAATATATTATTTCAGATTTTTTTTTTGAGTTTTAGCTTTATTTTACTAGTCCCTTGAATTACAATCGAAAATTTCTTTTGTGTGTTGATCAATCAGTTGACACGCCGCCAGGGACGGCCCTGGAATTTGGGTGGCCCTAAGCGAAGTTTTAGAATGGGGCCCCTGCCCGATCCGTTTAGAGCCGACTGCCTGCCGAGCTTCGAGGAGTGGACCGCGTGCCGACTGCCGAGCGCAGAGACGCAGAGGCATGGACCGCGTGCTCTCAACGTTGCGTGGATGGTGGATCCGTCCGTCTGGAGTCGAGGCGAGGGAGGGAGAGGCGATCGCAGATCCGTCGGCGTCGAGGCGAGGGAGAGGCGTCGATGGTCGATCCGTCCGTCGAGGCTGAGTCGCTGAGGGAGAGGCGGACCGCGGCGTGACGTCGATCCGTTGCAGTTGAGGCGAGGCCGCGAGGCAAGGCGGCGACCGGGCAACGGTTGGCAGAGGCATGAGCCGCGCGACAGAGATGAGGCGAGATGGAGAGCTGGAGGCGTGCGAGCGCGTTGATTTCCTTACGCAGACTCTGAGAGCCTTAAGGGTAAAGAAATAAAGGACTGCGAATTTTGGAGCCCCAAAAAATCGGGAGCCTCAATCGGCCGCCTTAGGCTGCAAAAGCCTAGGGCCGCCCTGCACGCCGCAAACTATTAACTTGCACAATGATATGTTGCGATAGTTTCCAATTTTCGTTTCTTTCCATTTAATTAAATATTAATTAACCATTAGTTCATTTAATTGTTATTGTAATTCTAATGATGGGTATATAAAAAGATCTAGGGTTTGTGATGACAGAAATAATTACAATTTATCAATATCAATTATTTTAAAGCTTTGCTCAATTTTTATCAAAATTTCTTGTTTGAGACAAGTTTTACAAATTAAATAATTGTGTGCTAATTAAACGATGGACAACTCAGCAGTCAGTCAATGTTGGTCTTTTATTATGTCAAATTAGTGAATGTTGAGGTACGTTCGTATGACATGATTGTCATATATAGAATGGTAATACGTATGACAGTGTTTGGCAGAATAAGGTACTGTTGGCAATGCGATTATAGGCATCAGAGTTTCAATACTACGTCCGTTAGCAATCCGTGTGTCACTTTTATTTTTATAAAGTGATCATACTGATAGATGGGCAGATCGAGTGACAGTGGGGGTGATGATGATGGGACAAAGCCGCCCAAAGAGTCCAAACACAAATTTAGTGTGCTATAGAAACTTTTTTTTCACGATTTTGGCCTTTCTCGAATGCAGATATGAGGCCACGTGCACAGCAACACAGCCATGTGACAAGTTTCATATCTGTCACCCCACTATAGGCCACTGCCCTTGCTATTTAATTTCTTCCGTCCCTCCCGGAAAGCGATTCATCTTCATTTGTGTAGCTAATCCCAAACCAAGTCTCTCTCCTGCCTTCCCTCAAAATATGCTTCCCACCTGCCTACCTGCATTCACTTTTTTAAACACCTATTCACACATATTATATATAATATAATATGTTATCTATAAGCTCATCATAGTCTTCAATAATTAGTTGATGTGTTAAAATGTTTTTTTTAAAAAAAACTTATTAAAAATAATATGTTTATGTAACTGAGTTTTTTCTTTTATGTATTTATTTAATCCATATTGAAATTTGAAAGTCCATACTTTTTGAGACGCTGTAGTGGGAACAGCCACACATATGTAGCGTTGAGTTGACCGTAACATAAGCTTGTGGTTGAATCGCATGTTACGTCTAAGCTTATGAAAAGTACTGTTAGTTAACGAAGGGGAGTGTGTGTGTGTGTGATCCTCCTTTTTTTCCCGTTTTTGTTTTTGTTTTTCTTATTAAGTATTTCCTTTATTTGCCATTTGGAATATTTGCCGGTCGCTGACATCTTTTTTCTTTCTTTCTATCTGCCAGCTTTTAGTCCTATTATTTATTTATTTATTTATTTATATATTATCATTTTAGAGGCCTTAATAATAATAACTTATCTATTGAGATTTGAGAAATGAAGTGATAATAGAAAAAAAAAACGTTAAACGACAGATGGAGATGAGGTTTGCTGGTTTGTTAGGGGGCGAAGATAACATTAACATTGGTTCACCCGAGCGAAGATAACATTGGTAAACCGACAAGGACGACACAGTGCACATGATATATGTCTTTGATGTTTCTTTCTTTTGCCCACTTGTATAAATTTTGTGAAATTCATGTACACCCAGAGAATCCATATTAATAGACAGAGATTATTAGCAGACATTTAGAGAGAGACAGATAAATGGAACCGACCGAATCCGATGATCATCACCACCGTCCTCCGCCGCCGATGCCGCCTTCCCAGCTGATGCAGTCGTTATTGCCCAGAGACTCCCGTGGGTCCCTCGAGGTCTTCAACCCCTCCGGCTACTCCTCTTCCTCCTCCTTCCGCTCCACCCACCCCAACCCGAAGACGACCCAGTTCCTCCCCGACCCACCACGCGCCGCCGACAAGGTCGCCACGTGGATGGCCATAAAAAAAACCTCCGACCCCGCCGAGGCCAGCGCGGCGTCGAAGAGGGCGGCCGAGTGGGGCTTGGTGCTGAAAACCGACGCCGGGACGGGGAAGCCGCAGGGAGTGATCGCCCGAACTTCCGGCGACGACGAGCCGGGCAAGGCCGCTGCGGCCAGGGTCCGTCCCTCCGGGGGCTCCCTCCGGAGCTCCGGGGAGTCGTCGGACGACTGCGGGGCAGGGGGAGGGAGGGACAGAGGGGTCCCGAGGGTGTCGGAGGACTTGAAGGACGCGTTGTCGGCGTTTCAGCAGACCTTCGTGGTGTCGGACGGGACCCGACCCGATTACCCGATATTGTACGCCAGCGAGGGGTTCTTCAAGATGACGGGTTATACGTCCAAAGAGGTCATTGGCAGGAACTGGTAAGCTTGCTAGTTGGGTTGACGCAATCGGTGAATTAATTATCAATATCTTTTGGGTTATAAATGGTTAATTTTGGTAAAATTAAATAATTATTAAAAAAAAAAAAAAAGAACCAGCCCCATTATTGACATATTTCTTACTTAACTATATATATATATATATATATTATGATATTTATCACTACCTAGCTAAAAGTTTAAACAAATATAAAATAACTGCATGGTGTTGAATAGTTAAAAGGCTATATATATATATACACACACATACTTATAGGAGTTTGTATTATAATGGGCCGGTGGGTGTGGGGCTGGTGTGCAGTCGGTTTTTGCAGGGGCCGGATACGGACCCGGAAGATGCGGCAAAGATTAGAGAGGCATTGCAAGCGGGGACAAGCTACTGTGGTCGGCTGCTGAACTACAAGAAGGACGGTACGCCGTTTTGGAACCTTCTCACTATTGCACCCATCAAGGACGACAATGGAAATGTCATTAAATTCATCGGGTCAGTCCTGCTATTAGTTTTTTATTTTGTAGAATATTACTCTGTGTGTGTCTACATATATATGCTCTGCCCACCAACATGCTCACGCGAAATTTTCTTAGAACATTTTATACTTGTATTTTTTAACAAATAATTAAAATTTTAACAAAACAAATAATGATTCTCTAAATTTAATTTATTATTATTTACTTTTTATTTATTAAAATATTATATTTTAAAAAATATTTTTTTAATATTTATTTTGTAATAAAAAGAATAAATAAATATTTTAAATATAATATTTTAATTAATAAACAGTATAGAGAGATTGAAAAATGTAGATGATTGGGGAGGTAACATTATTCAAAGTATTAGTGGTTGTTATATGATAATAAATGGTAATAATAGATATGCTACTCTGCTTGACTGGAAAAAAACCACAAGAAAAAAAAACAATGTCATCTGTATACCGCTGATCATGTAAAGTAATTAAAGATGAAAAACAGTTCGTATATTCTATCGATTTTGAACAACATGCTTACATTATCCATCATGAATTTTGCTAATAGCTTGAAATATTAATTATAGTGGATTTTTTCAATAATTTTAAATCTTAACTATGATGACGTTTTAATATTAATTGGAATTTTTAAAATTTTAATATCTGCTATGTACAGTTTCACACGATTGCGTACCAAACAATGAATGAACCTTTTTTTTTTTTGTTGGGTGACATCATGACATGACAGAATGCAAGTGGAGGTCAGCAAGCATACAGAGGGGTCCAAAGATAAGATGGTTCGTCCCAATGGACTGCCTCAGTCCTTCATTCGATACGATGGTACGTACGTACTCTCACTTAATTAAATGACCTTATACCCCCTCCATCCCACTTTCACGTCTCCTTGCATGGCTAAGGGACTTACACAGTAGCTTAACATGTGTAAATATATGTATAGATGCATTGCTATATTGTAATTATATATGTATAATGCGTGACAGTCAAAAACTTGCTTGAAATGGAATGAATTAGAATGGTTACGTTGCAAAAAGGATAAGTTGACGTTTGATATATAATTAAAACTTGAAGAAACACTTACACACACACACACACACACACACACACACATATATATAGACTGATACATTAATTCCTCTCGCAGCTCGTCAGAAAGAAGATGCAACGAGCTCGGTGTCCGAGCTTATGATGGCTTTCAAAAGGCCCCGTGCGCTCAGCGAGTCCTACAACCGTGGTCGGCCGCTGACAAAATCGGACGGTGGCGGAGCGCCGGAGAGATTAGAAACCTCACGGAGGCGGAACTCGGAGGCCACGGCGGCTCCTCCTCGCCGGAACTCACGCTCCGGGACCACAGCAGCTACCATGCAACCAATCCACGAACTGCCGCAAAAGAAGCAGAAAAAATCTGATCGCCGCTCATTCAACCCGTATAACAACCTTAATCAAAATCACTTTTTTTAAGATTAAATTCAAGCTTTTATGATTATTATTATTATTACTACTGCTGCTGCTGTGCTGCTGGCTGCTACTATATATATATATATATATATATTTAGCATAGTGTTTATATTCTTCTTGGCTCAGGCTTTCAAAGAAGTCGTCAGAAGCTCAGCCAAAAGCTGATTTTGAAACCTCTGACAGTGGAGCCATTCTTGACGGTGATGGCGATGGCGATGGCGATGGCGATGGGGATGGGGATGACTGTGGCGATGATGATGTGGCGAGTGACAATGAGTGGCTTGAATCCGTTGAGGATGGTGTGAGGAAAAAGGATATGAGGAAGGGTCTGGATCTGGCTACAACGCTTGAGCGGATAGAGAAAAACTTTGTTATTACTGATCCGAGGCTGCCTGATAATCCCATTGTGAGACACTGATCTCATCATCATTTGACTTGTTAGTTAAGTTAGTTACTCCATCATACATGCTTTGGCCTTTGGGTCTGCTATACTGTCATGAGTTGAAAATTTCTTCTTTTTTGTCTTTAGATTTTTGCATCTGATAGTTTCTTGGAGCTCACGGAGTACAGCCGCGAAGAAATATTGGGAACGAACTGCAGGTATATATGATTGAACTGAGAGTGCATTTAATTCACTTCTTCAATAATGGCCCAATTTTATATTGGCCATGGTAAGGGTCCAGTGACAAATGCTCACGAGGGGTTGAAAATCTACGCTTCCCCAAACATTCCATGATTCATGACATCATTGTTTGTCTCCTTTTTCGTTTACTTGCTTTTCAGGAAAAAAAATTCATTCAAATTTGTGCTTAAAATTTTTGTAGGTTTCTTCAAGGCCCTGAAACTGATCGTGCCACGGTGAGGAAAATAAGAGAAGCAGTCGATAATGAAACTGATGTTACTGTGCAGCTCATTAACTACACAAAAACTGGTACGAGCATGTGCCTATGGTGTCTTCATAATCATATATCGCACTCCACGGTGCCAGATTATGTGATATTCCACATTAACAGTGACTTATAATGCACTGAAACCTCATACTTTCTTTGACTGGTAAGCTTATTAGCATCCAAAATTTTTAAATGAAATCAGGTAAAAAGTTTTGGAACATTTTCCATCTCCAACCTATGCGTGATCAGAAGGTACAATCAGCAGCAAAAGCTTTAGGAGCAATGAATGATGCTTTTGCCACAATATTTCTTTTATAAGGACTACTTATCTATATTTGCTCCTTTGTATGTAAACAGGGCAAAGTCCAGTATTTTATTGGGGTACAACTAGATGGTACTCAGCATATTGAACCACATGAAAGCTCTGTCCCAGAGGCTACTGCAAATGAAAGTGCAAAACTGGTCTCACAACTCAACCTGATTCTCTGAGCTTTGTTTCAATTTCTCTCTAGCATGTCCTTGTCACCGTTTTGTTCATTTAGACATTTAATTTTTAAACTAAGACTTTTAGTTTCACACCAAGATCATTGATCAATTACATGCTGACAAAAACCAATAGTTAGAGAATAAAATTCTGCAATTTAATAGTGTTTTATATTTTAATGCAATTTTTTTCGGTAGAGATGATAAATTTCTATTTTCAGGTGAAACAAACAGCAGAAAATGTTGATGAGGCAGTGAGAGAACTTCCAGATGCTAATACGGTAATATAATTATACCCATATTGCATCAAATCTTCAAAATGTTTCCTACGTTGTTTTTATGAGAACATTTCGAATCATGTGACCTGCAGAAACCGGAAGATCTGTGGACTAACCATTCAAAGATGGTTCTTCCAAAGCCCCATAAAAGGGACAGCCCATCTTGGAAAGCTATCCAGAAGGTGCATTACTTTTAAAGAGTTTATTAGGACATAAGGTTGTTGAGATATATAATTAATGAGATATATATAATCCCGAATTGTTTAGCCTCACAATTTGTTAATAAAATTATACAGTTACTTCACCCATAGGTAATTGGTTTTAGGATGAAAGCTTCCATACTTTAACAAAGGTGACCCAAAATATTTTGGGGTTTAGTTGAAATTCCTAATTAAATTTTGAATACAAATCAATTGGTTTGCACTGAGTTTAAATGCTTACAAAGTTTCTTGCAAAAAAAAAAAATCATCACACTTTATCCTAATATGCATTGGATTCAATATTTTTATTACAAATTATAAAAAAGACTACGAACTACTTGTATTGAAAAAAATTCTTCTTGCTTACTAATGCATTTTATTTTTTTCTTTTGTAATTTCTGATTTTCAGATTCTAGATGGTGGAGAACAAATAGGCCTGAAACATTTTAGGCCAGTAAAACCTTTGGGATCTGGTGACACTGGCAGGTTTGATTGTTATTTAGGCCATTTATATTTTTATAAAATATGTATATGGGAAAAAGTGAAGTGTCTTTTTTTTTGGTGTATTGCTAATGAGATTCTTTTAATGGCTATTTTTTAAAAATACATGAATATGGTTTACATTTTTGAGCTATCAATTTATACATAGACGTGATCACAAAATTTAAACTGGTTTTTGAGTGTAATGACAGTGTCCATTTGGTTGAACTGTGTGGAACTGGTGAATACTTTGCCATGAAAGCCATGGATAAGAACATTATGTTGAACCGCAACAAGGTTAGTTTTTGAATTAGACTTATGTAATTACTGTGTACAGTGAGTTAAGTTCCATTGGCTTCCATCCACTACAGATGGAATTATGACTTTAGGTATTACTTTAATTTTGTTTATTTGCCTTTTTTGCCCTAGGTGCATAGAGCTTGCGCAGAAAGAGAAATCCTTGATATGTTGGACCACCCTTTTCTTCCTGCGTTATATGCTTCATTTCAGGTTAGATTGGCGCATATAAGATGATGTATTTATGATTACACGTTTAAGTCCTTGTCGGATGAAGCAAAAGGTAAGTATTTGGAAACTTAATATGATTTTTGAAGTAAATAGTCTATAGATTACGTGATGTCTCAGACAGGATGTACCTTAGGAATAGCAAAAGCAACACTATCTAATTTCTTTATATCTGGCTTGATTTTTGTGTAAGATATTGATTTGTGTTTTGAGAATTTGAGAGACCGTGCATGCTCAATAATACTCACTTATTTGAACATCATGTTAGAGTTCTAATACAATATCGCCAACCACTAAACTTTTGTCAATACATTGCAGACTAAAACACATATTTGTTTAATAACTGACTTTTATCCTGGTGGGGAGCTCTTCGTTCTCTTGGACAGACAGCCCAAAAAGGTTCTGAGGGAAGATGCTGTCAAGTATGATCGACCTTCTACAATTTTATGCTGCTAGTTTTTATATATATGGTTTATAATGCTGTGGGGCCTTTCCAAAATTGGTTGCTAAATTTGTACTTGATCTGACAAGAGTTGTTGATAAATGTAGATTCTACGCTGCAGAGGTAGTTATTGCTTTAGAATACCTACACTGCCAAGGTGAGCTCATGTCATGAGTGCTATGTTTTTATAAACGTACACAATTTTGTGATATGGTTGCCATATTATTGCTCCAGAGAAGTGGTCATGCATCCTTAACTGTTACCTGTACTTCTTCCGTTTATCTACAGGGATAATCTACAGGGATTTAAAGCCTGAAAATATTTTGCTCCAGAGAAGTGGTCATGTGTCCTTAACCGATTTTGATTTGTCTTGTTTGACATCTTGCAAACCACAGGTGTGTTTGTTTCTTCACTTTTATAACTTAGCCCGTGACTGGTGAATACTTTGCCGTGAAGTGGTCATGTGTCCTTAACCGATTTTTTTTTTTTTTTGTAGCTTTTGATTATGAAAGAAAATCAAAAGAAAAAGTCAAAGAAAGGTCGGCAGCCTCCATTGTTCTTGGCTGAACCTATGCGGGCATCAAATTCTTTTGTTGGAACTGAAGAGTATATCGCTCCAGTATACTTCCCAATGATCTTTTCATGCTCAATATAATACTACATTTTTTACACCCTTCAACTTGAAATAAAGCAATCATGATCATGGAACACAAATGCATACCATTCAATGTAGAATTGTTTATTTTACCAGAAAATGCTATTTCATTATGAAAATTTTAAGTTTAATAGTACTTTCTGGTTGGAGATCGCTGTCATTGAATTATTAAGATGCACATGAAATATGTACTTGAAAAGTTTTAACTCCCTTTTTGCTTTGAAACTCTAGTTCAAAGGATGCAAAATAAAATACCAAAACATAGGTATAGAAATGTAATAAGGTTGGATTCCCACAAGGGGCCATAATTTATGAGATCTATTTAATAGATAGGATCTTTAATGGGACACAATTTAGATAGAATACTATGCCAAATGTCCCTTTTACCTTTTTCCTCACTACCACATCTGCTAGTAGGGTCTTCATAATATAATTGATTCCCTCAACTCTTATTTTTAGGGGGTTATTATCTTGTTGATCAACTTGCATGTTAGATGTCAAAACCTTTATATAATTTTAGGTTAAATTTGAACTATTATCTTAAATATCTATTATTTGTTAATGCTGTGCAGGAAATTGTAAAAGGGGCAGGCCATACTAGTGCAGTGGACTGGTGGGCCCTTGGTAATTAAGTACTCTTTTCCATACAAAGGCACCCTAGATAGTTTTGTTCTATTTCTAATCCTTTTCATCACTTTCGTGAATAAATAAAGTACTGGTAGTAGAAACAAAACAATCAAACTTGTCTTCCTCAAATAATAGAATTAAAGGATGAATCAGATATTGACATAAACTCTCAGTTAGGCGCACTTTCTAGGCCTATTGAAACCTTAATTAGAATTCAAAATATAACTGATACTGTTGTATTTTAGAACTTTTTTTAGACAAGATCATATTCCAAACTTTTGTGACTTTTTGAATTGGGGTGCAATTTAGAACAAACGTTTCACGGGGGCAGATTTTAGACTTTTAACTTTCCCTGCGTGCCTGCAATACAAGAATACTATATTGATATAGATTTTGTACATTTATGCATCAAATTTTCAAAATGGTTTTCACTCCCTACAAGCCCTAATGCAAAATCTGCGAAAAGTATACTCCATCTGTAATCACTGACTGCATGGTTTTCCCCGTCAGGCATTCTTATCTATGAAATGCTTTATGGATATACACCCTTTAGGGGCAAGACAAGGCAGAGGACATTTGCCAATATCCTCCATAAGGACCTTAAATTTCCTGGAAGCATACCGGTAAGTTTTCGTGTTACAATTTTGTTTAATGTGAAATTTACTACAAACATTGTAAAAAATTTTCCCTTTCACCCTATTATTAATGTTATTCATTTTTATGTTCCTTAAATCAATGATAATTACTTGTAACTTATCGTACTAACAACTTTACCCGTTAATGACAATTTACTATCTGTAGAATGTAAGTTCTAGTCTTGTCCAAAGTGGCAGATTCATCCTGCTGAAATTCCTGCTTGAAAAACGAGAGTAATTCTTTTGAATCCTTGGTGCTGTAGTATCTTTTTTGGGTAATTCTTGTATGACAGTTGCTATTAATTCCCTCCAGAGTGAAAGAACCTTTTCTGTTTATTCCAATCCCCAGGTTTATTGCATAATCCTTGGAACTCAATGTCAGGAATCAAACAGCAGCTTCCCTCATTTTTTTTATGATGTTAATAATAATAACACTAATTGTCAACATCATCTTATTTGCATTCATACTGCCATCAAAATAAAATTACTTTTGAATGATATCACTTTTCCCTTTTCCTTCTATCTATTTGTGTGTTGGAAATCTCAAATTCCAAGCAATTATGTGCATTTTCTTTTGATGCAGGTAAGTTTCCAGGCGAAGCAGTTGATGTTTGGACTGTTGCATAAAGATCCGAAACAGAGACTGGGTTCTCGGGAAGGGGCAAATGAAATTAAGCAACACCAACTTTTTCGAGGTGTTAATTGGGCTCTAGTGCGCTCCATGGTAAGACACAAATCCTACACACTGCTAGGACTAGGAGTAGAGGTAGGAAATCTCCACCTGCAAAATCCCTCACCAGCGAACTTTGTTTGCTACTTCTGGGGCTGGAGTAATCTTGTTCCTTCAAAGTTATATAACAGTTGAATCTCAATCTCTGGGTATCTATTACCAGGCCGGGTGGTGATTGGTTCTGTAATGATTCAATCCAACCCAGTTCTTGAAATTCGTTAGACTAAAATGTGAATTTCGCACTCTCAGTCTCAAATTGGAAATATACTTCTTTATTAATTTACCTCAATAGCTTATTTTTATCAAGTTCATATTTGTAATTATAAAGTTTGTAAGGTTTATAAATGCTAGACCAACTTCTGTACTTCTGTTATTTTGGCAAGCTTGTTACTAAATGCTAACACAAGAAGCATGCAGGATCCACCTCAGCTCGATGGTCCTCTCGTGATGACAACTGAAGCCACGCCGCAAGTTGAAGTGGATCCTGAACTAATAGACCTACAAACAAATGTTTTCTGACAGGTTTTTCCCCCACTTCCTCTTTTATTCAAAGTGGAGTGATTGAGGAGACCTATTAATCTGGGAAGAAGCTGCATGCATGTTCAGGACATTGTACTAGAATTGATTGGTTTTGCTGTCTCATGTTCATCCTTTTCCTCCAAAATAGTGCAAACCAAAGGCCATGGGCCCCTTGACGACTGTATATAGTCGTGGTTTTGATGTTTTGCAAAATACACCAGTCCACACGCATGAAATGTATGAGCTGACTAAGGAGAAGTGATAGAACATTTCTGTTCGTACTTTTTTTTTCATATGCATTCTTCACCCTCTCCCGGAGTCCTTCACCTATGCGCTAATGCTATGGTGAGCAAGGTTTAAAGGTCGAATTATATTCTAGAAATAACTTCCTGGAGGTCACTCGTCCTGAAAATTTTCTAGCTCCAACCTCTTTAACCCCTCTTCAACAGTTTTAACCCCGTGGTTATTCTGTGTACCTCATAACAAAAGTTCCTTTGAGAGTCCAATTAATTAACACCATATTACTTGAGTGACTGAGTCTATTTGTTTGAGGCTTACATGGAAAAGGGGGGAGGCTAAGCCCAATTAGCATGTCACGTCTTTAAATGCTCTGTTATGGGAATAAGAATGAGTTTCACCTCCTGTCCCTATTCTAGAGTATTGAACTACATTACTCGAGTGATACATTAGTAGAGGGCACAGATTGGGGCTGTAATCAAATCCAGATTTCAAGGAGAAAAAATAGTTTGGGAGAGGAGATGAATAGTTGATGGAGATGAAAAGATTTCGCTGTTGCAAGGCGAAGCAGCAGTAGTAACTAGTAGTAAGCACACGACATCCATGGTTAGGGACTTTAATGTAAGTTTCTCTCTAGTGGAAAATTTTCAAACTTTTAATGGTTTTTATTTTATTTCGTTGAGTGGAGACTAGAAAGATGCATTAATTGACGAGTGGTGCAAGGTGAAGCATCAGGACTCAGGAGCTGTAGTAACACTTTAAAAGGCCACACAGCATCAATGATTGATTGAGGCCTGAGTGACTCTTTAAAGAATGACTTTAAAATTTAAGTTTCAAATTTACTTTGCATATAACGATTTTTTTAAAATATTTTATTGAGTGGAAACCTTGCGAGAAAGAGGCTATATATATAGAATGACGCATTAATTGACAGCATTTAAATTTAGATAAAGCTTGATGAGGAATATCGTCGATATAAACCTCATTCATTCACTGTAACTAGGGATCAGGGGCGGAAACCCATTTCAGCGGGAGCCTAGAAGGTAAAGTTTAATGTTAAAGATTCCTGTCATCCTGTGTCGGCACCTCACTGCAAAGGACAAGCTAATGATAAATAAAAAATAAGTCATAAAAAATTAATAACCAATCAGATACCATTACTTTTTATCTTATTATTCTTATTATTTATATAATATGATATATCCTTCCCTGGTAGGGTGTATTTAATTTTGTATTTTAAAATTTAATGAGAAGGGAGGCCAATTGTTTAACTTACGTATATACCATTAAACAATACACACACAAATATATATAATAATTAGGTGTATTCGAAAAATGAGGGGGGGCCACATAGAGTCTGGATCTGCCACCGCTAAGAATAATAAGACCGTATTTGTCTTGGAGCAACTCCAACCCACTCTTTATTATGTAGATGTAGACATTAAAACTTAAAATATTTGCTCCGACAGACTCTTCACATCACTCTTCACATCTGAAAAATGTTACAGTTATTCTTCATAAATGAAGAGTCACCATTTATTATCTATATCTTATTTTATTATTTTTTTTCTCTCCTCCTCTTTCCATCTCTCGTTCAGCAGCAACTTGTCCAAGCTCCTCTATCCCTGTCGCCGTCCAAGCCCTCCATCCCCGCCGCCCGTCCTAGCCGCCCCGTTCCTGCCGCACATCCGGTCGCCTGCCCGTCCCAGCGCTCATCCATCCCCGCCCCCGGTCCCCGTGTCGCCCATTCAGGCCCCTCGTCCCCGCCCGTCCAGGCCCCGGATCCATGCTGCCACCCCCCAGATCCTCGTCGTCGGAGTCTTCCCAAACGTTGATGTTGGCATCATCCATGCGCGCAGGGGTTGAAACGTTGATGGGTGTTTGACGATCCGTATTGAAAAATATTATTTTAACCTAAATGCATAAAAAATAAATAATAGTGTTGGAGTTAAACTTAAAAAATACATCTTTACATGTAAAAATTTCTTTACATGTAAATAAAAAATACAAAGTACTCTTGGAGTTGCTCTTACCTGTATTATTTTTCAAAATATGATTATTTTTAAAAACTATAGGCCCAGATGAATTTACACCACTCATAAATATTAAAAAAATCATTAGGCTTACAATTTTCAAAAATAATCATGTTTTTAAAAATAATACACTCAAACTAAACAGGCCCTAATTTTTGTCCATTCAGACTCGATCTAGATAGATTTTATCCACAACCATTTGAAAAGATCGGACACGGCTATTAACTGATCCGCATAACTTGACTTTTTTAAAAAAAAGTTTTAAAATAATTTTAACTTTAAATATTTATTTCTACTCCAACCCGTCGCACTCTTTGGTCCTGTCCGATCCTCATTCGAATCCATCCAAAGGTGAGGTCTACTAGTCCCAATCCGTCTTGTTGTCTTCCTTAACTACAAATATGTAACAACCAAAATTTTATCCATCGGTTTAGGGATGACAATTCTGACATGACATGCCCTAATTTGTCTTGATCTATAATGTTTTTATCTGATCGAAGAGACAACAGAGTGGGGCATATGTATTGGCCGACCCACTCTGACAAAACTTTTTTAATGCTTTTAAATAAATTTAACTTAACATATTCATTTCATCTCAATACGAACTCATCACGTTTCATTGTACTCTTTTCCGTCCAACCCACCCGAAACCAATTACTCACCCGACACATCCTATTGTCATCCTACTCTTTGTAGTGGCACTTCTCATAATAATTGTAGGGAGTTCAATTTTCAGCTCAATGTTCATGCAAAAATTAGAAATATATTCTTTAATTATTATTTTATATTCAAAGCACTTAAATTTATGTTCATGCACTTTTTATTTGTTTGTTTTTTCTTTTGATTTTTTTTAAATAATACAATTTTCGAGTTGGATTTCTAACATACAATATTTTTTTTAATTTGATCTCAAAATATGGTATTTATTGACACAATAGGATAGCCAGATTTTAATTTCAAATTGAAACTCGTTATATAAAGTCTACGATACTTTAATAATTATTCAAACTTTAAACATTTTCAGACTTTAGGTTTTAAGTTTGTGTTTCACAATCTTTCTTGTGGAATAATATAAAAGAGTCAAACTTGTAGTTTAGTATGCATAAACTTGTGATTTAACATCCGCATTCTAACTTTTAGTTAAATCTTATTATGTATTCTTCTAGTCTAAGTAAAAAGTATCAACTTGTAGAATAATAGAAAAAACCAAAACTTGCAATTTAATATGTATGAAAATGTGGTTTGATTTGACTTTAAATCTTATCAAGCAATCTTTTTGTTGAGTAAACAACGTAAATTCATGAACATATTGGTCTCATTTGATAATTTTTATAAATAAATAATATATCAAATTAGATAAACATTATTTAAAATAATAAATACAAGCAATTTGAATATGCTATTAAAAATCTTCACAATTTTAAATATAAAATAATTATTATAATTTTTAAATATATAAATATAAAATAACCTTTAATTATATTCTAAATATATATTTTATTTAAACTGATGACATAATAGTTACATTAATATAACTTATATTTGAATATAATTATTATATTATTAGTTTAAATAAAAATATGTGTTTAAAATATAGTTAACAGTTTATTTTACATTCACTATTAATATATTTAAAATTTTGAAAATCTTGAATAACATATTTAAAGTTTATTTATTATTTAAATAATATTATAATATTTATATGAATTAATATATTTTTTATTAAAAAAAGGTTAAAGGATGTCAACTTGTAATTTCACCTCCATAGCTGGGAGGCCAAAAGTTCAACACCATCATATTAAAACTATAAGATTAAATCTCAATTTCATAAAAAGTTTAGACATGGTTGTCACATACTCTTTCACTTGACTTAAAACTGACATTATAATTTTTAAACCGCAAGTTAGAATGTAATGGTTAACCCAAAAAGTTTGTTGAAGATTGCCAAGATCACAAGTTCATGGGACAGACAAAACCGCAAGTTCATACATATTAAACCACAAATTTAACTCTTTTTAAAAATTATTCTACAGGTTATTAACACTCTTCATAAATTTGTCGAAAGACTACACAATAACATTTAGGCTAACATTTAGGCCGCAAGTTAAAATGCAAAGGATAAATCAAAAGCATGTTGAAGAATGTCTAGCTAGTAAACTCACGAGCCAAACAAAATTGCAAATTTGACTCTTTTATATTATTATTCGAAGACTGAAAAATTGTATAATAAATTTAAATTGCAATTTATAAAACATATTAAATTGAGAGTTCGCTAAATAATCGTAGGACCACAAGTTCGTAAACCTAATAAAAGTGCAAGTTTGCCTTTTTTTATTTTATTTTGTAAATTGATACTTTTCCTTATACTGAAAGATTGTGAAATACTATGATATTTCAATTTTTCTTTGGTGAAAAAAAAGCTGTATTATCAAATGTGATTCTAAATATATTCTATTTTAATATCAAACTAATAAGTTTATATTTATTTTTATCAATATTACACATCACTTTTGCCACTGCCAAGTTTTGAACCCTCGGTCAATATTAGGCTATTTGGTATGCGATCCAAATTGTATTATTTCAAAAAGCAGTAGGCTTTGTGAGAGTTTATTTTAATTTAATAATAATAATATAAATCTAAATAGTGAATTTTGTAGTTATTTTTAAAAATTATTTTTAACTATTTTTTATTTTTAAATTTAAATTCAATTTGATTGAGAAACCTAAATAATTTTTTTTATTTAAACTAATCAAATAATTGTTTTTAATTCAATTTTAAAAAATATACATTCTTTTTAAAATATATCTTCTCTTATATCAAACATACATTAATTTTAAATTACAATAAACATGAACTCTAATAAAAACTTTAAAATAAAATATATAAGATAAAATTCATACCAAATCTATAATTTTAGTTTCATCCCGATTACACTACTCCCGGGGCAAACTATAATTCTAAAATGTATTTTTTTAAAACAAACTGCATTTAACTCACTCGGTCACTCCTCACCTTTCCATGTTGACGCAACACTCCAGCCTCCGCTCTCTTTTTACTGTGGTCGGGGATTGGCTTGTTGCATCTTAATAATAATAATAATAATGATAATTAATGATGGATGATGATAATAATGCGATCCAACCACCTCGACCTCATCGAACAGTATACTATGTATGAGTGAGTGTACGATTCATTCCCATCAACCCATTCCTTCCTCCTGCTATCACTATGGTCTATGGTTGTTGATGTTGTCCTTGATTGGGTCGGAGTGGTTTAGATGTTGTTGACTGTTGTCGTTGGCCGTTGTTGGTTTATAATTTCCGTCCGATTGGACCTTAACAGTCCCAAGTCCAATAAAGGAAGATGGGGTCGTCCAGCAGGGAGGTCTCGACGATGATAAAGCAAGGCTTCATCTCAGACCCTTGTTTCTCTCCTTCAAGAACCATCCTTTTCCCTAACTCTACTAACACTAGCCCTAACTCTAACCCTAACCATAACCCTACTAGGGCTCCACTCTCGCCTTCTTCTCCCCCCTCCAACAACCTCAGGCCGGCTCACTCCCCGCCGCCGATCTCTCGACCCAGTCCCACGTTGTTCGAGATGATGTCGGAGGAGCAGCTGCAGCACCACCGTGACTCCTCCGCCCGCTTCGACGACAAGCGCCGCAAGATGGAGGACCGAGTCGCCAGGGTCCTAGCCGACTCCCTCTGCAGGTACCCTAACCCTAGCCCTACTCGGGGCGACGTGAAGCTCACCGTGGCGTCGCGCGACGGTTTTAAAGTTTCTATGGACGTGCACCGCCGTGTTCTGGCCGACCGGAGCCGCTTCTTCGCCGAAAAGCTCAGGAAGGAGGCTACCCATGAGGTCGAGATTTGTGACTGCGACGATGTGGAGGTGTATGTGGAGACTGTGCTTCTGATGTATTGCGACGATCTGAGCAAGAGGTTGATGGGCGAAGGGGTCTCCAAGGTCTTGGGCTTGCTCAAGGTATGTATAATCAATCAATCAATCATCACTATAATGTTCATCTTTGAATTATCTTCCTTCTTCCGAGTTGCTGTTGACTTCAAAATGCTCTTTAATGTTGTTAATTTGTCGAGAACAGATGTTTTTAGGAAAGAAAAAAATGAACTGGTAAATGCGTGTTTTGATTCGAAGGTGTCAAACTTGATCTTTTACTTACAGTCCTGAGAATCAGGAATTGGCTTTTGTGCTAAATGGCACGTGGAATTGCGATTCAAGCTCCTTTTAGTCTCTTCTTCAAATCAGTTTGCCTGAATGAATGAAGGTTTATTTTCCTTTTGGTGTCTGTGCAATGTAGGAAGTTTAACAAAATTTTGAGTTCGAATTAGGGGTTTGTCTTATTGTTATTATTATTTTATTTGTGGGTGGGGGGTGTGGGGTGGAAAATGTGCCGATATTGTACAATAACAAACAGCAACACAGCCAAATTAGTGTTCACATTTTGTAGATGCGGTTAGTTATGTGAGTGCGTGAGAAGCTTGAGTGAAAGCAGACATATCAAATTATTAATTAGCATGCCGACATGGGTGGACATGGGTGGCCAACGGCCAACCAGCTGGATCTGGCTTCTGTTTTGGATTTATGCATGTTAAGTATGTGCCTTACTGGCTTCTATATATAATATATGAGAGGGAGGGAGGGAGGGAGAGTAATTAGCATGTGAACATGAGACGCCAACCAGCTGGTTTTGGCTTCTGTTTTGGATTTATACATAATATATTGTGTGCCTTTTACATAATACTCATAATGCTCTTTATATTCACAATAATAATTTTAGATTTATTGTATAAATAAACTTTTTAATGTGTTAAAATATATTTCTTAAATCAAATGTCGTACAGTTATAAAATTGCCAATGTGCTTAAAATAGTAATAATTTTTGTAATATATAATAGTCTGTTTATTCTATTTTGTTATGCTGTAATTTATTTATTTTAAATCACCATATAACTATAAAATTGTCACATGTATATAGATAATAATAATATCTATAAATAATATTGCAAAAGGCATCATAATTTTTTTTACATATCTCATTTATTTTATCAATAATTTATATTATTGCATGTATATATATTATCTTGTATTATATACAATAAGTTTTTTGTTGTATCTACTTAAATATATTAAAAAACTAACAAATATAATTGATTTTATCTTTTTATGAAGATATAAACAAACTTAATATGAGCTCATAAATTTACCCCAGTTGAAGTTTGATATAGCTTAAAAAAATATGAGGCTAGTCAACCCATAACCATAAAATATATAAGATTAAGTTGACTTCATTATATTGAGAAAAAATTATGATTTTTTTTTTTACATTTTTTGAATGTGGGATTGTATGATTATATTATTAGTAATATTACTAATGTTATAATTATTAAATTTATAAATTTCAATTGAATTTAATAAAAATATAATTTCTAAAGTATTGAATGTAATTTTTCATAATAATATTACTTGATCGGTAAGGAGAACTTTTTATTAAACTCAATTTAATATTATTAAATATTAATAATATTTTAGGGTTATATTGGTTTCTTTATAGTGAGGATTGACGCCCCTGACCTTTCCTTGATGGAGTTTAGTTTGATTCCATTTTCGAGGGAGATGCTTTGGGGCACGATTGGCCTTTCAAGGAGGAGAAGGTCGAGTTGGTGGTTTAGAGTTGTTGTGGGGATAAGGCCCTTGGACCGGATGGATTTCACTTTTTGTTTTTTCAGCATTGTTGGACTGTTGTGCATTAGGATGTTATGATAGTGTGTTAGGAGTTCCAGGAGCATTGTATGTTTGAATGGAGTCTCAATGCTACTTTTTTTGACTCTTCTTCCCTAGAAACAAGGGCAGATGATTTGAAAGAATTTTGGCCTATTAGTTTAGTGAGAGGTATATGCATAAATTATTGCTAAATTTCTAGCTAACTGGTTGAAGGTTGTTTTGGGAAAGATCATCTCTCCTTTTCAAAGTGCTTTTGTGTTTGGTAGACAAATTTTTGATTCGGTTTTCATCGCAAATGAGTGCCTTCATAGTTTGCTTAAGGCTTCTCTTTTAGGAGTTTTGTGTAAGTTCAACCTGAAGCGCTATGGGTTGGAGCATTATTTGGAATTTTCTGCTTTATCTGTAGACTCTTGGCTAAATGGTAGAAGTGGATTTCCTTTTGTGTTCGTCTACTTAGTTTTTTGTGTTAGTTAATGCTAGTCCCAATGGGTTCTTCCTAAGTTCTTGAGGACTCTGTCAAGGGGACCCTTTGTCCCCTTTATTGTTTGTTATTGTTATGGAAGCCTAAGTTGATTGGTTGACAAGGCCTTCTTTGTCGAGTTATTATTTAGTTTCTCTGTGGGATGTCAAAACAGAGGTATATTGGTTGTATCTTACTTGCTATTTGCGGATGATACTTTTATTTTCTGAGGTAAATATGAAGTGCTATTTGGCGGGATGGAATCGCTTTTATCTTGTCAAGGGATGTTAGCTCACTTCGATTAAGTGCATCCTTTCTAATTTGCCTATCTACTTTTTATCTCTTTCCTACTCATGATGTCAGTTGTATTTTAGCTTGAGCAAATTTAGAGGAATTTTTTTTGGGAACTACAGAGATGGTGGCTAAAATTCACTTGGTTAAATGAAATTTGATGTGTAAAACTCTTTCTCATGGAGGTTTAACTATAAAGCAGCCTCTTTTGTTTCAAAGAGGCACTGCTTAGGCTGTGGTTATGTGATTTGGGGTGGAGAGGAAAACCTTTTGGTAGAAGGTGATCTCGGTAAAATATGGGGTTGTCGTTATAGGGTGGATCTCTAACTACTGTAGAGGACCTTATGACGTGGGCTTATGGAAGTTCATCCGCTCTTGGTGGGATTCTTTTTTCCTATTTGTGGTGTATGAAGCAAGGGATGAATTGTCTATCTAGTTTTGGGATGATGTGTGGTGTGCAGTGATTCTTTTGAAGCTTACCTGTATTAGATTGCTTGTTATACTGATGCCACTGTGGTCGATTCTTTTTGTCTCCAAGGTTCATTAGTGCAGTGGGAGGTGCATTTCGTGCAACTCGCTCAAGATTGGGAACTGGAAGCTTTTTATGTGATCATTGAGTTGAATTATGTTACGTCACTCAGTCATGCGCCTAATAAGATGTATTGGCGTCTTAATAGGGCGAAAGGCTTTTAGGTTAAGTTTTTCTACCCTGTCTTTACCCTTGCTAGGCATAGGTGATTTCCTTGGAGGAATATCTGGCAGGCGAAGGTTCCTTTGAAAGTGGCCTTCTTTGTTTGGACAGCAGTGCATGAAAAGATTTTAATTGCTAACAATTTGTGGTGACGCGGTATGGTGGTTGTTAGTTGGTGTTATATTTACAAGGCGTCTGAGTTAGTGAATCACCTTTTCCTTCACTAACCTTGTGCAGAGGGACAAGAGTTGTGGAATATGATACTGGGGTTGTTTGGGCTTCATTGAGTGATGTCTCTGACTCTTGCGGCTTTGTTTTTGTGTTGGTCAGAGGTGTGGAAAGGCATTTGATTATGTAGCGGGCTGTTTTCCATTATCTTATTTGGAGCCTTTGAAAAAGTTTAAACATTTTTTTTTTTTTTTCGAAATGTGATATTATTCAAGAATTGGGAGAGCCAATGGAGGAGCTTAAGCTTATTTTTTCCACTTTTTGTTAGATTAGATTATGTTATGAGTTTTTATTGTTTCTCTTATGCTTTTGATGTTGTAGTAGTTGTTAGTTATGAGTGTTTGTGTTTTCATTTCTGTACTTTTTGTGTGCTTGTTTTTTCTTATAAATTGTTTTACTTATAAATTTTTTTATTAAATATAATATTACGAATATAATAATAATGGCAAAGCAGGTATTTTTTTAAGTCATAATATTGTAATTAATATAATATTTAATATTTAGAAATAATGAAATAATAGTCATCACTCGACTGTCACTACAAGCCAACAGTGCCAACCAATAAATCTGTTGTATTTTACTTTTGTTTTACACACACACACACATTTCTCACGTTTTTCTGTTATACTTGCATTACATTGTTGTCGTCCTGTTTTAGGTATCTGCGGCCATATTATTTGATGCAGGGACTACATCATGCCTACGGTATCTGGAAGCTGTTCCTTGGTGTGAGGAGGATGAGGAAAAGGTTGTATCTAGTCTCTGTCAACTGGAGCTTGACAATTCAGTGGCTGAAGTTCTACAGAGATTATCATCTGAGCCATCCGCTGCTACTAGAGGTGAAAATGTTTTCTTGAGACTGCTGACTGGTGTTCTACAAGCCAAAGACGATAAAGCCCGCAGAGAAATGAAAACTGTGATTTCTCGACTGCTCAGAGAAGATTCATGTGATCATATAGAGAAGCTCGACGTCTCTAAGGATACCCTTTATCATCTTTGCTATAGATGTCTTAGTTCTCTCATTTTATGTTTATCAGAAGCTACTGAGAAGGATGAAAATAGGCGTGACCGAGGGGTATTAATGGGTGAAATAGCTCGAGAAGCTGACAATATGCAGTGGATTGTTGATATTTTAATTGACAAGAAAATGTGCAATGATTTTGTGAAACTTTGGGCAGATCAGAAGGAGCTTGCTACCCTTCATTCAAAGATTCCTACAATGTACCGGCACGAAATCAGCAGAATCACTGCACAATTATGTATTGCTATTGGGAGGGGAAATATTCTGGTGCCGAAGGAGATACGGTTTTCGTTGCTGTCCACATGGTTGGAAGCTCTCTACGAGGACTTTGGGTGGATGAGGAGAGCTGGCAGGTCAATGGACAAGAAGTTGGTAGAGGATGGTGTGAGCCAGACGATTCTTACACTGCCATTGCCACAGCAACAGAACATCTTGCTAAATTGGTTCGATCAGTTCCTTAACAAGGGAGATGACTGCCCCAATCTAAAGAGGGCCTTCGAAGTTTGGTGGAGAAGGGCTTTCATCAAGCAGTATGCGGATGAGCATGAATGTTCCCGGCTGCAGATAGCTGTCTGTGACTATTCAAATTAAAAGTGGGTATGTACTTGTTTGAATAGACTGTTGACAAGGCAAGTGTATATATAGGGCGTGAGACATTATCTTCCACAAGTTCTCTATTATTTCACTTTGATTTTCTTCCTTTTTTTTTAGTTCGGGCTTGGGGTACCCATTTCTGTTTGAGGAGACGTAGCGTGTTCCCGTGATTGTAATATGAATTAATACATGGCTACGGACACCAAGAAGGCAGAGGGATTTGTATGGTCAATGCGTCTCGGACAATGCGGAAATTTGCAAGATCGGTGCCAGTGGCCGCTTTATCTGTTCCATTAGAATGGCGCTGCACTAATATAGTCAGCATGGAGCAGCTGACGTGGTCTAACATTTATATGCCGTAAAACAGTCAGCTATACTAAAAATTGGCAAAAGAAATTTTAAAAATTCTAGTTTAACATATTATTGGTTGTAGTAGATATAGACAATGGTTTATAGTTTTAAATTCATTTTTAAAAAATAATTTTAAGTATTAATACAATTAAAAAAACACATAATTCGTCAAACCTGCGGGCGGTAGTTTTGAGATTGTCATTCCAATCTCGTTAGTTAATTAGGTTTGTAAATTGTAAAGGAAAAAAAACTAACAATTGAAATTTTAAAATCTTTTACGTTTTTACACATTTAAAAAGAAATTTAATACTATTCTAACAACCTCCAATTTTATAATAGGAATACGTAAGAGAAAAAATATTGAGATTTTACGGTTAAATCCCAATTTTCAGTGTTCGCTTATAAGCCTGGTGAAATACCAATTGTGAAAGTAGATAAATTTAATCAGCATCAGTGCCCATAGAATGATATAGAAAGAAACTCTATGGTAAATGTTCCTTACAGCAGTGCAGTTGAAAGCTTGATGTATGCTCAAATTTGTACCAGACCTGACATTGCTTACACTATTAGTATTCTTGGGAGATATCTATCTAATCCTGGTAGAGACCATTGGGTGGCAATTAAGAAAGTTATGAGAAACTTGCAGCGTACTAAAAAAAACTCATGTTGATTTACAAAAGGGTTGACAATTTAGAAGTTGTTGGTTTAGCAGTTATTTTTAGGACTAATAATATAACACTACATAAGGTTTTATTGAGCATTGAGCCATATTACGCATTTTGCCTTCAATTAGCGTGTTATATTTTCTCAGGCCTTAAATGTTTTTTGCAAACTCACAACAGTACAATACTTCCACTTTATTTTTAAAAAATGATAATACATTGATAACGTTATAAGAAAATGCACGATAATAAGAATGGATCAATTCCCTGGCTATGAATTTTCCTGGCTATTTTCAAACTAAAAAAAAAAAAAAATCACCGACTAAAAAGTTTTTATAAGCTATAAGAGGCTGGTACAAAAATGTTAACATAATAAAATATACATCAAAAGGCCACCCATAAAAACAGGACAAAAGGGTACCTCCATATCTGCAAATTCCGCACCTCCCATATGCTCTACAAGCCTGGAGGACTCCAGAAGCTCATCATAAGATTGGATCAATTCCCTGAGTTAGCTTCATTTGTTGACTGGGCTTCACACTGATGACATAGACGATAATTTAGCTAAAGCTTCCCATGAATTCAAAAACTCAAATTAAAGAGTTCGGCCTTCCAAAAGGTAGATTTTCATCAGGCATATATACAAAGTTTCCCAAACATTCTGAATCCAGCTGACAACAAAAAAAGAATTGAACGCATTTTCATTTATATTTTACCTGATTGTTAGTTTTCATAATCCACAAGAAATGTCTAGGAATGGATCAATATGTAATATTTTTTTCCATATAAATTCCATATTTATAAAGGCTTTTACAGTTTTGCAGTCCTAAAAAATACTTTTCAACAATTTCTACATTCGTAGGGGTTGTCTGTATGACCACCAACCTTCTGGTTGAGATACCAATTGATCTTCCTTCCTCTTTTTTACACCCCCCCCCCCCCCCCCCCCATTTCTTATTGTTTTAGGATTTTTAAAGCCTAGCATGTTTGGTTTTCATTTTTAAAAGTTATTTTATGTATTTAAATATAGAAAACAATTTCATTTTTTTTGTTTAGTTCTTGTATTTGTTTTCGGTTTTCAAAAACAAAATATTTTCAAAACGAAAAAATCGAAAGTATCTTTACGATGTTTTCAAAGTGTTCTCAATGTTTTCGGTCTAGCCCCCATCGCCCCCTGTACCAAGCACGATGTTCGCCACCGCCCCCACCCCCCCCCCTGCCCATCCTACCACTAACAACCTACTGCGACGGCGAACTTTGCAACACCACCCCCTTCCCCTCGATGTTATCGCACTTCTACCATAATAGGAAGAGAGAAAAGATATCAAGATTTAGAATTACTAGATTTGAAAGAAATCATAGTTATTAATAGAAATGTTTGAATTAAAAGAATTTATATTTTACATTAAATATCATTTTTTTATTTGTCTTGGTTCATATAAACGAACCCATTTTATTTAGATTAAGGCTTGTTAGTTTTATTTAGTTTGATTATTTTATCGGCAGATACAATATTCTGAATTAACTTTCTATAATGCTCATTCCCAAGTATATTGTTACTATAACATTCAGAATACGCCCACCTAGGTGAGCTTAAAGACCATTCACTCTTGGAATAATGAATGCTTAACAACATATTGACTAACACTTTTTGAGTGGACCTGTGCAGAACATTATAGAAATATTTCCTTCTTACTGAGTAGGGTTTCTCATTTTAGGAGCTTTCAGAATTGAACGAGCTTACCGAAGACAGCCTCCTAAATAAAGCCTTTCAGACTTTAGGCTCCCTGAGTAGGTTTCATTATTTAGCTTATTGAATATGGCTTTCGAACTTTAACCTTTCAAATTTATCCTCTAATAGCCTACTGATTGATACGTGTTGAGTCTTTTACAAATTTGACACTTAGCCTTTCGAACTAGCTTATTGATTAAAGCTTATCTTCCTAACTCACTTATTAATACTTGCTTTTCTGACTTAGCATTTGGGTCACCTTATAGATTAACACTACTTGAATCCTTTTTGGCCTTCACCTTTACGGCCAGACCTGAATAGCTAGATGACGCTCACTGATTCATACTTTCTAAATTTCTTTATAATTGTGGCTTTCGGACACATGAGCATTCTGAATAAGTTTACTGGGTGGCTTTGCTAACATATTTGATTAGTAGCATTTGGACTTCATTGCAGATTTAACATTTTTCTTCACTAATCTCATCTCTAGCATTATCTTTTACTAATCTCATCTCTAACATTATCTTTTACTAACCTCATCTCAACTTATCTAGACTTTTAGCCCCTTTACCCCACATGCATAGTTGAACAAATGCTAGCTCTCACGAACTCATGAAGAGTACGACAATTACAACTCAAAAAAGTTGGGACTAACAGTTTGAACATTGTGCAAATACTAAGTTCCGTAAACCTACTTTCTCTTTTGGTTCGCTTCAAAATGTTATGCAATATACAACAAATGAGTGAAAAAAGTGAAGGATATACACACCTTTGGAGAACCTTAAGTATTCCAGTTCCTATCTGCATTGGTGTGCCCATGATGATGCACTCGCTAACGCCTTCAATCTTGTCGTCCCTTCCATTCACAGAAGCATTGTATAAATGTTCTGCTGTCTTCTCAAATGAAGCCAGCATCAAAACACTTTCTTTCATTCTCTGGATTCCATTTCTTGTAACTCCAAGAACTTCGCCCTGTCACAGAAAAACGAAATGTTAATATGGATCCTCCAAATCCAAATGAGAAAAAACAGCTTAAAAAAATGGGCTCACATGGTTATAGGACAAAAAATATTGGTTTCAGATCACTATGGCTTTTTGAAAAAAAACCTCACCTTAGAAGTCATCAGATCTGCCAAAAGTTTCATATGACGCACATCAATGTTCATCCCTCCCATTGTGAACTCTACTTGATCAATGATACTTTTTCTTGCAGCTTCGATTCCCAGAGTCATATTCACTTCGACAATGTGATTGCTAGTTGTTTTACATCCAATAACTCCTTCAACACCCATGACAGCTTGAAGACCCGTTCTAAAAAAATGTAACAGATAACATAAAACAGTTTTCTGCAATTTGCAACACTAGTAAGTTATTTAATATTAAGATGTAGACAAACAAAAATAAAAATCTACAACCAGTAACAAAGTGAGCCCTAAACGTGTTAAAGGTAATACTGATAGTGTATATTGAGAAAAAATAGCTCTCAATCCTTACTGTTTTAGGTAAAGGCAGAAGAGAAGACAGGATACCCACCTAACAACCAAAACCAACCACTAACTGCTACTGCATAATGATATTCATAACCCAACAATTCAGGCAAACGATTTTTAAGTCAACAATTGCTAAAAGTTCCCAACCAAGAAAGCAATCGGAAAACATCAAGCAGTGTAATATTATGTTTGACATGATACCAAAAACAACAAATTACGAGTTAGTCCCTAGCCTTTACACCCATCATCATTCTTTTCCCCACCATCCTCCATAAGGGTAGATGAAGAAAATCCTTGTTGCAGAGTTATACACGGAGAATGTTGAGAACATTATCACACTGATGTGAACTATAAAGAAATGTGAATGAAGTCATCCAAAAACCCTATGGCATTCTGGCCAAACGATGAGGAGAGAATGGTATTCTGGCTTGACCAATGACCAGTCACAACTCCAACTCAATAAGCTGGTTCAGTTGCAAGGGAATTCCGTAACATAACCCGATCTCCACAGGGAGAATAAAGTATAGATGGGGGAGAGGATGAGGACTTGTGGAAGGAAAACACATAAATCAACATTGACCGGTACGGTAATGGATCAGCTCTGCAGTGGCAGACTGGAGGTCACATAGGGGTTGTAACCTTGCAAGGATTTTACAAGAGCCTTTGGTTTGACATTTGAAACCCTTCCTAACCCAACGCTCTTCCGCTCCAAGAATAGACATTTCTTAATACAATAATAAGAAGGGAGGTCCGAGCAGAAAAACGATGTATTTTTTCCTGTATTTTCAAATAATTCCTATCAATCAATGTTAAAAAGAAAATTGGATATAATTCAGATGTCTATTTGCTTTCTGGGCATAATACATCCAGCAGATGAGGTCTTTAGCAGCCATATGGTTCTACACAAAGTTGGAATTACATCACAACTAAATGTCCCCAATAGAGAACATACATGAATATCTTATATACCTAATAACAGTAACAGATGAGTGAACTTTTTTATTTTTCACGTTTTGGGGTACAGGAAAATATGTGAGCTGCTGGAAGGAGAAAGGGTGAACAAATGTAGCTAATATATCGAAGTCCAGTGCATGGATGTTAAGCAAATGCTGAAAATATAGAAATGGGTGAAGATTGTTTAACACAAGCCAGCTTCTTCTTTTTTTGGTAACCAAAAGAAGAAATTAATGATAAAGGCAACCAGCCAGTGTCACCAAGAAACCTCAACATAAAGGGAGATCAGTGAAACCTTTAGAACCAAAACTATAAGTCAAAACCAAGAATTACATGCATTTGAATGGAAAAAAAATACAAATAAAATTGATTTCGATTGCATGATGCCATTGCACAATGTTAAAAGTAGCTGGAATGCGATAAAAGGGATCAATCAAAATATTATGGAATACTCACCCTTCTATTACCAAATTATATTTTTTGTCTTTCTCATTTATCACTGCACGTTTAACAGTATTTATGCCCTGCATCCAAAATCACTCTGATCAATGAAGTTGCAACCAAAACCTAAAACATCAGGAAGAATTTCTGTGTGATATAACATTAGTAAAATTTAGAGATTGAAAATATTTTTTTGTGCCTCACCCTCACAACTATCATTGGGAGCTTATTTTTAAGTGAATGAAGCTCAAAATGAAGCCTACTTCTATCAACCTGTGGAACAACTTCCAACTTTCTAACATCCAGAACCCTGATATGCTGCAAAGAAACGTAAATTTATGACATCATATATAAGGCAATAGATTAGTTGACAAAGAACTTTTAGAATTTCTCACCTGTTGCTTCAGTTTAATTCTTGGAGTTTGCAAAATTGATTGCGTTACAGTATAAGCATCTATGCAAAATTGAGAAGCCTGAATTAATTCCATGTCAAGTGTGATAATAATTGATCCTAGCCTTGGTGTCAGGACAATTTTTATACTCTTTGCAACCTGCATAACGAGTTAATATAAACATAAAGACAGACTGTACCAGTAACCAAGTAAATTGACAAATACAAAATATTCTGAATTAATCTGACCTAGGGTTTCAATATAAAGCCATGTTACAACACAGGAATGGGTATAAAACTAAATTCTAGAAGGAACCATAGGCCAACAACGCACGTATTGCTGAATGCAACAAGAGCCAACTATCTTCCACTCCAATACTGATTACAGTACTGGTGTTTTTGAAATAATAATAATAATAAATCTAGAAAAGAACAACCTGAGCTCGATTATCACTCAAGAATGAATAAAGTATATCAGTCACATACCTCGCCAAGAACTGTCTTCTCTATGTGACCTTTAACTATTTTTGCATATTGCAAACTATTGTTACATTCAAGATCTGCATAAATGAAAGGTGTACTGATATTTTTGGATGCATCTATGATTTCTTTGATACGAGGAACTCCAAGTGTGACATCTGTCATCGGTTAAGGAATCTAGCTGGAATCAAGTTTATAGAAAAATTTATAGAAATATAATACCAAAACTCATTCACCAGAAAAACATCAGCAAAAAAAGGATACTCATGCTTCCAACTCCAGCGAAGTGGAAGGTTTTTAATGTCATCTGGGTCCCTGGCTCTCCAATACTTTGAGCTCCAATGGCTCCAATAGCTGTTCCAGCTTCCACTCTTTTTTTATGATAGCGAGAGATGCAGGTTTCCAAAAACACCTAGAATCATGCAAAGAGATCTTCAATCAAATCTTTTCATATAATGACAGATCTTAGGCGATGCAGAAACATTGACAGAATAGACAATTAAACTGCTGAAACCCTAGCCCATAGAGTCTTCCTTTGAATGTCTCTTAAAATGAGCTGGCTCAATGTCTTAAATCAACTTTCGATATAAATTTCATCGAGTTTTCTTTCAAATGTTCCTTCAAATGTATTGTCTTGATACAACTCTCAATATAACTGTTTGTCCATCAAACCTTCATTTGAAAGTGTCTTCGAATGTAGTCTCGATGACTTATTTGAAATGTCCATCATCACTGATAGCCATTGAATATGAACCTTCCTTCGGATCTTCCATCGAATGTGTCCTTGAGAGGTATTGTCCTTCAAGACTTCATTCAAGAATTCCTTCATTCGGTGAGAGTCTTGATTCAATAGATGTTAAGATTCAGTCCAACACTTAGCTAAATAAGTACCATTTAAGTTTTGAAGGTTCTTACTAAAGATAAATCTATCTCAGTCATATCTGAAGATCCAACACAATTAATTAACACCTAAGAACTTGAATCATAAATATAAATAGTAAATACATTATGGGAAAACTAATGAGTTAGTGTAATAACTAGAGTCTAAGAAACTAAAGAGCATGGAAAACTTCAATCCTAACTTTTTGATTGACGAAATTAATGAATTGGAATCCAAACCAACTTCCAAAACATATATAAAAAGAAAAAAAAAAACATTATACGAATGTTTTTATTGACAGTAACACATCAGTCGAATGCTCAACTTAAAGCTGTCAGCCGCTGCCCGATAGAAAGGATGATGATCTTTTCAGCCACAGTGACTGAGCAGCCACGCTGTCATGTCATACTCCAGCAGTCCCCAACCCTCCAGTTCACAGTTTCTATTTACGTTGAGATTGAGCCAATGAAGCACATTGAAGCTTAAAATTGTTTTTGTATTATGCTACTTAGAGCATCTCCAAAACACTTTAACTAAATTAATTAGTTAAAATAACTTGCTACAGTTTTAATTTAGCTAATGTTAACTTCATTAGTGCTTCATTTATTTTTTTGCTAAATCATATTTTTTCCAAATTTACCTTTCTAAATTTATTCTTTCAAAATCTCTAATTTCAAATTTAACTAATTGTTTCCCTTGGATAAGCATGCGGGAGATAGGGGTGACGCGGGTAAAAGAGATGCAGTGGGAGATGGGGGTGACAGGCGAGGGGGTGGTGGGGTGATGCAGGGAGAGTGGGGGAGGGCAGCGCTGAGGGGGCGGGTAAGGGTGGCGCAATCTGAAGGTGTGAGAGAGAGAGAGAAAGAGGTGAAGTAGAATTTGATGGTTATAAGGATATTTTAGATTGTTGAACAAATTGAAAGTAAATGCTGATGTAACATCTTAGCTAAAAGCTATAAATTTAGTTAAATTTAACTTAAAATTATTGTTGTAGGTAAATTTAAGTGATGATATAGTTATAGTATTATAGTATATTTTTATTAAATTTTAATCAAATTTAACTATAGCTAAGCTTATTTGAAATGCTCTTACTCATGTATTTAGAATAATTGCAAAATAATTTCTCAAAAGAAAATCCATCAGCAGATTTTCCTTTTACGCTTCGATTTGGCATATTTTTGATATTTGGATTTTGAAATCCTTTTAAAATATTTATATCACTTTCATATTTGATTTTTTTTTCAAAATTTTGGCATTATTGTAAAAAAACAGACAAAAATGCGAAATTTTTTATAATTTTAATTGACAACCAACACAACCAATAAGTAAAAATAATTGCATATCAAAGTCACAAAGGTAACAGTTTAGGTATGTCTTAGAGTAATCTATTTTTCTTTTGAGAATTGGCTTGACATTAATTAATCAATATTCAAGTTGCCAGCTCTCCCTAGCAGATGAAGCCAAGCAGAGTCGGACTTGGTGGCCCAGATTCAAGTTGTTTGTTGGGCCAAAGTTGTCCGTTATATGGCCACATGGTGACATCATTGTAATGGCGTCATAGGGCAAGAAATTTCTTTGATGGGTTCCTTCCAAGCATTCTTAGTTTGACACAGTCGGTATTTGAGACAGCACCGTCCATAATAGAAGCAATTGACTCATTACTAATACAATTATTTCTTATAAGCATTGTTATCATGTTATAGTATCCAAAAACAAACCTCAATAGAATATTTGGAAGGATAGGCATAATATTTTGAGATAGGAAAAGCTGATATTCATAGCCATTATAAGAATTTGAGGAGATAATGTTGTATGGTTGTACCTGAAGTTGCTGATGAGTTATTCCAGACATCTCATTGGCAATATTATCTAGGTAGTTGAGATTTGTTTCGCCAACAGAGTTTTTACCCAATCCTAGTGCATCCCTTGTCTTCTTTAATCTTTGAAGAATAGAATCTTCAAGGAAATTTGACAGTGACGTTTTAAAAGCATCAGAACAGCCCCCATCGAAAGTCATATCATGTTTTTCGAGCCTTTTAGAAATTTCATCTGATATTTCTGAAGGGGTCATATAGGAATGACTTCTGACAGGACAAGTAGCCTGAAGAAGAGTGTCAAATATCATTTATCATGTTAATAATAAAGAACATTGCACTAGATCAAAAAATTAGTAAGCAGAAAAAATAGAACCTTAATTTTCAGGAACAATCTGTCAAAATTTAAAGCAAATCCACTTCCCCCTTCCATCTGTCCTGGATCCATCCCATCATCCCCATAAATAAACTGAACAATATTTCCACTAGCATTCCGTACAGTATTGTCATAATGAATATGCAGGTCCTCCAAAGCCTTCATTAATCTACGAGACATGTATCCAGTGTCAGCTGTCTTCACCTGCAGTAATAAAAATAATCCAATCACCAGATGTTGCGCCTAAGCCTAAAGGAAAAATGCTTGATCAAAGCATGAAATTGGAGGGGCCTAACTGGAGGTGCTCTCAAACAACAAAGAAACAAGTGGAAACTCATTTAAAAGTACTTGCTTTGGGTTTTTAGTCTTGAAACCAGCTTTCAACAAACCATTTAAAAATATAAAACTAAAAACACATTTTAGATATTTTCCCTCTTTTAAAAACACATAAAAATATTAACACAACCAGATAGGCCCAAACCTTTTATGACTATATCATAGAGATAACAGTAGAAAATAGTAGAGAAAATAACTCTTTCTTCTTATTCTTTGAGAGATTACAAAATCATATACATACAAAACGGATAACCCTATTTAGCTAACCTAAATGCTAATTATAACCATCACCAACTCATTCTTACAGCACATTCCAACTATAACAGTTCAAAAAATATAGGACCAAAAGTTGAAATTTTATTAATAATACCCCAAGAAATTGGAAAGAACTATACCGCTGTATCCACAAGTCCTTCCCGGCCTCCCATTGTATGGAAAAAAAATTCAGTAGCTGTCAAGCCGCTGTAGAATGAATTAGAAACAAATCCTTTAGCCTGCAATATGAATGAAAATTTTCATCAGCACTTTTGAGAATCATCACGGAAGGTTTATATACATTAAAAAGAAAATAATTCATTTATATATATATAATATACTAGTTCACAATGCACATTTTATATTTTCTTCTCTTTAAAAAACAATTTTCCATTATCATCAAAAAGAACCAATTGCCAAACAGGAACATTTGTGGCATAATGAAACAGAAGAGTCATCATAAGCAAGCGGTGTAATAGCTGAAAATGACTCGTCAAGAGCTGTCTCATCTTTTAGCTTGCCTATATATATCTGCATGTGATAGTGTGTTTGACTGTTTGTGTGTGTGGATATCCCTAAATTTCTCCATAATGGCTGATTTAAGCAGACGGGAGGCCTATAAATATGACAACACTAAACCACAAGCTTGTGACAAGTGCATCATGATTCTTCTCTCCTGTCTACTGCGTGGAAATGACTATGGTACTTAATAAAAAGGCATAAAAGCTAAAGTCCTGCCATAAAATCCAGCACTTTCAATGCCATAGTTTAAAGCATGAACACAACTAAAGATCTAAGGGCCCTTTGGCTAGTAAAGTATAAAGGATTATTAAAAATGGAAAATCAAGCATTTTTATAATTATAATTGCTAGTAACAGAAAATTTAGGATTGATATATTTTTTTAATCCCATCAAAAATATCAAAAAGGAATTGATTTAGTTATTAAAATAGTAAAAAAAGAGGCTTCAAGGAGAGCAAGCAAAACAAAAGCATGTGCCTAGTCTTCTACACAAGGCTTTTCCACGGCAAAGCACATTAGCTGAACCCAAGGTTCAAAAATAAGAAAGGCGATACGGTACAAATTTGATGTTGTATGCTAGGACAGACGCCTCAACCGTCAACGATAATTATTTCTTAATATATAAAAGTATATAAATTTATAACGAATAACTATATAATTATATATGAATTTAAACAATTTGATGTTACATAAATTTATCGTTTAATATATAGTAAATATTTATTGTTAGGATAAATATACATATATATAAACATTTAATAGATAGTAAATGTTTATTTATAGTTTAATATATATATATATAAATTTTATATAAGTAATTTATTTATATAGTTCATTTAAGTTATATACAATGACTTCGATGACAACGCAGAATCGATGACGGTGCTGGAGGATTGGACGACGGCGCTGGAGTGTTGGACAACGATGATGACGACAACATTTGATGCTGGATGACTCTGCTACGACCATTCGACGATGACGATAATGATGGTCTTTCGATCACTACTGATGGAGGAACAAGCGAGGCGGCGTCAACGATGGTCCGTCTGTGTCGCAAAAATTAGATTAGATCTTTTTTTAACCTATTTAAAATGCCTTTTTCGACAATCTTCTTCGACGATCTTTTAACAGGCCACCTCAGACTGCCTCACCCATCTGAGTCGGGCGGCAGCTAATATGCCTTCTAGGGCGGTGCCTCAACACAACTTGATGTTGAGGTGGGTGAGGCAGCGTCTCAGCCCGTTTTCTTGAACCATGGTTGAACTTAGAGCTTTTGCCTGTGCAAACTTTTGACAAGTACACTATGCACAAGTAGAGTAAAATGGCTATGCTTCCACTAATGATTATTGAATAAAATGGGCATCGAGTACGCACACCAAAAGCATGTGCCTAGTGTTAATGTGTTATGCGTTGGTCTTTACCATGGTGAAGTTCATTGGCTATGCTTTGTGCTTAGGTAAGCCTTTGAAAACCATACATAGTGCACAAATGATTCTTAAGTCATTCACAACTATATTTAAATACGCCTTTGACAACTATACATTGTCATTAATTGGTGCACATCAGCAGCAAATAACAACTTAAAACTTGAAATACTAAGATTGCATCATTTACATATGATGATTCAACATAAAAATCTATGGAAATATTATTTTAACTCACCGCTGGAACTTTTGATTTTCTAGGGAAATGTGGGAGTGATCTATCAATGAATCCATTAGGTGCACGACGACCCCCAACTATTTGCTGACCAACACATGCAACCATTTGGCTAATATTGATGGGAGATCCTTTTGAACCACATTGTGACATAATCAAAGGGCTATTCCTCCAATCTAGCCCTTGCATACAAACCTGTAACAATAATTAGAAAATTAAGACGCTTCCCATTAAAAGCTTTGAACAAGGCATATCATGCAATGACAAAATAACACAAGTAACAATATAACTATAATTATAGGTGACCAGAATGTGAAGCCATAATTATCAAGAGTTCCAAGGTGTACAACTAATCTGAGGCGAGGTTCACCAAATTTGCCAAAGCCTTGATTGGACTAAGCCTATTCCAAAAGATGCACCAAGACAAAAAAGAAGTGTGCTTCTTTGAAATTCATCTCCTTTTTGGTCTCTTTCGATGAAGAAACAGCATAAAGGGTATCTTTATCCAGCTGAAAAGTCTTAACATTTTAAAGGAAAGTATTGAGAAGGCTGGTGAATAAGTTAATGGCTAGTTATAACATTTATTAAGGACTAAAACATAGTATTGATTATAGAATTGGGAATGTTGGGTCAATTAAACACTTGAGGCTTTTTTTGATTGGGAAAAAAACCAGAAACTTTTACTATACAAATAATGTTTTCATTGAAAAGGCTATTCAAGAATTATAATACATTAATTTGGATCTCGAACTAAGAAGAGTATGTCTATTTGAGATCACTTGTCATTAAAAGTCTTTATCATAGTGGTAGAGTTGTTATTATCACCATTACTATATTTATTTTTAGTTCGCCTGAATTATTAATAATATTATAAATTAGATATGCTGGATAATTTAACCCGGGTATACTTAATTGGGGTTATTTTGATTTAAATTTATTTTATACAATGTGCAGCAAATGTCTAAAAGGCATGCGCCTAATTGATGCACTTTGCACCTTGTCACTAAGACTCCCTTGTAGCCTGTTCACGCTTGTGCCCTTACCAACAATGTGTGAAGTCTAAGCTTATTGATGGAATATGTTCAAATTTTCTAATTGTCAAAGATGTGACAAGCAACCTCATGTAAGAAACAAAGGAATAGAAGCAAAAAAAAAAACAAAAAAACAAAAAACAAAACAAAATTATGAACACAAATACGCACTTAGCAAAAAAGAAACAAAATAAGGTCACTACCTTGGCAGTGTCCTCTCGAATTTTGTTCAATACACGAGATATATCAGCTTCTAATATCTGTGCAGCATCAAAACCAGCACGGAGCATAATCTTTCCTTCATTGAAAGACTTAATGAAACCGTCACACTGAGAATATCCGGATAAAACTACAGCATTTTTCTCTTTATTCAGTTTCTCTTTTGGTTGGACATCATCGATCCCAATTGAGAATCCATGATTCCCAATCCATCGAGCACTGCAGCAAAAAAACCCGAAATAATATATAATGACTGTTATTAAACATCAATGACTAGTGTTGACTACATTGTAGACAAAATTTTATTTATTCATCGACTTTAAGGGTATTATTGTAATTTTATCTTAAAATGAGTCCATTCTCAAATCAATTTACGTATATCAAGTTAGGCAATGAAAATTCAATAAAGTATTATTAAATTCATTCCCGTTAATATCAAACAAGAGAAAGGAATGTTTGAACCACATTCCCATAGTCATGCAAACAAAATTCCTTTCGTGATTGTAACACACACATTATACTGTTAATTCTTGATATAGTGCTGGGAAAAGGCCCTAACAACCCAAAATTTCTGCTAGGCCCCCCTTGAGGGGAAAAAGTTACAGTCAAAGATTGAGAAGTGTGTAAGTTATAACATTAATTTTAAACCGACCACGAAAACTACAATTCTCTTGAATTCAGAAATTCATTGAAACTTATGAGTAAACCGTACAACTCCCATCAAACTACAGAATAAATTTAGGCAGATCATATGGAACAATCTAAAATAAAAAATGGTGAAATAAGTGAAGCAACTCTAGCAGAAATGGGGAAAAGTGTGTGATAAACGCTATAGGGGGCCAGAAATACCATGTGGGAAAAAGATTAAGGGGCAGAAACAGTCAGGCGTAAAGATGCAATTAAAACATTATTTCTTTTCTATAGAAAAAAGAGGAAAGTAGTATTAAATGAATGAAAACTACAGAGGCAGGAATGGTTAAAATGGGCATTGCACTACCTAATGGGGGCATACAATATAGGAATATAACAGAGAAAGGGAATAAAAAAATAAAACACTAGAACTATGCGCACACACAATTGGGGGGTCAAAAAGGATTTCAAAGGGATCAAAAAATTATTTCTTACTCAAGTGATATGTAGTTCACACCCATCCTTTAGGCTTTCCCTCCAACCCTAAAACCTAATTTCTTACCTTCCCTCTCATTAGAAGTTCCTTTTTTCCCATTCTTCACTATTTTCACATATGCACACACACAAACTGCAGCGACAATGATGAATCTATGGCAGCTGGGACACAAAAAAAAATGCAGATTGAAAGGATTGTATGAAAGTGGAACCATTGAAGAGAAATGAGCAAAATTTTGGCTGGTCCACCAGATGAATGCTGAAGCAGCCACTCCAGAGATGATAAACCCAAGATGTAAAATAGCAGCTATTTATTAGGGGAATGTTGAATCTAGAAGTTAGATGTAAAATATTCCCTGCCACAATTGGCAGATTTATGATTGCAGTTGAAGATTAAATATAAGGAAAACAGAGAGAACAAAATCTTAGTATTGTACGCAAGCAACTGCTGAAGGAAAACACCACGGTCTTATACAACAATATTACCTTAATTTTGCAAGACGGTTCATACAAGTAGCAGCAGCATGTGCATTGTAGTCCCGAAGAAGAACAGAGAAAAGTCCAACCTTGTTGCCATTTCCTGCCGTAACATAAAAAAATAAATAACAAAAATAACGGCAGGCATTATTACCTGCAAATAGACAATATGTATAAATAAATAAATAAATAATCCTTGTCATTTTGACCATGGCAAGCTAAAACAAGTTGCTCAGGATGTTTCAACTCAAATTCACACAGCATTCATGAAAAGAAGAAAATCATAAAATTAAGAACAGAATGTAAGTGTTGGATATCTAGTATCTCCTTTTCTTTGTAAGATTTTATCAGTATGTATATGCTATTTTGAGTAGTACCACCACTATGATTAATATTAGTTGAAATAAGTTTTCAATTAATTAGAAGTCAAATGTTTGTAATTATTAGGGTATATATTTAGTTTCCTAAATAGGATTATTTCCTAAAGTAGGTTCCCTCAATTGTGCATATATATGTGTTTGTAATCTCTTAACAAGTAATAAGATTAAAAAAAAATCTCTTTAGTATCAAAGTCAAACCCTAACACTAAGAGGAGCAGCCATTACCAGCCTTGCAAGAGTCCCTTGGCTCTTCCCCTCGACTTATCCTCTTTGTATTCTCTTAACAAGTAATAACATAAACTTTTGTGTTTCTCCTTGGTTCAAAATTTCACGCATATTCTTGATATCGCACGACCGCAAGCCACAAGTCCCTACTGCAGCCTGCAGCCACTTTCAAGCCATTGCAAGGAGCAATCACCGCTGCTGCCACCATTCCACCTCCACTGCCTTGTTTTTCCAAAGCAACCTACACCTCTCATTTGACTACGATTTACACATTGTGCATGGAGTTATCCATGGGTGATTGTTTGCTCGCGACACTTTTGTGATGTGGCTGCTTGGATATCTTCTAAACCCTAAATTGGAGCTGAATCGCACTATCCTTGTTTGTGTAAGCTTGGCATTCAAAAGTTTGAAAATAGCGAGAATGTTCAAATGGCTTCACCAAATACAAGTCACTTCTCATGTGGCTCGACTATCTCAAGATGATCCTAAATTGGTAATACTTTCTTCTACAGACAATCTTTGTATTATTGATTCTGAAGCTATTGATCATATGACTAGTAATTCCTCACTAGTTATCTCATTAGGGCTTTCACTCGTGAAGTTGGTTCAGATTGCTAATGGGGCTCCTATGGGATTTACTGAGTTGGGAATGTCTTACTTCCACATACTTTCCTCGTGTCTTCCGTCTTACTTGCTCCTAAATTCTGTAATAATCTTCTCTATTAGCCAAGTTATGAAGTAATAATTGTTCTAGTTGAAAAAAAAAATTATATTGAGTTCCCCCTACGCGAATTGTTGTGGATTGCCTCTCTTGGCAACCCAATCGAGAGCAAGACTACCAGGTCAAGAAATTTTACTTTATTCTTATGCCTGCCCAGCCTGGGAGCTTTTCTTGGTGTAACGCGTGAAAGGCACAGGCGTTATCTATTGTTGCATTCTTTATTTGAACCACAGTTCTAGGCAAAAATTTTATTATTGATAATTTACAATGTTAGAGTTTTGCTCGTGTTACATGTGTTGCTTTCGTAGACTATCTTTATGGACTTGTTTGTCCTTTATTGGGTGATGTCATTGTCTCTTGATACGTTATTTGCATGTTGGCTAGGGAGTTTGAGGCGGCATTCAGTGGTTTGATAGGTTATCCCTCGTTGCCTTCTTTTGATAATCGAAAGTAGCTGGCTACCAATCTTTCTCTTATTTGTTTGAAGGAGTGGATGTTTGCTTTGAGCATGTACCATTTGTCTTTTATTTGTGATATTATTAATGGGTGCTTCTTTTGAGCTTGTTGTATTTCTGTTCTTCACACACTTCTTGTGTGTAATATTTTTCCAAAAAAAATTGTATTACTTATATAAAAAAATTATATTGCATCAAGATAAACCAATATACCCCTATTGTATATTAGTACAGGTATAACATGTAAAATAACATCTGTTGTGTGGTTTTATGTTAGTACTACTTACCAACTCTTTAACCTTTTAAAAACGAACATGGAAAGTTACTCAGACTACAACGGTTTTGAAATTTGGGAAGGTGACATCTTTCGCTCGTCTATTTTAAAATTTTGGGAAACTATCTAACTTTATTAGCCAATGATTCCACCTTTTGCATATTTAAAAAATCAAGGTCTAAATTATTTTTTGCTTTTCATACCTTTTATATATGTCAATCACAATTTTATACCAATAAAATTTAATGTTACAATTTTATCGTGGGAGAATATGTCTAAGCCATTTCAACAGTTCCTCTTGTGCTTGCATGCTATAGCGAAATGACAACATTTTTGGTAAGATTTTATTGGTGTCTTGATTTGGTCCATGTATTCTCATTCATGGATTCACCAGTAACAGTAGGTGAGAAATTTGAGGCAAGAATTGAAGGAAAGACTCAAAAGCCAGATTAATCTCATGTCCAAAAGAAACCTTGAGAACAAGAAGGTTATCTTACAAGCAAAACCCTGCAAAATAGAACATAAACAGAACAATAAGATAGGAGCAGATTAAAATCATGAACTGACCTAAAGTTGCTTTCCCCAGCTGCCCAGATATCAGTTCACTGTTACGAAAATAGACAAATCCATCATTAGGACACATTGTTTCAAAATTCTTGCAGTGGCTTTTTTCCTTCACAGTGAGATTCACATAGACACGTGTGGATGCATTTGGGCGCAATAGAACATTAAATAACTGTTTGCCAGTCCAAAGCTCTATTGGCTGAGAAAAAAAACATATGAAATTACTCATCAGTCAATATAATTAAAATTTCCACAGCCAGCACTCAAAAGGTCAAAAAATGCAAAATTTTCAGAAAGTTATCCTTCCAATTAAAGCCAAGAATATTTCTACGTTTGGAATATCATAAAAATAGTTTGTAAAATGCAAAACAAAGCATTAAATAAGCAAGATAAAGCAGACAAATTTCTAATAAACAAAATAAAGAAAAAGCATTAAATATGCAATACATGACTACATATTTATACAAAAAGAAAAAACTATTTATAGTAATATAGATATTATGATATCAATCATAATTATACCATATTCACTAATTACTCTACTAGTTTTACAATATTCCACTAATTTCTCCACTAATTATAGTAACATTACCATAAAAAACAAAAACTTCTTAAGTGCTTTCTTTTAAATTACCAAAACAGATTTGATGTTTCTTATGAAATAAACAAAAACATTCTTTTAAAAGCAATATCAAACTAGGCCTTGAACACCATCCAACCAAATTAGCTCTTGTGTTTCATTTAAACAATATTATTAACTATGTGCAAGATAAAATGATTATTTAAAAAATGATAACAAATTAATCCTGTCTTTTGCCATTAATGTGGGACTGAAGTTTAAAATTAGAGTTAACGAAAAAGTGTAATAAGTACCAAGTGTTTATGTAATCGGAATAAAAAATAACTCATGGCTTTTCAAGTGTTATTTTCAATTTTTGTGGCACTCTTACCAATTAATGGCCACAAATAATAGAAAAGAGTATGTTTATCTTACTTTATGTGCCACCGAAAACTTGAAACAGTTGTAACTGTTTATATATTATTAAAGGTTAGAAATACTAAAATTCTCGCAAGTACAAAAAGGATTTGTTAAAGATGACTTTTATGCTATTAAAGTGTCCAGTAGCATGCATTTCTGGAATCCTAGATTAATAAAACACATCAAAAATGTCAAGCTTACAAATCTCACCTTAATTAAGGCTGGTGTTGGCAAGTCAACAAAATCCATTCCATCTCCCATATGTGAACACATTAATGAAAATGTGGCGCGGTCATAAAACGTGTCCTTCCTTGTTATAAGGAAGGAAGAAGTTAGAAAATCTTGAGTGGATGCAACCAAGATCTCGCCATTTTTTGGGGTGCATAAGTTGTTTTGCACCTAGAAGTAGAACAAATGCTCTCAAATGAATCAGAATGCAAAAACCAAAAGGAAAAGAAATATTAAGAATAAGTATGCAATGTCTTCCTATCAATATGGTGTTAAAAGAAAATACAATTATTGTCATATTTCATGGACATTTTACTTAATGGGATTATAGGAAATAGGAATACTATACTGAATTACATGATAGGGTGGTTTGCCAGAATGACTAATGATGTATAATCCAAGCCAAGAAAGACAAATAATTGACTCACAATAAAATCGCATTTCAGAGATTTCCCCTACTTCTGAAACATGCATAAGAAACATGTGACTAGTCTCCTCAAATCCAAAATGCACGCTGAAAAGAATGAAAAGCAGTTTATTGTGGCACTACGTGACTTTCATTCTTTGAGAACTACAGCTTTTGCAAATGAATAGGACCATGAAGAAATTTTTGAATCGATTCATTTCAACCTTTGTGAATGTATAGCATGTTCAAATCCCGACCACCGTTAATTTAAGGTACACAAGATAAAAATATCCAACACCCACTTCTCCATCACAAAAATATAAATCCAACACCAACTGCTAGAGGAAAATCACTCTCAGTCATATGCTAGAGAAACTGGACTTTTCCTTGCTCACATATATTACGAAACATGATCCCCAGTCTTTCACCATTATAGTTCTCATCTTGTTATAGATGTTATTATCTTCAACTATCAAAAAAATATGTAATTGATAAAACAGGCCTCATCTCTTGTTGATTGTTGTTATATCAACTTTTACAATCAAAACATGGGATACTACCTAAAATGTTCATTATGACCATTGCCCGACAATTTAATGTGACAATCTTTATTTTTATTTTCTCCACAACGGCTCCCCCATGAGATGCTGTTTATATTCAAATTGCACTAAATCAAACCAAACCAACCAACTTTAATCCCAATCATATAGATCATATTCAAATGGTAGTCTTATGAAATTAATAGCATATAGTGTTAGCATAGGCTTTTTTTTTAATGCAATAGCAAATATCTTTTTAATAAATAGGAAATTTTATTAAGATAGAAAGATCACACACAAGTGCACAAAAAACATAAAAACAAGTTTAAAATGAACGGTCATGAACAACATAAAAAATAAAAGAAAAATAGTACTCGTCCGAAGCAAATATTAACATAAAATATGAAAAACGCAAAATATTAACATGACATGAACAGCCATAAATTTTATTTTTTATTTTTTGAACAGCCATAGATCGGGGCCGGCTCTGGTGGTCGTCAACATGCTACCAGCGTCTCTGGTCCTTGCTCCTCCACGCATGACTCTCACTCATTCTGTGATGTGGTTTTGGGCTCCATTGGTATCACACGGGAGGCGTCCGAGCCAAGCATCAACGGCGCTTCAGTCGACTTGTCTATCCAGTTGAGGCTTCGCGTAAGCAAGCAGGGCAATTGGTTTGTGGTCAATGTGCGCGTTTATCTTGGAGTGGCGTATGTGCAGCATCTCCCGGCACCTCTAGTGGTGTCCTCTCCAGCGTCGCCGCCCACATTGCCACGCCTGGGTGGGGGGTTGGTGGGCGTGGGCTCCTCTGTTCCTTTGAGGGTGTCTTCCCCTCTGCCGGTTGCAATTGCTGGTGGAGGCGTGCTATCTTGGGGGCCACCTCGGCCATGGCTGTTTGAACCAGGTGAGGGAAGTCATGGACCTTCTTCTTCTTCTGGGGGTGATACACCACTCGCTGAAGTGTGGGAGGGTGTTCCTCCGGTAGGGGATGGGGGTGCCTACGATGACATGGTCTCTGCGGGGGCATGGGGGTTGGAGATACTCTTCCCAGGTGTGGGTGGTGCTCTTAGGGGTTGTTGTCCCTCCTTATTGACGACAAGGGAGGGTGGTTCTGCTTCTACAGAGGTGTTGGTGGTGCCAGGGGAGGCACCTTTGGGTGGGGCTGCTTTTGGTGTGCAGCCTCTGGCAGTTGCTAGCCCACTTTTTGACGCATCTGACTGGGTTCTACGACGGCATAAGGCTATCGAGTTGCCTTTTTGTCCTTGACTGCGGTGCTTGATAGGATCCTTACTGTTAATAACCTACGACGCCGTGATTTTGCTCTCGTTAGTCGGTATTTTATGTGTAAGGTATCGACGGAGTCAGTGGATTATCTTTTTTTGCATTGTCCATATGTTCGGAGTTGTGGGACGTGATTATAAGCTTGTTTGGCCTTCTTTGGGTGATGCCGTCCTCCTTTCGTGAGTTTTTTGGGTGCTGGCACGGGGGCATGGAGTGCTGTTCGATGTTGTCTTCCCCCTTCAAGGCTTGTTTTCTTTTGTATATTTGGCATGAGCGGAATACCCCGCGTGTTTGACGACAGCGAACATTCTCAGTCAGAGATCACCCTTTTTTTTTCAGTCATGTTGTCTCTTTTATTTAATTCTGATGTTGTTCATGAGGGCGCTTGTTAAGCTTGTTGTTGTATGTTTCATTTAGCACACATAGCTTGTGTGCATTCCTTCCATTTTAATAAATTTTCTTATTTATCAAAAAATATTTACTCTACAGCATTCACAAAAACAGAAGTAAAATCAAAAAGCAAATAAAAAATAAAATTTACCGCCATCAACAAAAGAGCCTCCGTGCGAGCCTCTTCTGTTTGAGGGACATGCATGTTCATCTCATCACCGTCAAAGTCTGCATTGTATGGGTTACAAACTGATTCATTAAATCTCAATGTTCTCCAAGGCATTATTTTTGCCTGTATAAACAAAAATAAATATATTTAGTCAAAAGACAAGGGTACCCAATGGAAGTAATAGGTGTTAGGTTAATCACCCTATGGCACATGATTGACATCCGATGTAAACTTGGTTGTCTGTTGAAAAGAACAACATCACCATCTTCTAAATGGCGGTCAACTACATAACCAATTTTCAGCTCATCAGCCAGACGCTTCCTGAAAGAATTCATTATGACCCTGCAGTGCAAAAGAGCAACCTCACAGTATTACCAACTACAATATTGCCCTAAAAACAAGAGCAAGAAAAAGTCAGATTAACCCTTACCGCTCAGTACCATCGGGATATTTGATATATCGTGCACCGGGGTACTTATCAGGCCCATTGAGAACGCACTGCCTCAACTTCTCTATATTGTGATGAGAAACACGCTCTGGATAAGTTAAGACTCGAGCCATTAAGATGGGAACTGCTACCTACAATTGAATCTGTTAGAGAAAATAAATCGTTGATATTTTTTGAGAGGCACCCTAATGTTGCCTCCAACTTGAGCGACGAGTAAAATGTCTAACCTCAGTAATTTTAAGATTAGGATCAGGGGATATGACAGTCCTTCCAGTATATTCAACACGTTTTCCAGATAAATTCCCACGAAAACGTCCCTGCTTCCCCTTCAAGCGCTGAATAAAGCCACTCAAGGGCTTGGATGATGCCTTAGCAGGTGGAACACCACGTACTTCACTATTTATGTACTGTGCAAGCTCCACTTGAAGAAATTCCCAAGCATCCTAAATCAGATACTTTAACTAATTAAATGATCATCATACGATCTGAGATCCCATTCTTAGAAGTCAACTTCAAAATATTTTTATAAGCAATCTCATTCTAAACTCTTTTAGGTATAGCTTTAAGCCCTGAGGGACAAATAACAGAATAGAACACAACAACCAACTTACTAACTAAACCACAGAGGCCAAAGACAATTGAATTAAGTTTATATATATTACATAGAATCCATGCAAAATAATAACACATTCACATCCATTCATTACCGTGCAAAAGTACACATCAAATCATACTTTTAGAATATATATATATATATATATATGATTCCCAACAGTGACAATGACCATATTAAGGAAGTAGATATGTAATTGCCCAACCAATAATGCTGCATCTTTACAGACAAAGTAAGCACATCTTCACAAACATCACACCCCACCCTCCATTTCCTCTCCCTTGGAGTGTCAATGGTTGGCTAAGTTAATTTGCTTTGTTGACTTCATTTAGAAAGTGTTCCTGCATAAATGCATCTCAATAATCCTAGCACTCCCCATCATTCTCTAATATACAACTTTGTATATCATTCTTCTTTTCTATTTTTAAAAAATAAAACAGCACAACAGGTTGGGAACAAGAGACCTACTGAGCATTCAAAGAATTTAAAGCAAACTATTTTTATCTCATAGGCCACTTTAATTAATACCAAATTTCACATCCCAATAAAGACATGAAATTTCAGCCTAACTTAAACCACATCTTTGCCGCATTTTCCTCTCTTTGTATGTTTCAGGAACGGAAGGCTAAATGCTAGATCGATGGTGGGAATGAGTCTAGTGATCTCTATTTACTAGATCAGGGACTGCTACTAGGAAAAAGGAGGATTTTACGATTATAGGTAAGAGGGCATCTTTAGCTCCTAGTTTAAGTGAGGGGGAGTCTTTAGCTTCTCCTAATTCTAATCCTATAGTTGTTGAATCAAGTAAAAATGAAAAGCCAGCTTGGGTGTTTGACAAATATTTTGTAATACAAAATGCTATTCTCAAATCTAATCCTCCTCTCAATGAATCTATCATGCCATCGAACGATTCTTTTAGAATTGATTATGTGGCACAAATTCCCACTGAGGTACTTGACTCTTCACCTATAGTTTCAAATTCAAAAGATATCTTAGCTTCTGACACTATAGGTGTAAATAATCCTACAAGCCGAAGGTATCCTTTTCGTGACCGAAAAGAGCCTGATAGGTTAGGTTTTTCAAAATTATCTTCTAATGTTATTTATCCTATTTTTGACTTCATCTCCTGTCATCATTATCTAAATCTTACCATGCTTTTGCGCTTCAGTTATCTTTTGTGTCTATTCCTAGTCATTTTTAGGAAGCTCTTAAAGATCTCAAATGAAAGTATGTTATGGTAAAGGAAATGAAAGCCCTTTTGAAGAATTCCAATTGAAAATTAATTGAGTTACCCTGAGATAAGAAGACAATAGAATGCAAATGGTTATTTACATTGAAATATCAGTAAGATGAGACAGTTAAAAGATACAATGTCAGATTAGTTGGCACAGGTTATACTCACATGTATGGGATTGATTACCAAAAAACCTTTGCTCTTGTGGCTAAAGTGAGTACTGTTATAGTTATTTTAACTCTTGTATTTAACTTAGACTAGCCAATACGCCAGTTTGATGTGAAGAATGTCTTTTTTCATGGTAATTTGATGGAAGAGGTGTAAATGGATCTTTCTCTAAATTTTACACCAAAAGAAGTAAAGATATGCAAGTTGAGGAAGACATTATATGGTTTGAAATAGTCGTCAAGGGCTTGGTTTGACCGATTGAGTCATTCAATACAAGGATATGATTTCAAGCAATCTTTAGTTAAACACACTTTGTTCTATAAAAGATATGGTGATGATATTATCTTGCTACTTGTTTATGTTGATAATATGATTGTCACAGATAATAACATATCTAAGATAAAAAGCTTCGTTGTCATTAAATAAAGGAGTTTGAGATGAATGACATGGGAGCTCTAAAATACTTCATTGTCATTGAAGTATCTCGATTCAAACATGAAATTTTTCTCTCTGAATAAAAGTATGTTCTAGACCTCTTAGCTGAAACAGATAACTCAACTTACGCACCTGTTGATACTCCTATTGAGATAAACCATATTTAACTCGACAGATTACAATTGGCACAAAGTATGATACGCACGCATAGGAAAAAGAGAAAGATGAGGAGGATGGAGTTAATCGACTATCAACGTGAGGGATATAAAGAAAACAGGAAAAATATGAGCAGAGGAAGAAAATCAATGTAACAATAATTCTCGTTAATTTCAAACGAATTTCTGCCCGTAATGCATCATGTCAGTGCAACATCATTCGTATCGCTTCTTCTCAACCAAGATCTCGGCCGAGGTTGTCGAGAGGAAAAGGAACGCGAGATTTTCGTATCGAGACTAAATCTCATATTGATACCCTCTGATACCGTGACGGATCATCCGATATATCTCGGTCACAAATGATACTTTGAACCATAGATGACTCATGCAGTTACTAGTGCTTCTTTCCATACAACTCTATTCAAATTGGACATGTGTAATATCTTTACACCAATTTGAAAAAGAAAATTGGAAAGAATCCTTAATTAATTGTCATATATTTGTAATTATGTAATTTCCTAAATAGATTTCTTTTCTAATCTAAGTCTCCTAATTATGTATATATGTGTGTGTATGTAATCCCTCATCTCAGAAGAATAATAAGTAAGAATTGTTTTCACTATTATTTCTAACTATTTTAAATGATGATGTTGATGGCATACACTTAAGCAATTTTCTTACTACAAGAGTTTAGTATGAAAGATTTGGGCCGTCTCCGGTGCTTTCTCAAAGTTGAGGTATTACTCTCTCATGGAGAAGTATAATCTTGATATATTGTCAAATGTATGACTTCATAATTGCAAGCCTATAAATATACTCATGGATTTACTTGGGAAGCTTGATAATGAGAAAAGAAATCTCCTTCGTGATCCAAGGAAGTATTAGAGTAGGTAAGTTAAATTATCTTACCATTACCAATCCAGATATTTCATTTGCAGTTTCTTATAAAAAAACAAAGATATTTCATTTGCAGTTATTGTGTTGAGCTAGTTCATGAGTGCCCCTCATGTTCCGAATTGGCAAATAGTCCTTCAAATTGTTTGATATGTAAAAGGAGCCCCAAGCCAAGGATTGATCTTACACAATCAAGGGCGGGCATCTTCACTTAAGGTATTCAAATCCAAACTCCTTGGAGGTGAAAGGATATTCAAATGCATCATTGATCCACCTATGGTTGTGTATTTTTGGATGGAAACCTTGTCTAATGGAAGAAAGAGAAATCTGTTGTTTCCCATTCTAATGTTGAGATTAGGTATCAGTCCATTGCTATTGTTACACGAAAACTACAATGAATTAGGGTGTTGTTGGCCCAAATTGGAAAAGCCATGCTTAATGGGTCTGCTTTGTATTGTGATAACTAATCAATCTAACTTGTCATTAACAAACAAAGGCTTAGTTTGGTAATATTGTACTTTATGATGTGCTTTTAGCTGTGCTGAAAAAAATAAATTGCTATTAAAATAATCAAGTGAGTGTTTGGTAAAATATAACTTTAAAAGTATTATAGAATTTACAAACAGTTAATAAGTATTTGATAAATTAAAAACAAAAGTACTATATAAATATAAAAGTCATAAATACTCTTTATATTTTATTATAATTAAAAAAAAGCATGATCTTTCCCTCCCTCCCCCCCCCCCCCCCGCCCCGCCGGACCCCCCTCCCAACTCTCCCTCCTCCCCGTCGACCCCCTCCCATCCCCCCTCCCCCCTCATTACACCCCACCCAACCTCCTTCCCCCCCTCATCAGACCCCCTCTCAACCCTCCTTCCCTCCCCTCAGACCCTCGCCCATCTCTCTTGTGCCTAGATATTGAGAAACGTCGGGCGCCCATCGTAAGAGACGTTTCAAAATATGCTTTTGAGGATCGATTGAAGATGGTAAGGATAATATTGATATTTAAATTTTTAAAAACTGCTTATTTAAAAAAAAACTTTTTTTATAAGTACTTTTTTTAAGTTACCAAACATATATTACTGCTTTTGCTTATCTTATAAACCGAAACAGCCTCCAAGAAGCATTGTCAAACTGGCCCAAAGCATATCAAAGGTGATTGTCATTTTGTTCGTGAAAAGATGCATAGCGGGAATATTTAGCTAGTTCATACATGTTCTAATGATCAGTTGGCTAACATCTTTACCAAGCCTCTTAGGCACGAATGTATTTCCTATATTTGTAATAGAATAGGTCGTCATACATGACCTAGCTTGAGAGGGAACGTTATGTTATATTACATAGTAAGTGCCTAAATGGGAAGTTCAACTTTAATTTAGCTAGACATAGGCCCATAAAATTCTTTATATATATATATATATATATATATATATATATATATATAATATATATATATGTCCCCCAGTAAATTGAATAGAATTATTATTCTAAATGATTACATATACCAATGACATCTAACGAAAGGCATTTACCTTCAGTCTTGACCTGAATTTCTTCTTCTTATAAAGTTTTATTAGGAACAATACCAAACATTCAATTCTATCTAATCCATTTAAATATGAAAACATTCACGCAAATGAAGAGAACAAAGGCAATAGATGCTAAAATTTCTAACAAGTAAAAAAAAAAAAAAACAAGGGCAATAGATACTAAAACTTTTAACAAATAAAAACAAAAACAACAACATATTGAACTTTATTAAGAACTATACAAAAATAAAGCAAGAACAATTTTCCCTAAGAGTATTAGCATTGGCTTTATCAAAGTCAATTTAAACGCAAATATGTGATGATATTTAAAAATAACATCACCTTGATCTCACCAAATATTAAAATTGTAACTTTGACCTACAATAATTTGTATATTTATGCCAAATTTGCAAAGACTATAGCATCATCAAATCTATCCTCAATGCTATATCTCTCGCTCTCTCACAGTCGCCTCCTTCACACCTAGGGGTATAAAACAAACTAGTTCAGTCCGGTCCGTTGCAGAGCGGGCCTAAATGGACCGCACTTTTAACAAACCAAAAACTATTTGGTACAATCCGGTCCGCATGCAGATCGATCCATATTTATTTATTTAAAATAAATATTATAAGTTAATTTTTATTAAATATTTTTAAAATTTTTAATTTTAAATCATATTTAAAAATATATATTTTTAAACTTTAATTTTAAAATTAATAGATTTAGACTATAGATACTAATATACTAAGTAGAATAGATAATAATTTAAAAAAAAATTAAATAAAAAGGCAGTCTACAAACCAATCCGTGTCCGCACAGACCAGTTCGTGTCTGCACGGAACAAGCCTAAACGGGCTGGTTTGTTTAGGTCCACAATTAAAATAGACCAAAAAAATTTCAGTTCGGTCCACATAGTCTGCAGACCAATCTGTGAACTGTGGTTCATTTTACACTCCTACTCACACCTCCGTACCCACCCTCCTTTCCCTACAAACCTTGACCATAGCTTCCTCCGCCATGTCCGACGTCGCCTTCGATGCATCGGACTCCATCCATGCCATTGATAGCGATGACCTCAGTTTCAAGTTTCAGCATACAAAAGCTCACTCGCCATCATTGAGGTGTTTTGATTGAGCGGTGTTGTTTGTCTCTTTGTTTGTGTTTGGATATGAGTAAATTTTACTTGGTGCTAGACTCGCCTACTGATATGTGAGGGAGCAGATGGTACCAAGTTGTCAAAAAGTGAAGTGCTAATCTGAGGGGGGGTACGATGCCCGCGGAGTCCCTCCAACAAGAACAAGCCCATGCAGTTGGTGTGGTGGAGATGTTAATGTTATCATTAAAAAATAATATATTATTATTATGATGAGTAGAATGAATAACAACGTCACGTTATGAACAAGCAAAATTTAAATTTATGAAAAAAATGTCCATTTCCATCAAATTTTAAAGATTTGTTTGGTGAAACTAATGACAATACTCTAATGACATTAATTTGTGCAAAGTAGGCAATAGTTTAAACACTTAAAAGTATTTGTGCAAACTATTTCATAAATACCTAAAAAAAATTCTAGTTTCAATAGATTTTATAGAAGAAACAGCATAACTAACTAATATATGACAGACTAGAATCAGTCCTGCAGACCAATGGAAGACTGAAAATAATTAAAAATAATTATTAATTTTTAAGATTGTGTAGAAAAAGTTGAATTTCTAGTGGAAGTGTTCAAGATGATCTTTAACTCGATGGAAATGGCAAAATTGCTGGAAGCAACATTGCTTCATACCATAACTCTAATTTGATGTGATTTGAAAAACTTTTTATCCAAAGTTTTGGATCTTTCAGCTATTCTAATTATCTATACCAAAAGGTGTAAAAATACAGGGATAAATCAAATTTAATATGCAGATGAAAGCAAAGTAGAACTATATGAGATATATCAAATTCTACAAAAAATCATTTAATATTATCAAACTATTAATGACAACCATTCAACTACCAATGAGGGGTAATCCATATGCCAATATCAAAAGTATATCAAAATAGAATTGAAAACAAACTCATTCAAAACCATATGAATAAATAGAACTAGCAATTAGTGCAGTGAATATGAAAGTCGATCAAAAAAATATAGCACGAGGTCATATCAAAAACCTTCATAACCAGTGATATGATATTCAAAATGATAAACCAAAGGACCTTTATCTTACCAGACACTTAGCTCCAATACTAGGTTCCAGTAATTCTTTTTGAAGGCTCGCATTTGTTTGAATAATTAACTTTAACCGCTCCGTAATATCATTTTCATTGCTACCACAATAAATAAATAAAATTAAAAAGGGTACATGTATTAATGAAACCATTTGTAATTATATAATCACATCATTCCAAACAAGATAAATACGAAAACATAAAATACACAATTGCTATTGAAAATCAACATAAATTATATTATAGCTATCATCACTTTAAGCTGCTTAGAGCTATTTTCCTGAATTCGTTCAGTGTTTGGTAAGACAAGTTAGTCTTTGCAGCAGTTTGAAATCCGTTTGTTGATAAATTGAAAAATCACTAAAGTTATAAGTAATTAAAATGGAGCTTTGATTTTAAAAATGGATAATCCGTTTGTTTAATCCGTTTGAATTCATTGGATAAAATAAATAAATAATACAGATTTAATTTTAAAAATGGAGCTTTGAGCACTCTATGAATTCAGGACACTTAGTGTTAGAAAAGGAGCAAAGCAAAGATAAGACAGGTGACAGCAGAAGTTTAAGCAGTTGCCTGCCACGTGGATAGGGGTCCAGTACTTAGGCAGTCGATTGCTCTAATAAGAGCAGGCAACTGCTACTGTCCAGTAGCTTAATAGTCAACTGCTGTAATCAGAGTAGACGCCTGCTGCAAAAAGGATCAGTTTCCAACGATGAGATGTAAACTCTATATAATACAGTCACATATACCCATCAAGGATTAACACATTTTCTTTCTTCCTTTTCTCCCAACCGCCAATCTCTCTCTATCTCTAACAAGTTTGCAATTATGAATGTAATAGTATAAAGGGAAAAAAAATTACAAACACATAAGAGAATTAAAATGGAGTTCAAAGTTCAAACATCGAAATTAAACTCCAAGATATTGCCATTAAAGATTTAGGACTTGACGAAACAAGTAATTAATATACAGAAAATGAAAAGGAGCGGGAGGTATCGTACATATGGTATTGGGAAGGAGCATCCAAATAATTTTGAGTGCATAATCATATTAATTTCTTGGATATTAGCCATTTATTGGTCAACCATTATTTTGGAATAGATGCTCACAGCAACAAATTCCACGTCAGTGATTTCAGAGACTTGATTTTAATAGCAACAGTTGTCAATAACAGCTCAAATCTATCTCATAACATTTTCGAAAAACGGTTGTATGGTGCTTGAAGCAGCTGTTAAGTATTTTGACCAATTCAACTACCGTACCAAACAGGCAATAAGAATATCAACAAACTAATGGAGATGAAACCTTCGTTTTCCACCATCAACAAAAACAGAAGGTCGTATTGCAATTGGTGGTACTAAAATATTTGTAATGATGAGTTTCTCCGGTCTATCAGGAAGATAAAGCAATTCTGCATCCTGCACAGTAAGAAATTGAATAATAAATTCAATGCACAAATACAGAGCAGGAGAACAACTTCCTAAACAAATACCTACAATGTTTCTTTATTTTTCTAAACAATATATGAAGAGCAAATTATGACGAGGTTTAAAATTTATTATATTGAAAAAAGGGGGAAATTATACCTCATCCAGCATCCTTTGGAAAAGGGAGAGAACTGTGAGAGGGTTGATAATGTCTGATGGAGAAATGGACGCCTTGGCCTCCTTAGTATGAGACATTGCCGACTTGCATTCCTCAACATTCCCATCGGTAATTTTTGAACGATCATGGATAAGTCCAATAAAACCTATACCCTTCTTCACTGTACCTGCAACGAATTAGGCATAAATTAATCACCACCAGAGCAAGTTAGATGAGATTAAAAGTCAAAAACATAAAACATCAAGTCCTGAAAATTCAACCAAAAAAAAAACAGACAACGATATCAAATCCCACAGTATAAAACTTTTGGTCTAGAAATTTAGCTGCCATATCTGTCATCTTCCCAAAGAGTACAATTTTATAAATCCTTAAAGATCAAAAGGTAGATTATCTGCAGGTATGCATGCCAATAATTTCACATAGATTCAAACATACAAAACACCAAGGTTTTAAAAAGTGGAATGTGGTTATATAATGGGCCGTTATATAATGGAACATGGATGCGAGAGCTGTGAATTCTTTTTTTATCTTGCACAAGTTAATTTATATATATAACACTATTATATAAAAAATTACATTTAATTTATTTTCAATTAGTCAATTAATTTTATAAGGAATGCAAAACAATAAAATCACATTACCATCTTTTTAATTGTGCAAGTAATAGAAAAACAAATTGAATAACTCACATAATACATTTTCCTATTTAGAAAATGTCAAACCCTTTATTTCCTTGACAATTCCACATATCTTTAATAAAATTAATTGAAAAACCCTATCTTTAGAAAAAGTAAGCCTCTAATAAGACACTATTATTCTATTGCCAAAGACCGTCACTGACGCAAAGGGAAGGGCACCGATCGGGTATACCAGGGCTCCACACGCCTTGCGAAGGACCCAGAGAGAACAAAACCAGCCGAACCTCAACCCCACAGCACCAATAGAGGAGGATGATCCACCACCGATGCCGAAGAGACCCACTCTGGAAGCCATCACCAGGGCAAAAAGGAGGTGATGATCGGAAATCGCCACCATGACACTACACCCCCGCCCCTCCCTCTACGTTGCCCCTCCTCCAAGTTAAAGGTTGACCAAATAGTTAGGAATTAGAGATGGAAAGAAGAAAAGATTAAATGATGTACTATTGAAATATCATTAGCTAAATTAATACTATAACAGGTTAAATTAGCTAACTAATTTAACTTGTTACGATTATAGATGCTCTAGAGTTTCATAATCTAATTTCCCAGATTACCATATGAAGTATTTATTACTCTCCAAGCCTCCCTTCATTTCCCATTGTTCATTATTCAGCCAATGACAGCTATAGCAGAAATATAGTGGCCTTTATAGCCTATAATAGCATTATAGTGGCCATTATAGTGAGAATTTAATTTAGAGCCAAATAGTGACCTGTAACATAATTCAAGAGGCAAAATCCCATTACAAAGCAGTCATTAAATTACATAAGAGCTGCTATTTAGAACCCTGGACAACACCTACCGATATGTACATGCATAATTTCAAATGTTAACTTTTCATTCTTTGCCTATTTTTACCTTTATTAAATGATTAAAAATCCAATATAAACTCCAACAAACTCAAAAACCAAAAATAAGAAAACAGGTAAAAAAGAATGAGTCTCATAATCTTCATAAGGGACAAGGGAAAGGAAGACTTGACAACCTTGATACAAGATCCTCAAACCTAGCTTGTCAATACTTCAAACACAGCATTTTTAAGGTGTTGGGATCAACAGTAAGCGTGCATGCTAGCACTTAAGTTCACTGAATATTATATTTTTGCCAAAAAAATGCCCATTTACCCAATACAGGAAATGGCAAGCTGAATTAGATACTGAAGTTACTCGGTTTGGGATAAGCATCATAACTAGAATCATGTGGCCCTTGCCCCACAGCAAAAATCTAGCTTCCAATATTATTAGATTTCACAACAATCAACTAAATAATTGAAAACCCGTTATGGGAAGTGTCACAGGGCAATTCACTAAAGGAATTTTTCTGTGTAACTTGTGATGCTAGTCAGTTAGCCTAATCACACGATATTTAGGCCCACAAAGTCAACACATTCAAGCCAAATGATACTAGAATTCACTCCAAAACTTTATTACTCAAAGAAACACTCAACCAAGGCTAACAAGGCTTCAACTCAAATATCACCTTCCAGCTCTGGTATGGCCTAAAACAGGCACCATAAAAACATGTTTTAGTTGACAGCCCCAACTGCTAGGTCTTGCTGGACAGGCAAGCCCATGCCACCACAAGAACTGTTCTTTGATGAAGACGCTAAGAGCTACTGTTCTGCAATTGCTATCAAGAGCATGCACACTCCTCAGCGAGCAGGGGAATCAAGTCACCTTCCCCTTATTGAGTCTTAGTCCGTGAGCCTACACCTATCTCAGTTGTGCGACACACGACCCTCATTCATTGCTTCAAAACGAGTGCTAGGGATGAGTGCCAACAAAGGGCAATTGCACTCATGCCTGACTTCCCAAAAAGGTCTTCCCCCATATAAATCTTGGAGTCATCTCAACTCTAGCATCAAAAAACACAATATATCAAGAGGAGTCATGCTCCAACCATGGAACCCCCAATCCCCCATGACTGCAGCGGGTGTCTAACATGCCAAAACAATCTTCAATCGAATTGTGATGAACAAAAGCATAAAAAAATGGCTGGAACCAGCAAGGTGGGCTGCCCTGGCAGGCAAGAATGTCACATGACAGGAGCTAATGCAAATCATCAAAGCCCTAAAGACTTTACAACACAAGCATCCCATCCAACCCAGTATCCTTTCACTAAGTAAAAAATAGGACAAGTCAATAGAGTTCATTTTGTAAGCAGTTCAACTTGTGGGAGGTACAAGTTTTTTTCTCCGGCATCTTTTGCTCTATCATCTCTTTCACTTTTACAGTGCCCTTGTTCCCAACTTCATCTGTGCCATTGTTTTAGAAGAAAAAAACTCATTTTCTTATAAATACAAAGTGAAGGAGATGCTGTAATCTCACTTCTTGCCAGATATACTTGTTTTATACGCTGGGCTGTATGATCAATGATTTTTTTTGGTTAATCAAGTAGTCAGTGATTTGAACAAATCCAGCATATATTCATTCAAACTTCCCATTTACATCTCATCAAAAATCAGTAATTTTAACATCTCTCCTCAGGACAACTTTATTTCCTACAATTTAAGGCACTCTTGTTGCCCACAGTAATTAATAGGCCAAACAATGAGTGATGAACAAATGTCCACTTCATACCTTATCGCACTAGTAAGAAAAATGAATATCCCTTATAGTTTGTCACATTTTACAGAGCTCCAGATTGTGTGGTACATCCCATTGAAATATAATGCAGATATCCTTGAGATGATAACCCTACCAATGGTTATTGGTGGAGCAAACTAATATTTTTTGCATCTTCAGTTGTCATGGGTGACGGCTCTGAAATTTCAAATTAACATGTTTGGCTGACAAGCAGAAGAGTTAAATATATTTCACTCATTAATGGTCCCTCAAACTTTTCTGTGGGTGCAGGTATTCTTCATTCAGAGGATGCCTTAGCACATCTACTATGTCAATTAATTCTTCTTTCATACAAGATTAGCAAAAGTAAACTATAGTCCGGCCATATGAGATGAGTTGATGACACACAACATAGGAAGACAGGAAGATGCAGATATAGTGCTGGTAACATAATTCAATTAAAGATGATCATATCCTGACCAAAGAAGGCATCTAAGAAGCTGAAAAGCTCCAAAAGCCAGACAAGATTTTATATATGTAGCTCATATAGGTACAGGAAAAAGTGTTTATATAGACATTACTATATGTATACATATGTATATTGTAAAAGCACGGAATAAGGAATGAAACAAAATGGAAACCCAAGGATTGCAGATCCAACTATTTAAAAATGATGTAAGAAACTGTAAACTTTATGATACAGTAATTACAAAAATAACTAACAATAAAAATATATATCTATCATAATATTTCAGAACAAATACATGGTCCATTAAAATAAAAAAGAAAGCAGAATCGAAGAAATTAAAAATGCAGACAAAGAGAAATGAAAATTCTTAAAACCTGTTAAATTAACGAAAAAAATTAATTCCTTCCAAGTATCCACTAATTTCTCCACCCCATCAACCCCAAATTAACCACATAATACCCAAAGGAACCAATATAGAGCACAACTCTTCCTTGCTAATTGCTAAACAGCCCCACTTCAAAAAGAAAATCCACCACAAAAACACATTAAATATACTACGTTCAGTTGTAAGATGTTAACAAAAAGAGATAATACGATAAATATACCATGATACACCATAAATCCTAGAACAACAAGATAACAAGATAGGAAATAAAGTTCAATTTTTTTTATCAAAAACATTGAATTACCAACAAATATTAGAGTCAAATTAAGATAGCAGACAAAGAATACTTTCCACATTTTAATGTAAAACACTATTTAGATTAATCAAATTTGAACATTGAAAAGGCAGAAACCAAACCATTGATATATCCACATCTTCGGCACCTAACTGCTTTTTTGCTACTTGTCAAAGCATTACACTTTTGTACTATTTTTTTTTTTATTTCGCCCTTCTTCAAAGCATCACAACTGACACTTCTCATCTTTTTCAAGAAGCTTTTGCGCAACTCCTCCTCCAGAAGTATGCGAGCACAGCACTGTTAAACGGCAGAGGCATAATATGAATACGGATCAAAGAAGAATACATGCATAACTGCAAAATTTGCATTCGGCAAACCTTACTAATGGCAGCAAAGGCATATCTTATGATTATTAATAAATAAGAGTATGATACTTTATTGAATCATACTTTTTATGATATTTATAAAAAAATAAGGGAAAAATCAAAAATAGCTTGAATGGAGGTAGTAACAAAAGATTTAAGTCTCATTTGATTTGCAAATTATCTAATTCCATTAGAAAGAAATTAGCTATTACTGGATTAGCTAAGACTGAGAATTAATGAGCTAACTCTAGAACAAACTACCTAATCCTATTCATTTGTTTGGTACAACGCAATATGTTGGTGAATAAGATAGTATTATGATTTTCTTTTCTAAAATACCACCTATATTACAAATACAATATATATTAGTATGGACTTTTTCCTTTTTTTAAATATAAAAATTATATATATATAATTTTTAATTGCATGAACTGAAGGGTCTCCTTCTAGAGAGACCTCCTTCTCAGGCGCCTAATAAGATCTTCCTTAATTTCCTCTGGGCTGCGTTGTGGCCAATTTTCACTAAAAAAACAAATCTACCTATTAAAAAGAAACTTTGCATCTCCGACTGATGACCAGCTTTGCAAATCTATTATGATGCAATTGCAACATCTTCTCCAACGGCCAGTTTTGCAACAAAACCCAAATCCTCATTCTCTCCATTTGTTCTTCATTCAACAATCTCTCTCTCTCTCTCTCTCTCTCTCTCTTGCTACAGCCGACTTGCTAGATCTGATCTCCATGGCATGTGGCACTGCAGCATAATGGGATCCATGAGTTGGAGGAACCCAGATGGTGAGGCCTGCAAAGTTGCTACAGTCCCTCCTTTGTGATCAAGGTTCCTTCACACAACATACTTTAATCGGGTCGGTTGGTTCAACTGGACTAGAGAGGTCAGGCAATTGATGCGTAGGGAGAGAGCAGGGTGTGTGTAGGTTTTTTTGAAAGAGTAATTTTTATTAAAATCCCACCGGAAAGAATAAGGTAAACCACTCATTTTTGAATGGCTTAGCTAACACTATTTATATGGAATTAGTAATTCCATGAAAATAATTAGTCCCAAGAACAATGTCTTACCAAAACATATTAGCTAACACCGGTGTTAGCTAATCTAATCGCATGACTTAATCCACAAACCAAATGGGACCTTAGAATTGCTAGATTGCTGATAGAAATGTTTGGGATAGAAATATCAGTGATTCCAACATCAATAATCATAGTTATTAAATTGTGAATCAAATCATTAGTCATTTCGGTCATTTTGTGAATCAAACCGCGAATCATAAGATAATATGGTTTAACAAAACCTCAAAAGAATATTAGAGAAATATAATCACACACTTAATAGTTTAAACCATAATTATTCAACATGATTAAATAGCCAAAATACAAATAGTGTGCATTGGTTAAGAATAAATAAATAAAAAGAGGAGACGTTGCACAGGACTTGTTTGGGATCAATGTTGAAAGTTCCACTACAATAGCCAATGGACTAGCAAAGAAGAAAACAAAAAGAATGCCGAGAGAAAAAAGAGTCATACCTCAAATTCATTTATTCAAATTTAAGCAATTTAGACATAGGGTTTTTGACTTTTTTATCTTTGGCAATGTTATTATTTTTTATATATGCAGAGTATATTATAATATATGCTTTATTAAGCTAATAAAGAATCCAATATAATTGTCATAAAATTCAAACTATTAGCTATTTTAAAATCTCAAGAATTAGGCCCAAATTTAAATATTTTTGAAAAATATATTAAATTACAAAATCAAACCGAATCATGAATTGTCCAATTAATATTGTATGATTCAATTAAAAAATAATTATATGAAGTGATTTGAATCATTTTGCCCCCAAATCGAATTGAATGAATCATGAACCATACAATTTTGTTAATACTGTAATTTATCAATAATGTTTAAATTCTAGGCATCAACTGTTATGTTAGCCAATCTTAGTAGCCATAGTCTCTAATGCTTCAAAAAAAAATTGAAAAGTCTAACTATTTAAATTAATGTTAGGATCAAGTCAAAGCACAAGTCCACCCGCATATCACAATATTGTCCACTTTGGACTCACCACATTGGCCCGCACGATTTTAAAATATGTTGTGATATTTTGAGCCTACTTCACCATATAAGCTCCTTGACTTCTTCTTTTTTCTTCCAATGTAAGATATAATTTCCCAGCAATTAATTTGAAACGAAACATTATCGATGCATGGATTCTCTTACAATAAATATTTGGGTCCCTATTTCAACCATCAATCCCAACCATAGTTATTAAAAGTGCTTCTAGGCAATGAGGTGCATCAATTGTGTCTCGCTTGGAAAAAGCAAAGCCCAAGACTATAGCTAGGTGCACACATACATGCAACTTTGTCGCACTTAAGGTTAGGCACAAGTGCACAAAAGCTCCTTTTTAAAGTTTAACTATTTAAAGAAAAATATTGAAGCTCCTTTTAAAGTCACACTTAAGGTCAGGCACAGACTGAAGCTCCTTTTTAAAGAAAGTTTTAAAGCAAAAAATGGTGCCATTTTTGGATTTGGGGCAGGAACGAAAATAATCACCATCAATTTTCCATCAAGATCCCTAAATATCATCAATTTGCCATTGCAATCCCTAATTTCCCATGGCACATCATTGATTGATTCTATAGATTCTATCGTCGTCAATCAACTTTGTAGGCTCTAATGCCAACATCTCAGTAGGAGTCGCCTTCCTCATCAATTGACTTTGTGAGTGCTTGGTATTTTAAAAAAAAAATGTAATTTTTCTTCTGCTTTTTTTAAAGAGGAAAAAAAAACATGTTTGTCCTTTCTCTTTTCCTTTCTGTATGTTTATCAATGTCGACAATTTTTTTTCTATTTAGACTCCATAATTAAAAAAAATGAAAGAAAGATATATAAAAAAAACATGAAAAGAGTAAAAAAAACTAATATTATAATCTTTATAATGACTTTTAATAACTATTGTATTTTAATTTTATGATATGAATAAATTATAAAAATATGTACTACATAGTATGCTTCACTTCGATAAAGTGTGCACTTACACCTTTAACAACAATGGTCCAACTTTCCATCACTATCCCTCACACCTATTTTAGGACATTCAACAGGTACAAACAACTACCCCATGCACCTACATGTTGAAGCGATAAAGAAAGTGGGGGTGTGGATGCTCAATTAATTATTATGACAAGCAAAAGGCAAGGATTGAGGAAGAGGCTGAGAAATGGGCACCAATGGGGCCTTAACTTGTACTTAATGGCCTTTAATCTGATTTTGTTGAATTTGCAGGGCTGAACTGCAACAAGAGGACGTTTGTTATTAAAGACTGCATCCTCCAGGGGAATAGGGGAACTGTTTTCTGTTTGTAGGGAACAAAGATAGAATTCACGGAAGTGAATGTTATTTGAAGTGTGTAGGGTGTTTCTAGAGTGGGATGGCTCGCTAAATTCACAGAAGCAACCACGGGGGATATTGACGATTTGGAAATCTGAGGTAAATTCTTGACATTGCACTAATTGCGAATGAATTAATGAAATAGTGAACTAGCAACTCTGCCCTAAAGAGCAAAGTTGGGGGGGCGGGTGTTTAAGTTGGATATGGAGAAGGTCTATGACAATGTAAGCTAAAATTTCTTTCTAAGGATGCTACGGAAAATGAGTTTTGGTGATAAATAAGTGAACTGGATCCATTCGTGCAAATCAAATAGATTTCCTATCATCATCAATTGGGGAGCCGCCTCCTTTTTTAGTGCTTCCAAAGGCTTGTGGCAAGGGGATCCACTATCTGTTTCTTTTTGTCATGAAGTTGCTTAATATGATTGTGGATAATGCTATGAGAAACCACTTATGGGATGGTTACGAGATTGGTTGGGGGACAATAATCACTATATTGCATCTCCTCCTCGCTAATGATACCCTGTTTTTTTAAATGGCCAAAAGGAGAGTATTCTCAATAATATTCAAGTTCTTCTGATACTTTTTGAAGTCATGTTGGTGTTGAGAGTTGATTTGTCTAAAAGTGAGATGGTTGCTAGTGGGCGTTTTGGCAAATTTGCTGAGTTGTAAGTTGAAGAGAGTATCTTTAAGGTATTTTTAAGGTATCTTGCCTCTAGGGGTGCCAACCAAGGCTAAGGCGATCTAGGACCTAGTCATTGTGTGTGTGTGTGAGGAGGGGGTGGCAGTTATTAATTTTGAAAATTACTTTACCTAACTTGCCAATCTACTATCATTCTTTATTCTGATTTCCGCAATCAATGGTCCGTAGGCTGAAAGATATAAGAGGCGCTTCCTGTGGTGGCAGCATGATGACATCTTCAAATTCCACTTGGTTAAATGGGATGTTATCCAAAGACCAATGCGAGCATATGGTTTCATGATCAAGCCCCTTCAAGCCTTTAATGATGCTCTAGAAGTGGCATTTAATGGTAAAGAAAAGTAGTTTGTGGTGGAAAGTAATCACTTCTACTTTTGGGTTGGCCTGCTTTGGATGGGTTTCGAAGCCATCGCATCAGACCCAGGGTGTGGGCCTTAGAAGGAGTTGGGATTTGGATGGAAGCATTTTATTCCTCAGGGAGTATGTAAATCAAGAGATGGCATTTCTATCTCCTTTCGGTGTGATGTGCGGGAAAGAGATCAGACCCTGAAAGATGCTTCTAAGAGTTCTTAGCCCCACGGTTAAGAAGGAAGGAACTATTGTGCAAGTTAGAGCAAGGGGGGTGGAGTGTCATTTTTATCATCCTGCCCAGAATTAGGAGCCGAAGGAGTTTATGACTATTTTAAAAGAATTATATTCTTGCGCTATCACTGCAAGGCAGAAAGGCTGTGTGATTTGCAAATGCGCAAAAAATGAAAGTTTCACCATCAAAAGTTACTTCCAATTGGTTTCAAGGTGGGACCAATGGGCTAGGGAAGGAAAGAATTGGTGGGTTTACATCTAACGTACTATAGTTCTCACTATAGTGGATTTTTTCTCACTTAGGAGGCAACTTGGGGCAAGAATCTTATTTTGACCAACTTCAAAGGCGAGGGATCCTGGTAGTAAGAAAATGTCCACTTTGCAAATTTGTGGGAGAATGTATTGACCATCTTCTTTTACACTGCCCATGGTCCAGACAGTTTTGTACTTTTATTTTGGCTACCTTTGGCCTGAATGGATTTTATGGGAATGGATGGACAGGGGACCAAGGCGTGGAATGGGTTGTAGGCTTGTGATATAGCAAGATTGTTTACATTCTGTTGGATGTGTTTTGAGCTATTTGGATGGAGAGGAATCACCAGATTTTTTAAAAGGTCGAGAATAGGATACACCAAGTAAAGAGAGACATGTGGGCCTTTTTGTATGATATAGCACTTTGTTGTATCCCCTGGTGTCAAGATGGTGTCTTCAATTATTCTTCTTTGATCGTTGAGACCAAAGAAGGAATTAATAAAAATTAAAATTATGGAGACAAACTCTAGAAGATTTGGAATTTAAATTAAGCAAATCAAAGATTGAATATATATAAAGTGTAAGTTTATGAATAAATAAATAACAAGTGTTATTATACTTGATGGCCAATAAATATCAGTCACAAAATATTTAAGTACCTAAGGTCAATAATTAAACAAAACAGAGAAATTAATAATGATTAATCATAGGATTAAAGCCGGGTGACTTAAGTGGAAGTATGATGAGCTTTTTGTATGACCGCAATATCCACTAAATATAAAGAAAAAGATTTATAGGACGGTTATTAGGCATTTCTACTATATGGAACAGAGTATTAGGTTAACAAGAAATAGCATACACATAAACTAAGTATAGCTGAAATACAAATGTTAAGATGAATTTATGATAAGACTAGGATAGATGATATTAGAAACAAGGATATTTGAAGTGACGTTAAGAAAAAATTTGTAGCTCCAAGTAAAGATAAAATTGTTTATGTTGGTTTTAATGCACATACCAGAAAGGTGAAAAAGATTGACAATAAACAAAATAAAAATTGTGAGTAAGACCAAAATTGATTTCAATAAAGGACGTAACAAAGATTATGAAATTACTAGATTTGAAAAAAATATGATTAAATATGGTGACTAATACAAATATTTGAAAACGAAGGATCCGCATATTAGATTGAATATCTCTTTCTATCTGTCTTAGTTCAACCGACCTCATATTATCAGGATTAAAGTCAGTTGATTTTTTTTATTGATTTGGAAAAAAAAAAACTTATCAAAAAATATCAATTCCCTAATCGCTTATCTCTAGAGTTTGTTATTTTCTATTTAGTTTCTTTCATTTTATGTTTTCAAGTTCAATAAGAATTTCCTATTTCCATTCCCTAGTTTAGTCATTAGATCTAATTGAAGTAATTGACAAGAGAATTTTATGAATAAAATTTGAGAGTTTTTAAGCTTGAAAACTGTGAGATGTAGAGTGTTAAATGCCCAGGTTGAGATAGTCATCTCATATCTATGAGATGCAAGGGGTGAGATGCCATGGCCAAGACATTCTCACTGGAAATAGCTTAGCTATTCTCACTCTTGTTTGGTTATATCATAAGATTAGATTGAACCAGACTAACAGCAACAACATACCTCTAACGATCTTACAGCAATTGCACCGCCTCCTGCTGTCTAACGTGACACACAAACCAAACAAGGCTTATATAACAGTTTTAGAGGAGAAATTAACATGAACAAAATTAGATGCAATTATTTTTTAGCAGTTTATCATATATGCACGAGGGCAGCAATGACCTAGTTTGGGGGCACTGGGAGGCAACAACGACACCAATGGACGGGGGCAGCAACGACATCAACGCCTGCTCTGGCGAGCAATCTGGCATTGACCGGTGATGTTGGCATGACATGATCAAGGAAGGACACATTGTACAAGAGGTAGGCTAATTCGAATGCCGATACGCACGAACGCACTGAGTGAAGGTGATAGCATTAAAAATGGTGTTGCAAAGCGTGCGATTGGGGATGGCGTGGGACGACAACTATAGCGTACACTCAGTTCCTCTTCTTCTTTTTTGTTTGATATATCTTTTTTTTGTTAGGAATTGATGTTTCATGAAGATTAATGGGGCTTGATATGGGGCTTGAGCGAAAAGGTGGAGGTTTAGATGGAGAGCTAGAAAGGTGGAGGTTCGGACACCGCCAAATTGCTCCTCGAATAGGTGGAGACGGCACATTTCGGAAGCAATTTGAGCTGATGGAGGAGATGTGAGACGAATTAGTTAAGCTACTCATTTTTTTTGCGGCTTAGCTAAGACGGTGTGTATGAAATTAGTATTCCCAACAAGAATAACTACTCTCAGGGGTAATTATTATCAAATAAAGTATTATCTAATACCAGTATTAACTAATCTAATCTCACGACCTTAACCCGCGAACCAAATGGGATCTAGGATCCAGTAGAAGGTTCAACTCATGGTATAATGAAAAATACAAATAAAGTAAATTAATGCACGCAATCAAGTCCATCTCTTAACATTGCGAAATAAAATGAAAAGAAACTCAAACAATTAAATATAACTTGTATCCCACCTTGCATATGCACTTTAAAATATCCAAAATGGTGCCAAGGTATCCAATGTTATAGACAGGCAACGCAAGAGGCATGTATCCATAATGCCCTGGACAGTCATTAAAGTCTGCATGGCATGTTGCACAAGGTGAGGACAAGCTCTTGTTTGCAGGACCCTAGAATCAAAAAAAAATGTAATGTCAGAAGCTCTTTTATCAAAAAAAAAAAAAACAATGAAAAACTAAATTTAAAGCACCACAATGCAAACATTGTAGGAGGGATCAAAGTATGATGGCAGCAAGAATCCATTAGTCCTGATGATTCTAGTATCAGTTCTTCATATAGAAAGTGTTGGTCTTCCTAATAAAGGGGTAAAGAAGAAGAGAGGAATAGTAAACACTCAATTCTCTAAAAATGAGAGAATTGTTGTAACAGAGAAGGCTGCCTAGCCAGATACGGTGCCTCCACTATCTCATCCAAGCACAAAATAGAAAAGGGAAAAAAAAAATAAGAAGAAGAACAGCCACTGGTCAGGTCATATTTCTTTGCCTAAGCTTTAGACGGCTGTTTGAAGCCTCCCTTTGCCGCATGCATTATAAATATCATAACACGAAACGTCGACATAACAGACACAGGGAAGAGTGACATAGATACCATTCGAGGATCGAGCAAACCACCCTCAATCGGCTTTCGTTTTTCGTCATAGTATTTGCCTCTCCAGACTTGTACCTCGGCGAATTTCGTTATGTCGGCATGGGAAAGCATGGAGAATTTAAGGCTTTTTCTGCAAAAAGGCGCGCACGAAAGCAGCATGATTGGTTAGCGTGAGATTCGAAAACAGCAAAAGCCGAAGCTGAGTCGCAGTGAGTCTCACATTTTGCGGGGTCCGACATCCTCGATGTAGGGTTCTTTGGTGAACCTAATCTTGTCCTGAGCTTTGCTCATCCCTGGAGACAGACTGACGAGGACTGCATGGGGCAAAACAAACAGCCGTGTTAGAGCACACACCTCCAGTCTAATGAATAGTTAAAACTAATTTTAGCTATTTTTGCCTAAATTTTATATTAGCTTACATTATCTATATTTTTGCCTAAATTTTATTAGTTACAATTTACGTTTAACCTAAATCTACTCTGGAAAAGCCGTTTTGAAAGGGCAACGCACGTGGAAGGCGACGCAAGCAGAGGGAGGGGGAGGAAGACGATGGGCGATGCAGAGGGTGAGGAGCACGTCGGCGCTAGGGTTCCGGCGACGCTGACGTCGTTCTCCTTGAGAGCGGGGGAGGGGGGCGACGGGGGAGGCCGCCGCTGGAGGTGCCTGCAACAGGTGAGGGGAGATGTTGGGCGGGGGGCGGGGCGATGCAGAGGGGAGATCTGGGCTAGGGAGGCCGCTGGTCGCCGACGTTGCAGAGGGAAGAGGCTGGGGAGGATGGGTTATGGGGGAGTGAGGCGCCGTGGGGAGGGACCAGGGGGGGCTGAAGAGGAGGGGGGCGGGAGGTAACGGGGAAGAGGTTAGGTAAGTTTGTAATGTTGGAATAGGATTGGGATAATTATTAATTAACCAAAGTAAAAGTTTGTAACGTGTTCAAGAACAGATGAGAATTTGTTTGGTGCATGCTTTTAGTTTTTATGTTAAAAAAATTGTATTTGAAAATATTTAGTATTATATGTTTTTTGTCAAATTAAAAATAAATTTTTATTTGATTTTTGTTTTTAAAAAAATTATTTTTGTCTCTATTTGTTTGGAGAGTTGTAGAAGTGGCGGTAGTCGGGAGACAGACAGTGGCGGCAGCGATGGGGGCACGCGCACAAAGGGAGATCACGGCCAAGGGAGGAAGGGAGGGAAGGTCACGTCGGGTGGTGGGGCGTAACACGTAGGGGGAGATCGGCATCGGGGAGGAGAGGGGAGGTCTCGCTGGGGGGTGGTGCGTCACGTGCAGGGGGGATCGGTCTGCCGGGGGAGAGGGGAGGTCGCATTGGGGGGTGGGGCGTTGTGCGCAGGGGGAGATCAGCGCCAGTGGAGAGAGGGGAGGTCTCACCAGGGGGTGGGGCATCGCGCGTAGGGAAGATCAATATCATGGGGGAGAGGGGAGGTCGCACGCAGGGGGAGGGGGAGCCGGGAGGGAGTCGGGCAGGGCGGCAACAGCGGCGAACGACGGCGGACTCACCGGAAGACAGATGAAAACAGAAAACACAAATTAGAAAACATCCTAAATGTGTTTTTTATTATTTTGCATTTGAAAACAATTTGTTTTAAAAAATGAAAAAAAAACGTTTGTCGTGCACACACTTCAAATAAAATTTAAACTAATTATAGCATAGTGCTAACCTAGGTCGTTTACTAACTGGATGACTTAATAAAATTTAATTCAACTTATTCTTCAACAAAAATTAAAAAAAAAAAGCTAAGTAGATTTTATGAGAAATTAAAATTAAATTAAATATTTAAATAAAATTAATTAACTAAAATTGCAATTGATTTAACCTCTCACTTCAATTATTATTTTTTATTATTTATTAAAAATATAATAACATATTTAAGACCTCATAATTCAATTAAACTAATACTTCATGATTATAATTAAATTATAAATTTACACTAGAAATCAGACTTAAACTCGTACCAATCCTAGAAACGATTATGTTTTGCATTCGGAAGACCAAATCATACACTACAAATAATAATCTTCACATCTCAAAATTAATTAACCGCAACCGCGAATTAATCACAATTAAAAATTATGCTTTAAACAATCTACAATTAATTATAACCGTAAATTAATTACAAAGAATTTAAAACAAATAGAAAAACGAATTACAAATCATAACACCTAAATAAATTATTCAAATGAAGAACGGAGATTCAAAATAATAATCGAAGTTTGAAATTAAATCAATTATAAAAAATTAATTCATAGAAAATAAAATTATGGCATAGGGTGTCGAAGTCTGTGGTGCAATGCTGCTGCAGCGCTGGCCGTCTTGTCCTCCATAAATAAGCACAGGAGTTTCCTTTTAATTCCAACAGAGTTTGCCCCCCTCCCTGATCCCCGACGCCCCCGCCCCCTCCCCCATCCCCGACGCACCTGCCCCCTCCTCAATCCCTGATGACGCCGACCCTCTCCCCAATCCCCGATGCTGCCCGCCCCCTCTCCAATCTCCGACGTTGCCTGCCGCCCGCGCGCTCCCCGTGCCCCTACTGCACGACATCGTTGATGTAGCTTTGGGAGAAGGATGTTATTGTAATTATTATTTGTTAAAAATTGCTTTATACAAAAGTAGTTTCTAAAAGCACCCCTTGAATTACTTATGCTTTTGAGAAAAAAATAGAAATTTTTTTATAAGTATTTTTTTAAAGTTTACCAAACATTTTTTTCTGCTTCTACTTATTTTATAAGCAAAAACAACTTTTCAAAAGCATTCTCAAACTGGCCCAATATCAATTTTTCATAGCGTTAATTCTCATAGACCCACTTTCCATTCACACACATGCAATAAATTCCATTCATATTACCAATTAAATGAGCATGGCCCATGTCCACGAATAAATATTTTTAGCCGGACGATTTTATCGGATTTAAAACAGGATCTACATGTTAGTCTAGCGAGGTATCCAGCGTGACAAAAAATAATTATGCGCTGCATCAAAAAAATGGGCGGCCGAATGACAAAAACAGAACAACATTTAAATCGGTTCGATTTAGAAAAAAAATTGTATTACAAAAAACTGAAGTACTATTTTATGCATTAAACATATGCTAAAAAGTTATAATAATTTGCTAAAAATTAGAAACAATAATCTGCTAAAAATCAGGTTTTGAAAGTGATAGAGTACTTTTTTTGAAAATCTAAGAGCGGAAAATCCCCTACGGCTATTTTTGTCATGTAGCTCTTGTCAATACCTACAAATAAAAAAAAATTGACAGAATTTCGACCACTGTGCGTAAAGTTATGACCGTTTAAAGTTTTCGTCGGAAATTACAGTCCACCAGAGATAGCTACAGTTCACGGAACGCAAAAACCGGTAGATAAGGGATGATTAATTTGGTTTAACGATTCGGTTCGAGGAATAACAGCTTTTCCTGAACCGAATACCTATTTTCTGAACGAAAATCTTATTTCCCGAACCGAAGTCCTTATTCCCCGAACCGACGTCCTTATTCCCCGAAACGAAGTCCTATTTTCTGAACCGAAATCTCTATTTTCCGAGCTGAAATTCTATTTTTCGAACCAAAATCTCTATTTTCCTGAACCGAAGTCCTATTTTGCTGAACCGAAGTCTTATTTTTTTAAACCGAAGTTCATCACAAACCGAAGTAAACATGTCATATTTTATGAATATAACAATCGATAAAGACAAAAATTAAACAGAAATTCATTAAATTGATTTAAACATGTCATCTACCGCGAACGCAATTAATAATTATACATATGCAAACACATCGGCTGCACGTCAATCCGGATGATAAATCCGGTTGATAATTCCGATGGAATATCAGCGCCCCCCCAGGTCCACTTTTCATGCACGACTTGTACTAGCATATAAACCATCTCTAATTATAAACAAATGCTATATTAGTTCAACTTCATATTAAAATTGAGTAATTAAATTTAAAATAAAGAAATCACCAATATTACTCAAAATAAATATTAAATTAACAAAAGTGATATAAATATTAATATGAATGAAAATATTATAAGAATGTATTAATTCAATAGAATATTAAATTAAAGTCAATAAATTACATGCAAATTTAATAATAAATTCTACAGTGATCAAAAAATAAAAAAAATGTTGCTAAACAGGTGAAGTAGGGTGTTTTCTATATTTAAATACATAAAATAGAAAACAAGTGAAGGAACCAAACATAGCTTGAAGCCATATTTAATTTTTTTTACCTTTGCTAGTGGTTTAGTTAATGCATTAGAGAGAGTTTTTAGCCAAATATACATTTAACTTTTGCTTTTGCTAATGAATTGGAGATGCTCGTCGGCGAGAGAGGCGGTGCACACAGTGACGATAATTAACTTATGGGTTTTGTTGGCAATCGGGTTTTGGGGATGAGGGTTTTAGCTCAGACAGTAGCTATTGCCCGTTAAAATGTTTTTTCTAACATGCTTTGAACTTTGAAAATTCATTGCCTGTTTTTTGGTGCCTTTTTGGAAACAGCTATTTTACGTGTAAACTATTTTTTTTTAATATTTGACTATTCTATTATTAATGCCCTTGAAAAATGTTTGAAGCCTCTATTTGCAGCGTACATTATAAATATCATGACATGAAATGTCGACATAACATATAAGGAGAGTGACATAGATACCATTCGTGGATCGAGCAAACTGCCTTCAATGGGCTTTCGTTTTTCGTCATAGTATTTGCCTCTCTAGACTTGTACCTCAACTTTCGAATAAGTATTGTAGGTGCTTGAATATGGAGCTAAATATTTGTCATCCTTTCGAACCATTTTTATGAAAAATAACACACTCATTTATTTTTGAGTCATGTTGTTCATGCACACTTTAGGGCGACCCAAGGTAGGATTGCGCCTTGTGCCTCCAAAATTTAGCCCAAACATATGACCCCATCTCACATCTACTCTCCTCTTTTATGTACACCTAATCTAATTGGCTCCACGTGTAGTCCAAGTCGCAACGGCAATAACATGCTCCATCCTTCACATACCACCGCTACCACCCTCCCACCATCTCCACAGCTGACGGCTTTGCCTCCTGTACATGTCTCCTCTCCTTTCCAAACTCGACCCTACCACTACTAGCTACCACTCCACCCTTTCCATTGAGTTTAACAGCCGATCATCGACTTAATCTAGTGATTACTCTCCAATTCATTTTTTGATCTGAGATTATCTAAGGTATACCGCATACTGCCAATACACAATATTGGATTTAACATGTCTCAATGGCTGTCTGGGTATAATTTTTAGTTTTCTGCTATTAAAATTGAATTATGAATCTATGGATGGTTGTTTATTTGAATATCCAAATGGTTGATAAAAATACATTTATACATTGTAAATTATATTTTCTTACTTAAATTAAGATTAAATGCGATGGATATATCTTAGTACCTGTTTTGTATAATTATGTTTTAAATATAAAAAATAATTAGATAAAAAGTATTTCAAGTAATTATATTTTTTTCCTTTCTACTTTAATGATCGACTCAGACCCTTTAAATCTTGGGGCCGACCTTAACCATACAAATACTTTTCTCGCATAGTGCTCAACGGGAAATCAACTCAATTTCTTTGTTTGCTCAAATGTTGCATTTTTGAGCAAACGACTCACTCTTGAGTCACAAATTCAAGCAAAAACAATGAAGAGTAATTAGGTCGGCTGACACAGCACAATTCAACATCATCCGATGATACAAAGCTGTAACATTGCACGTAAACTTATTCAATTGTTAAATTTGTTTGTAAAACACTTGAGTCTTGCAACTATTTTTTTAATAACTATTTCTATTTATTTTATATTTTCATATATAAACTCATTTGTTGTGGTATGCATACATAAATTTTTACTTTTTAACTTTCTTCAACTTTATTATACCGGCATATAATATATTTTTTTGGGTTGAATCCAATTTAAAAAATGTACCATCTTTAAAAAAACTATGCCTTATCAAATAGAAATTGTATTTAAAATTCAAAAGTTAACACAAACATTAGAATATTATAAAATATAATATATAAACAAAAATATGACAAGCAATGTGTTCCCATTATTAATAACCTCACTAGATTGTTGACGCCAAATGAAAACTCAATTCCCAATTTCAAAATCTTTGGTTCCCCATTTATTTGTAAACACAATGAGTCTTTTTTTCATGTATGAACTTCTCATAAAGACCATGATATTGGGCCCGATAAGATCATCAGATACATGTAACAAATAACTTGTAAGTTGTTTCCACTTGAATATTGTTTTTTTTTTCTGAGTACAATAAATGCTCAACAACATGATATTTGGGCAAACACAACTTTTGAGCCAAATGTTCAAATGTGAGTGTTTACTTGAATATTATATTTTCAAGCATATTAAATGCTTGAAAACACAAGATTAAGGCATAAATAATTTCTGGGCATTTTGTCACATTTGCCTGACTAAAACAATTATTATTCTTAATTTGTGTCTATTATTTTTATTTTTTCAATGCCCTATTTGATATGAATTTTAGCTCTTGTTTTATGAATTATATTCGAGTCCACCTTGAATTGTAATTCGAAAACGATTTATATATGATAAAAGAGAGAATTTATTTTAAAAAAAGAATATGTATTTTTTTAAAATTGAGTTGCATTAAAATTGAAGAGATTTTTTTTGTTGACCAAAGTAATAAAATAGAAGAGAAGTAAAAATAAAAATTAAAAAATATTCATACCACTTGATATAATTGAATTTAAATTTGAAAATAAAAAGTAGTCAAAAATATTTTTTTTAAAAAAGTATATAATTCATATTTTTAAAAATAATTTTTAAATTTATATTAATGCTAAATAAAGATAATTGCACAATAGGCATATCATTTTAAAAACAACATGCAAGATTTGGCATGCGCCAAATCACTGCAGATACGAAGGGTGCTTGTAGTACATCATATGTTTTCAGAATTTTAATTTTTTTTTAAAACTATAGGCTTGTAGTTTTAAAAAATATATATTTTTATAGGTGAATTTCATAATTATTTTTAATTTTTAAATCTAAATGTCAATTTGCATGAAATTTAAATATTTTTTTAACTTTTAAAATTTATTATTTAAATATGTCATATTATATTTTTTAATTTTTCTAAGGTCAAACCTTTTAAAAACACCTTATTTTTAAAATACATGATCTCTTTTATTAAATAAAAATTATTTTTAAATTTAAAATTAACACAAAATACAGAAACGGTTGATTTTAAAAAACAATTTAAACACAAAGGTAATGATGTTTACCTGTATATATTATTGAAATGCAATTATTTTTTTCAATAAGTAAATAAATTTTGACTCGAGACCTGATAGTTATGGCCATCCATGTGACCAAGGATGGAATCGAAAACGTAGCGATAGGCGTTGTTTTCCAATTCCCTATCCGAGAAACCCTAGAAGCCCCTTCCTAGAGAAACATGAAGACGATCCTGGGAACGGTGGTGTCTTCCAATCCCACGACGCTCTTCGCTGCCGCCAAGGTTCTGTCGAAGTTCAGAGACACCGAGAACGGGGCTTCCAGGGATGTGGCTGCGTACCTTCTACGGGCTTCCGAGTCCTTCGACGAGCTCGTGCGCCTCCATCGCGGCCTCGAATCCTCAGGGTCCGACCGCCGGGGTCGAAAGCATCGCCTGTCGGATGTTGGAAGCCGCGTAGAAGATGGTCCTGCCGCAGAGGCTCACACCGGCGGCGGCGAAGGCGGAGGCGAAGAGACTGAACCCGGGAGAGAGAAACGCAGGAAGAGGAAAAGGAAGGAGATGAAAAGTGATATTGCCACTGAATTGGGCGAGGTGGGGCAGAGAATTGATGGCGAGAAGAAGAGACGGAAGAGGAAGAAGAGCGATGAAGTTGAACAAGAGAAGGAGAACCTCAAGTAATGAATGATGATAAGTTGTAGCAGTTCATGTTACGTTCATGTTGCTTCTAAGCATTACGGGTCTAATTTTGTTCTTTGTTTTCCCCCCCTTCCTCCTTCGTTGTTTGTTAATTTAGGTTATCAACGTAAAGCAATAGAGATAAATCTCAGAAAAGAAAAGGCGATTGTGTTTATTTCAATTTTGCACTTTGTGTCGTTGCTTTGTTTTGCTTCCTTTGCTGATCAGAGACACAAGCTATTTGCATTTGAGGTGTTTAAATATTGTATATATGTGTACGCGGATATAGACACTAGAAGTTGAAGAAAGAGACCAAAGTCACCTCTGCCCAAGAAGATTGTTGCAATCGTGTATATGTTTTTTGATCAATGATTTGTGGAAGAAAATCGAAGATTATATGTTAGAACCTCGTTGTCTCGCTTTACTATTACGTAATGAACGCTTGTTAAAAAAAACTTTACTTTCTTCACTGCATTCAATACATATGTGAGATACAGTATCAGAGATGCTCTCTTACATGAAAAATGGGATGCTGGATTGCCAGAGAACAGAAAAAGAAAGAGAAAACGAAATTGACGATGCACCATTATTGAAACCAAATTCTTGAAGTGTCAACAATAATTTAAAATGTGTCAAAAATAATAAAAAAAAAAGCAGGTGCAAGAGTCCAGAAGTGAAGCTCAGCATGTGGGGAGGTCAGCCGGTGGAGGAAGCAGTTTTTGGTGTGGAAGCTTTCCATCTGAAACAACCCAAGCCATCTTCAGACCCCATGAAGTGTGGAGTTCCAGGTGGCAATGCATGAACCATACTCCTGTTGACATGTGGTTATTGCCATCACTTTTGTCAAGCCATTCAAGTAAGTTTCCCAAGCATATTTCATTGCTACTATTTCTGATGGTTCATTGTGCGTTTTGCTGGTTCTTTATCATTATTATTGACTAGTAGGATGATATGCCTCTGCCTATGCTTTTTTGTTTTGTTGTTTTACCCTCTTGAAAATCATTTACATGCTAAGCTAAATATCAAACTTGATGATGATGCCATTAACTTACTACATACCTGGATTGTCAGCAAGAAACCGGATAGCAATCCATCCACCAGATGGCACCCCAACAGTGTTCCTTTCTATTGGGTCGATGAGATTAAAATTGTGAGGGTCCTTGCTTGAATCAAAGTTCCCAAAACCTTGGCCAACAACGAAGAAGTTGAAGCCATGGAGATGGAGTGGATGGCTCTCCGCACCAAGTATGCCGGTGTCCTGTAAGACTAGCTCCACACTTGTGTTAAAGGGCAGAACCACTGCCTTGGTTCCATTGCTCACATGAGTGTTGTTTGGTGGAGCTCCAGTATAGTTGAAAGGATTGGTAGGATTGATTGGGAAGTCAGTAGTGTAAACCCCATTTGACTGGCCAAAGAAGTGGGCTTGAAGGAGTGCCGTGGATGGCATTATAAAGGATATGTTGTTCACTGAAGCTGAAAACTTGGTTCCATTGGGACCCTGGCAGGTCTGATTCTGCTGGCATGGATTTGATCCCAGACCTACTGCAAAGAAGAAGTGCCTGTCAACAGTCCGTGGCACATTTGCAGGGAACTGGGTGCTCGCAAGGCTTCGGAGCTTTCTGGTGAAGTTGGTGGCAAATGAGGTGTCATTGAGGGGAGGCAAAGCTGCTCTGAAGAGTGGAAGCTTCTTGATAGAATTGCTAGAGGAACTAATTGGTGATTCATACTCAAGAATGCCAGCAACGGTTGAGTTGTCAAAGGTTCCAAGGCCGGTGGCATAGGGCCTAGCGGTCATGAGGAAGGCAGCGTTTGGTAATTGAGGTTTGGTCTTGAGTATAACATTTGTTGTCTGCCCAGGGGTGATGAGGATTGTTTCAGACTCAAAAGGTTTGGTGTAGATAGCATCAACCTCGACCACAAAAAGGGTGTGGTTTGCAATTCTAAAGAATAGCTCATCATTGAGTGCAGCATTGATCAACCGGAGGAGGTAAGTCTTCCCTGGTTTCACCTTAAGCTTGAATGTATCTGTCAGACACCCATTTTAATATATGGACCAAAATTGAATCATGATGAGAGGGTTTACTAATGCTTCCAAATCAATACTCCAAATTCTTACCTTTGGCAGAGCAGTTGTATAGTGGCCCTGGAAGTCCATTGATGGTGTAGGCATCAGACACATTCGGGCCAGCCCCGGTCTGTAGGGCTTGGCTAATTACAGCTTCAGGATCCACATTCCACCACTCTCCTGCAATATCATTACATTTTAAGTTAATGTGTGGCCTTCTGGTAATTATTGAACTAGTAATACTACTGGACATTGTATTTCGAGTTACCAAAAATGATGGGGACTTCCTTGTGAGGTTTGGGGAATGGATAAGATGCATTGTGCGTTGGAAGAATGATGATCGGACCATAGACAGTCGCCCTTAGCCATGAAATATGTGCATGCCAGAAAAGGGTTCCCCTTTGGCCAACAATAGTGAAGTTGTACACGTAGCTCTGTCCAGTCTGAATGGGACACTGTGTGATATAAGCTGGTCCATCAGCCCACCCAGTACGGAGCTGTCGAATGCCATGCCTGTTTTCACACAAATTCAGTTAGTATTTTTCTGCACAAATTTTCAACAATCCATCGGGTGCACCGCATTATTTGGAGAGCCTTACATACCAGTGGATGGACATGTTATTCTGGACCCTATTGACCACTTTGATAATGAGGCGGTCGCCCTCCCTTGCCACGATGCGTGGCCCTGGAAACTTCCCGTTCACTGTTACGATGCTCTTCGTGTGGCACAACCGGGTAAAGTTTCGCAACTCAATCTACACAAATATACATATCTTAGTTTTTCAGGAAAGAATAAAACGAGGAAGATAACATAGAAGAATTGAAACCCAATTTGTGGCCTACACAGGCCTAATGCAACATGTACATTAAACTTATAGTGCCTGGTTATGCTTGTATTGGTGGAGAGTGCAGAATCAGGAAGGCAGCACCACAATGTGGCCCATAAAAGGAGGGAAACTCCTAGATGTGCCAATGGTGGGGAGAAAGGGGAGGCACCCATTTTTTTTGGTTCTCTTCCTCGTCTAGTGATTTGAAGTATTTGTCCTTGGCAGAGTTGAGTGTTCAAAATCTGTAGAGGTGCTGTGCATTTATGTGGAGGCAGTGGGGTGGGCAGGCAGGCGTGGAAGTGTTTGGTTTGGTTGGATTATGTGGTGGAATCCTTGTTTAATTATAGTAAAGTGTCATTGGTTAATTGAAACACATTCTGTAGACTTGCCTACTTTGATGGAACCATCTGTCATCTATGGAGTGTTTTTAAAGACAATTAATTTTTTTGTTCTATTCTCTTCCTGGGTCACATCTTACTTATGGTTCTCAGAGGCTACCAGATGTAATTTTGCCCTACTCATTTGATTTCTTACCGAGTCACAAGCAAGTACTTAGTTGTTTGAATGACACTGATAAAAACATATTAGCGGATGTAAAAATTAGTTTGCACGCAAATTAAACACTGCAGCACCAAACTCATTGCTATTGAATGTGTGTGTATATATATATATGGGCATTGGGCAGTAGTTTATCAAATACTAATTATAGTTTATGTTGGTAACGTAAAAGAATTGAGATGATATTTTTAATTTTGGATTAATCTAATAAAATTTTAAGTTCAATGTAGTCTGGCCAACGAAATAGTCACCTTTAGTGAGTCAACGCAAGTTTTGTTGCCCTGGCCCTTGGCTGTTGCGCTGTGGATGAAGTCTTTGCTTATATTGTGGTGTTCTTTTGTTGTGTTGTCTTCAAAAGAAATGTTGTATTTTTTTTTTTTTTGGGTTGAATTTGGATCACAGAATTCTCCTGACTACTCTCTGCAGGTTGAAGCCATTGACCTAACTTATTATCAAACATGGTAATAAAAATAAGCTACTATAGGTCTAATGCTTTATTGAGTGAGGCATATTTTCCTTAATTTTCTATTCGTTTATTTGTTTATATATTTTCTTTCATGGCAATATTCTCAGAGCTAAAAACCTATACTTCGTGGCTCGAAAAAAAAAATCATTTGAACCTAGGTAGATAAACTAGTTTCAAGAGCAGGACATGTTATATAGAAGAAATAATAATAATTAAAAAGAGAAAAAAAAAAGATGAAAACATGTTTACATAGTCGATTTTTTTTTTAGCGTACGGGCTAAATTTCTAAGTTGAAAAATGTATATTGCAGGCACCAACTAATTAACTAATTAAGCAAGACATTCGTATTAGGTATGCACGGTCTCTTGTTCCGCAAACATCTGATTACCTTTTTTTTTTCTTCTTCTTTTTTTTTTTCTTGCTGTCATGATGGGTCTAGTTCAAATTCAACAAGAACAAGGAAGGTGACTTGGTGGGGTTTCAATAGAAACATTCCAGCAACTCGGACGTAGGTGAATTGTTGTATGTTAAAATCAAATTTCTTTTTGTTCTTTCAAGCTACGACCACGTTCCTTGTCGTGAGTGTTCGTTTTCTTGCTTCTTAGTTTTCTCGTTTTCGGTCGTATTCAACAATTTGAGTGCCATCCTGGCATGGCGCATGGGCTGGCTGGTGCCAATTAATTTATTTTAGAATTTCGATAGTTATTAGAATTGAACGGCTCGGCCAATTGCATGGATAGATCGGTGACTCAAATACTTTATTAGTTTTTTTTCACTTTTGAAAAAAATCAGAAATATTTGAGTGATCTGATCGGTTTTCTTGACCAGAATGATTTTTATAAAATTAATAAAATTACATTTAGTCTCTTTTATAATATAATTTTAATTTAAAATTAATAACTAATATTAATATTTTATTTTAATATCCTTTCAAACTATATCTATCTAATTCTTTTATTATAAATTTATGTAACTAAAATTTTAAATATAATAATAATTTATGTTAGAAATATATATTAAAAAATAAATAGTATTATATTAAAAAATATTTTTTATTTGTTATTTTAAAATATTTATTTTTTTAATATATATATAATTAGTCTTAAATTAGGTCAGACTTATCCGGCCTAATTTTGATAACTATGATTACGATTGTGACATATCGGATGAAATGAGTTTAATTTCACTCTATTATATAAAATTTAGGCAATATAAACTAGAAAAACAAAACAATAAGCGACTGAGAATTTCGACCAATGGTCAAGAGTTAAATTCTGTAACCTTATATAATATATATATGTATATATATATATATATATAATATTGCTGATCCGTGTGGTATATGGGCTTCCGAGAATCCTTCTGGGCCAACTCGAAGGCCTGAATGAATGAAGACCGATACATGCTTGAGAAAAGCAGCCTAGAAACATTCTAGAGAAAAAAAGCATAGCCCATAGCCAGAAAAGTCAACAAAAATTATGTCAAAAAAATGTACTTCAATGAAGAGTCATGATATATATCCCCTTCAATTCCTTCATGTTTGATACTTTTATCGATGTGGGACAATACCATATATATGTTCGCAGGCAGCTGCTCCAGGCTCAAGCAAGCATCAGTGTTAATTGAAGAACCCCCCGCTTCCTCCACCAGAGCAACGGTTCACCACATTCTATATATGCACACATCCATCGATCCAGTCCCACAAGCCAGCCATGGTGATTTCCACAAGCAGACAGACCACCATAGTAATTAATTAGTATGTTGTCGTACACTCGTATTCTGCTTCTTTTTTTTTTTTCTTTCTCAGGGTCCAAATTGTCACGGGATCAGGTTTTCTATGCCTCTCAACCCACTGCGGCACTTAGCTTCTCTATCCACGGTCCGCTAAATTTAGCCTTTGAGGGTTGAAGCGCACGTAGACTGGTTTCGCCCTACCACTGGGCTCATCAGGAGAACGGTTCCAGTTCCTGACCAATTTGTGTAAGGATGGTCAAATCTCTTCTTCAACGTCAAGTCCTCGACTAGCGGCGTGCTCCCTGCATTCAACCGGGTCGGCATGTCTGAACTCCGAAGGGATTCCATCCGTTTTCCTCCACGAACTACGTGGAACCTTCCGCTGTGCACCATTTACGCTTTCAACCAACCCCTCTCTTTTACGTAGCACGAATATATTCCTGAATCGTGCCACTAAGAAACGTCCCGCCAGCACCACGCTGCTTGGGTCGTGACATTCTCCTTCACCCAATCCTCGCAATGTTCTCGTTGCGCTTGTCGACATCGCTTCCCCGCAGGCGATGACATCGTTACCTCGACGCCCTCCCACTCGCCCAATGTCAACAGCTTGGACACCGCTTTCCCACAGGTTGTAACACCTTTACCAAGATATTAGCCCACTCGCCCAATGTCCAAAGGATAGGAGACTTCCAAGATCGCTCCGACGCGCTCCTTTGTACTCCCTTGCCCAACTTTGTATCACACTCTAGGATACTCCAACTCTATGGACGTGAGACGTGCAAGACACTATCGGTCGACTCACCTCTGTGAGCTCTCACCTTGGGATCACGCTACTCGCGAGAGTGCTCGGCGAGTCTTCAGGATACGAGCCGGTTCGTCGAGGTAACGATGCCATCGCCTGCGGGGAAGCGATGTCGACAAGCGCAACGAGGACGTTGCGAGGATTGGGTGGAGGAGAATGTCACGACCCGAGCAGCGTGATGCCGGCGGGACGTTTCTCAGTGGCACGATTCAGGAATGTATTCGTGCTACGTAAAAGAGAGGGGTTGGTTGAAAGCGTAGATGTATGCAGCAGAAGGTTCCAGACAGTTCGTGGAGGAAAACGGATGGAACTCCTTCGGAGTTCAGATGTGCCGACCCGATTGAATGCGGGGAGCATGCCGCTAGTCGAGGACTTGATGTTAAAGAAGAGATTTGGCCATCCTTACACAAACTGGTCGGGAACTGGAGCCGTTCTCCTGATGAGCCCAGTAGCAGGGCGAAACCAGTCCACGTGCGCTTCAACCCTCAAAGGCTAAACTTAGCGGACCGTGGATAGAAAAGCTAAGTGCCGCAGTGGGTTGAGAGGCACAAAAAATTTGATCCCGTGACAAGTGGTATCACAAACATTAATATTGACGCTGACTTGAATTTATAGGAAAACTTTACAAAGGTGGTCATGACATCAATTGAGGAGTACGAGCTAATGTTTAGAGTGGACGATTTCATAATCAGTTACTAGGAGCTAATTAATTACCGGGAGGAGACACTGAACCAACCACGTTAGCCTTAGTTTGGGAAGATGTGATGTCCAATGACACCTTGGTACGACACCTTAAGTTAACTCGATCGACCCGGTCCAGCCCGTGGGCGTGGACGACCCGCCATTAATGTACCTGATGACCGGATCCAAGGGGACACGTACACATGCGCTCACTAATTATTTTTGTAATTAATATGCTTTAGCGTGCGTAGATGGTAGTAATTACTAATTAATTGTATGCGCGAGAGGAGGAGAGATTGTGCTTATCAAAAAAACATTAACTCGAGTTATTTAAACAACAACAACAAAAAAAAAAAGTCTGACACGTGCGACCGAGAGGCCTCTCTGCCTTTAGGGTGGGTGGGGCACCAGAAGAAGGTATTTGAACGAAAGAAGTACATATTCACTCCAGGACCAGCCAATGGGGACCGTAGGATACAGCATAGGTGCAATAATGATGTTTTTTTTATTTATAAAGGTAAAATATATATATATATATATATATATATATATATATATATATATATATATATATATATATAAAACTATAACACTGAGCACATGAAATATGCAAGCTAAAATTTTAAACCTAACGGAGAAAATATGTACATGTAGGTATGGTAAGTTGTGATTGTGCTCTAGCTTTTAATAATAGGTTAATTAGTTATGCAAACCTAACGGAGAAAACATGTACATGTGTACGTATGTGTGTAGATAATGGTCAAATTGGTTCACATTAATTAGTTTATAAGACATATAGCTAAGCTTCATCAAAATGGTTAAAGATTCAAAAAATATATATATACACGTTGATCATGGTCACGGGCTACGTACGTACAGGTTATGTGGATAATATTGGCGTGCCCTGCCATGTGCTCCAGTGCTGTCTCCTGAAGATTAATTCAGTGGAGACCATTCATTTTCGCGAGGGATTGCAATCGGGTTTTGAGGACACCAAAGCAAGCGCATTCAATATTTCCTGCATGAAACTGTTTTGATAAATTTATAGGAAGCCAGAAGTTTTTAACGCTCATAGGGTCTGCCCTTGTTTGTCTATATTTGGTAGTTTCTTTTCTCTTAATTAGAATTAATTAATAGAATCGATACGGGGGTCAACCCTTGATGTGTGTTACGTCGCCATCAGTTCTTGGGATTTCTGTGTATCATTTTTTTTTTTAAAAATTGTTTATGCATTTTGTTTTTGGGTATTGAAATATATATTATTCTGAAACGTTGTTTAATCTAACCAGAGGAACATTATTGGGGGAGGGTGCACGTTGTCATAATTTTGGCTTCTTGTTCTTGCCATCGGTGACACAGTACTGCCACACGTCATGCCCACAAGGAAGTGTCCTATCAGACCATGTCCACGACTGATGATGACGTAGGTGAAAAAACTACCATATATATATATATATGAAACTTAATAATTGTAAAATAATATTGTTGTTGTTTGGTTTTTTTTATTCTTAAAATAAATAATAATTGTACGATTCTTGTCCGTTATTTTTGAGAATTTATGACATCGTTCGACCACACACGGACACAGTTAAGTTGGCAGAGGGCAGCAGGCACGGAAATGGAATCCTACCATCCCATTCACAATCACACGTTGATATGTACACATACCTCTCTCTCTCTCTCTCTCTCTCTCTCTCTCTCTCTCTCTCTCTCTCTCTCTCCAAATGGACATTTCAAAGGTTCGATTTTAGGGGTACTGTTTATGACAAATTTTTTTTCCTAATACTAGTAGTATAGTTGTTGTTTTGGTACATTAAGATCGATAAAAACTGAAACTAGTTTATGAAAAATGGCTATGCCCTGATATTGAGATTGATGTAGCAATGCCAAGGAAAATTCAACAAACTTTAGTAGGTAAATAAACAAAAAAGCTCCAAAATTATTCTTATCCATTATTATTAAATCCAAAACACACGACAAATTTATTTTATATGTGTATATGTGTATATATTTTTTATATATTATATATATATATATATATATATATATATATTTGGGGCCATCGAGGATGCACATATATGTAAAGTACTCTGGGCTACGGCCTACCTGACACCTGAATTAGGATTGATCACCAGCTAGCCTAGCTTTGTTTATTGTGTAGACCGATTGTTTAGTCGATGGAAGCTGTTTATGTGTATGTTTTTCTTTTTTTTTTCTTTTGTTAAAATGGCACGTTTGTTGGATGCATACTTCATGAAGTACATATGGTGATGTTTTTTTTTTATTACATTTTTTTGTTTTTTAATATCATAATCAAAATTGAGACTATTAAACTAAATTTGATGTCTATAAAAAAATATGTGAAATGAATATCGCTAGCTGTGAATAAAAATATAAAGGAACAGAAACATACGTTGTAGATATAATTAAAAACATTTTTGCTATTAGTTCTGATGATTATTTAAACCTTAGTCGAGGGAGCAAATTAATGAACTATTTTAGGATTAATTGCTCTTTGGTGTTCTGCACCTGTTTAAACTCTGTATCTTTAAAATAACCATCATTAATTTTGCAAAATGTAAGCAATCTGAAGCTTGACAAAGTGAATAGGTCTGCCATAGTTTGTCATGACACTTTTGTTTTTCTCCTTTTGCTTCAAAACGAATTATCATTTTGAATTTCATGTTAGAGTGGGAAAGAGAGGTGAGATGTTTTATTTTTTTGGGAGCCTGGTGTGGTGGTGCTGATAAGACCAAGAAGGCAGAGAATTGGGGCAGTTGGAGGGGGTCAGAATGGGTCTGAATGCATTTATGAAACAGAATGTGTACGAAGGGTACATGTGCATGGTCTAAGCGCTTTCAGCGTATACAGGAGTTTTTCACGGATCAAAAATTCAAAATAAGAGAGGGGGAGAGAGAGAGAGAGAGAGAGGGGGGGGGGGGGGGGGGGGGGGGGGGGCGGGTTGAATTCCGTGTGTTAGCATTGAAAGTCGTGTCCTCTTGGCGTTGCTTGCTGATAGCTACAGCACTTGCGTGACTTGCCCTTGTGTCTACTACTTTCGTTTTGCTGTTTCACCTGCATTACATCTCTGCATGGATGCTGTGAAAACTAAATTGTGATGATCTTATCATGACCGAATCATTAATTCAGCCGCCTCTCTCTTGTCACTCTCACTCGTTTTCTCTCTCTTCCTAATTAAGATTCACACCAAATAAAATAATAACCGTATTATTTTTAAAAAACACACATTGACTGAGTGGTCGTGTACGTAAATGCATTGCAACACCCTTCATCAGCGAAAAACATCAGCAAAAGCATGTCACCCATACTTTTTCTCTACCCTTTTCAATTACTGATTCCCTGCCATCTCTCTCGATGCCCCCCATTTGTCCCTCCATCTCTCTCTCTCTCTCTCTCTCTCTCTCTCTCTCTCTCTCTCTCTCTCTCTCTCTCTCTCTCTCTCACTTTTTATTTATAGTCTCGACTCGACCAGGCAGCACCAATCAAAAGCTAAGGAGAGAGAGAGAGAGAGAGAGAGAGAGAGAGAGAGAGAGAGAGAGAGAGAGAGAGAGAGAGAGAGTTATAGTCTAAGTTTTATAGTACACTAGAAGAATAGAGAGAAATAATATATCATCGATCAATGTCCCCGTCCTCATCGTCGCGGTGGAGTCCGACGTCGGAGCAGCTGATGATACTGGAGGAGATGTACAGGGGAGGGGTGAGGACCCCCAACGCTGTGCAGATACAGCAGATCACCACCCACCTCTCCATGTACGGCAAGATCGAGGGCAAAAATGTCTTCTACTGGTTCCAGAACCACAAGGCCAGAGACCGCCAGCGCCTCCGCCGCAAACTCCTCTCCGCCGCCTCCAGGCAGCACCAACCACCACCACCACCACACCACCACCAACAGCAGAACCAGCTGTGCCACCAACAGCCGTCACAACCGCACCAACATTACCTCCTCGGCTGCAACGGATGTACTCCTCCGCCTCTGCCTACTTGTGTCGGTGGTGCCTTTGAGTATCATAATTATCCTTCCTATGACCAGGTATATATGAATATTTATATGAAAACTACCTGGATCATATCTCAAATATTTTATATATTATATGGTTGAAGACCATATATTATGGACTAACACAAAGTCACTGATGAAGACCAGGGACGACCTAACGAAGTCCACGATGATGAGCTTGTACGGTCGTGATTGGATGGCGGCAATGGTGGACGTGGGTCCTACCACCTCTCCTGCTCCCTGCCATCGTCCTCTCAAGACGCTCGAGCTCTTCCCCCTCACGACGTCCACTGATCGGCCTAAAAAGTATTGATGACTTGCCTCGTGTTTTTGCAGTGACTTTTGATGTACCAAATAAAATAGAAAGGCTCAAGCATCTTCAAAAACCAAATAATATTTTTATAATTCATGTCGCTCGATCTCTTTCGCAGTTAATCAGATGTATATATAGCTCCATTATTGTGTTTGTTATGCATCTTTTGACGAACTTGGTTTATGTGGGTCGACGGTCGGCAGCAATGACTCTAACGCTACACTTGGCCTAGGGTGTTTAGGCACCACCTAAAAAGTCATAATCTGAAATGGGGATGGAAAATTGAAACGGGCCGGGGTGTTGTGTGGTCTCTGTGCCCACTGTTATGGGACCTCTATGTATCAGAAAATTTAATATAAGGCGATTATATATTATACATGAGGACGGATCTCTTTGTTCATGAACAATATATTATATCTTCTATGTAGACAAAATTTTATTATTTACGTTATGAAACTTTCATATTACATTAGAAGAATGTGATAAAATTTATATACATATTAAATTTCATGGTTAATTTATATATAACTAAATAAAATGCAATGACGGGTTCACAAAATACTAATAGAGTAATAGGTATATACATAGGTCTTGCCATCATGTCTTTTACGTATACATATACACATATGTGTGTGTTATCATGTATATAAAAGTTTTAAATCTGAAATAAATATTAACATTGGATCTTATTAAGCAATATCTCTCTCTCTATATATATTATACGCCAAAGGCAGAAACAGATCCAGGATTTTGGAGGGTGGGTTACAAAATTCCAAATATATATATATATATATATATATATATATATATATATAATATTGTGGTTGGATGGTTTAAATTAAAGTAAACAAATTAAAGCTTATTTGATTGCATAAAGGGGCTAAACCCTAAGGCATGTTTCTTATCATCTAGTTTCAAACTGGCAATTGGCAATAGAAGAAAATAGTACACTTACAAGTAAAAAATTGCCGACATGCAATAGATGAGAAAAAAATAATATAAATTAAGGACTCCCAATTATAATCTAAATGGTAGAACGTATATAACACATTCATTGATATCTTCTATTTATGCCGTAATGACTGTCAATTGATATTTTACTATGCTCTCATTAATTATTGCTTTCCACCAAATTTTGTTTCACACTTAACATGCTGACAAGCACAACAATCATTCCGGTCCCAAAGTGAAAAAAGCTATAATACATATAATAAGCAGTTGAAACATTTTGAACTTGCCTGAACTCAAACTTTTTGCAAACAACCCTACAACTTGATCATCCTTTTTAATCTATTTTATCTCAACTACTTCTTGCATAACAATTTCTTTGATAAAATGATATTGCACTTTAACATGCTTGATCTTGCATGAAAGACCAAATCCTCCACCAAAAAATACAAAAACTTATTTTTTTTAAACAAAGACTGATCACATTCTACACACTTTTCCTAAACACAATTTACTTTCTACATCCTTCTATACTTTTCTCTTAAGAGATATCTTTCTTCTACAGTTATCCATAAGCTTCTATAAAATAGATTCATCCTCTATTTGCCTTAGGTTTCAAATGGGTTGGGCTTTGCGATGGGCTGGGATTGGTTTTCAATAGTTGGTTAGCAAGTGTTAAATAAATTTTGAAACAATTTCAAATTTTGAGTTAAAATGATATATGTCATCACCAAATTTCGTATGAGAGAAAACCGTTTTCGGAGTGTAGTTCCCTCAATCTTCATTTAAATGGTAATGAAATAAACATAGTTGCCACTAATCGTATTTTGAGTGTGATTAATCATCTAAAAGAAAAATAATCTATGTTGGTAGAGATGGACTTGAGAGTTAATTATGGGTGAGTAAGAATTAATATTCCCACAATACTTTCTCAATACTTATCAGAGTTCAGAGGTTTTTTATTTGTTTTAATCGCTTCATTAAATTTTATTAGTTTAAAGCAATGCTTTTTTTTTCTAAGGACCTAAGATATATATTTTTATTTCTTTAAACCATTTGTGAAAATTGAAATTAATTTAGGTTCATCCTAAGCCTAAGCCTGTAAAAGGAATCATAAAGAGTGTTTAGTCTTAAACTCAATGTTCAAAAATAAAAATTAAATTAAATTCACAGGGGATCCTAGTTTTATATTTATATTTTTATGTTATTTGTTACATGTGAGATTAAATTTAATTTTCCTAAAAAGCCTACGGGATTGTCCTAATTGCAAAAGAAAATTTGAAAGGATAATTCTAAATAATACTGTAAGGACCCGTACCTTGAGTTAGTCACAGTTAGTCACAGTTTTGCCTTCTGAGTAGAGTTTTTCTAGATTTTGACCTAGTGAATGGGCTCAAATGAATTCACGTGCAAAAGGAAAGATGCTTAGAATGATGTCCTCTATCTACCACAGAAGTTTCAGGCCAAACAGACGTGTATGTGAGGTGCACGTGATATGGGTCCAATTCACGTTCAAGTGTGATTGTCTTCTAAATGATGCAAGGAGGCTAGGGGTGAAGTTTGAGAGCATTTGGAGTCCATTTGGAGTTGCACGTGAATTGGGAATTTACGTGCAAATTGGCGTGACCATATTTTTGCATGGTTCCCTTGGTTTTGACATTCTAATGATCTTTCTCCAAAGGACCATGTTGAAATTCGAGTATTTTGGCCTATATGGGTGCGGAAAGGTGCTAACTTGTGTGATCAAAACTACGTCGTTTTGATCCTGGGTTTACTTAATCAAAACTACGTCGTTTTGATGTGGGTAGTGTCTATATAATGAGGGCTTGAGTTTGAGTTTAGGGTTCTTGTGTCCCTTTCTTTGCATTCTTGCCAGGAGAGAGAGAGAGAAAGAGAGAGAGAGAGAGAGAGAGAGGATCTCCTGGGCGATTTGCCGTGGTGGTTCGCGTCGTTGGGAGTCGTTTCAGCGTGGAGGTTAGGACAAAAGCCTGAGGTAGGGGTTCATGTTCTTCTAACTCTCCTCTGTTTTAGGATATTCACCTATATATATATATGTAAATCCATATAGGTGTGATCTCCTATATGGATGTTGGCCTTCGTGGCATGTTTTGTTGATTCCGATGTTAATTTGGCCTGAGGATTTTCTGGGTTTGTTTATGCCCACCATGTGTTTGATGAAATGTCTGTGAGGCCCGCACACTATGTGTTTGATGAAATGTCCGTGAGGCCTGCATGCCATGTATTCAATATAATGCCTGTGAGACCTTGTATATGGGTGTTTGATGATATACCTGTGTGACCGGTGTGTCTTGTGTTTGATTTGTATTTGATTTTAAGCCTATGAGGCTGATGTGTGTGGCTTGTATCGACCATGTTGGTCCTTCCGAGATAAAGTGTAAATGATGTCTTGAGTTTACATGTTGAGATGTAATGTTATCGTCGTTCGTTTGAGGTTAAAGGCGAGATATGGGCCAGGCACAATAGCTGGACCCCTTTGAGATTTGGCCAGGACGTGGTCCTGAGTCTCGGTGTAGCACTCACGACGGTGGGCTAAGTCTACACCCATTCCTGAGGGTAGGTATGGCGCCCGAGGAGGTGGTTGACCATATCGACTCGGGTGGAAAATGTTGCATTGGTGTCCATGCAACATTCGCCTGAATGTGGTATGTCATGTCGCCGTGGTGGCGGGGTGTCCTCTCGCCCTTCGGTGCGGGTTCGGGTAAAGAGTGTTTCCTGGGTGATGTTTGTTGCGTTAGCCTTAGGCACGACACGAGCACAAGCATACACATATCATGCATGTTGTAGAGCGGGACGGGTCCGGGGAGACCGGATCCCTACCGAGCCGTGGTTTGCTCACCCCTCCTATAAACCCGTTCTTTTGCAGGGTTTAGCAGGCGGTAGGTGAAGGCCGAGGAGCTAGGCCCCCGAGGCCGAAAGTTTTATATTATTTCCTTTGTTGTACTTTGGTTTTATGTGTTTGGATTTTGGTTTGGTTTTATTGATGGCTTCATAGGGGTTTTTCCCCGACTGGGTTGTATAAACAGTTTGTCTTTGAAATGAAATAAAATGAGATGTTGTTATTCAATTTGTGTTTGTGTGCATGGTTTGGGAACAGGAGCATGCCCCTTGGCATGTTAGCCTGATTGTGCAGGTTTGAGACAGCACCCGTGCTAGAAGTCCTTTTAAGGTGCTTGCACCAACCCCTTGTCCCTTCGGGTGCGGGCATGGGCAGTCACTACTCATTTCCAAGTGAAAGGAAATTGGGGCGTGACAAATACAAATGATAAAAGAGCTAACATCTTGAGATTTTGTTTTGGAAGAGCATATTTATTTCTTTTAAAAGAATTTTCTTTGTCTTAAAAGAATGAGACTTTTTTTTTTCTAAAGAATCTCATTTTTGAGTTTTGGATTTAAAAATTATTTTTTTAACTATTTTATCTTTATGAAAAACATTTTAAGAAAGAGAAACCCTTTTTTTTAAAGCTAAATCATTTTTTGATTTTGAAAAATTATAAAAAATCCTTTTCGTTGTCCTAAAAAATTAAAAAAGAAAGCAAGTAAAAGTATGGTGTGTGATTGTGACATTCATAAATGAATAACGATTCTCCATCTTTCTTTTTTTTTTCTTTTTTTTTTCACTCATTTCCACTTTGTTTTTAGGGTTTGCATATTACAATGAAAAGGTTTTTAGACCTTATTTCAATCATGAGAAGAAAATGGGAGGAAATTACATAATATGAGAAAATAAAATATGAAAAAATTACAAAACATGAAACCAAAAATTAAATTAAATAAAATATTTAGTTTCTGCATAACAAAAATTAGGAAAATCATATAATACCACCGAAACAAACAAACACAAGTGATATAAGTGCACTAATACACAAAGGATAACAAAACCCAAAAAAGAATGATTATGGCTAAATCCTCCTTTTTAAAGAAAAGTACAGTATAATGCTAGGAAGTATATCTACATATTTACTTGCCTTTTATGAAATTAATTTGATTTCTTGTGTCACACTCTTCAAATGCAATCAATTAAAGGAAACTAACAAACAAAAAAAAACAGAAAGCATAAAGCATGATTAGAGTTTGTGTTAAAGAAAGCCAGTGACCAGGAAAAAAAATCAATGAACTAATAAAAAATATTTAATCATGGGTGGAAAGCCTAGATAAATACTCATGATAAAAATTACTATGCGTTACCCAATTTTTCTAAAATAAAAATCAAATTTAATGTAAGTCAAGTAAGCTAGTCACAAAAAGACCAAGCTAATATATGGTCACTTACGAGAAAGACAATCAAACCAACAATAACAACGAAATTGAATAAATGAATGCAACAATAGAAACTTAAAAAAGGGCAGAGATGACAGTCAACTAAAAACAAACAACACACATCAAACTAGCAAAAACAAAATACTAACCTGACAATATATTTTAAGAAACAATCAAACCAAGTAATAAAAAGGAAAGAAAAGGAAAAACTGATAACGTAAGAAAAAAACAAACTAACTCCTTTCTTCAATCTCACATACTAGAGTGCCTTCTTCTAGAACGATGATAGGTGGTAGAGCTAGAGAGATGCAAGATATTGAAGTCGTGGTAGGGCAATGTTGCGACAGTGGTGAGGGGGTCTCATGGTTAATGAAAATGTCAGTGGGGAATGACGATTCTGGGTGCCATTAGAGGCGTCGTTGGGGTGCTGACATCATTGATGTGACTCCTCAAGGGATTGGTGTGACCTTTGATTTGATGAAGCTTTCATCCTCTCTAAGACTTCTTTAAACAAACAGGTACACTAGCCTTCCCGAACTCCCACCTCATGTACTGTGGTTACTGGAAAACAAAAAAAGAGAAGATTTTCTTTTTTTGATTTTGGTGTGACTCGGGCTGAGATTGATTTAGGAAAGGAAGGAGATAAAGGAATCGATTATGGATTAAAGTTTTAAAAAGCGGTGGCCGACAATTCAGTTTTTGGCCAATGGGGGGCTCTTTTGGGATGAGGGAGGATGAGAAATGAGGATTTGAGAGTTTTTCATCTTAAGGTTTTTTTTTTCGGATTTGAGCCACCCCCTCCCAGTTAGGCTATGGTTATCGATGGATTTTATATGAGAGGTAGAGAGGATGATGGATTTGAAGTAGCGGGGAGAGTAGGCCGTAGAGGTGGCCACAAGGTGCATGGATGAGGTTCGGCGTGGTAGAGGATTTGGTCGAGCGAAGGGGAGTTTTGTCCATCGAGTAAAAAGGGTTGTATGGATTTGACCACCAGGGAAGAAGAATATCGCGTGAGGGAAGATAGAGATGAGACTTGACTTTTGTGTCATTTATTTTGTTTTAATTTGTTTTTTGGTATTTTTTGTGTGGCCAATAGAAAATAGACATGTAGATGAGAGAGATGTACAACTACGTTAGAGATTTAGGGTTTTAGATTATTCTTAACTGATATTTTTGGTTTTGAGAATTAAGCTCAAACTTTTTAAAAAAACAAAAAATTATTTTTAGACTTCGTTCGTATAGACGAGCGACTTCGTATCTTTGTTTCTTAAAAATAAACTTATTTTTTGTCGAGCTTGTACTACGTTATCCTAAATCTCATTTATTGCTAAAAACTCATTTTTCTTCTATTCAAATATAAGTCTTGAAAGCAAACATAAGCTATATATATATATATATTAAAATTTTCAAAATGAAGAGTAAAGTAACAAAATGATGATCTTGATGTAATCTAGAGTGCCGCTTTGAGGGTTGGCCATCAATTGATCATTTATTGTCGATTTGAATACGATTTTGGCCATAACTTTTTATGTTTGACTTTAGAATTGAGTATGATCGAAAGTGTTAGTTTACAAATTTAATTTTCTATAACTTGGGATAGACTTTTTGACATTTTAAGGATTTTTTTTAGAAAAGTCATCAAAATTGCACATTTCACGAATTAGCAGCCTTGACTCTTTATTGTCTTACAAAGCAAGTACGCAAAAAATGATGGTCAACAAAAAAATTAAGATTGAAAGTATATGTTTAACTCAGACAAAATAGAAGTCGAAAATATATATACATCCAGATTCTTGGATTCATTTGAATTAATTGGACTCCCAAGTGACAACAATTAGTATTAACAATATGATAGCTGAGCTTAGAGTTTGTGCGGGCACTTGCAAGATGTCAGGCGGGCTCTCAAGAGAGGGAATAAGAAGAATTCTATTTCATGATATTATTTTGAGTTATCTACTTCATTTTTTTTGGAATATCCTTAGTTTTAGTTCAATTATTTTCATTTATTTGAGATTATTTAATTATCTTATTGATTAAATAAAATGTTGAATATATATTTTGATTGAATGATCTTAATTTATAAAATTTGTGGACAGGCTAGATACAGGTGTCAAATGACCCATTAGGTTTTAATTATTTTTTAAATGAACAAATAGTAAAAGTGTATCTTTGATTTCTTGTGTAGAATCCATGATATATAAAATGTAGTGGATCAATAGCTTAGATTGTTATGATCAATCATACTAAATCTCATATAGTTAAATATCACACTGATTAATGATAAATCTTGTTAGCTTACTATATTTTCAGACTGTTTCATGAGCTATGTGAAGACTTCTTATAAAGGATCATATATATATATTATGAGAGCAAGAAACATATTAATGTTCATTATTTTTTTTTTGTGTGATGTTATTGCTAGTATTGATATTATTGTGAGCAAAATTAATACCTTTCATAATTTTGAAGATATGATGATGAATAAATCACTTTTAGTAGCAAGTTTGAGAATTGCTTAGACTTAGGTGTTGTTTCTTTTTTATTATTACTCTTTGGGGTTTTGTGGTTGAAATATAAAATATGTTTTGTCATTTTTAAAAGTATGTTTTTGCATGCACATAATTTGTGTCAAGGTAGAAATTATTGAAACAATAACTCAAATTCAGGTTTATCTCGTTTTTAAGTAATATTTTAAAGAAATTAAAAAAGATAAAACCATTATAATTAGGACAACTTTGTATTATCATATTAAGGTGTTTTTCTGGAAATCTAGGATTAACTCCAATTTTGTACCTTGACTAAAATTCTGCTAATTTTTCACTTTTATGATTTTTGTATTTATATTTCCTCTCTTCCCTTTTAGGATTTGTTTTGGTTTGACTTTTGCCATTATCATTTATCTTTAAATATAACGGACGTACACAACCTCTTATATTAATTTAACCGAATGAATTTATAATAACACAAACGTTATTTATGAAACCATTTAAGGTTCTATAGTGGATGTTCCTTCGACGGAAACTTTTGATGAGGTGTGATATGGTGACACTAAATTCCTAGAAGTTTTCCTTATGGAAATGGAAGCGCGTTGAAGATTTGACGCTAAACTCTTGGCAAAGCTTTTTAAGTGGCTTCAAAAGTGTTGTACTTCCACAGTAGAAAACACCTGAAAATTCAAAGACCAAAATTAAGTGATTCATATCGATAGTCAAATTTTGTTTGATATATAAGGTTTTTTTTTATGCAGTGTAAGTAATAGAATTCACCTATCCGGGAGGATTGGTGAGCGCTTGCCAAGTCACCGAACACCTTTCTCCAATTAGGCTTAGCAAAATGAGTTCGTATCTGGATGGGATAATGATAAGTTAGATCAGGTGAAAACATGTGGTAAGCTTGTAGTTGTAGCAATTTAGATTCACTTATGAGTGTTTCTGTTTATGTACGTACCCGACTATGTGAGACGATGTCAACTCCATTCCTCGCATGTTGTAGCGATTGTACCATGGCAATAAGTGCGGAGCGCGCATCCCCTTCCTCGTGAACACTAGTCAGGTAGTTGTGCATCTCTATGACATTCTGTCACATTTAAGAAATATCGAGGAATGGTTGAGTAATTTAATTAACAATTGACCAATGAAAGAGCATTAATACATGAATTAAAGCTATTGATGGTTTAAAACCTACATCAACGTCGTGGTCTGCAATGTCATCCATGACACCTTTAAACCACTCAAATGAGCCTTGTTCTCTAGTTACCCAATAAAAATACGCTCTTTCAGGGCCTCTCTTGTTTTCCTACAATATATAATCAACCACATAAATTATTAGCACCCTGTCTAAGATGCTTCTTAATTAACACATTAATTGCCTTCAAATATGTGACCATTTTTATAACGAATTGTGTGGGGTTGGCTTACATTTAAACTCAACAGTCTTTTAACATTGGGGTTGATATTGTTTAGTAGATCCTTCAGAATGCTAATAAACGGTGTTGCTCCAATGCCTAGGCCAATCAACAAGAGGATGTCATACTTTGTGTAGTCCTGGGCTGGGGCTCCATATGGTCCTTTGATTAGGATGGTTGGAAAATGTCTGCATCGAAAAATCATGAAGGGCTAGGATATATGTTACAGCTAGGAAAGCTCGACCCCCTCACACAGTAAAAAAATAAAAAATAAAACACTGAATACTAACTTGTTGATTTGAGGATGATGATATTTTGGCATAGCTGTTGTTTCTACTCTTGCTAGTCTCCCACTCCTCCTCTCTGGAGGTAGCTTCTCCCCAGCCTGCATTTCTTTGATTTAGAAGCAGACTAAAAGAAATGCATCCATCCAAATATAAGGCGCCAGCATTTTATTCCATGCAGTTAATTAGGCAAAGAAGAGAAGCATGCATTTGACTAAGATTTATGTAGGGCAAAGAAAAGAGGTGCATTTGACTGAGATTATGCTATATATGTACTATACGTCTATCAGTCTATGTAAAGCTTTTCAAATGTCAAACGGTATATGCATCAATATCATACAATTCCAGAAACATCGTAGAGAAAATTGCCTATAGAATGTGAGTTTCAGCTTCGTAGGTAATGAAATTGAACGAAAGTATATCTAACCTTTGCAAACCTGTCTTTGAGCTCTCTTGTCCAATCTCCCAAAGTTCGAATATGGACGCTAAGGTATTCGTCTCCCGGAGCAGAAGTTATGGAGAAGGGGTGCCTGAAAGATTGCAAAAAGGTCATCAACAAATGTGCACATGCAAGTGCAGCACTGTGAATATGTAACATATGCATGATTCAGTATCAGTAAATTGTCATTCCATATTACCATTCGAAAGGGGATATGTCTGGACACTTGACGAACAGGTACATTCCGCTTTTGTACCTGAATTCCTGTGGCTTGCTAATGTACAGTGCTAAAACATTTCCCGTGTATATTACAGCCTGCTCTGGCCAACATCACCATATGAATTCATTTTACGTGCGGAACCAAAAACCAAAATAGAAGCCAACATTCTAATAGTGCTGACCTTAATTATGTCAACATCATACTTAAGATCACGATATTTTGTTAGTACCCTCTCGCTAGAATAGAGGAGCACTGGAATCGCCACATACATCCATGTCTGCCCAAAAAGAAAAAAAAAGAACTCAGAGTACATCTAATTCACATTTTAGGTAGCCGCTAGCTAATGAACACTGGAAACATTATTATTTTGAGGACAGTATATGCACATACCGTTTTCACGTACCACTCCTTGGCAAAGAAAAGAAAGTAGCCGTGAATGATTAAGAGAATATAGACCACGGCCAGAAAATGATGAGCATACCAAAAGGCATTAAACCCTGCCAAACGGTGGAACACCCATGGGAGTTTTATCACATTCCTCCTAAATGAATGTATTGATAGTGTAAAGGAGACGAACATTATAATGATCATGAGTATTCCTGTAATTCCTGGAATACTCTCTACCAGGGACATGAAGGTCGGCTGCTTGTAATGGAAGCTAGGTCCGACAAAGGTCATAAATTTGTGCTTGGGGCATCGAACCAGCCTAGGGAAGTTGCATAGCACATGCGCCAGCGTGTGGACAGCCGTTCCTAGAACGATTCCAATTGAAATGAGCTTATGGAAGTTGATATTGTCGTCGAAGGGGACCAGTGTTCCGAGATATGTGGACCTGAGGGTGGTTAGGGTCCTCCTACACACGGGGAGAAGAATCAATGCAAAGTTGAGTTTGAGGGTCTCGCCGGCACCTTTAGCAATGCAGGTGCAATATCCCATGACATGGAACGTGGGTTTTCGTTTGTATTGGTTGAATTTCCACACGAAGAGGGCCAAGTTGAGGGCTACCCATAATGAGATGACCCAAATCCTCTTCCACTGCTCTTGGGCGTGTTCTGAGGCCACTGTTATAAATTTGGTGAACGGTGTTCTGTAGTTCTTAGGGATCATGGTTCTTGTGAGGGTCTGTGATTTCCTTGCGAAGCCCTTCTTGGAGGACATCATCCCTCTCAAAAGGGTATCTAATTGCCACATCTGTTTAGTACATACAAGGAGTACCCAAAAAAAAAAAAGATATGATGCACAACAAGTGACACCAAGAACCAACCTGCAGTCAAAGAAGCGAATAATTAATATTTAAACAAATTGATTCTCACCTCAACGTAACCACGCTGGTCTGGGTCAAGTTCTTCCATGATCAAGGAGGCATACATTGCTGCTTGTTGCTTCAGATCTGTGAGTTTGTTCTCCAAAGCGCTCAACTCTATCACCTTAATTATTATTAGTTCGAAAAGAAAATAACAATGATTAATTTGTCCAACGATGATGAGGTTTTGATCACCTTACAATTGTTTATAAACGGTTCACCAACTTAAAAATAAAAACAAAAACAAAAACTATTCGTTTATGCAAAGGTTTATGTTGTCACCTGTTGTACTTCCTCCTCCGTAAGCTTACCATCGCCATTCTTATCGCACCTAGAAAAAACGTTACCACAAATTGCTCACTAGCTTTCAAACAGAGAGAGAGAGAGAGAGATAGACAGACAGAGAGAGAGAGCGTGTGTGTGTTTACATATCAAAGAATATTTGAAGCCTGGAATCAGTGTCCCTAGTGGTCATGTCTTGCCAAAACATTCTCACTTGATCCAGTGTCAAGCCGTCGTCTACATTTACATTCCTGCGCCTTCCCAACGCATCAACTAATTCACCTGCAAATTCTCCAGAATCTCCCATTCCTGTTTTAACACAAACGAATTTCACTTAGTTGTCAATCTAGAACAAATTAACATGAAGAACAAATGGCAATGTTTATATATATATATATATATATATATATATATATATATATTGCCACATAATAATATAAAGGATCGATCATATACCAACGCAGGCTCCAAATTTGTCCCTATAGAGCCTTCCACCAACGGCGTAGAGCTTGAATCGTTTCTCTACGGATCTCCATGTTTCACTCTCCTTTCCGGTGATCGTCCTCGCAAGGAAACGGATGCTCATTTGCGCGCTCAGCGCCGCCGGCCTCGCCAACGTCCGACCCGGCGCAACTCGACCGCTCTGATTATGCATGCTGCCCTGACTCGTGTCCGACCTCGCTGTTGCAATGCCGGCGTTCCTCTCCATGAACAACGCCACCGCCGATTTCGACGCCGACCGGTCCAATGCCGTGCTTTTGACGCCGACCGGTCCAGCAGCATTGCTCTGCAACAGCAAATCTGCCGCCGTTTTTGACGCCGTCCGGTCCAATGCTGTGGCGTCAGATGCCGTCGGGTCGACTGCGATGCTTTGAAGCATCCATTTGGTGGATTCGCCACCGTTGGCTGTATCAATGCTGGAGGCGCTCATTGACGCCTAAGGAGCTTAATCAAATCAACAACCACCTTAAAGATTGTGTGTGTGTGTGTGAGAGAGAGAGAGAGAGAGAGAGGGAGAGAAAGAGAGAGAGAGAGAGAGGGTATAGGTACGAGGTGGCAAGAGAATGTACAGAGGAAAAAATATATATATAAATAGGAAAGCCGTTATTGCTGTTGGAAGGAAGGCGATTCCAATGCCAGCTGGCGTAGCGCAGCCGGTTGTAACAAAAATTACCAAAATTATTTAAATTGATTTTAAGTTCAATGTTACTTTTTCAATTTTATATGATTTTTCCGATCAAAATAACCTTAATTATTGAGCACGGATATCAGGCGTTGTTAAATAAAACAATCCAAAATAACGTCATTTTCATAATTGTTTTAGTTTTTTTTTTTATCAAAACAACGCCGTTGGCGCAAAGTATCCGAATTTTATGATTTTGTACAAAATTCTGATTTAAATTTAACATTTAAAATTATAAATTTTAAACAATTATTTTCTTTCAAGTCCATGGAAAATTAAATTCAAAATCGTAAACGTTAATTTTTAAAATTTGAATCTATCTTCAAATTATGATAACAAACACTTTTTCCCGGTCGCAATTTTTTTAATTCAATTCAAAATCACAAGGTTACGTATGGTATGAGTGCAGTGAATTCGATTTGGTGATTATTGTTTGAAGTGGTGGGCTAATATAAACTTAAATCTATTTAAATTTAAAATTCAGTTTTTAAAATAAGTAATTTTTTTAAAAATGGCTTTTAATTATTTTTATTCTTTTAAACCTAAATTCAATTTTGACAGAAGATTCAATTAATTTATTTTATTACTTGAGCTCACAATATTACATATATTATTTCATCGGGCTTAATTTTTAAAAAAAACTTTTTAATACACATTTTCTTTCTTATCAAATATAAATTATTTTCAAATTAGAGCCTGTTTGGTATGTTGTTTTCAAACCTAAATTCTATTTTTAAATTTTGAAAAAATTGGGTCTTACAATAATTTAATATAATTAATATATAAATTATGTTTTGAAAATAGGTATGCCTGTGAGTAGTTTTAAAAATTATTTGTTGTTTTCAAAATTAAACTCAATTTTAGCGAAAGATTAAAATTATTTTATTTTATTTTATTTCTTTTCATCTATTGTATTATCTAAACCCTCAATATTTTATTTTATTTTATAATTTTCATGAAATATAATTTTTAAATTTTTTTAAATACATTCTCTCTCGTATCTCACAAGATCAGAATTCAACACAAACTCTTATAATGATTTAAAATCATGAAAATATAGTATACAAATGAAAACACATACTAAACATATACTTAAAAATGTGCATTAGCATGGCTAGTATAAATATATATAAAATAAAAGGATATATAAATTTATTATAGCATATATCGTCTTAAAACATATGTTATGAAATTTGAAATTTTAGAAAGCCACATAAATAAGGTTAAAATGTTTTTAGAAAAAACATAAAAACTAAGGGTGAACATCAATCGGTTCGATTGATTTATGTAGTATTTTTAAATTGAACTGAGAACCTTTAATTTTAAAAAATAACTAATCAAAATCAAACAATAAAAATAAAAAATCATCAATTTTCGGTTCACTTTAGTATATAAGTTTTCAATTATATTCAGTGGTTTTTGACTGTGATACGGTTCCATCGCTTCTTACTTAGTGTCGGTAGAAAAAAAATTTAATTTAATTTTCATGTCATTTATGTTGTCAAGTTATGGTGTTAGTGGGTAAAGAGATAGTTTTGAGAAGTTAATTAATTAGTGGAATAATGAAAGTTGCTTAGTGGGTAGGATAGTTTATTTAAGATGTGGGAGTCATGGGTTTGTGGGGTTGAGTACTTGTCAGGCTATATATAGCCATATCCTTTTTATTGTAAAGGATGTTTTATTAATTAATCAAAAAGAGTTTGTAGGAGAGTTTCCTGCTATTTCTTCTTGCTAGATTCTGGCATTAAGTGGTTCCGATCATTTGGTATCAAAGTCGTTCCTTTCGAATAGTGAAAACACGTGCTTTCGCAATTGATCCTTTTACATATTCACTCGGACCATCTAATGATCCACCAAACCCCAACCAAACCAACACCGTTCCATCAAACACTAGCCTTGATTTGGGTCAATAAATTTCGTCCTTAGCCTCACACTTAGACATCTTAGACAAACTAGCTGTCAAGGTGGCCTCCCTAGAAGCTAAATCCCAGACCACTCCTCGTCAACCATCCCCTGACATTGCTCATGAAAGGACGTATAGGGGCAAGTATTGAACTCGTCGCTTCCCCCTCGAGATAGGAATGGCTAACCATGGTGGGATAATTCCAAAGGTGATGGCGGCTACGACCAATCATAGCAACGACGAACTTGGGCCAAGATCACCTTCCCTAAGTTCGAAGGAGGCGATCCACGTGGGTGGATTCTCAAGGCAAAAAATACTTCAGGTATTTCGAAATCCCCAACGAGATAAAGCTTGAAGTTGCGACAATGCATCTCGAGGGTGATGCGATTGATCTTTATGCCTGGGTCACCGATGAACGCAAAATTATCATTTGGGATGGCCTCGTATGCGTTTTCCAAGAAAGCTATGGACCGTTGGACTTTTAAAATCCCGACGAATATCTCTGCTCCATCAAACAGCTAGGTACCATGGCAGAGTATCGCATCGAGTTTGCTAAGTGAGTGGCTAGGTCGATGGATTGACTTGAAAATGGTCTCTTTGGAGCTTTTATTTCCAGATTAAAAGATGAGTTGAAGATAGAGGTTCAGATCCACATGCCTCGATTCGTATTTAAGGCTACCTTCTTAGCCCTTGAGTTTGAGGCCAAGTTGGACCTTTCCAAAAGCCCAAAGGTCAACACATTCACATGACTCAATGGGTCCTCAAACATAGCTCCATGTCCATATACTACGACACCCTCACACCCATTGCCTATCCCGTCATCCAACCTTAACGAGCGACAACAGACACACGAAAAAGGACTTTGTTTCCGCTACGACGAACGCTTCACGCCAGGACACTAATGTTGACCATCTTTATTCCAATTTGAATTCATTGAAAATCCAGAGAAAGCTACCTCTGTTGTAGGACCCTATTTTGTCCGGGTTGGACATACTAACCCCATTTGATATACCTTTCTGCCCATGCCATATACCTTATTGAATAAGTCCACAATGATCCCATACTTCCAAGGAATAGTTTACCCCAATCTGCGCGAGATGGATACAATTGACACGGATGGGGGAGTTCAAAATTAATGACTTTTGCTACAAGTCCTTGAAGCGCCCCAAGACCAACACCAGGTGATGGAGGATGAAAATTGGAGACCAACGCACTTGACCGAGCTCAAATCGGACTTAAAATGAAGAAGTTATGGCCAAAACAACTTTCGTTGGAAAAAGTCAAACTTGCCAAAAGACGGTCAATGCCCCTGGTCAAACTGCCCGCAAAAGTGATCATGCGAAACTCTTCAAAATGCCTATGTAGGCGAATACGGATCTCCCCAAACAATTCCTGGAAGGTTACCCATTTTTGCATTTTTGGTGGGGGTAAAAAGGTAATTAAAAGTTAAAAAAAAGGGGGGGGGGGTTGACCGTTGACCGTTGACCTGCCGACACTTCGACCCATTTACCCCGAAGCTCGAAGCCTCGAAGCCTCGAAGCCCCGAAGCTCGAAGCCTCGAAGCTCGAAGCCTCGAAGTCCCGAAGCTCGAAGCCCCGAAGCCTCGAAGCCCCGTTGACCTGCTGATTTCTGACCTCCAACCCTTCGAGCCCCGAAGCCTCGAAGCCTCGAAGCCTCGAAGCCCCGTTGACCTGCTGATTTCTGACCTTTGACCCTTCGACCCTCGAAGCCTCGCTGCCGACACTTCGACCCGCGACTTACGATGCCGACTTGCGACGCCGACCCGCGGCACCCGTACACCTTCCACCTCCGACCCTTCGACCCTCAAAGCCTCGCTGCCGACACTTCGACCTGCCGACGCTTCGACCTGCCGACACTTCGAACCTCCGACCCTTTTTTGCCTTCGCTGATTTTTCTCGCTGGCTTCCCCACTGGCTTATTCCTCTCGCTGTTTATTCACGGGGCTTGTTTTATGCACTGGCCATCTGACAAAGCATTCTTTTAAATACCTGTTGGTCACATGTGCTAAACAAAAGCATTAAAAAAGGCAATCACGAGCTACAAATCGCCAGACCATCCGACAAATTGCACAAGACCTGGACGAAAATGAGGAAATCAATAATGCAGCATTAAATGCTACAATTAATGACAGTCCAGCCAAAAAAGAAAAAAACTCTTCTGCAGCACTTTAAGAAGCATTCGTCGGTCCCCGCGGGGGGGGGGGGAGGAGAGAGAGAGAGAGAGAGAGAGAGAGAGAGAGAGAGAGAGAGAGACAGAGAGCCATCATCGTAAAAAAAAAAAAAACACAGAGAGAGGAAGAGGGAACCCTCCATCATTCCAGTGCAGAAAAACAAAAAAGAAAGAAAAAAGAGAGAGATCATTGAGAAAAAAGAAGAGAGAGATCATTGAAGAAGAAAGAAAGGAGAGGTAACGCCCACGCCTCCCTAACTGCCATCCTCTCTCAGATCCATCCTAAGAAAAAAAAAACACCCAGTCTTCCTGCTATTCTGTAATTAAACATCACCCCTTCATCCCCTTTCCCCCCTATCTCGTTCCAGCTCTTTTTTTTTTTTTTTTTTTTTCAGCAAAAAAAAAAAAAAAAACACAAAAACAACTCGGCCCTCTTTTTTTGCGTGTTCAGCAAGCAAAAAGACACAAAAGACACCAATCCTTTTCTAGTCCCCTATTTCTCATGCCTACCCTCCTTATTTCCTGGTCACCGAAAAATCTCAAACCCGGAAAATACATCACTCCAATCTTCAAAACTCCTCCTCACAAACCCCATCGTCGATCTTGTTGGTTCTAAGCAAGTGATTGTCGGCACCAACAGGAGCTCAAACAGAAGATTGGTGTTGCAAGCTTCAAAGCCGGTTTAGCTCTCATCTCTTCATTACTTTTCAGCTTACTTGTACTAATGTCTGATGTAATTCTTAATCTTCCCTTGTATTTCCTTGTTGTATGGTGTTTTCCTTGTATTTCCCTTTCCTTTGTATATGTGTATGTTGTAATATGTAAGGCATAGTAAAAAGAAAAGAAAAAAAAGGAGAGAGCAAAGGGAGAAGATGAAAAAAAAGAGAAAAGAAAAGTGCTTTTATTTTTCTTTTGTGGATGTCACACTCACACACTCCACATCCATTTTGATATATGTGTTCCTATGTATTTTTAATTGTTGAAACGTGTAGATTTAGGTTCAAAGCTTTAAAAAAAACACAAAAAAAAAATAACAAAATGTTTTCCACAAAATGTTTTTTTTTCCAAATACGTTTTCTATAAAATGTTTTTCTATAAAAAATTTTTCCAAATATGTTCAAAATGTCTCCTTGAAAAACAACAAACAAAAAAAGAAAAACGTTTGTGCAATAAAAATGTTCCAAAATGCTTTCCAAAACAAAAAAAAACATGAGACATGTACGTTTTCCAAATCCATTTAAAACAAAAAAAACATGTTTTACCTTCCAAAAAAAGAAAAAAGAAAAAAAAAGAAAGCAAAACCAAAACCAAACGTTTTTACATAAAAAAGAGTGTATGTTTTCTAACCCAAAAAAAAAACCAAAAAAAAGGGGAAAAATAAACAAATATTTTTTTGGATTTTCAATTTTCAAGAGCAAAACCGAAAAACAAACCAATCCTTAAGATCTCATTCCTTACTTTGCACAAAAACCCAAATTTTTAGGATTCCCTTTAGAAATTTAAGGTAAAGCAATTTTAACCATAAACTTTGACAAATAACTTAAGCCAAATATAAATCATAGACTTCTTAGGAAATTTAGTCTAGTCACAACAGTATAAATACAAACCTCCTCATCCTAAATTAGATACCGAAAGGGCGCTGTAGGGGTGCTAATCCTTCCCTACACGTAACCAACTCCCGAACCCATCTCTGATAACGCAGACCATACACTTAAAACTACTCAAAGTAGAGGGTATCCAACTGTACCCCAAAAACAGTTGGTGGCGACTCTAAAATTTCTCACCATTGGTTTAGTTTGAGCTCACCCCAAAAGGGTCCGAACGAAAACCAGTGATGACATCTGTGACGATAATGGTGGAACGGGTCATAAGAATGCATAAAAAAGGTGAAATTTTCCTTTTTTCCGCATTGAGGACAAGTCAGGTTTTCAAGGGGGATGCACTAATATGGTTCCACCACCTTTTACTTATTGTCGGCAAAAAAAGAAAATTTAATTTAATTTCTATGTCATTTATATTGTAAGTTATAGTGTTAGTGGGTAATTACTTGGGTAATGGAGATAATGGGATAGTTTTGGGAAGTTAATTAATTAATGAAATAATAGAAGTTGCTTAGTGAGTTAATGAGTAGTTTATTTAAGATGTGGGAGTCATGGGTTAGTGGGGTTGAGTACTTGTAAGGTTATATATAACCATATTCTTTTTATTGTAAAAGATATTTTATTTATTAATCAAAAAGAGCCTGTAGGAGAGTTTTTTGCTATTTTCTCTTGCTAGATTATAGAATTGAGTGATTCCTATTAGGCTGTCATTAACACTAAATCAATAACCATCAAAGTGGCAAATAATAAGTTAATAACTTTGTATAATGCATTAGTTAGATACTATGCAAATATATATATATATGGACTTAACAAAAGTCAATATGTTCACAATTAACACTCCTAATTTGTTAACTAATGCTTGTACATATGCATTAATGTTGATTTTTTAGTACAATTTCAAGAAAGAACCTGGATTCATGAGGGGGCATGATTGCGTCTACAAGTGACCTATGTAAGAAGAGACATAAATAAAGTCTTTACATGTATATTATATTATATTTGATCGATTCGGTTCGCGATTTAATAAAAGCGTAAATCAACCATAATATATCAATTTTCTAAAATTTTAATCCAAATAAATCAAACCAATTTTAAAAACAATGTATTTTTAATATATATGGTTTGGTTCAATTTATCAGTTTAGATTAATTTTTAGCCACCTAATCAAAAGCATGACTTCAATATAAATACTTTTTGAGTTACCTAAAAAAGTAAAAGCTCAAGTTGCCTTCAATATAAATAATTTTATAATACCAATTTTATTAAATTAAAAATTTTCGAATGAGAAATTATAAAAATTTATTTTACAGCTTTGAAAGGCAAGTTAAACAAAATCAAATAGTTTATTATTACCTCATAATCAAAATTTTAAAATCAGTGTATGAATTAATTATATATGTATATTATATATTGCAGTTGAAAGGTGTGAGTTAAAATTTGAAAAAAAAAAGATAGAAACAACATATTTTATTTGAATAAATTATTTTTCGAGTTTAGTTTCTAACTATGAATTTCCTATTACAAAGCCTTATTTCATCTCTTGTTATAATAATTTTGCTTACATGGAGTGATATTGGCCACAAATTGTACTTGAAATTTATGTATTGGCTACAAATTTTGAGGTATCGGCTAGTCAAATTTGTAAGAAAATTAGATAAAATTATCTTATTGCCAAATTTTAAAAAGATCAGAAATGCAAAGAAAAATAACATACAAAATTGATAACAAAGTTTAGCCAATTTATGCCTATGTCTCCAGGTTGTTGCAAATCCTTTTATTACGGAGAAAATGTTACAAAGGGATTATATACTCACAACCCGCACTCGATAATTGCCTAACTGAATTCTATCAAAAAAACTCTCTCTTAATTTTCCTTGCACAAATTGAGACACAATTTTAGGGTGCATTCAATGTGCTTGGGTGATGCCCTTTTATAGGTTATCAAATTCTCTCTCTTTCACATAATCTTTGCTTAAGAATAAGAGGTTAAGTGCATTTTTTAGTCATTTCTCTAATTTTTTCTTTTCTTTTAATAGCATGTGGCAACAATTTTTCACTTGAAAATTGATTTCAATTTGTCTTTACACCAATTAATGCGTAACTTCTTATGGTTTGTTACTCGAGCAGACCAATTGAAGTTGAGTACAACTTTAGTTTGTCTATAGTCACCACTTTTGTTAACATAGTCACCATTTTTGTTAACATATTTGTTGGGTTCCTTCATCCTTAAATCTTTTTCAATGTTAACATCTCATTTTTGAGTAGTCATAATGAAGTGATATCGAAGATCAATATATTTTGTTCTAGAGTGGAATGTTGAATTCTTTGCAAGATGTAATATTAATTTTTACTTGCTTTTGTTATTGCTACGTATTTGATTTCTATGGTGGATAAAGAAATAATCTTTTGTATTTGTGACATTCAACTAACAGTCGTTGTTCCAACAGTGAATATGAAGGCAGTGGTGCTCCTTCAGTGATCAACTTCACTAGTAAAGTTTGCATTTACATAAGCTTGTAGTTTAAATTCTCCTTAAAGTACAAACTTATTTTTGTAGTGCCTTATAAATACTTTAAAATCCACTCAACTGCTTCCTAATGAGTTTTTCTTGGATTTGACATAAACCTACTTATAATTCCTAATGCATGATTAATGTGTGGCCTGGTACAGACCATCATGTACATCAAACTTCTAATAGTTGAGTCACAAGGAACCTTATCCATTAGATCTCTCTTCCTCCATATGAGGGGACTGATCCTTGAATATGCGAAAAATGACTAGCCAAGGGTGTGCTAACTGGCTTGGTCTCACTCCTATTGAATCTCTGTAAAACATGGATGTTGTAATATATTTGAGATAATTACAAGAAACATCTTTGTTAATCTTTTGTGACTCAAAATCTTTCATGTCAAACTCTTTTGACAATTACTACTTTAACCTTCTAATACCATTTGTGTTTGATCCTACTATTAACATATTATTAACATAAAGTAATAAAATGATATTGTTGGACTTATATTTCTTGAATGAGTAGCAATGGTTGGCATTACACTTCTAGAAACCTTCCTTGTACATGATGTAGTTGAACTTTTTATACCACTGTTTTGGGGCTTGTTTCAGGCCATAGAAACTCTTCTGAAATTTACACACCATATATTCTTTTTCCCTTTTTTTCTGGAAAAACTTCAAGTTGGTGCATGTATATTTCCTCATCCAAGTCTCTGTGAAGAAATGCGATATTTACATCCAACTTTTCAAGATGAAGATCTTTAATGGCAATAATATTCAATACTAATCTAATCGTATTGAGCTTTACAATGGGAGAAAAAATGTCAATGTAGTCAACTCATTCCCTTTGTTCGAATCTTTTGACAACTAGTTAGGTTTTGTATCTCTTAGAACCATCATGCTCCTCTTTTACCTTGTACACCCATTTGTTGTGAAGTATTTTCTTCCTCACGAGTAACTCATCTAGTTCCCATGTGTTGTTGGAGATTAAAGACTTCATCTTGTCTTTTATAGCAAGCTCCCACTTACTAGCATCTTTGATTTGACAAGCTTCATCATAACATTCAAGTTCTCTTCTATTAGTTAGTAACAAATAGTTCATATATTTCATGTTAAGCACATGAGGTTGAAAAGACCTTCTTAATATAAGAATTGGAGTAAGAGGGCTTGGTCTGTCAGGATGCTACTTGTTATTTTGTTCAGTTAATTCCTATAATTAAAGACTTTCAATAAGAGGATTGTTTGGAACATCGTCTACCTCTGCATATATTGACTCACCTTGCTATGAGTTGTTGCTACTATTTTTATATATGTCTTTGTATATTACCTTTTCGTAAAAAATCACATCTCTGATGCGGATTACCTTATTATTTTCAATATCCTAAATGCAGTAGCCAAACTCATCCTCACCAAAGCCGATGAGAGTGTATTTTTCGGATTTGAGATCAAGCTTTTTCCCGCTTTGATCACTAATATGCACATATGCTACATAACCAAAAACTCTAAGATGTAAGAGTTTTATCTCTTTTTGGCTCCATACCTCTTTTGGTATACTATTTTCCAATGGTACTGATGAACCATTGGAAAATAGTTGTTGTATTAATTACTTTTTCCCATAATTACTTCGGCAATCCTGATTGAATACGTAAACTTTTATCTCTTTTGGTCAATGTTTGATTCATATACTCAGCTATACTATTGTGTTGAGGTGTACCTGATATATTCTTCTCCATTATAATTTCGTTCTTATAAAGGAATTTTTGAATTTGGTGTTTTCATATTCTCTATCATTATCAGATCTAAACTTTTTAATCTTTAAACCTGTCTTATTTTTAATCATAACTTTCCATCCCCTGAAAACCTCAAACATTTCAAGCTTACATTTTAGAAAGTAAACTCATACCTTTCGCTAGTGATCATCGGTAAAAGTCATGAAGTAGTATTTCCCACCAATGGATCGGGGTAAATAAGCTCCAGTCTTTCCCTTTTAGGGTTCTTCTACTTATCTGAAACCTGACTCTATTATTCTTTTCAAGTATGCAATATTCACACATGTCAATCTCAACAAATTATAAACTTGAAAGTTTTCCTTTGAGTGCATAATCTTCATTCCTTTTTTATCATATGGCCAAGTGTCTGGTACCACAGATTGAGATTCTCATTTTCTTTGGCAACTGTAATGGAACAACATGCATATACTGTCATGTATAGAGTACCACTCTTCTTGCCTTGAGCAACTGCTATTGCACCATTTGAAATCTTCTAATTATCACCAGGGAAGATCATAATATAACCTTTGCTGGCCAATTGCCTTACTGAGATTAAGTTCTTTCTAAGGTTGGGAATATGTCTACCATCATTTAACTTTCAAATAGATTCATTCAATTTAATCTTCACTACATCTTTACCAATAATAACACAAGGTTGATCATCACCAAGATACACCTTTCTAAGGTTTTTTGGTACATACCTCTCAAAGAATTCTTTTTACGAGGTAGCATGGAATAATGCTCTAGAGTCTACACCCAAGACTCCTTCTTGGTCTCTAAATAGCATATTAACGCATTATCGACTCGTAAGGTGGTAATAACATTAGCCTTTACCTTCATCTTTTGGTCCTTTAACGCACTCTTGCATTAATTTTTACAGTGACTAATCTTCCTACAATTATAACAGTCAATGGAATTTAGGTTATGGGAATTACTGGGATCCTTTGATTTGGTTCTCCCATCCTTTGATCTGTTACATCTATTTCCTTTAGTTGAATTTCTTCCTAATGATTTTGTGTGCAATATAGAAGAGGTTGAAGATTCACCAATCTCTTTATTGGATCTCTTTACTAAGAACTAGATCATGAACATCGTTGAATTTTAACTTATTATTTCTCGATGAGTTACGCTCCACTTGTAACAATAACATTCCAACTTTCTGGTACAGATGGCTTCTCATGCATACTAGAAAGAGTCACCATATGGCCTACCGTGATCTTTTCATTTACCATGTTGAAAGTAATGTTGTAAGACAACGTCAATCAAATAACTCTGAGGGCTTGTCTGTCAAAAAGAGCTCAATCTTCATTCATCATACCCTTTGCCTTTGTTTTTAAGAGAAGTTGATAAAACTTTTTCTAGTACAGATAATTTTTGATCTACATATTCCAAAATACAAAGTTCGCACCATGGAACTTTTTAGTTTTCACCTTTTCTTCGTTTGCAGCCATTGCTCTTATATGAATTTGTCTTCCATTGACTTGGCTCTAATACTAGTTGTTAGGAAATTATGCAAAATTTTCTTATTGCCAAATTTTAAAAGGATTAGAAATGCAAAGAAACACAAAATTGATAACAGAGTTCGGCCAATTTATGCCTATGTCTCTACACTGTTGTAGAATATTTTACTAGGGAGAAAATTTTACAAAAAGATTATATACTCACAACTCACATCCAATAATTGCCTCACTGAATTCTCTCAAAAGGGGACTCTCTCTTAATTTTCCTTTTATAGGTTGTCAAATTCTCTTTCTTCTATATAATCTATGCTTAAGAATGAGAGATTAAGTACATTCTTTAATTTCATTCATTTCTCTCTTTTTTCCTTTAATATCATATGACAACGAAATTTAGCTAACTGGTGTTTTGAAGTTTGAAATTTAATAAAGTTTTTAGTTAAGACACATACTTTGAATTAAATTTATGATAGACATTATTTTATGTAAGAAAATTTATTGAAACATTTATTATTCTACTACTAATGCTTTTAAAACATGACTTAATTAATCCAAATGGATGGTGTTACCCTTTATTATACATATTTTTGCATAATTTGTAAAAGCTATTTTATAAAGGGCTCAAAGTCAACTTTTACAAAATAGAGGACATTGAATTTCAATTACATTAAATTTATAAGCCATACTAAAAAAAGTGATTTTTAGAAATTAAAAATTGATTAAATTTAATTTAAAAATAACTTGCTTTGAGAAATATGTTTTTGATTAAAAAACTATACACATCCAAACAAATGTGTTTTCATCATTAGATTGTACTAAAAATAACTAGTAGCATGGAAGTTACAAAGATTTTATGATCAAGTTGCTAAACACTGGACCACAATATTGCAAAATGCAAATTTTGTTTCGATTCCAGATAAAATAAAGAGTGTTATATGCAATCTGGTGTGAATACACTATACTATTTTGATCATTGATTTATTTTTGAAAAAACAAAACAGGACAAAACAATAGGCAGCAGGCTGGTATGTGCGCACACTCATCCACATAAAGAATTTCTCTAAAATAAATATGTATAATTAGTAATGAGTATTAATCCTATGAAATTAATGGTGCAAATACCATTAGAGACTATTTTAAAATTAATAAATTAAGTTGGTCGATAATTAATGCATTAACAAGACAAATTGCTACTCTCTAATGTCACATTTAGATAAACTCAAACACCACTCTTTATCCTTGTGAAATGAAAAAAAGGAAAAAGTTATAGTTGCCTTCATTTGTCAAGAGTTATTCTCTCTTCATTTCAATGATGTTTGAATAAATAATTTTTTTTTAAAATAAAATAAAAATAGAATAGAAAGTAGTGTTGAAGTATATTTTATTGTAAAATAAATATATTTTAATAACATAAACAATAGAATGGAAAAATAGAAGTAATGTTGGAATTTCCCTTATGATCCCTCCTTTGCCTCATCTAAATAAGATGGCCTTATTGCCATTTAAATTTTTGTTAGGTCCTACTATTTTCTAAATTTTTTGTTAGCTATATTGCTCTCTTAAATTTCATGTTGGCCCTATTGACATTTTTGTTTATGTTGCCCTTATTGCTATTGTTTATTTCATATATTTATATTTATATGCTTTATTCATAAAATTTTCTTACTCTCCAACACATATCTCAAAATAGTATGCGAGTAGAGGTGAGTGATCTAACTCATTCAAAATAAATCGTTCTTACCTTCGCACACTTTTTATATACAAATAGTGTGCAAGGAATAACAGCTATCAGAATTCATTTTGTTTAGGTTAAACATAAATTAGAATATTCACACCAGCTCTATAATCTCCATCTTTATTTTAGAGAATGAATATTATACTATTTGATATATTTTATTTATCTTTTATATCTCATTTTCTATCTTTACCTCTATTCTTTTAAATTTTAATTTTAATTTTTAAATTTGATATTTTTTTTATCTATTTCATTTGTTACAACCAATCAAAAGTGCACATATGTCAAGAAATATAATAAAAAATATTTGGAGAATGAATAGTGATCTTCCAAATATTGAAATTCTCTCTCCAGTTTCTATTTTTAATCTCTAAATTTTACAGGTTAAAGGATCTGATGTACTGTAGTTTTTATTCAAAAGTTAAAATCTTCTATTTTTTTTTAAATTTGGAATAGTTAATATGGATGCTTTTACTTGTGTGTTTGTTTATGTTTTACCTTGCCTTTTTGAAAACGACTAACATGTTCTCTAAATAAGACAAAAGGGAGAATGGTTTTAGTTTTATAATGAAAATAACTAATATGTTTTGAATTTTAAAAATAAATCCTGTTTGGTAGCAGAAAAAGTATTTTAGAAATGTTTTTTTAAAAAATTGGGTCTTATAAAAATTAATAAAAAGTAGATTATGATGGATCGAAATAATAAAATAGAGAAAAAAAAAGTAAAAAATTAAAAATAATTAATTTGAATCTAAAAAATAAATCAAATTTGAATTTAAAAGTAAAATATTACTTAAATTAGTTTTAAAAATAATCACTTTATCCGCATCATTTTATTTAAAAAAACAGACGTAAACCGGATTTTATTTTTTTAAACAGAATCACCGAAATCATTCAACCATGCATGCCATAATAATAATATTTTTTTATGTTATTGAAATCGAATGTAGCTCTTACTATATTGTACCTCCGGTGGGAAGAATTTATAAAATTATAACACCCCGACAGTATCAGCATAACAGGCTTGTATTATTATTTTAAGGAAAAAGTGAAAGCCTAGTTGACTAGATGCCATTTTCCTGCTTAATTAAGTCTGCAAAACTAATAATTTGCTTTTCAAATTTCGTTTCCTCTGATTAACGATTGACCCTGACGTCCTGTCCTTTTTTTAAATTATTAATACCGGACAAGCATTTGACAAAAATCAAGGTTTTCTTTTTTTCTGTTTTTCTTTTTTCTTTCCCCGGTATGCCATTAATAAATATATATTTTTTGGTAGTTAGTTTCTAACGAGGAGTGAAATATTATTTGTCATTTGATACGGCGTCGTAGCAGACAAGCCCCATCCCCATGCTGCTGCGCCTCTCTCTCTCTCTCTCACGTCGACTCGCTCGTCTCCTGTGTCGCCTCCTTCCCCCCCCCCCTCTCTCTCTCTCTCTCTCTCTCCAAGAAAATCAACCCTTTTCACTCAACCTCTGCAAACAAACACGCCTCTCTTTTCTCTCTCTCTCTCTCTCTCTCTCTGGATTGTCCTTTTTGGTAATTTTGATTATTCACCCGATATCGGACGGCCTCAATTGCTACACGTCTGGGTCGTCTTCTTCGCTCCCGTCCTGCTACACCCCCCCTCTCTGTGTGTATAAAACCGCTTCGTCCCCACACCCTTTTTCTCTCCGCTAGGGTTTCAGAGATTCATCACCACACAACTCACACAATTCGCACAGCTCGCATGCGTCGCGATTCGTTCACGAATTCATCGGATTATCAACCTCGTCTCACTAAATCAGGTACGTTTCGATCCAATTCCAAAGTTTTTTTTCTCTCTCTCTCTCTCTCCCTCTTCTCCGTGTTTTTCAATCTCAATGTTTTGATTTTCCATGGAGTGGTTTGGTCGAAGCTATTACTCGTGTTATAGCTGCTGCTGTTGTTTTGAATTGCTGGGGAATTTGTTGTTTTTGTTTTTTAAAATTTTTATGTTGAATTGTTTGTTATCAAATTGTGAATTCTAGGGTTTTAATCTGGTGCTGTTGGACGAATTTCAATAAATATGTAATTTGATCGGCCAAGGTTCTGGTTCTGAGTTGTTGTTGGGCGGGGAGGGGGTTTGTGTTTTTTTCGCTGTTATGTTTAATGGCGATTGAGAAGAATAGTCATAAAGTTTTGAGGCACGATTCGGAGTTTTCTCCAGGGAGCAGGGGCAGTATGTCGAGTGAGGACGGTGAGCTTCAGCGTGGGAGCTCAGCTACTGAATCAGATGAGGACGAGTTTGATGATGCTGACTCAGGTGCGGGATCGGATGACTTTGATTTGTTAGAATTGGGGGAAGCTGGTGCGGAGTTTTGCCAAATCGGGGATCAGAGCTGTACCGTGCCTTTTGAGTTGTATGATCTGCCGGATTTGCAGGACATACTTTCCTTGGATGTGTGGAATGATTCTTTATCCGAGGAAGAGCGGTTTAGCCTCATTCGGTACCTTCCAGACATGGATCAGTACTCATTTATGCATACTTTGAAAGAGCTCTTTTCTGGCTGTAACTTTCATTTTGGGTGCCCCATTACTACATTGTTTGATATGTTGAAAGGCGGTTTCTGTGAACCGAGAGTTGCTCTTTATCGGCAGGCCTTGAATTATTTCCAAAGGCGCCAACACTACCACTTGCTGAGGATGCATCAGAACAATATGGTCAGTAGTCTTTACCAGATAAGAGATGCTTGGCAAAATTGTAAGGGATATAGTATTGAAGAGAGGTTGCGTGTTCTTAATATAGTGAGAAGTCAAAACAGTTTGATGTATGAGAAGATGGAAGACTTGGGACCAGAGAGTGGCTCATCGGAAAAAGAGGAATCCGGTGATGTTTTATGGAGCAAAAGGGTTAAGGACAATAGACGTACACCAAAAGTAGGCCGTTTTCCTGCTTATGTGGGAAGCCCAACCTCAGGCTTCCCCTCCCGGGCAATGTCAACTGCTTTAGAGCCGGTGAAATACAGAAAGAAGAATCCAAAAGGATTATTGAAATTGGCTGGATCAAAGGCTCCTTTGCTAAAAGAAATACCAGGTGGCCATGCTCATGCTTATGAAAATTTGGAGATGAATGGGCCGTATAATTCCAGATTAGCTGTTCCCCGGAAGAATAAGGCAACTCGGTATGATTCAGGTGCAGTCCTTAGGCTAAGGGATCAATTAAGAAGTTCTGATGACCCTGAAGGAGCAACTTATGAAGTGCCTGTACACAATGCTTTACATGGAAGGGCGGTAGATAGATCTGGGGTATTAAAATTGGGAAAGAAGCATGAACGTTCAGGGGTTTCAGACTTTGCTTCTGATAGTTCTTTGGGTTTCTCTAAGGCTCCTAAGGATGTTTTCACTGCTTCTGGTAGAAGCAAGAGTGCGAGCATGAAGCCAGAGATCAAGGCATTTCCCACAAAGGTAACTAATAGAACCCTACATCCTTATTCAAAAAGGATAAAGTATCCTGAAGATTTTCAGCAATCTGTAGTTGATCAACAGATTATGCCTACTAAAGGCCGAGCTGAGCATTCTTCACTAAAACGAAATGAGGTTGATGTTGTAGATGAAACTGAGCCATTCTGGCGCAGAAAAATGCAAGAAGATCCCTACTCCACAGATCAATCATTTAAATATGATGATTGGGGCATTAAACCAAAGAAATGGAAGAATGGGAATGGGTCTCCGGATCTCAAATTAAATTCCTATAAAAATTCCTCAACTCAGATCAATAATAAAGTATTCCATTCTGGGTATGGAACAAAATTTCCGGAGGAGAATGGCTGTGGGAATTCAAAAAACACTGGAGGACCTGATATGGGCGGTCCCAATGGGATTACCATGTTTTTAGAGGATGAAGAAACAGAGTCAGGTTCATCGGAGCCAGATGACGAAAAGGAGGATCATGCTGTTTCAATGAGGAGTAAGTTGGGCCAGGCTAGCAATGCCTTCGAAGGTCGATCTTCTCTTGGGAAGCCTATTCCTGATAGTAAAAGGGTCAAATCAAGATTATCAAGTCATCAAGGTAAAAAGGAGCCAGATCTTGATGGAAACATGCACACTTCAAGGCGGAGTGTTTTTGAGGAAGATGTAAATATGCAGGAGGCAGGAAAATACTTTTCAAAGGCGAAACAAAAGGGTAAGATGCGTAAGGCAACATGGGAAAAGAACTGTCAAGTTCAAGTTGACGCTGATGAAATGATGCCTATTTCCTCAATGCAGGCCTATTCTGCAGATAGAAGAAAGAGAACGGATTACACTGTGCATCAGTCCAATAATTTTTTTGATTACGTTGGTGATGATGAGGACGATTCACTTGAAACTCAACTATTGGCTGATGATGTTGGTGCCTCTGCTAGAGTGGGGAAGAAAGGCAAAAACACTAAAGCCTACGAGGATGATCAATATGAAAGATCAGATGTCCGACTACTAGGCTTTGACTCCTTAACAAAGAAGCGGAAATCAAATATTGATGTCGCATGCAGGAATGGTGCAGATGAATGTGATTTGCATTCCAACACGAAGCAGCAAACTGATGAAACCTTTTCCCTAAAGAAACGGAAAAAATTAAAACCAGAGGCTACCACTGATGGTCTGTACATCGAAACTCTGGAACCACCAGTTACAGAAATAGGAGCAATAGATGAGCCTGAAATCAAACCGCTTAAGAAAACATTCACTCCGATTACACCTACAGTTCACACAGGCTTCTCATTCTCTGTTATACATCTTCTCTCAGCTGTTCGCCTGGCTATGGTTACTCCACACTCAGAAGATTTATTAGCTGTTGGGAACCATGTGGAAAATGTTGGAATTAATAAATTTGGAGATGATCTATATAAGAATGAAGGTATCAATGGGGTTCATTCTAATGTGGGTGCATATATGAATAATTCTGACAAGTCCAACCAATCGAATGCCCCTTGTCTTACTGTTCTGGAGATAGTCAATCGAGTGAGGTCAAACCCAGGAGATCCGTGCATTCTTGAGATGCAGGAGCCTCTTCAGGATTTGGTAAGAGGAGTTCTCAAGATATTTTCATCTAAAACTGCACCTCTTGGGGCTAAAGGGTGGAAGACACTTATACTTTATGAAAAATCTACGAAAAGTTGGTCCTGGATTGGTCCGCTTTCTCATAGTACATCTGATCATGAGACCATTGAGGAGGTGACATCTCCTGAAGCATGGGGTCTTCCTCACAAAATGCTTGTGAAGTTGGTTGATGCGTTTGCAAATTGGTTGAAAAGTGGTCAGGAGACTCTCCAACAAATTGGAAGCCTCCCTGCGCCACCTGTGACATTGACGCAATTCAACCTGGATGAAAAAGAAAGGTTTAAGGATTTGAGAGCCCAGAAGAGTCTCAATACCATAAGCCCAAGCTCTGAAGAAGTGAGAGATTATTTCCGTAGAGAGGAACTCCTTAGGTATTCCATTCCTGACAGGGCCTTTGCTTACACAGCTGTTGATGGTAGAAAATCCATTGTCGCACCCTTGAGAAGGTGTGGAGGTAAGCCAACATCAAAAGCACGTGAACATTTTATGTTAAAACAAGATCGCCCCCCACATGTTACAATTCTTTGTCTAGTAAGAGATGCAGCAGCTAGACTACCTGGTAGTATTGGTACCAGAGCAGATGTTTGTACTCTCATCAGAGATTCTCAATATATTGTGGAAGATATCCCTGATGCTCAGGTTAATCAAATTGTAAGTGGGGCTTTGGACCGTTTGCATTATGAACGCGATCCTTGTGTACAATTTGATGGGGAGAGGAAATTGTGGGTTTATCTACACAGAGAAAGAGAAGAAGAGGACTTTGAGGATGATGGCACTTCGTCTACAAAGAAGTGGAAGAGGCAAAAGAAAGATGCGACTGAGCAATTTGACCAAGAAACAACAAATGTGGCTTTTCAGGGGACAGGTGAAAGAATTACTGGTGGTTCTGCTCTTGGGTTTGATTTGACTGCAGATCTCAATGTTGAGCCATTGTGCCTGGATGATGATAATAGAGTGGGACTTGCATATAATGATGCAAGGAATAACATGGGAAATGATGAGAACACTCATGGAGCAGACCAGGGTGCTAGTAATCAAGGTAACCCAACAGTATGGGAAGCTCTTGGCTTGAACCCATTGCGAGAGAGCAATTTGCTATGTCAAGAAAACTCCACAAATGAAGATTTTGATGATGGTGCAGAGAAGCCCGTTGCATTTTTTAATGCTGGTTTATTGTGAAGATTTTCCAGGTAGTTTTTTTTTGCTTATATATATATTTTTATGTCCTAAATGCCTTTTTAGCGAGTTTACTTTGTTACAGCCATATAATTTGTAGAAATTGGTTAATTTAATACTTTTACATTAAATTATTTTGTGTGATGCTTAGTAGAATGAGATTTTGTGAGTGGACTTTGCTCTGTGTATTGGTGTAGGGAAGTAGATGGGTTGCTTCAATTTATAAGCAAAGCTAGTGTAATATAGAAGTCACGTTTTTTAATGGCATCTTGAATGGATCCTTTTCTTCCTCTCTTTCCTCGCCCATTTGCATTCATCTGTGCGTAAAAAAAAAGTTTATGAAGTGTGCTCATGATTCAAATGCTTGATTTGGAATTTCTATTTAGCCCAACACTATTTCCTCAACATGCCACAGATCAATTAGATGACGCATTACGCCCAACTGAATTTCCTCTGAAATTTTTATTTATTGAGAATTTTCATTCAATCGGTGATATGTGATGTGAAGGTCCTGGGTTTGATTTTTGGACTAAACTTGATTCTGCAGATCTGCCTTCCATCAAAACAGAAAATTCAAAACATGTCCAACTTCAATATTACTTATTTCAATGGCATATTAGTTATCAGTTATGTATCCTGGTAAACAAATTAGTAACAGTTTTGGCCTGTGTGGCTTGAAAAGTCGATCAGTTTTCTTATTCTGTAATTCTAGCGCTTTCAATATGCTGCACTTTCGTTTTGCTATTTCCTTTTTTTGTCTGTTACGCTTCTGTCTGAAGAATTTTATTAGTGATTGATTTCAGCTTCTTTTTGTTGTCTTTCTTTGTAACTTATGTTTTTATATTACCACCCAAATTGTTTTTGGAAGGACCCAGAAATGGATTTTTTTTCATTTGTGCCTTGAAGTTATGGGCTTGGAATTCTGGCTTGATTTTGCTAGCAGAATTATTGAGTGATAATAGACATTCAGGCATGTTGAAAGCTTGAAATTGAATTTGTGGCTATTTTCATTTAATCGGGAAGAATATTGTTTTTTTGTGTATTTATTGTGCTTCATCTGACCCATTATTTTTATAACAGCGGAGAGCTTTTTTGTATTTTGCAGGCTTCAGTGTTGATTTTTGTCAGATGGGATGTGTTCATCTTTTTTTCAGGGCATGTGCAGTTCATAGAAGGTGCGGCATTTACATGTAAATTAATGTTAGGGATAAATTGTAGAATAGTGGCTAAACTTTTCGAGGTCCAAGAAAATCTGTTTAGTACATCTAAATGTTATCCGGTCTACTCTATGTTTTTTTTCTTTCTTAAATTTAATAAATAGATCGTTTAAGAATCTATTCCATTCTGCTTCTTTGATCATATTCAAATCCCGCATGCTGTAGGGGAGGTGCGTGGCATGGGCCATGTGTGTATATATTTCAGATGAGACCGTCTGTGCTATATATTTTGATATTTTAAATCAAGAAGCCTTTATGTGTGTGTGTGTGTGTATTATTCACACACATACATATACATACACACATAATTAGTTATATCTTTGGACCCTTTTACGTTACTCAAATTTGATAATTTATGCCTTGTCAGAATTTTTGTTACGTTCGCGAGAGCCAGGACAGTACATTGACATGTCCGTTTTTTGTTTGGGAATGAAGATTGCATATGGGTGTTGTGATATGCAATTTTCTTTATTTGTCTGGCGCTATTTTATGCTTATAGAAACATAGAAAATAAAGCTGAGTTGGGGTTGTGGTTTCTTCTCCTATCCTAACAGCATGCTCAAGCTCAACTATATAGGATAGCTTCGGTTTCCGACTAACAATTCTATCCCTAAAAGTTAATTTCCTGTTTATGTCAATTTGCAAGAGGTTCTAATAAAAGTAAATTAATAATTTCTTTAAATAATTAATGCCTCCGAAGTTACTATTTTTTATTAAATAAATTGGCTTTATTGTTATATAATACGATATAAAGTTGTTTTTTTTACTCTTATTATTATTATAAAATGTATAAATTCATTGTGTTATTATATTGAAAGATATGACTAGTTTAAATTCAAATTTTATTTTGATGTAAATCAAAAGTACTGTTAATTTTAAAGGTAAATTATAGAATATCCTTAGTGAAGAGTGCAACGTGATGTAGTTTTTTTATTTTTTATTTATTTAAGTTAATAAAGTTAACATGATAGGTATGTTACAATTGATCTGTGTATGGTTTCTGCAGCAAGCAGCCCAAGCAGATATGCGCTGTTAAATCAAAGGAGAGATAACGTGGAAGTGATAAATTTATATGTTCATTTAAAACGTGTGAATATATTACTTCGCTCCGCACATTCGATTGCCTCAGATTTTCAGAATTAACCTGGATAAGGGTTACATTTTTTTTTTCTCCCATTAATAATACAAATGCTCAAGAACATTCTATTTTTTATATTTCTCTTCACACCGCAGACCATCCATACATCCGATTGCCACATATTTTCAGAATTAAACGCATGTACCTATTATTTATAATTTTTTAAAAAAACATTATTTAAATATTATATTTATATTTTAATAATTTTATTTAAATATTACATTTATGTATCATTCCAAATTGAAAGAATGGGGTGTGAATATTCCTCTCTTTCGTAATTAACCTGGACAAGGACACCTTTTACATTTTTTCTCCCGTAAATATCTTTATTAACGATTGGGAGATTCTAAACTTTCTCATAGATATAGCCAAAAAAAGATAGGCAACATCTAATAAATCGTTCAGTGTAAAATAAACCACTGGAACATAATAATAGAAATGCTCAAGAACATTCTATTTTTATATTTTTCCTCCCCATGAGGCTTGTTGAACAAACAATAAACGAATATGGTAAAACCAAATAATCAAATCGCATATAGCTGTACACCTTTTTTCTCCATTCACTCCTAGTTGATGGCAGTGAGAGGAACTCTGGAATCTCTGAAGGACTGGGCGGATTCATACGCCCCAATAATATGCTTTGCCTCACCATTGGCCGCCTGCTTTTGGGATTTCGTGTCCCAGAATCCCTTCAGCAGTTCCTCAAATGCTGGGGTCCTGAGTTCTTCAATGGATGCTATGCTTGGTAGAATGAATGATTTCTTCCTTGGTGTTGAGCTTGATGGCTGGTCCACCTGTTGCCCAAAAAAAAGGGACAAAAAATTAGAATCTGAACAATTGAAGCTTTCCTCCTATATTTTTTCTTGTGTTACCGTGTATTCGTCCAAAAGAATTTTTCCTGCATTTTCTGTGATCTCCACAGTCTGGTGGTAGTGACCGCCTTTTAATTGCCTCAGATCCCCACAACAAGGGGTTATCATAGAATCAAGATTTGCGCGTGCCTCGTGATCAAGTTGCAATGAATCTGCAGTGTTCGATCTGCTTAGTTACACTAAAATCTATCCTAATTTCAAACAGACCAAGAACCATGTTGATAACTTACTGCCAATGGATGAAAGGATATTCTTGTTTGCCTCGTCTACATCTCCCAGTGCGGAAGACACAGCGGAAGAAAATTGATTGCGCAGGTTTTGATCCGCTTCCAACCCTCTCCTGTACTCAAACATGAAAGTAATTTATTGCATTTCTCAAACAAGAAAAATCAGATAATCTGTGGATTGTGATCTACCTCACGATGGAATCCACAGAAGCAGAATTGTTCTCTTCTAGACTGAACAAAGATTCTTGGGCATCGCTCATTTGTTGTGCACCTAGCTTTGCCTTCTCTAAACTGTGTGTGTGTATTATTTATATATATAGCATATATATAAAGCGTCAAAAAGGAAAGGGAGAAAATAAATAGTTAGATTACATATTGCAGATAGACATACCAATTCAGAAGAGACTTGTCCAGATCATCTTTTCCCTTTTCCACTGATGCTGTATCCTCCAGATAGCATTTTTCAGTTTTATCCATGTACCCTGTCCACTCAGATTTAATAGAAGAAATAGAGTCTTGCGTGGTTGACATTTCATCTTGCAGTTTGTTGGTTCTACTGGCAGCACTCTCGCGAATATCATTCACCGAGGATTTTACCTATTGCAATACGTGCAGCAGGTATTTGCATTTAATGAATAATTAATAGTTTTAAAATATAGTGAGAATCCAAATCTAATACAATAAACATCATTTAGTACCAGCTTCTTCTTCCGAGCATTGGAGGACGCAAGAAGCTCTGCCACTTTCTCTAACAGCTGCTTTTCTTCATTGGCAGCACACTCCTATAGTATGTGAAATTAGTAAATCCATCCAGGAGAAGAAGAGGGGAAAAGGAAATGAAAAAGAAAAACAAGGATAAGAAACTGGAGCTACCTCAAATTTCTTCTCGAGTTCAGATAATTTCTGGTCATTGACTGTTTGAGCATCTTGAACAATCATGGTCAATTTGGATGTGTGCATGTCTAGGGTCTGGAAGAAGTTGATTGTTGTTTTAGAAATTGACCTTGTCGTCTCTACAGCACTGGAATGTGCCTGTGTTCATCGTCAAAGCAATAATTTTCAAGAGTGCCGCCTTTCCAAACCTTAATGAGATTTAAGTTTATCAAAAAGCACAAGGCCAGACATTAACAAACCTCACGCTGTTGCTCTGCAAATGCAGACAGCTTCCCTTGCTGATCGCAAAGACTACTTTGAAGATCATTAAGTAGTGCATCGGCTTCTGAAGCAATTCCTTTGAAAAGCTGATGTACATGAATGAAGGTCAAAAGCTAGAAATATATGCAATTACGACATAAATTTCCATATAGTAATTAAGCTATAATTACATTCTCAAGGGCAGATGAATGTTTAGAAACTTCTGAGTTTATGTCTCCAAATGTTGACTGAAAGTTTCCATCAAGCTCCCCAACTATATCATCCAAAGATTTAATGCCAGCACCACACATGGTTTTTAATTTGCCCAGCAATCTTTGAAGTTCTTCAGTAGCCTATACAAGGATACCAAAAGATGAAAAAAAAATTGTTGATTGAGAATTGGCTGTATGGGAATGTGATATTCTTCTACAGCTCACCTCCTCCTTGGTGGATACAAAAGACTGCATATCTTCCTCCATGTCATTTAGTTGCTGCTCTTGCTGTGTAACAGAAGCTGCCACCGTCGTATGTAAGGTTTCCAGCTGTTGAGCTAACTGGGACTGAAATTTCTGGATTAGATTTTTATTTGCATCTTCTATTTTATCCTTGCGCTCTGAAACCACACAATGTTAAAGTAAAAATAAAACGCCACACAATGAGAAATATAGACTGCTATAATATGGATACCGACCAATTTTAGAAAATAAATTGGACACATCAGAGGCAGCATTCTCCAACTCTGCTCGAAGTTCAAATGCACGTTCAACTAGTGCTTTCTCTAAAAAAAATCACCACCACAATGTCAAAATGTATGAAAACTAACCCAAAATAAAATTTTACACGAAGCAACAGACCAATCACCCCCCTCAAACACACCAGATTTAAGAAGATTGGATATCAAATATTCCTTCTCCTTAATTGTTGCATTTGCCTGTCTGTGTCTATCTTCAAGATCAAGCAGTGCAAGCTCAGTTTCCTGAAGCTTTTTCTGAAGCATATAGTTTGAAGTTAGGTTCATAGTTCACTATATAGTAGAAATACATACAGATGATCTGTAAACCGTTTCATACCTCTGTTTTTGAGAGTTTATTACTCAATTCTTCAGTCAAAACTTGCTGAAAATTATAGAGTTCCTGAAGCTCCATCACATGCTGCTTGCAAGTAAACACTAGGATTAGCACAGCACGTAAATTAACAACTGTATTTTAATTGTAATACAAACAAAGTTTACCTTGTCTTTTGAGTCTGAGTCAAGCTCCATGCGCTCTATTTTCTCTGCCATTGCCTAGGGTAAAAGGAAAAACAAAAGGATTGAAAGATACGTTAAGTCAGAACAGAAGTAAGTTAAAACATTAATTCATCAACCCCCCATGTGATAAGTTAAACCTTCTTCTCTGCTTCTTCCTGTAGAAAACGATCACGTGGAATGTAGATTCCATTTTTCTCTCTAGCAGAATATACCTCTGGTTGGAAATTCAAATAGAATTAGTAGCATGACATGTGAAAGAATAAAAAGGTGATACAGTTTTATAAGGAAATACTAGCAATAACCTTGTTTGAGTCGATCTATTTCAGAATACAAATCCTTGATCATTGCAGATTTCATCATCTTTTGATTGATCTAGTATTATAATAAAAAATACTATCAAAGGAAATCACAAAGAAAGACAAAATAACTTTAAATTCAGAAAAAAATAGTATCATTAGAATAAAAATTACAATCAACTACAGACCTCTGGTTTGTTCTTGATATTTTTGGCGCGGTGTGCATAATCTAGGGTGCTGAGTGTCTCTTCCAGACAATGGATTGACGGTGATACTGTAGCAATTATACACGTCTTTGTTCTCCCCCCTAAGGAATCCCTCAACAACCTTGTTAATTTGCTATCCCTGAAATTCCAAGGAACATTTTTAATTACTACATCTCAGCTTATAGGCTTGGAAACACAACCCTGATGATGATAAGAATTTATTTTACTATTCTTACCTGTATGGTATATGGCCAGAGTGCTCAACAAGTGTATTGATGACACGACCAAGTGTAAGCAAGCTTTTATTTATCTCCCCAGCTTCCCTTGCTCGACTCTGCAAAAGCAATTTTTGTGAATGCGCATGTTTTCTGGTGCATTTAAGCTAATTACGTGTTGAAAGGGCAGCAAGATGATGGACAGATTCATAGAAGTTGAAGCAGCAAAATGCAACCCACACAACTATCATGGTATGCATACAAGTGCACAGGCATGCTACTCTTTATGAGGTATGCAAACAGGCACTAATATATTATGCCATACCTCTCTTGCACCAGAACGTGAAATGTTCTCCGAGCCAGCAAGGTCAACAAGGTTTAGTTTCCCACATTTAATCATCTCCTCCCCCTCTGGCGTACATTCCTTAATGTGAATTGTAATGGAAAATATTGAATGAGACCGACTACTTTGCTTGTTAAGAAAAGTCTCTGCAGTTCGCCTCTTAGCTGAACCTTTCTCCAGGATTTTATAAATTTCATTGGCAGTACATACTATCTCTTCTTCCAAGCCTCTGACAAACACACCGCCTTTCCCATCTTCCATCAGGGCTATTGGTTTCTTGGACTTGTCATCTATAAATTTAGAAGACTCTTCTTGAGCCAAAAGGTCTGTAATCTCCTCATTGTACAGCTCCAGAAAAGTCACTTTCATATTGTATTCAGCACTTTGAGCTTCCAATATGTCAAAAATCTGCCGGACAGCTCTTGGGATAACACCTGCATCACTTGGGAATTCCCCATTCTACACAAAAAAGAGGCCAGAAACCACAAGTTCAGCAAGACATGACAAGATAATGGAAATTAAGATGCCTAGTAATGCATAATCCAGTTAGTGAAACTCAACCTTTTTCCTTGCTCCTCCTTCCATTGTGTATGTTTTCCCTGTTCCAGTTTGTCCATAAGCAAATATTGTACAGTTATAGCCTTCTAGAACTTCATTAACAATTGGAGACACGGCTTGGTCATACAAGTCCTTCTGTTCAGACGCGGGACCAAATACCTACACACAAAACAGCATCATTTTACCGCACCGGCATGGATACACAATAGAGTCAAATTTACTATTTGATTCCTGAGCATGTGTTGGGATTAAAGGGAAAAGAACATCGTTTCAATGGGAGTGATGGGAGTATGATTTCTTAATCTTTTGGGTTCCAAAATTGAATTAAAATTATAATTGGAGCATCCCGGTAGAAAGATTCTTTACCTTTTCTGAAGACCCGAGAGCCCACCTATTTGATGAAATGAATTTGGCATTCTATATTACATAGGAGATGCTAAGTACGAAACCCATACCTTGTCAAACACAAAAGTTCTATCAATCTGCTTGTTAGCTATGTTCTGAATGGCAGAAACTTCCCTTCTGTTCTCATTACAGGTAATGACGACGGGTGTATGCACCTTGAACTCGTCTTCACTCAACGGCCTACACATATGAAGCATCCAACACTAATCATCACTACAAAGCACTCCACACACGAACACCAATTTCACCAATCATCAATAGTCATTAAAACAAAACACTCACCGACACCGCACCAGCACTTGCACATTCACGCCTTTATCTTTATCGTGCTTGTTATGCGAGCCTGATTCGCCACCGGATCGAAGCTCTCTGGCAACTTTGTCACTCGATCTCGGAGTCTGCGATGGCGAATTCGTCAGCAATCCTCTCCGCGACATCGAAGAATCCATCCCCCTTCGCTCCACCAATAGCGACCTCCTCGAAAAACTAAACCAGTGCGATTCAGAAATCAATAAACGAAACCAAAAAACCCTAAAACCAAATAATCCGCCACAACCCATCAACAATGCGATCGACTGCGCATGCATATCAAGGCTTGGAGATCAGTCATGCGTTTAAGAAATGCTGAAGGTAGTGGAATAGGGTGAGTGATCGAAGCTATCTAAATACTCAGATTCGATCACCAACAACAACACGTACCAGATCGATGTGAGCAATCGAAGTTCGGACACTACAATGGAATCGAAACACCGAAAATGCAACGAGAACTTACTGTGTGCGAATAGAAGAACAGTCCCGATCGAGTTCGTGAGCTTCGAGCACTGTGGTCACGGTTTTAGAGAGAGAGTGTGTGTCAGTGTGTGTGTGTCTGACGTCTAGAGAGAGAAGCTCTGATTTTTGAAGAATTATAAATAATAGGTATAGGAGCTGAGTGTAGCCTGTGTGTGTGTGTGTGTGAGAGAGAGAGAGAGAGAGAGAGAGAGGCTATGGTTAGTCGAAGATTACAGATGGAGCGAGCCGTTAAGGTGCGTTTGAAATTAGGCAAAGGACTCTAGTCAGTACGAGTCGACGGTAACGGCGTTTGTGATCTCCGTGTAATTTCCGACCGTTACAGATGCAGGTCCCCATGATGATGTGTTTCGTTTTTTTTTTTTCCTTTTTTTTTTTCTTCTTTTCCAAAAACATTTGAACTGAGAACGGGAGGAGCGTGTCCCATCGCGGCAAGAATCCCCCCCCATTATGGCCAATATTACAACTGACCTTTTTAAAGTTGATTGTTTTATTCTGGTCTCAGTATTCAGTAATACTGACATATATGCCTGAGCCCGAAGAATGATAGAAAAGACCTACGGGCTGTTTTGCGGCGATTAACAGTCCAGAGTAATGCTGCGTGGCATTCTTAGTTTGGGACAATAGTTTAAGTTTTTTCTTAAAAGTTTATTAATTAAAATTATATTATTTTGATAAAAATACAAAGGACCATTTTAGAAATCACAAATAAATTTATTTATTTTTTTAATCAATAGATTGAAATTATACTGTGTATATTTTTTATATGTTAGATAAATTATAGTTTTCCTTAATATACTCCCCTCTAATTGGACTTTTGTGTTGTGGGCTATGTTTGTACAAGGGAATGATTTTGACAGGTATGTCAAAAAGAGAAATAATGAATAACTCCTGAGATTGCTTATGAAACTAAATTGGATACAAAATCATTATGAGAATAAAAAAAGTGAAAAGTGAATGGCGAATAAATTTGTGGTTGCACATAACCATGTCCTACTTATACCAAGGAGTAATAAATTTCTTCATGGGCATGGGAAGGTTAGTAAAACTCAAAAAATTCTTATTACGAGTCTGAATGAGTCTAGCATGCAAATAAGAAAAATTATGTCAATTTTGAATAAAGAATTAGTGACTTTAATGTTAGCTGTATTGATAAAAGGAGAAAAGTATTCTAGGAGGGAGACACACAAAGATCATATTCTTACTTTCTTGAGCAACAACTCATAAAACTTAGATTTGTATGCTCCATGCAAGTTGATGAGGATGGGTGTGTGGGTAATTGCTTTTGGGCTGATGTCGATCAAGAGTTGCGTATCAGTATTTTAGAGATGTTATATTTGATGTGATTTACCTAACCAATATGTATAAGATACCATTTGTGACATTTTTAGGAGTATATCATCATCATCAGACTGTAATGTTTGGTTGTGCATTATTAGTCAATGAAATGGTTGAATCATATACATGGTTATTAAGAACTTAGAAAAAGGTGATGCTTGGGAAACCCCCTTTAACAATAATTACCGATGATAACAAGTCAATGGCTAAGGTAATTACAGAGGTACTACTGAATACAACTCATAGATTGTGCTTGTGGCATATTTTACAAAAGTGTTAGTTGAAAACTTGATTTTTTGAAGATGGCACAAAACTATTTAAGTTTGGAGACTCGAAAGATCAAAGAGTTGAAGAGTCGAAGCATTGAGAAAGAAGAGCAGTCATTGCACGTGAACAAGATCAAAAACCTAAATATTCGATGGGTAGAATGTAATGTCACACATCGGCTGAAGTGAAGAAACGAAGCGTGCTCTTAAGGAAGCATGAATATCTCTCCTAGCACGAAGCTTTTGGGGGGTTGCAGCCTTACAAAAACAAAAACGAAGATTGAGTTTGGGCCTTGAATAAGATAATATCATGTTACGGGATCAAAGTCATTTAACGATAACTATCATGTAGGATTTTAATATTCATGCCATGCGACTCTCTAAAGTTTAAAGTAATGATGACTAATACCTAATGATAGTATATAAATGGACAACATTTAAAGAGAAGGTATATGCATGATATGGTCAGTATGGACAACTGATTTGTAGGGTATAGGAAGATCCCCTTATCTCTGCCACATTCTAATGGCGCGAAGTCAAATTGTTGAGAATTCAAGCGTGCAACATTATAATATTCACACACATAAAAGAAGAACGGGAACTCCATGGAAAATAGAAAACAACTCTTGAGCATAGAGAAAACGACTTTGGTGAGTTGAATCGAGAGTCTCCAACAATAACAAAAGAGTGAAATAGAGTGTGAAAATACTTCCAAAGTTCGTGAGACGATTAATTCAGAAAACATCCCATTAAAGATCTAATCTCCAAATAGCATTGAAATCCAACACAAACCAATCCGTAAGCTCTCTATTGGAAGATCAAAGTTTTATAATAATAAGCTTGAGGAACATTCAACAAACTATCCTCTCAAACAGTTATCTTCTATAGTCCTAAGCTTTACTACATTCACTATTCATAAGACAATTAAGAATATTCCTATGTTGATCTAAAGTGTATTAGTATAGGTCACATTGTAAACATTCAGATCTCTGTTTGTATGTCATTTAACCTTCAACATTTATTGTAAGCTTCTTATTTATTGTAGAGACATTAATTTTGTTCTAGATTCTCATTGTCTTACCTCAGTACTTAGCTTTCACAAAAAAAACTTTTATTCACTCCCTTCTCAACATACTATTGAGACCTATAAAAAGTTCCCTGAACACTTGGCCCATGTTTATAACAAATTTTTCGAGTTTGAGAAAATATTTCATTATTGTATCCAGACAATTATAATTCATGAGTTCAATAAAGAATGGAGATATATATTATATTATCTAAGTATGAACTAGAATAAAATAATTGATTGCAAAATTTTTATAGTTGTGGGTATAAATGGGTTCTATCTTACTTGCGTTCGACATTTTATGCGGTATGTCAACAACACAAAATGAAAACATAAACAAAATTTTCAACGATTATGTTTGTTCAAGCACTATAGTTAGTGATTTTGTATATAAGTATGATAAGTCTATAGATGCACATTGCTTTAAAGAAAAAAAAAAAAGAAAGACATGTGGACAAAATCTACTTAGGTGATATTGAAGGCACCTCTCCAAAATGAAAAAAAACGTTGTAATGGTTTAGACATATGTGAAATAAGAGTATCAAATTATTATTGAATTAAGGGTTGTAGGATGCTTAGACTTTGATTTATAGCTTGTATATGTTAGTTATATGTGAAACAACAAATTAAAATTAGTAGAATCGGTTAATTTGAGTTTTAGGTATATTTTTGGTTGGAAATTTCAATTTAAGCATATTTTGATATTATAATACGTGATAATTTCATCGATACTGTATAGTGATGAAATTTAGTGTCTGAAATCCCAAGATTAATGGCTTTTGGGTGTGAAACAAAATTATGGCCAAAATCTGTGAAATTATAAAAATTAAAAAAGGACAGGCCATTGGCCGGGGCGGAAGGTCAGCCACGACCAGAAGAGATCACAAAGAGTGAGAGACAGAGAGCTGATCAATTGATGTGGAATTGCAACGAGAATTAATGGCATGTTAAAATTGTATTAGATATCGCTTAAGAAGCGAGGAACAGTTTCAACCTTAACGGAAATTATTTAAAGTTATAATAAAAATGTAACAAATAGTGAATGACAACTTACAAGACCTGTTGAATTATATTAAAATAAAATTGGGAACACACATGCCCACCTCAACTACATGGGAATGACTCCGTGTACTGGGTACACACGAGGAAATACCATGCTCATGAAAAAGTGGATTGTGTAAATACCATGCTGATGAAAAAGTGGGTACAAAAAACTATTATTCTGTGCCCCCCTTCATGGGTACATAAATACCATACTTCATTTTTAACCCTTTTCCATTTTGTAGGAGGTCAGGATTTGTAATTTTTTTGTCAAATGGTCATGTTGTCGAATATCATGTAATTTGTTTTTTTTTTAAAGTTTTATTAATTTAAAATTGTTGCAACACAAAGAAGCTTTCATCGATGGATACAAATTTATCAGATAAAAATTAAAATTATCTGATAAAATAATGATGTAATATAACACTAATCATTAAATTTATAAAATTATTTATGGATAATTTATCTAATGGTAAGTATCATATATAATATATTACTATTTCACTAGACAGTCATACTCTAATTATCTAATTTTACTTAAACCTGCAACCCTCACATATTTGATTTGTGACTACATATATAATATTATCCATATCGTTATCCATTGTGTGTCGCTATCCTTTACTAGATCACTAGATAAGCCTCCAGACGCTACCATTATTTTTCTTGTTCGATTCTTGCATATAGTTAATTTGCTTTATGCATTTGAAGGGGGAAGGGATATAATTACTTTGGGTTGGGGACATACTCCATAGATGTTCATCCGCTGCCTCCTGCCAAGCGTGTAAGCTTTTAATTACTTGCCCGCTGCTATTATAGCCCACGAGGCAAGCCACCACTTTGGCCGACATAAAAATTTTATTGTTTCTATTATTTAATTTGGAGACTGCTAATGGGTTTTATAGAGGGGCAAAACAGCAAAACAAACAAACATTAATATTTGAAATATCCAACATACAAGTATTCCTAACTCTACGAAAGATCAGACACTGTATACATGCAGTAACTAGTAAGCTTCTCTTCTGCTAGCTACCAGACGGCTAGTCACCCTCATGGGGGCTGTCCAGTTGGTTGTTCTACTATACTCCATATCCAAGTATATATTAAGCTGCTCACACTACACAAACCAGTACCACACATGTTACTCGGTAACTGATAGGGATACAGGGAGGAAGTAGTCACGGGTTCGCATGGGTGCAAATGGTCCAGTCTAACTTTACATTTGGGCGTGACCACAGGCCATTAATGAATTGATCAAAAAGTACACGTATAAATATAAATATAAATATATATGTTGTGTGTGTGTGTGTGTTCAATTAAGTACAACTTTCATTCATTTAGATCTGGTTTAATTGATCCTTTAACTGATACAGAAACATGCGGGTCCTAAGACTGTTAACCTGAATAAAATAAATGAGAAGCTGTGATGTACCAGTTTTGGGACTTTGCTTGAAGTACTGTCTCAGCGTCTCAGGCCCAGACCTAGTAGAGGAGGAGAAGGGTGTCCAATTGCTTCCATGGAAAAAGTTGGAGGCATGGGCCCCATATTAGAATTTCATTTTAGGCCTCTACTTTCTTTCTGGCAAAGCAGTGCTTCCAAAGTAACAGTCACTAGCTACTAGTCCATTAATATTATTTTTGTCTTTCTCTCTCATTTAATTTCTTCCTCTTTTTGGTCTAGAAATAACGGATGAGTATTATTGCAGGCAGGTGCGCAACCGCAGAGCGCGGCACACCTGCATATGGAAGGAGTCCACAAATAAATTTACTTGTAATCTAAACAATTAATGGAAAATCTTTGAATTACGAGGCTACTATAATCTAAAGTTTACTAATATTGATATATATATATATATATATATATATATAAATAATTGGTTGATTTTAATGGAGATGAATACTTAAAAGATCGAGGAGTACTTAAAAGATTAGGTGGGTCTTCCCAGTACTTTCTCTGCGAGTAGCAGGGGCACAGCACATGCGGTGGGGAGTGAGCTTCAAGATTTCTGTATGTAGCATATTGTATCGCACGCATTGTGAAAGATAAGCGAAATGTCTGGCCTTCGGCATATTAGGACAACCACGTGATTCAGGATTCTGAAGGGCCAGATGTAGGAATTTCGTATCATATGCTTGTGGCCTAAGATGGAAATCTTCAATGTCTATATAACAGACAGACATAGATAAATTAATCAATAAAAATCCACCAAAAGACGAGAGACAAAATATTTTGTGGGCGTGATTATTATTTTTTTATTAATTTTACAGGTGTAACATAATATTTAATTTTTAACTCGCCCATTGGCATTGTCTTTTTTGTAAAACGTAAACCACATGCTACAATCTTAAATCACGACGCATACAGCCAGCCCCACACGCCCCAATCACACCTCCTTCCTTTTTATCTCCCACACATTGGTTTGTGATCTTATTTTCAAAACCAACAAATTGTGTTTCGACGCGTTTTGTACAGCCGGTTTGTTTTATTGTTTTTTTTAAAATGGTTGATATTATACTTTTATTTAAAAAAATTATAACTTTTATTTTTTTTTTAAATAGTGATTTTATAGTCATTTTAAAAAAATATTTTAATTATTTTATATTTTAAAATCCAAACTTAATTTTCTAGGGAGATATAAATAACTTTATTTTGAGCACACTAAAGTATTATGTTTTAAATTTTTTGTTAGACTTATTTTTTTAAAATAAATACTCTTTTAAAAATATATTCTATTTTATATCAAACAAAAAATATTTTTAAATTATAATTTAACATAAACTCCAACAAAAATAAAAAAACATAATACATAAATCAAAAATTATACCAAACAAGTCCTTAAATCCTATTTGATATTGAAAACATTTTCTATTATCAAATTCTAAAAGCACGAACCCCATAGCAATAGTTGGTGAATCAAAACTCATAGGGTTGAACATTAATATGTAGGTAATTACATTAAAGGATCTCCAACATTACTTTTTTATTTTTTCTTCTTGTGTAAATATTCTTATACGTGTGAAAACTTATTTTATAACTTCAACTTCAACATTACTCATTATTTTATCGTTATTTTTATTAAAATAATATTTATTTCATTTTATTTCAATTTTTTGACTTCCTTTATTAACCTATGGTGAGAATAGAATAAATGTGAGATGGTCTAAATCTAAGTACACTATCATGTAATTGTTATTGGATTTGTCATTATTATTTTTAAATGCATAATTTGATAAATATAGATTACATTTGATTTTGGCAAAGTGAAATGATAATTTTTATATATTTTTAAAGACTCATCCAAAGTTTATTTTATTTTATTTTATTTTTAGAGCAATTTTAATAGGTTTTTTATTTTATTTCTACATTTGAAAAATATTTTTACTTATTTTATAATTTTAACTTCAATATTTCTATCTATTTATTTTTATTCTGATTAAAATAATAATTTTTATTTTTATCTTTCTCTATTAATCACGTGAAAAGAATGAAGAATGAGAAAGAGATAAAAATATTATAATATTAAATAAATAGTTACTTTATCATTCTTTACAAATAAATAGTAAATTTTTTACTTTTCACATATAGAGAATAAAAAAATATAATATTATTTGACTTTCTATTTGTATATAATAAAAAGCCCATTTGAGTTGCTCCTAATATTTTTCATTATTTTTTTATTCTTTTTTTATATTATATTATTATTTTAATAAATTCATATTATAAATATAAAAAATTGAAAATATGGCATGGCAATGCCCATGGATTTTGTTTTAGTTAAAAACAATTTGTGAATATGAACTTTACTTACTATTTGGTATATTAATTGTATAGAGTATAAAATGGACCATTGATTCACGAATCGCCAATGGACTATACAAACTGGGCTATAAAATATTTAATAAAAATTAACATATCATATTTATTTTAAGAAAAAAATACGAACCTATTCGTGGACCGGTCTGAACAATTAATCTTTGATCTATTAAAATGGTAGCCTAAACGGGTTGACTCGTTTAAGCCTACTTCAAAACGGACCAAACCGTTTCAATCCATTTTAAACCCCTATAGTTGATACTTGAAAGTATGGCTCTAGTAACTTGTAAGTGCCTTTGAACAAACAATTCAATCCTCTAACTAACCAAACAATTTATCATAGGCGAAATTTGAAAACTAGTCGAACCACCGTTATTTGTCTAATAACAACCCACAAATCATCGGTTGACACACTTGATAAATGGGTGAATAATATAACGTCCGAGATAGGTAATCCTCTCCTTCCTCGCGACGGGGGGGGGGGGCCTCCCCCCCCCCCCCCTACGTGTTTAATTCGGTTTGAGAAATGAACTTGTTAGAGAATTAGATTAATATTGAGAAATTGATTGCATGAATCTCGCAGTTTGGAAAATAAAATTAACTTCCTAAGGAAATAGGAATTCGGTTTTGAAAATAATACTTCAATTCGGAAAATAGGACTTTGGTTGAGAAATAATACATTGTTTTGGAAAATAAGATTTTGATTTGAGGTACTTTGGTTAGAAATAGTGCTATTTTTCGAACTGAAATTCATTGAATCAAAGTTTTTTTTTTTATGGATTAATTGGAGATATTAAAGTTAGTTCCCACGTTTCAATGTAATTGAAATATGCACTACGTCGTGCAAAGATGATAAAGTTAGTTATTGGGCTAACGTGTATTCCTCCCATGTCTCAAAGTCATAATGAGTTTGGATTAATGTTGACCAAGGCCAGCTCAACACTCTAGTTTATTTTATATTCTGTTAATATTTATTTTAAAAATTAATTATTAAATTAAATATTCATATAATATATGTATACGTGTAAAATTCTAATAATTTACAGCAATTTAATAATTAAGTTTTGTCAAAATTTAATTATAAAAAAAGTCCAAATTAAAATAAATTATTTTTTTCATATTTTTTTTAATTAAATTTTCATAAAAATTAAACATTAAATTATTATAAAAGTTTACTACATATTACATTGAATCTAATAATTTATTTTTAAAACAAAAATCAAATCGACCATGGTGATCAGGTTATTTAACTCCCAGTGAATTCAGACGTTGGATCAGCTAATATACCACAAGGAGTGCGTATATCTAACCTTAACCTTACGTGTTGAAACATGATTAGCCGATTGTTATTTGGCCATTAACGGCCCGACCGGCGTGCAGGCATACTCTTGATAATGATCATACACTAACTAATCAGTCATACTCAAAACCCATTTGCGATTTGGCCGACAGCGCTAATGTGTGCTAAATATATGCTAAATTTGAACCACCAATCTTGCGCAAATTTGTTTAATGTGCGAAATGGGACTTGTTACGCTCTTACTTCAACTTCTATTCATCTTCTTCCATCGGCCTCACCCAATCCAAGCATCAAACAACAACAACAACAACAACAACAACGACCACCACAACTCCAACCTTTTCCGATTGTACATCGGCGCCGAGTTCACAGGCGTCAGATTCGCGGACGTCCCAATTGACCCCCGAGTCCAATTTCACTTCATCCTCTCCTTCGCCATCGATTACGTCACCGCCAACCGAGCCTCTCCGACCCCAACTAACGGCCGCTTCCGCGTCTTCTGGGACTCCGGCAACCTCGCCCCTTCCCAAGTCGCCGCCGTCAAGCAGCGTCACAGCAACGTCAGGGTGGCGCTGAGCCTCGGCGGCGACACCGTGGACGGCAAATACGCCTACTTCGACCCGGCCTCGGTCGACTCGTGGGTCTCCAATGCCGTCGCTTCGCTCACCCATATCATCACCGAGTACGGCCTGGACGGCCTCGACATCGACTACGAGCACTTCCGAGCCGGGCCTAGCGTGTTCGCGGAGTGCATCGGCCGGCTCGTGGGAACCCTGAAGGCGAGGAAGCTCATCTCCTTCGCCTCCATAGCCCCGTTCGATGATAATGGGGTCCAGAGTCACTACTTGGCTCTTTGGGGCCGTTACGGCCACCTCATAGACTATGTCAATTTTCAGTTCTACGCGTACGACAACACCACCACCGTGTCTCAGTTCCTGAGCTACTTCCGACAGCAGAGGTCCAACTACAGTGGCGGGAAGGTCTTGGCGAGCTACCTCAGTGACGGCAGCAAAGGGCTGGCCCCCGGAAGGGGCTTCTTCGCTGCCTGCAGACAGCTCAAGCGGGAGAGGCAGCTCCATGGCATCTTCGTTTGGTGCGCCGATGAGTCCAAGGCGTTCGGGTTCCGGCACGAGAAGGTATCCCAGCAACTACTGGCCGGGCCTCCTCAGCGGAGGTTATGAATTATGATGGTTGTTATGGAACTGTGTTTGATGTTTCTGGTCTGCCGTTGCTGTTATGTGTTTGTGGTGACCGGTGACTATACCTGAATGAAATAAAACTTCTGCTGTCTGTGTCACATTTGACTCTTTGAGCAAGTAGTTTGTTGGGAGGGCAAATCAATGCCCAATTAAGGGAAATTATCGGTGGAAATAATTTCAGTAATAACTATAATTGCATCTTTTAGTGCTAGCACTCCAAGTTGTATGTGTGTGTATTATATGCTTTGCCTGTTCTGTTACAGTTATGGACTATTTACCATATTATGTGCATTTGCATGGCGTCGGATCACTAGTTCTATAAGCTCAATGTTCCAAACATCGGCCCATATTTGTTTATGAAATCTCTAATATCAGGAATCTTACATAGAAGCGAAGGAAAGGAGGTCTCAGGTGGATCAGTAGGTAGTTTCTGCATAACCTGTGTATCAACATCACCTCATCTGTTTTACTAGGAAGAGTAGTAAAAGGCATTGTGTTATGCTTCTTCTTCTTTTTTTTTTCATGAAATAGCAAAAGCTTTAGTCTTCCAACAACTTTCTACTAAACTTTGTCATCCGTTCACCATTTCCTTTGACTAACTGCTGAAATATAGTATGCGTCAATCGTCATTGCACCTAACTGCACGCAATGGGCAAATGGGTTTTGAGAACAGTGAGTGGATGGTGGAGGACCAAATGATTAAAAATACTAAACAAATTTATTACCACAAAAATTGTAACTCATTAGTCCATCAACACCTTATAAATATAAAGATCAAACACAACTGATGAGAAAGAAAGAAATGATAAGGAACAGAGCAAATTGCCATCTGTGAATTAAAATGAATCAGAGGTATTCAAACATATTCCAAGACATGTTTTGTAGCATGTTTATCCCTGCTTTACATGTAGTAATTGTTCCTCCTAAAGAGATTTCATACAGTTGAACCAACAGTTCCATATTGAATCTGGCCATGAGAGACGTTTCCATGTGGCCCCAATTCTCCATCAGGGATTTGCATAGTTCTAAACACCATATGATTTCCACACCTAGATGTGGCTTCTTACGGTTAGAAAACGAATCAAGTATAAAGGTGGTTAACTGTAACAGCTCTCCACAAATTTACACCCAGAGAGTCTGTAACCTATTTAAGTTCCATCTTTGCATGAAAGTGCACATGAAGCTGACTGTTTTGCTTTATATTCATTTTCTTCAGAGTAGCCTTTTCCCCATGATTTTTGCCTAAAGCTTGTTTTTGAAGTACTACTAGATGTGGGAATACTTTGGGGTCTGGTTAAGAATTAAGATATCTGGTAGGCCAAATGCCCAATGTATCATTATGAGCATGATGATGAAGCCAGTTGAAATATTTTTCCCCACATCACAAGAATTGTCACTTAAGAAAAAACTTACTAGAAGGCGGAGAATTGTTTCTTCTAATAATAGTCCCATACACCACTTTCCCTTATCGGGAAAAAAAAACAAAAAAATCTGGCACACACATTTTAATCGCCAAGGTTTGTGGAAGCCTTTTATTTGTTTGAATTCTTGACCTTGGGCGATGTTTTAAGCAACTTGTTTTTTGGACCTAATCTTGTAGCCTAAAAACAGTGGAAGGAATCTCCTTTTTGAAATAACGAAGGATTTTGAGCAGGGTGTTTTTTGGAAGTCATCCACTCAACCATCAAAATGCACATTTTCATTCAGCAATTATTGTCTTAAAACCAAGCCAAGCCAATTAGCTATATGAAACAAAAAAAAATGAAAAGTTAATCTATGTGTTTTTGTTTTTATTTTTAAAATATGATAGTTATTTTTTAGTGAAAAAAAAGTTAAAAATAATAAAAATTTATGTTTACGTGTTAGGTCCTAAGTAATGAAAATAATATTTTATTATTTTTAATTTTATATTTTTTATATTCAAAAATAATTATAATATTTTAAAAATAAAAACACGCAAAACAAATATATCCTTACTATCCTTTGTTTTAAATCTAATAATTTTAAATCTTCTATTATTATATTTATTAAAATTATTTTTTATTTCTTTCTCATTTTTTATCTCATTTAATATTAATATTCTCCACGCTCTTAACCGGATTAGACCTACATTTTGGATGGCCAAACCAATATCTAAAAGCATGGAAATAGAGAGAGCTGATGTAGGAGTTGTATGGATTCACTAGCCTGTCGATCAGCTCAATAAGACACTTGTTAAAGGAGATTGGAGGTTTAATTCCCCTTCTCAACAATCCACCAATATTTAGGGAATTATCCAAGATTTTGGAGATGGATTGAGGGTGTCATTTTGCAGGATTGCTTTGTAGTGGACTTAGTGTGAAACTGGTGGGGCTTCAAGTCGAGAAAAGAGCCGTAATGTGCTTTGGCAGGCTGATTACACTCGAGCCTAAGTCGACAAGTTAATGAATCGATACAGCCGCTACATCAAGAGCGAATCTGTAATTAAATACAACTACATACCAATGTGTGACTTTCACAGTCAATTATGCAGAGCTGTTATGAATCAGAAACATTAATCCATGATAACTACTTCCACACTTATCACTGCTCCTTTGAAAAAAAAAAGTGATTTAGTGCTATTTGAAATCAGGCCTTCCCACATTATAAGTTAACGCTTTAGCTGTAGTTTAATTAATTTCTTTAATTGCCATTCCACATTATAAGTTTTCCGGACTGAACTGAACCAACCCAATGGGTGGCTCCATTGGTCAAATCATTCAATTGAGTTGGTGGCAAAAGACTATTTGCCTGTTGAATGTTGACCCATATGCGGTATGCCGACACACCAATCTATATTAGAATGTGGCGTTGAGCCCGATTTCATGATCTTTACTGCCTTAAGGTCACCCTCATCTCCAATCGGAGCATCACTGCCAACTGGGGTTATTGTGCAGGTTCCCATCATTTGACATAGCGTGCCCAGTGTTGAATCCTTCAGATGCTTTCTTTTTTCTTTTCTTCGGAACAAAAAATTCATTACTATGTAATTAATTAGGATGATGATTTGTTCCAGCATATTGGTTGAAATTGAAGATTAGAATTTAGAATTTATTTCTCTCCTTCCAAATTGAACACAGAATATTCTGCTTGGTAGCAAAGAAAGTGGTGGGTATATTAAGCATTAACCTCTGCAGCCAAACTGAAATGCTGGGTGGTTTTTTCTTGCACTCAAATTCTCACACGAGAATGGAAAAGCACCTCCTTTACCAGAGGCAGCATTACATTCTATGCATTGCACAACCAGTACACGTTGAAGTAATCATTGCAATTGCATATCAAATGTTACATCAAAGCTGGCACGTTAGCAATGAAACATCAGCTTCACCCAACAGAATAGCGCCCGAGTGCGGTATAACCAAAGACGACGATGACTGTTTAGCTTTCTGTCGGTGGAAATCGTCATTTCTGAAGGACATCATCACACAACCAAACTGCTTCGAATTGGCTCGCATTTCGTGCAACTGGGCTGTCAACCAATTGGAGAACGAAACGTTTGCAAGTACACTTCGACCACTCAGTTGCTACCTTTGCTGCTTTACGCTCCTATCTGCGGAAAGTCCCAGTGCCATAATTCTTTGCATCTTTCGTAAAGGCTGCCAACAACTTCTTTTGATTTTTTTAATTTTCTTTTATTCTTTTATATTGAAATGATGCATCAGATTACTCTTCGTGGACCTCCTCGCAAGATGCTTCGCTTTCTCATTGTGATTCGTTCATGTTTTTTCAAATCAATTCCTAGCCATGCATGATGACAAATTGTTAAGAAACCGGTTGTAGATTACAATTTTTCAAGGTTTGGGCCGCGGCTTTTGTTCAAAGGGAGGATCGATGTAATTCAGACATCATTCACACAACAAACCTTCATGTAATAACAATCTGCAGTTGCTCATGGGATGAATCAGCTTAGGGTCATTGATGGGGTTTATGAAGTCTACACAAAACCAAAGCCATATTTTGGTTCGGCCAAATTAGAAGACCTATTCAAATAAATTTTTCTGAAGAGAAAAATCACAAACTCCATATCAAACTGACTCAGAGCTCAATTACATCCTTTTATCTAACTAGGTATTTACTGCTTTTAATGCCCATTTTATATACCTAACGTCTTTAAAAGTTTCTTAATTTTTAAATGGGGGTCTAAACCCAACAGCCCAAAAAATTTCCTTGACTTGAGTCCCATCACTCTTCATGTGCAAATGTAACGTGTTTGTAGGTCTTTTTTTCCTTCTTAATATATACAATATATATGACAAATCTTTTTCTTGATCATCAGAGCAACTGGATTTCTATGAAGTATATACAAGTTATTTTGTAATTCTCCTTTGACACAAAATCACATTCCCATTCTTGTATACTTAATTTGCACCAATGTCTTCTTCCAACATAAGTGTACCCCCGAGAAGCAAGCTCACCTAAAGCAATCAAATTGTGACTACAATTTGGTACACACCTCGCATGATGAAGAATTGTGACATTATTATTGTAAAGTCTTTCCAATGCCTTCAATTTTCACCCTCTCCTTGTTGCCTGCCATAGTATCACCAGAGTATCAACCTCTCCTTGTCACCTGCCATAGTTTCTTCCAAATCTCAATACAAGAAAAATAAATTTCATCTAGCAGTAATCGGTAGGTTGCTGCTACTATTTCCGTTGGATAGCAAAATACAATTCGGTGATATTTCATTAAATTTTTGCATAATATTATTTGTATTATAAGTTCAAATTTATCTCCGTATGTTATTCATATTTATTTTACTATACTGTGAGCATTTTCAACCCTCTCCAAATATTAGGGGTGATCAATAATCGAACCAAACTGAATCGATTGGATCAAAAGTATTCGATCGGTTTATGGTTTTAGTTGTTCGATTCTTAAAAGTTGATTGGTGATGATGTTTGAGATGAATGTATTTTTTCTTTTTTAATTTGTCGTTAAAATTTAAAAATCGATTTAAACCGATGAATCGAACCGAACTTTATGCACCAAACCGAACTAAAGACCGATGGTTTTTAACATTTATTGGTTGGTTTTAGTTTGAATTTTTTCCAAATAGAATGTCTTTGGTTTGGTTAAAAAATTGTATATAAATCGACCAAACCGACTAACGATCACTCCTACCATACATGACCCTCTACCCTAATATAGGAAGTTAATTGTACAATTTTATTGTTTCAATCATCTCCCTTAATACTCCATAAATTAGGTAACTCCCTAAAGTGCTCCCTATATATAAAAAGGCATAGCCACTCCCTAAATTAATTTTATTAATATTTTAATACAATGAAGCATTAATTAGTTATATAAAAAATTAATTCTTTAAATTAAAAGTTTTAAAAATAATAAAATATTATATAATTAGCTAAAATAGAGAGTATAGTTAGAATAGATAATTAAAAATAACTAGTTAAAATAACTTTTACAGGGAGTAAAATTTATAGAGCATGATTGAAGATGCTCTTATTGTTTTACCACCTTTTAAGCTTTAAATATATTGTAAAATATTTGAAATATTAATACTTAAACCTTACGAGGCTTACATGAATATATTATTATTATTATATAGTATATATACCATGTATATGCATATACATATTGTTACACACACACACACACACACACACCACACATATATATATATATATATATAACTTTAGACAATAGTTTTTACAATCGCCTCAAATGAGTTTTAAAATGACAACTTTTGTTTAAACTATGTGTTTAGTTTGTATCATACAAAGCATATTTAATTTATATAATTAAGTTCAATGTTTGGTATGAAATAATATTTCAAATATAGTCTTCTAATAAAGTAAAATTTAATTAATATTAATATTGAGACTTGAAATATAAATACAAATATAATCTAATATAAGATAATAATATATTAATATTTAATTTACAATAAAAAATTAAATTATATTTTCACTCATTGTTAATCTATTAGGTGATGGACGATATTTACCTAGTGAATAGTATCCCCTAGCTAAAATTTTCTTTTTTACCTAATGGTACGTGATTAACACCTAACATATATATTTTACTAGGTAATAATATGATCAAATGTATTTTCATCTTCAATATACTCCATATTTATCTCAAATTTTGCTTAATATTTATATTTCACTCCTATTTTATGTGTTTAAGCTGACAAAGTGTTGTTATGAACTTTAAATTAACACAAAAGGGGAGAAAAGTAGGCGATTTGAAATCAAAATAAGCAAAAACAAGAAAAAGTATAGAACTGGCATTATAACACCACAACTATATGTCATTTTCATCACGATGGATGGTATATGTTGTCATGCCAGTGGTGAATAAGAAACAAAAGTTTATTATTATTTTTATTATTTTGGTTTCATTTTTCTTATTTATGAGTGGAAAACTATAAATAAGGCCTCTTAGGAGTTAGGTCATGTTTGGAGTACTTTTAACCCTAGTTAGACAATTTGAAGGTTGTTCTTAAAGCAATGAGCGATAAAAGCAAAGATAAAAGTGATTAACCTAATTTTTCTCATATTTTAATTCTAAACTCTAGTTTTTGTCTACTTATCATGTTTCCTATGCAATTGATGGATGTTTGTGGCTGAACATGACAACCTAAACTCGTCTCTTGAGTGATGGGTGTAAATCTATGGATATTATATTAATTTAATTAATCAAATTGTTTGATGATTTCATGTTGATTGATTTGTTTATATTATTGAGATTAATTATACAATTTGTTATAATTGAATATTCTTATGAACTAACTACGTTGAGTCTTTGTCAAGTTAGGGCTAAAGAAATTAATGTAATTACAAAAGTATAGAATTAGGGCATTAGATCATAAGAGTAGACTAACTCTAAGTAACCATTTTGGAAGTTGTCTCTTATAAGGGCAGTCTATGCACGATAATTCAATCAATTTTGATAAATCTAATTCAATCTTTATAGTCATAAGAGTATATGTAAGGTTAGGTTAGGTATGAGTAATTCACTCGTAAGGTTATAATCAATCAGGTCGTTGAAAAGATACATAATTTGCTGCTAAAATTCACAAAATGTTCCTCATCTTCGTTGGATTAACCCCTTACTCACACTTCTATATTTTAAGTTAAAGTATTTAATTTATTGGATCACAACAAGTTCAATCAAAATTTTGCATTGTTGTCTAATAGACGATAACATTAGTTCATAAGGATTGCTTTCTAGATTAGAACATTTTACTTTATGGTGTTTTGCTTTCATTTGATTTTTGGTGTGTTTTATTATATTTAATTTATATTCAGTTTTGTTTTTATTTGTTTTTAATTTACTTTATCTCATTCAGCCCATGATGTGTGCTTTTTGTTGTGATTTTTAATTTATGAGAAAAGATCCCACAACCCTACTGTCTTGATAGGGGCCATTTTGACTCCTATTTTAGGGTTATTTTTAGGTGTATTTCTAACTTATATATGTGTTTTCTTGGCACTCAACCTCTTTTCCTGGCACACAATGCTAAAAGCACCAATATGCCAATTTTAAATATCACCTAGCAGCAGCTATATCCTGCTAAGCAAAACTTGTTTTTCACCTAACAGCTTTATCCATTAAGTGATACTTGCTATATGAAAATGGTTTTTATTGTTGTGTTTACAAAATAGCTTTTATAATTTCAAATATGAATTGAAGCCATGAAATCCAAAACTCATCCTTTAGCAATTTGAATCTCATTTTCATAGGTCACCATAAGAAGTTTATCTTCAAGCAAACTAGTCATATCATTACTTTTTTTTTATCGCTCCTTTTCTCATATATTGCCTTCTTAAAAGGAGTCATATCCTCTCTTAGCTTCATACATTGCACTTTAATGTTTTCAATCTTTCCACAATAATAAGACTCTCTATTATCTTTGTATTCTCTACTTCTTAATGTGATCCTTCTTCTTGTTGCATTATTCTTCTCCTAGATAATGAAATACCTTCCATAGCTAGAAAACTTTCTTTAGATAATGACTTATCTATTCCCAAAAATCTTTTATCCTCACACAATAAAGCAATCACATCATCTAACTTTTTGACTTCAATGTTGACATATTCACCAATAGAGCTTAAACAATAGGTCTATAAAATTTGGCCAAAGATGAAAACTATAACCTTCTCTTTATCCTTTAACTCATATATATATATAACGCTTGCCACGTGGTGCTTTATTGTAGACATTACTAATAAAAATGTACAAAGTAAAAGTAAATATTAGTACCGACAAATAATTACTTTGTCGGTAAATAATAGACCACACACTATTACTTCTGCACTTAATAGTACAGGTTACCATGTAATATTTACCACGCACTATTATGGTAATATAATAATACTCCGACAAATAATAGTGCATAATATTTACATAATGTAATATTTACATTATTACATAATAGTGCATGGTAAATATTAGTAAAAGTCATTTACCGCGCACTATTACTTCTGTAATTAGTAATTACAGAAGTAATAATACACTTCAAGGAAGTAATAATGTATTAGGTGTATTATAAAAGTAATACGCTTCAAAATATACAAAGTAAATGTAAACATTTACATTTACTTTTAAAATATACAAAGTAAAAGTAAATGTTTATTGGGCCATATATAAAGCGTATTTTGATATATATATATATATATATATATATATATATATATATATAGAGAGAGAGAGAGAGAGAGAGAGAGAATAATTGGGAAACATGTCTGTTAAAATCATTCATATGATTATAAAGACTCATACCTTCTTTCATCTTCAATGAATTAAATTCATCTTTGAACGAAATTAGTTGGTTATTAAGTTTGATGCATAAATTCTATAAAGTATGTCCCATAGATCCTTTGGTGTTTTTTAGTTAAAACAACATATTTGATTTCAAGTACAAGAGTTAATTTGATCATACTAACAGCTTTGTTTTACATCCAATTCTAATCTATATCAACCACCCCTTGAGGATTATAACCATGTAAAGCTTGATATACTCCTTGTTATACTAACAAATTCCTAAATAGTACTTTCCCATAATATAAAATTATTTTTTCCATTAAACAAAGTAATTTCAAATTTAGACATGCTAGACATATCTTCAAACACTAGAATAACTCTTTTCAATCTTGAGCCTTTAACGGCTCTTTCTAATCTCAAACTTTTAGCTTTGATATTACTTGTTGAACTATAACACTGAAAGCCCGAACAAAAAAACTCGAAAATAATAATTTTGTTTGGCTCAATTAAAAGGCTTGTTCCAAACTTAACCCAAATAAATTTTATAATTATATAATTTTTAGAAGAAAGAAACCATAAACTCTATATCAAATTAATCCAAAATTTAATTACACTTCTTTATCTAATAAAAAAACTTACCGAAAGATGTGTACCAACCATACACCAATTCTATATGTAAAATCACACTACAAGTAGATATATATATATATATATATATATATATATATATATATATATATATATATATAAGAAAAAATATAATAATTATAAGTACGATTATAATCATTTAATCATGTGCATGATTGATATACATTGTGCCTATTTGTATATTTGCTCTTATCTAATTATGCATCCAATACTTTTAGATACTTAACATTAAAACATACCCATCAATTTGTGGAGCTAACTCTATTTAAAAAAAATCAACTTTTTGATGTGATATTCAAATCAAACACTATAGATTAGAATAGTGTGTTGTATGATGATAATACACAAGCCAAATTCTATGTCAATATTGAAAAAAATGATTATTTAAATTCTAGTTGGAACCTGAGCAACAAGCTTGTCAATATTAAGATTTAAATAATAATAGTCGGTGATTATATATCTATGAAAAAATAAGATAAGATTGGAGTTTCCTAATACCAATGGGAGATTGGCTCACATGGATTAGGACTGTGATACCTTGCTAGAATGTATGAGACAAAGCATTAGACAAAATAACTGGACCAACTTTTCATAAAAAGTCAAAGTCACAAATTCTTGACACGGCGCAACAAAACAAAATCTTAGAAGAAGATGTTTCACCTTTGGATTTAAAACCAATAATGTGCTTTAGGCCCCAAAATGTTAACTAATGGCGTATCAGGGACTATGATTGTAGTTTTAATATTGGCGATGTGGCTTGCCAAAAAGATTATAAATTCTAAAATCAAATTGCCTCCTTTTAACTCACATAAATGATTGGGATTTATATGCTCCGCACATGGGGGGATACATGCTTCGGCAAAGTGGTGGGTCCAACGCGGGTTCAATTATTTTTACTGTACCAAATTATAAATTATATGGGTAATGGGATTATGGGAACAAATGCAAATCCGCAATTGCGGCTAGTGGAATAGAAAGATTATATGCAGGTAATAAAACAGATTACGTCTGACATAACTTTTGTAATTATAGCTGTTGTATAATATATGTTTTAACCCCAAAACAAATATAAAAATGAATATGTTTGTTTTGCTTATTTTTTATTTTAATATTTAAAATGTGAATATTTGATATTTGATATTTGATATTTTTTTATTTTTTTATTTTCAGGAATGTGACTCTTCCGCCGCATGCATCTCTCTCTCCTTATCTCTCCTTACCAGAGTACGGGAACGCTGCAGCACAGATCGGTGTTTGTAGGGAGGTATATGAATTAACATTGATATATATGGATTAATATTTCATGGTGTAATATTTATAATATAAATTATTAATTTATTTCTAACTATTCAAATTAGAATTTCATTTATTATAATTAAATAATATAATAATTACCGTCGTAGCAGCATAGCTATGAAAACTTAATCTGAATTCTTAAAAATACATCCAACATAAACATATTGCACCTCACGTAGAAGAGTATAATGTTTAAATTAATGATAATTTAATACCTATTTGTTGAGTGCCGTTGCAAATAAGATATTTTAATCCATTTCTTTTCGTAATTATCTTATAATATATAATTGAAGTATATGAAATTTGACAGATGTCCCATGCGATGGCATAATTGTTCGCCTCATAATTACTACACAATTTTAGACTTACCTTACGGCGCGCGGCAGGGTGCACAGGCCAAAAATAGGGTCTCACCCAAACAAAAAGATGAGATGCCCTATTATAAAAAGTAAAAATAAAAAATTACTAGCGTAATTTAAAAGTTAAATTTTCATAGGTTTTTTTCTCCCTTCAAACAACTTAATCATGTCAGCTACACTTTTACCGTTTTACCTTACTAGTCTAACTCATATGGTTTATGCAAAACTCGGTTTCAGGGCTTATTATAGATCATTAACTAACGTTTTATAAGGGTAATTACTGTTTATTGTCATTGAATTTTTATCTAAAATTTTCAAGGTTACCTTTCATTTTTTATCCATTAAAAATAATAAGAGATATATATTTTTTTATTTAAAAATCGGTACTGTTGATGTGTCATGAATTTTAACGAAGAAAATAAAAACTCAAATCAGAGCCAACAATATTTGAACCTGAATCAACTCATCATTGAACTTATTCATCATATGATTAAAGCCTGTTTATTAATAAACACTGGACTAATATTCATCATATAATTAAAGCCTATTTATCAATAAAAAAATGTAAGGAAAAAAAAAAGAGAACGGGAGAGTCAAAAGATAAAGAAAAAGCTTTCACCACTAGGCCAATTTAATTATGTAAATTTTGTGGCCTATTAATAAATATATATATATATTTCAAAATAAATATTCCTTCCTCATGTTTGTAATAAATAAACTTTAATTACTATATACTAATAAATAAATTTTAATTATATGATGATTATTAGCTTAATGAGCCCTGAGCTGGTTACTGGTTAGTGGTGGCGGGGAGATCTTGGCGTGAATTTATTTCAGGTCTTATATATATGAGTGGATGGAGGAACTTTTGTCTGTTCCAAACATTTTATGTGCAGCTTGATCGCTGGTTGATTGTTTTCTCGTATTAGAAAATAGCTTAATGATAAACCTTTACGGCAATGAGACTGAGAAAGCAAAGTATAATAGTACAAGGTAAGGGAAAAAATTATTTATTATTGTTTTTGTATAAATTGGAGTCATCCAGGTGTCCTCTGTCTTTGTGTGTGATTGAAGTGCTCAGCTTTTGTGTGATTGAAGTGCTCGGTGATGAAGAAGAACAAAGCTATTGGGCAAAGGCACATGGGAGCAATCCCTATAATAGTCAAAACATTTCCTTTTTTTGTCAGTACTTCCCTCAATAAAACACGTGTGAAATATATTAGGATCTTTATTAATTTTTAACTTTCAATTTACAGAAAAGTCCTTGCATAATTATTTGAACTGATTCAATAAAATTATCAAGTGATGGGGTTATATAATTAATAATTATATAACTGTTGAATTAACAGTCAAACTGGTTATATAATTAATAATTAAATATATATATTAATAGACAATAAATATTTTAAGTTAATACATTAAAAAAATACCTTTTTAATAAAATACTATTCATTTTTAACATAAATTGTTAATAAATTTAAATGTTTAAGAGCATCTCCAGTAGTAGCCAGCTAAAATGGTTAGGTAAAACTATATTTAGCTTGCTACAGTAGTATTTTAGCTGGCATTACTCCAACAGAATACATCTATTTTTTTGGCTTAATTATCTTTTTTCCTAATTTACCCTTAGGTTATATTCTCCAAACCCCTAATTCATTTTCTATCTCTCTCTATCTTATCTTTTCAACACACTCCCCTCTGTCCCTCATCTCACCTCGTCGTCTTCCACACTCTCGGCCACCGCTACGCAGAGGACCAGAGGCGCATTTATCAAATCTGTAAGACATATCCTTCCTTTTCACCCCGTACCCTCTTCCATATCACCAAATCAAGCTCTCCATCCTCTATGATTACAGCCATATACGTCCATACCCCCAAATCTGTCATGCTTGGCCCAAGTCACAGGATTTGGAGCCCAAAATTTCCCCACTCTGCTCCAATCTCCACACCAGAACCCTAGCCAGAGAAGTCCGTCACTCCAGCCGCCAGTTGCCACGACCGACGGCCAGTGAAGTGCGTCGCTCCAGCCGCCGCATTCGACTGCGAAACCTCGAGGATCGAGTCAACTGAGGCAAACTGGGTAAGGATCGTGGTCTTCCTCTGCAGCGACCAGTCGAAGGACGTGATCCTGCTGCCGTGCGTGACGTGGACGGAACCAAACGCCGTCGCCGATTGACAGGGCCGAGGGTGTGTCGCGGCCGTTCAACACTGTGAAACCTTAGAGAAGAGGGACCCTGATCCGGCGATGTGGGGAGGGAGGAGGAGGGAGGGCAATAACAACATGGGGGGGGGGGGGGGGGGGAGACGGGCGATGGGAGAGGAAGACACGTGAAGATTATGAAGGGTATTTTAGGTTTTTGATAACATTGACTGATGTGGCATGGGTAGCTAAAAGCTATAAATTTAGGTAAATTTACCTAAATTTATTGCTATAGATGGCAATATAGCTGACTGTTGGAGATACATTTTAGGCAAATTTGGCTATAGTTGATGATATAGCTGTTGGAATACTGGAATGGGGTTAACGATTAACCGCAACGGAAATGAATTTTAAAATTTTTATTCCAGCAAACAAACAACATGATCTAAACATGAATCAATTGATTTAATTTAGCGAAGAGAGAAAAGAAGAAACCAACCTGAAGAACGGTAAAGCTAAAACCCTCTTCTTTTCCCTCCAAGAACGAACTCACGATCTGCCTTTGATCGTCATCGCAGTCTCCTGGATTCAACCACCAAATAGATTTATCTTCTATTCACCTTCTCAAGGAGTACAGGGCTGTGGCACCCTTGGATCAAAGAACAGGAACTCCACCTCTGCTAGGGTTGGCCGTCACCTGCCTCTCTCTCTCTTGGCTGTCAACGATTGCACACGCACACATTTAACCTAGGAGGCTATGCATCTATTTATAGACTTAGGGTTACCCCTGTGCTATTACGCATACGCCCCTTTAGTTAAATAATAATAATACATATTATTTAAACTCTTTAAATAATATAATTATTATGCAATAAAACTAATTAAATAAATATCTAATATTATTTATTTATCAAATAAATAAATAATATATCTATTCATTTAATCACATTAAATGGATAAAATATTTATTTTTATTTATTTAATCTAATTAAATAAATAACCATGTGATATATATTTAACTCTTAAATATATATTAACACACGTTAATTAATTAGCTCTTAAGCACACCGGAGAATTAACTCACAACGATCCAGTACTCCATACAAGAATAAACGGTGCTAGCAAGAGGGACCAAATGGACCCACTTAATCGAAGCTCCAATAAATAATATTTAATTAATTAATCTCATTAATCAATTAAATCATTATTTATTAGTTTTAGTCCGAGCAACGATCAGGGATTAAAACTGCACTCTAAGATTAAGTAGATATAATTAAAAGAATCCATAAGATAGGGTTTGTCCATCGATATAACTGATTGCCATGTGATATGATCCTCCACTATGATATTCATAATTAGAGACAGGTATCAATAGATTCCGTTCAACCTTCTCTAATTATATCTTTATCCATGTGTTACCATTAATTCTCCAATGGGCGACCTATTCATGATCCAATCATGAATTAGGATTTATAATAAATTATATCTAATATAATTACAAACGCTTGATTCACCCAAGAATCCAGAATTAAACAACATGAGAATATCATTACTCTTCGTATAACGAAGTAGTGGATTCCATGCACCTGACTTGACGCTCCCACTATCTATAATATTATATCTCCAAGATATCGAGGTATTTGAAGCACTAAGCCTCTCACTCATTAATAAGTCAAAAGACATAAATTATAGACATGAGTTAATCAAACGGTCTGAATTAAGATTAATCCATAAATCAGTCATCTAGCAATAAAATATAAAGTTCTTCATACAATGCAACGGATATTAGTTCAAGAACTTATTCTATCATGATCCTGTTCAATATGTATGATTACATACTGGCACTACTATTTGTAAACTCTTTACAATGATCCTAGATTAGATCACTCCCACTATGGAAATAGTCCGCACTACAATCTTATCAGAATAGAGCATCCCAAACTCTATTCACCGACTGTAAACCAATTTTATACTTAGTCTAATTAGTGGATCTATTGTATGTGTCTCACACATACCCAGTAATAAACTTTGATAAGCAATGAGATGTTATGATGCTCAGCCACATAAGAAAGCAGAATAATGCAATCTAATAAATATTTAAACAAAATATATTTCAATTAATCAGAAATAGTCTTTACATTATTAGGATAACACATTGCTTTATATAGCACTATCCCAACAATAGCTTGCCTATTGGAGATACTCTAATAACATAAATTTTTAATAAAGAAAAATCAATTAGAGTTTAAAAGGATATTAAAGTGAAATATAAATATTAATTACTAATTTAAATTTAGATTATATTATAAATTAAAATAAATATCATTTTTTTATTTTTACAAAAACTGTCCAATTTTGTAAAACTTAACTGGGTCACTTGGGCCACAAAAAACCAGTACGGTCGTCCGAATTTCTCTGATTTTTTTGCCTAAACAATCTTATAAGAAAACCGAACCAGTTAAATGGTTGAGTCACCAGTTCACCGCTCCAACTGGCCAGGCCGATCCGATTCTAATGATTATATTTTGAAAATTGGCAACTATGAAAAAAAATGTTACTCATAAATTTAAAACAAGTAGGTTCTATAGTTATTTTAAAAGTTATATTTAATTATTGTTTATTTTAAAATTTAAACTTTAACGTAGATTTAAATAATTTTTTAAACTTTTTATTTTATTAATGGACTACATTAGATTTTATTTTTTAAATATTTATAATAACCAATTTTTAAAAAAATACTCTTTCTAATCTCTCTGCAGAAATTATTTTCTAATTAAAAGTTAATATAAAATTTAACATAATACAATAAATAAAACTTGTACAGATTTTTTTAATAATGACCGTATAATTAGTTTTATAGATGAAAATTAAAAAAATAAACAAAACAATAAAAACCCTCCTCGGCCGTCGTACGTGTTCCTAATTAATAGTCAACATTCGGACCAGCGTCCACACTATCTACGACAACTACTTCTTTCCGGTGACAGTAACTCCGCGGGCGAATGGAACATCTCTGGCATCGGTTCGTGAAGCTGATCCAAGAGGTCAAGGTGAAGTTGCTTGCTTATGGAGTTTTCCGAGCAGGCCAAGGGGGATACATGCATGCATTGCGGCGAATGGCAGCTAGCCGGCCGGGAGCAGAGCAGTAGTTTTAGTTTATGCATGCCATCGTTGTTGCACACAACGTTGTTCATGTCGGATTGGGCATATAGCTGAGGTGTAACCGGCCAGATCGACTATACTACGGTTGTCCACCATGCCGTCCGCCTCCATCCTAGTTATATATGTAGCCGTTGCTGTCCAACTTCGCCTTAATTCTTTCTCTTCTTCCATGCAAGACGGGGTAGGAGGGCGCCGTTTTGTTGATTTTACTTGTTTATTTTAATGTATACAATTAGTTAATTATATCTAAAGGCCGGTCAACATCAGTCAAATTAAGTTTAGGACGAAATTGACCCAAACTAATAAAATTGACAAAAAAATGGGTAACTTAAGGACTAAATTAACTTAAGTAATGTTAGGTATAATTAAAATTACATAACGAACAAATAAACATGAGTGCTAAAACATACTAATATATTTATATTTTAAATGTTTACAAAAAAATAAAATAAAAATTAACACGTGGAAGAGCCACGGGGGGACTTGGCGACGTCTCATTCTTAAATCTTAATCGTTGCCCAAAACCTATCGCGGAGGGGGGGAGAGAGACACAGAGAGAGTGAGGGGTCGAGGAGGATCAAGCCCCCAAAACGCATGTCAACGCCCAGCTAAGAACCCGGTTCAACCTATAAATGACGTCAACCGTCGCATCAGCACCCACACCTCATCGGCCATCGCCTCCTTGGAGTTCCTGTGTCCCTCTCTCTCTCTCTCTCCCTTCCGGATCGCACCCATAAGTAGTTCGACCCATCACTACTTCTATCTTCGCTCTCTTCCCTCTCTCTCTCTGATCTCTATTGCTCTAACGGCGCCATGTACGGAGGCACGTACACCTCAGAGTACTTCTTCGGCCACTGCCCAGGCGAGGCGGCGGCGACGAACGACGGTTTCGTTGAGCAGCTGTCCTACCCAGCCGTGCCGGCCTTCCCACCCTCTCCCCTTGCCATACCCGACGGGTTTGGTGGGAGCGAGTTGGACTCGGTCGTCTGCCGCGAATTGGGCGTCGTCGGGAGTGGCACTGGTAGCACCACCGGCAGTGGCAGCACCAGCGGGTACAGCAGCTATGGGTCACCCAATCGCAACACTACTCAACCGCAGCGACCCAGTGTGATCCACCGGAGCGTCAGCAGCCACTCGCTTCACAAAAACAGCCACCTCCACCACCAGCACTACTCCCCCATTGATCACCACCTTCTCGATTCCGAACTGGGCGGCCCTGTGAGGCGGGTATTCAGCACCGGTGACTTACAAGTTAGTTCTACCCAAAACTATATATATATATATATATATATATATATATATATATATATATATATAGCAGTCTGTGTGTGTGTGTGTGTGTGTTTACGTGTATATATAGTTTCCTTGTACCACGTAGAAATTAACTAATTTATCCTAGCTAAATTGGTTGGTTGTATATGAATGGAAACATACATATATAAGTATTCCATCTTGAATTTTAGCATATGATGACATCTAATTTGTAACTTCGGATACTGCGCCTGGCTAAGATTTCATATTTCATCGTGTTATCAAGTCCAAGGGGTTGGTTTCTGAACTTCTGTTGACACTTGACATAGGTTTTTTGTTTGTTTGTTTGTTTTAATTTTGTTTCTTGTTTTTGCAGGGGATCAATCTGCTTCAGCAAAGTCCACGAGTAGGGAGTCCCTTGTCAAATGAAACCACTACAGCTAGTATTACAACCATTGAAGGCCTGAGCAGAGCGTGCCGTTACAGTCCAGAGGAAAAAAAAGAGAGGATTGAAAGATACAGAAGCAAGAGGAATCAACGAAACTTCAACAAGAAAATACAGGCCGGTTTACATATGTGCATATATATATTCCTTTTTTTTACAAAAAAAAAAAAAGAAAAAAGAAAAAAAGAAGATGATGAATATATAATGAATCGGGGCGTTGTTGACTTTTGACTTTTGAGTGGGTCTTGCAGTATGCATGTCGGAAGACGTTGGCGGACAGCAGGCCGCGCATAAGAGGGCGGTTCGCGAGGAACGAAGAGACTGATCATCGGAAATGCTCTGAGACGATGCAGGGGACCCACGCGATCAGTGGGGAGGAGGATGACGTGGACGAAGATCATTGGATCAAAAATATTCTCTATCATCATGAACGATTCCCACCGAATCACCTATTTCCTTAATAATGCTGAAAGAAAAGGCCTTCTCGATCCCAATTCAGTTAATGCAACTCATTAGTAGGGTGGTGGCGTACAAATCTACTGTGGCAAATGCAGGCAGCTCTATCTTTCAAGTTTCAATTGTTTCCACTATAAACATTTTCTTTTTTCTTTTTATAACTAATGAGGTATCACGGTGTGGTATCCAGTGTCACTGTAATCATTTTCATGCTCTATGTTTTAATGGGCTGGTGTACATAACTTGGCTTGTTGTATAATATATATTATCAATATGGGTTTTCTTGGGAGCAACTGTCCAAAAGCAAATTATTACATATAAAATACATTATATAAAGTCAATAGTGGAACAAAACTTTTGAATAGGTTTTTAAAAGTAGTAGTATGTTTAAAGCAAAATTATAATTAAATAGTAAAACATTGTTAGTACATGTTCATGGACTACTAATATGTTTAAATAATTATATAATCAGAAAAAATTACTAAAAAAACTTCAAACATAGAATTGTACAATATAATGACTTAATTACTATAAAATTATTGTTTAATATATTCAAACGAATATTCTATATATTTAATGGCAACATAATAATAAATAAACATGTGTCTTCATTTAATAATAATTTAAATGTATATGTTATAAAATTATATTCAATAAAAAATATACGTTTATATTTAATAAAGTCAATTTTCATATACTTATTATTAATTGATATATATAGCTCGAGAACATTATACTTATGTTCGCGAAAATAAAAAAATTTGTTCATGAACTATATAGGAACATAAATAAATTTTTATCAAATTAATATCAAAAATATTCTTGAAATATTTATGTTCCATCAAATGAAGCCTTGATACAAAATATTCTTGAATTATAATGATCTAGTTGATGACTGAGTGGGTATTCAATAACTAAATACAAAATTAAATAACAGACAAATCTAGATATTATTCATGAGATTTATAAGAGTATTCTTCTTTAAAATTGACTATTTAAAATAATCAAAAGTATTTTTTATTTTAATGATATATTTATTAAAAATATAATACTTTTTAGTTTCTCTATTATAATTATTTATTAATTAAAATGTTACTTTTAAAATATTTAGTTATTTATTAAATAAAAAAAGTTTATGTAGGGAGAGAAAAAGAAATTAAAAAAATAGTGATACAAAACTCTAAACTAACAAAGAAATAAAAAAAGAGTTTACAATAAAATCTCTCAGTTTCGATCTCTTCTAAATTAACAAATAGCTAACGTACATACAAAAACTATGTATGTCGTGTGTATATGGAGTTTTTTGACTTAATTAAATATAAATATATAGCATTAAAAGTTGACATATATCTAAATTAAGAAAAATGCTACATGATAAATCACGTAGAGTTATTATTATTATCGTTGGATTGATATTAATTTTTAATAAAATTTTATAACGTAAAGAAAATATTCCTATACGAATTGCTTCCTAATTTTAATATTTAATTTAAAATTAAATATTAAAATTAGGAAGATCAATTAATTAAAAGCACTAGTAGCAGATTCTCTATAGAAATCTGTATGTTTTCATTTATTTAGTAAAAAAAGTTAAAATATTATAAAATTATCATCACATCAAAAGCTCTATATTTAAATTTATCTATATGATTTATATAATATTTTTTAATATATTAGAAAGCACATGTTCACTTTCTATAATTATTAAATTATATAAAAATTTTTCTCAATTATCTTTTTTACCTTTTCTATAACTTTTACTTTTATTTCATATTAAATTATAAAAAAATTATTATTATTAAAAAAATAATATAAAATATTATGTTAATTATATATAAAATGATTAAGAGAATCTATTGCGTACTTATATAAGAAATTAAAAAAATTTAAATCTATAAAAATAAATAAAATAATTGAATTTCTGCTGAGATTGTCCTAACCTATAAAACATGTCTTTGTGATTATTAAATATTTGAGTACACTTACTCAAATTTATATTAAAAAATAAAAATAAATCTCAAATTTTCGACTCCACCCCAAACACTGTTGATATACATGACCCCGCCAAAGATTACAAAGACTGCATTCAATGAATGAATCGATGGCCACAAATATCGTGCCAAACTCTAGAGGAAGAATAGGATCGAAGAATAAAAAATGGTTAAAATAAAACTCAATTTCATTTTTTATTTCATATTCAATGCCTTGTGAAGATACTATTTAGTAGTTTATTGCTCCACGAAAATTACACCACTAACCCTATATATCATAAGTTCATAACATTGATATAATAGGTCATTTTCATCTCCCTCCCATGTACTTCTGTCTCCTCCCAGCCGACGCCCACAACATCTCTGGCAGCAATCTCTCCTGCTCTACCATATCTCTCCGCTGCGCATCGTATATTGCAGCTCGACCAGCTTACTAGGGTATAAAGAAAGGTCTTTTTATTTATTTATCTTTATTATATCTTTAAAGAGTGTATTCAAAGGGGACGTTGTATTTTATTATTACTTTTAAATCTTCTAACGTCTGCCAAACAAGCCAAAACAAAACTAAAAATACCGATAATTTTTTTTATATTATCCCATATAATACCACTAGCGAAACAATACATTTTTGTATAGAGCCCGTACGGGTGTCCGTAGCACACGTTGGTAGTTTTCTCACTTAAAAAATCGGTTAGTCTTATATATTCGACTCATTTATCTGCTCAAATGAAAGCAATGACTTTCAACGATTTTATTTTCTATTTTTAAATACGTCTTATTAGATAACGACTTATTAGAATTACTTCCGGGCTTTGACAAAGCTTTTATCCATGGTGCTGTTTATCGACACTCAAACTGTACTAATAGCAGGTTTAAAAGTCTGTTTTTTTATTTAAAAAAAATTATAAAATTATTTATATATGAGATTTATATAGTATTTCTTAATGTATTAAAAAGTAATATTTATTTCATATAATTATTAAATTATATCTAAAAAATTTCTCTCACCTCTATACTTTACGTTTCTCATAACATTAACTTTTATTTCATATCAAATTATAAAAAAATATTATTAAATAAAATAAGTAATATAAAATATTATTTTAATAATATAGAGTTTGATTTAGAAAACCTATTGTGATATATATTTGTATAGGATAGCAAAAAGTAGTTTAAAACTGTAAATTTAAAAAAACTTATTGGGAAGGTGTTGTTAGTGATCTTAGCAGTCATTTATAATATACTTATTTTGTTTCTTTTCTATTTTAATTTTAAAAATATAATAACTGTTTTCAAATATAAAAAAATTAAAATAAAAAAAAATAATTTTACTTTTTAGGTTACAGAAAAAAAATCTTTTTTTATTTTCAGTTATATATTTTTTATCCTAGAAAACCGTTATTACATTTTAAAATAAAAATAAAAAATAATCAAAACAAATATGACTTTAATTTTCCGGTGGTTAAAAAGGGTGATTGAAAAGGAAAATGAAATGTTAATTTTTGAACTCGTCATCAGCCGCAAAATAAGTTGTGATTGAAGGATTGGGTGTAAGGATAGTAAAATAAAATAACTTATATTTCAAGAAATATAATTTTTATTATTATATTTGAAGTTTTAAAACCTCTATTATGCCCAAATATGATGCCTATTTAGCCTTTGAAGGTTTTGTTTGAATTTAAAATACTTGGTGATCTTTTAATATCATTTTGCTCTGTAGGAAGTTTAAATATTTTATATTTAAACTTCTATATTTTTATTTGATAACTAGGTAAAATAACTATAAAATGAGAGTTATTATAAGCTAATAAGAGAGCTTTATAGAGGAAGTTGTGATTTTTGGAAATTGAAAATAAAATTGTGTTGTTATAACAATCTTTCTTGGCTTGTTTTAGTTTGTTAATGAAATTTTGTGCTACAAAATGTAAGAGGCGAATCTTTGCTAGGAACCTTTTTTTAGGATTCTAGTGTGTCGTGTGGTATAATAATTAACGTGTATATTTATGATGAAATATGTGAGACATGACATAAGGTTGCAATTGTTTGACTATATAATGTGTTGTGATGTTATTGTGCTAGGATTATGTTTTGTATGTGAGGTGGATATTTGTGATTTTTGAGTAATGTTATGTGGTGAATTTTGTGGAATTCCTAGCGTGGGGCTGTGGTCAAGTCAAGTGCCGAGGACACTAAAGGTTTTTGTATGGAATAGTATAGCATTTACGACGATGGGTTAAGTTTACTTTAATTTCTAAGAGTGAAATATGACTCAGAACTATCATATTCAAAATGAGTAAAAAATGTTAGGCTATATTTGGTAGGATGATATTATTTTTAAAAACATAATTCATCTGTTGCATTAGTCATTAAACTAGGGGGCCGGCCCCCCCCCCCCCCAATTTTTAAAAATTTATATGTATATATATATATAACTTATATATATATTAAAATTAATATATAAACATATAATATAAATTATAAATTTTAATAGTAGGTAAATATATAGTTATGTATAAAAAATCTAATTTTAATTATTTATATTATATTTATATAATTATAATTAAAATTAATTAGTAATGTAATTTATTATTTTATATTGTTTGTGATAAACATGTTACTAATTATAATAGTGGTAAATTAATTATATGATTTTAAAAAGCTATTTAACTTTTATATGATAATTTGATAAGTTTTTTATGTTATTAATTTTAACTTAAATGTTATTAATCGTCAGTATTGGTATCAAGGCCAGACAAGTAAGGCCTAGTCTTTGGCCCCCCAAAATTAGATTAAAATTAGGACTTTTATGGCTCATCTCATTTTGGCCTAACTTGTAACGTCAGCAAATAATCAAAAATTAATTTATAATTTAGACAATGATATATATTTTTAAATTTTATATTATTTATATAATTATAGTAAAAAAATTGACAGTTTAATTTATATATAAGGACTTCTAATTTAATAATCACCTTAGTTTCCTTAAATCTCGGAATCGGTCATACTAATTATAGTTTTAAATAACAGTTTTTAAAAGTGAATTACATACTTCATATTTTGGCCCCCTAATCGAACTTTCTGGATCCGTCCTCCTGAGTACAAGCATATACATAACATATAATCCTCTTAAAAACTTTAGGATAAATTTGGGAGACTTGATACCTATTTTGTTTACCCTTCCAATCAGGAACTAGCACGAGTTGGACAACTTAAGGTGTAATGGATCTCACTTGTCTGATGTCTATATTTTCCTTTTTATTTATTATACCTTCTTTGTTTGAGATTGAAACCTATAATGTACGTGATTGTGAAATGGGATTTTTTTTCACGAAATTTGAATGTAATTTGCTTTCCTTGTGAATAATTATATAATTAATTGAATGTATGTGGGCTTGTGGGATGAGCTCAGATGTGCACCTTGCTGTGCATAATCTTACATATATGATTTTGGACATTACTCATACTATAATCCTGTTTAGTATTCCATACCAAATCTTTGACCCTCTGAATGGGAGCATAGATAATTACAAACCGGTGACAGGGAAATCACGGCATGACACCTTTTTCTTATTTAATCAAAGACAAGCTATTAACAGTGTCTCTATAATTTGGTGTGGCTTTGACCAAAGGTGAAGTAGTTATATTAATTTTCGTTAGAGATGGATTTGGGTCTGGCCTCGTTAATGAATCCTCGTTAAAAAGTAGTTGGTGGGATTGGACAGTAAATATATATATAGAACGCACACGTACTGCGCGTATATATTGGTTAGATTGTGATTCGTGGATAGTGGTACGGGAGGTGATTGAGAGCGAACGCTGATGGGATCGTATATTAATTGTTCATCTCATCTCGAAGGAGGAAAAGACAGGTATGAGACAGACACCCAAGATTCCAAACTTGTCAGTCACAGTGTATGTGAGCATCTATTTTTAACCGTCGCTGGCCTGCAGACTGAGCTTCTATTCTCTAACCAAGTTTGTATCCGTTTTACTGCGAGCTCTCTTTCAAAGTCAAAAACAAATTAAAACAATCATAATGGAATATGAAACACCAAATATATATATATAATATAAACATATGTACTGTAACATGTTTTCTTATTATATGGTTTTCATGGTTCGACTTCTATATCATTCATATCATAGCAGAGCAGATTTATGTGTTTGTCTAGAGAGAGATATTCCATTTTATCTTTGCACACATTGAAATATTAATTTGCCCTCTGTTTCAGGGTTTTATATAAATAAATATACCAAATTTTGGAATGAAATTTACGGTGAGCATGTGATCTGTCATGATGTGAGCATGAGGAGTTGGATTGGGTGGTGGCTCAATTAAATTAACAATATATATATGAAGGTATATTATGATTAGATTAGCAGTGAGTGTAGGCTGAACCTGACCATTGCTTTGGTGAAAGGCTATGTTATAGCTTTCATGAAGGCGAAGACGCCCTCTCCATGTAGGAAGGGCGGCGCAGCGCTGATTCATGTCGGCAGGTGGCCGGCGGTGGATTCCCCGCTGTAAGTCATAATTCATGTGAAATGAACACGTACAAGTGCAGAAGAATCAGGATAAATTAATTTTGATTTGTCTTATGTATGTAGTGTGTTTATGCAAATGCTACCTCTTTTGTTAAAGTTCGATACGATGCCATCCTAGTTTTTGTTTTTTGTTCCATCTCTTTTCTTTTCTTTGTTTTTGTTTTTGTTTTTTGTTTTTGTTTTTTTTGTTTTGGTCTGTTTTTAAAGGTATATCCTGTTATTTTGTTGTCCACCTCCTGTTATCTCGGAAACATGGACGACGAAACGATGATGAAAGTTTGGGTCACTCAACTTTGATAGACTTAGATATGAACAAACTTGGAACCCATTAAACTAAAAATAAACTTTCTTCCAAAGTAGTAGTAATAATAAGCCAATAAAAATGTCAGTGTGGTTCATTTTCTTCCCAAAAATTTGTTCGATTTCTATATCATTGATATAATAGCAGTGTGGCCAATAAAATTTGTTCTTGTGTGAATTTTTGCTAAACCGATATATTAAGATCAGAGTAAAACTCAATACCACTATTTCTAAACTCTGTTAATATAATTCACTATTACTTTTTTGATAATATGTTTATAAATTTTAAGAGAGAGAGAAAAACTATAATTTCAACTTCTAAGTAAATTGTCTAAAATTATTATTCTTAAAGCAAGGTCCTGACAATACCTTGGAGTGAGGAGCATTTAGGAAATATTTATTTTGCTTGTTTTTTTATTTTCGTTTGTTTTTGAGTTATTTTTAATCACAGAAAATTTAAAATAATAAAATACTGTTTTAATGCATTGGGACATAAAAGTTAAAATAATTTTTATTATCTTTTTTTTTTATTTTTTTATTCAAAAACAGTTATCATATTTAAAAAATAAAAACAAAAAACATACAAAATAAACATACTCTTATATTTTTATAACCATTTTTTTGGAAACGTTTTCTTTTTAATTTGAAAGAGAGGTTAGCATTTGATTATTAGTTAAAGGTACTTTTTCAAAAATGACTTAATTTATTTCAATTATGCTTCAATGACATATTATAATTAATCCAACACTCAAAATCCAGTGTGTTATATGTAAATAGAAAACACTATGAAAAGGGATGAACACATAAATATTCAATATAAATTAAGTTCATATGTGGACAGAGCTTACTAAAAATATTTGCATGTAACTTTGTATCTGTTTTTAAACAACCGAAGGAAATCACTCGATTCATTAATCAAACCACAATCAAGCTTGTTGTGCATAAAAACCTAGTTTGGATATCCTTTTTGTCCGGCCCATGTATAAAATTCAAAAATAAATTGCTAGCACTTGTTACTACCAAGGTTTGCTTCCCAATGCATGTCCTTGCACCAACCAAGTCGCTTGAAGGGGCACTATTAAAGCTTATCTTGCACTTATGAATGAGTCAGATACCAAAAAGCAAAAAGTTCTCTTAGAAAAAGAGAAAGAAACTTGATTGATTTATCAAGTGGGATGCATATAAAGTTTGTAACATAATACATAATGTGTTAAATCAAATTTGTGTAAAATATTATTTTGTCAACCAATAGAAGCTTGATATTTTACATATCAATGCATCTCAAGTAGGAATTTAAATATTACAAGTTAGTTGCTCGATAAGTGGTATTTGAAATATTGAGTGGTTGATATCTTACATATTACACATTGTGGAGAATGCATATCAAGCAAAAGTTTAAACATTGCAAGTTAATGGCTTAATAAATAGAGTGATCGAGATGTTGAGTGCTCGACAACATGACATATCGAGCAATAAGAGGAATGCAAATCGAGTAAGAGTTCAGATAAAATAAGTTAGTTATTTGATATGTTATATTGTTGAGCACTCAACATTTTGAACAGGAGGATGGATCTTGAGTAGTATAATATCGAGCCTAGTTATGTCTTTTGGATTGAATTGGCTATTTTACTTTAGGGTATTTCTGTCAAATAAATATTTAAGAAAAAATTATAATTTTTTGGAGTGTTATTACCAAAAAAATACTATATTATTCTTAATAATTAAAATAAATATATATTTATCAACAATATCCAAACCGTTCACGGCTCACTAAGGGCTCAATTCATTTACATTTCTACTGTTCTGGTTGAAATTTGCTAGTGATTCTCTAGTCTCGGTCGTCCAAATAATATCTCAGGGCTAAAAATCTTATACTTTTTTTATTTTATTTATTGAATATAAACTCATTGGCAGCTAGTAGCCTCCAACACTACCATCCTCCCTCATAATTATTGCTTTGTGTCGCAACCATGACCATAACACTGTACCCACCACCGCTCGGCCTCCGTAAGCGGGATCAGTTGTCGCGGGCAATCCCCTTTCTTAAAATACTATCATACCAAATTGTATGGGATTGTTTTTGTTTTTGTTTTTGTTTTCTAGATTGAAGTGTGACTGAGTAACGAGTCAGTCTATTTAGGCTTGCAAATTTAACAAACAGGGATGAACTGATCCTGCAAATTAATTTATATTTATTTAAAAATAATAAATTAATTTTTATTAAATATTTTAAAATTAATAAGTTTATGATTTATGTATTAATATATTAGGTAGAATGAGTAATATATTTAAAAAAACTAAAATATTAATAATAATAAACACTGGTCAGTAGATCGGTCTACGTCTGCATGGATTTGATCCGCGCTAATCAGACCTAAATGAATCAGTCCGTTTAGGCCTGTGATTCAAATGGATCAGATTTTTCATGATCCAGTCCGGTCCAGTCCGCACGGTCCATGAACTAATTCGCGGACCACTAGTCCATTTTACACCCTTAAGTGAGTCGTGCTACGGAATAGTGTGCTGTCACCTTTGACATTTTTTCCTTTCTATTTTTCCCTTCCTACCAATTGTTCATTTTCCACGCTTTCTATGGAAGTCCACAAAAGTAGGTTGTGATCTACGCCTTGAAGCGGAATTAACTTATCATTATTTTTCGTTTCCACTTAGAGAAAAGATTAAGTTTTAAAATTATATTTCATCTCATATGTAGGCAGATTGAATTATTCTGTGTAAATGATAAATGAGATTCTATCCGTTTTATACCCCATTATCGCTCTTTATTAGATCTGCCCGTATAAACAGTTTTAATGCAAATTAAATTTCTATATCATTTTATACTAAAAAATTATTAAAATTTATTTTAATTTCATGATAATAAATACAATTTCAAAACATCAAAATTAATAAATAATTAAATAATAATATTTAAAATATTATAAATTATAAATATAAACTATTAAAATTAAGAGAGACAGAAGCAAGCATGATATCTAACTACCTATTACTACTCTCCATCCCCACCTAGACAGGGAATCAAGTTTTAAAATCATACTTGATTCTAAGTAGGGTAACTTGTCCCGTATAACATAAGCAAGACGAAAAATGAACGGGATAATAGATGCGGGTATCCGTTGTTCATCCCTACTAAAAATTAATTCAAAATTTTAAGAAAACATTGCAAATTTAATGTCTAGGAGATAACTTGAAAAAATATATGCTATATGCGGGTAATTAATGTTGATTAAGGTAACATAGGAATGGAGCTTGTATGCAGTACACTATAAACTAAAATTACTATGTACTTTTTTAACAATATATAAATCATGTCAAAATTAAAAAATTTATTATATTTTCATGTACTACATAACCATTGACTATTACAGAAATTTTGATCCGAACTCCTTTTATTAGACTTCATTTCCCTTATAATTAATAAACTTTTGAATCTAATATATATGTCCTACTTAGTAATTACAAAATATAACATAGCATATATAATACTATCCCACCATGAACTAGCTAATTTATTATTGTATTGGAACCCAAGAATGTTAGTTCCGGTCTCTATTATGTTCTCTTTTTTTCATGTGATTTTAGAGTAGTATATGTCACATTAACTATTACCTTCAAATTATAATAATCCAAAATAAATCAAAAGATTCATAACAGATGTCAATCTAATTCTGTAAGAGTATTGACATTAAACTCACCAAATATATTTTTAAATTATACATACATAATTAAATATTAATCTCATATAACAATAAAGTACATATTTTAACTAAAAATTTAATAAATTATGACTTTTATTTCATTAGTCCCTTAAATTTAAAAAATTAATAGAATAAAAGTTTTTAATTAAAATATATATTTCAATGACACTTATAATTATGTGATTAATATTTAATTATATATGTATAATTTAAAAATATATTTTGTGAGTCCAATATACTTGCAAATGTTAGAAGGGCTTGACTTCGGATGTCTGGGGGTTGTAAGGGGTTGGACTTCCATGATGACCGCGAGCTACTATGGCCTTCATAGTAGGGTACTAGGGTTCTCATTTTTAACATAAAACAGAAATTTATATATATATATCAAATACAGATAGAAAAACATGTAAATAAATTTTAATAACTTGTTTGTTTGTTTCATTCTCATTGAAAAAGGAAAGAAAAATAAAATGTATACATTTTCAGAGTTGTCTTATCTTAATATCCTATAACTACTTCGATAATTACTACCTATTCGTGCTCTCATCAAATGCTATAGTGTACTTTCATATTTTTTCCTAATTTGTTATTTAAGATCTGTTTGATACTTTTATTTCTGTATTTTTATGAATTATATTTTAATTCATGATAAATTATAATTTAAAAAATAATTTCTATTTGATAAAAAATAACATATTCTTAAAAAAATGAGTTATCTTTTAAAACTGAATTAATTTTTTTAAATAATATTTAATAAATTTAAATAAAAAAATAAAAAAAGTAAAAAAATTATTTTAAACTCTTCATTTTAAAAAAATATTTATATCTACATCGAGCCACAAAAACGATCCTAACCTTTACACATACCAAACACGCCGTTGAGCAATCCCTTTCAATCATTTTGTTTGTTAAATATATATTTCAAATTATTCTTTTCAATGCTATTCAAAAACCTTTTGTCATATATGAAAATAATAACTGGCTTAAATCAATGAAATAATAATAATAAATACGCAAAATTTTAACTTAAAGTGGCATTCACGGGCATACGTATACTTTGATGGTACATTTTTTTTATTGAACCTAAAGCATCAATGACATCATGATGTATCGCTTCAGCCTTCAGTCCATCATTTCACGTTTTAGTTTTGTACTGTTTGAGTAATCCATTGAAGAAGCCGTGCAAAGTTTGCAGATTCACCTACACCTCTATCACTGTCCTCCCACAAAGACCGAAATCGTCAACAAAGCTATGTCTTGCTAATATAAATCCATGGCAGTAAAAAAACCATGCAAATTAACTATGATCACAAAAACGGGGCAGATACTCAGATAATGAACATCAAGGAGGAGAGCCTTTATAAGTAGATGATGTCAGTCAGCTACACAATCATATTGTTTTCAAGGTTCGAGCTTTCTTCCTAGGAGGTATAGAATTCAACAAACGCTTGAAAGGAAATAAAATAGGATGAGGAGTTGCCCTTCGTTTAAATTTACCTTTCCCTGCACGCGATTGAACAAAGAACATGTCAATAGCATTTTCAAAACAAACCCGAGAAATAATTGATGAAATCAAAATGCTTGGAAAAAATTTAATAAGACAACCCCATAGGTGGAGGGCGGGAGCTTGAAATTTTCAGTTTGACATGCTTCAAACTTTCAGAAGAAACAGCTGTTTCAAATGTAAAGCCTGATTCAATAAAATATTTATACTGTTTGCTAAATTGGCACAGAAGAGTACATTTGCAACAATGTTTTTTTTTTTCCTTTTTGACATTAAATCTTTTTAGGGAGAGGAATAATTTGCCACAAGCTATTCAGACTACATTCTAAGCAAGATTAGAGAAAATTTGGAAGGCAGAACAAAATTCACGATGAGAACTTCACAGCTCAAGGAAGAAATTTTCCAAACACGAGAATACAGTCTATGCTTCTAATCAGGGAAATAGTAACAGCTGAGCTACAGATGCAGAGAAAATAAAAATCAGAAACCAAAATCAGGTGCTTATAAACTCTACACAACATAAATCTTGGACAGTTTACAAGGTACCTGATGAATATTGATCAAGGGTTGGAGTTGGTGTCAGACTATTGGTTGCAGAATTAAACACCACATGTTTTGACTCTCCACGGGCATTTGCCACCCCCTTTGTTGACTCTTGACTCACATTTGAAGCCTGATTTGCTGACTCGTGATTTGCATTTGGCACCTTCGTTGATACTTGAATCGCATTTGGAACCTCCTGGATCAGCTCTTGATTCACTCGTGGAACCTCCTGTGTTATCTCTTCATTTGTGTGTAGTACCTCCTGGGAAGTCTCTTGACTCACATTTGGCAACTCCTGCATCGACTCTTGTTTTGAAACTAAAGAATCTTTACTGCTTTTCATCTCATTATGGAACCCCACGTATAATGCTCCATCAGTTGGTAAAACTTGATCATGCCCGGTATTCATAGATTGACCCCTTCCCAAATGATTATGAAGCAATGGCATTTTCATAACGGGGACTATATGTGAAACTGGTTGTTCAACATTTTCGCCATCAGTTAAAACTACTTCACCATCAACCTCCATGTCATTAGGCATTGTAGGAGTTTCTACCATATCTTCTTGAATCACAGAATTGGAGTTGCACTGCAAATCATTCAGTTCTTCGCCAATTGGACCAACATGAACATTGAACCCATCATAAATTTTCAAGCCTTCTGCTTTGGCAGCAGGACTAGTTCTGAGCTCCTCAGAACTGGATATATCTTTTGGATAATTGGTTGGTGGAAAGGATTTGTTATAGGTTTCACAGCCAACAGTGAAAACATTTGGCGAAGTATGAGGCAATGAAGTCAGGTCTTTATCGGATTGCCAATCAAGGAGATCCGGTTTCTCTGAAACCCTATGAGTTTCTACCAACAAATCCTCGGAAACGTTACCAGTCTCCAGGGGTTGTGATGTAACCAAAGTTCCAGATGTCAAATCATCAACATGGAAATGATGGCTTCGGTCAGAAATTGAAGTAAAATCAATGGCTTTAAAATTTTGAGAAACTTTACTGGTAGCAGAGAAAATCTTAGCCATGTCATCTAGTTGCAAATCACCTTCACCACTAGAGATAGGATCCCAATCAAGCAATTCACCAAAAAAAGATTCCTTTGAGTTAGATTGTTCACGAGATGGTATTACTTCAATTCTGATGGCCTCTTTGTAGTAGTGTTTTTTCCTCAAGGCATTCGCTATAAGGGATCTGAGAAACAATGAAGTTGTGGTTCACAAATTTGAAACACCAGAAAGCAAAATGTAAAACAGGTTAAAACGAGAAGCATACCTACAATTTTTAGAGATTGCAGCCTTAGCACGTTCCATGGAGAGGCCAAACAAAGAGAGTAAATTGGAAACATCACAAGGCCCCCTAAGCTCACTTACAGAAGGGACGGCACTTGAGAAAATTAGATTCTTTCCTCGAGTCCATTCCACCAGTAACTGAACAGTAAAACAAAATACTGCTCAGTTGCGGTGCTCAGTTGAAAAATGATACAATTAAGCAGAATCTATGAAGTAAAAATATGTCTAAAAAGATAATAACAAAGAAATCAGACTATACGTGTAGCAGTCTAACTTTATTCATTTCACGTAAAGGGAACTGTAGAACAATGATAAAAATAGATCACACAGGAATCCATTTCACGTAAAGGGAACTTTATTCATTTTTAGGTAGAGGATCATATATAGAAAGATAAAACTTATTATGGTGAGTTTCGAAAGGAAAAAAACTCAAACATCATGAATAGTAGCTACTATAGAAGGCAATTTTATCTTTCTTTTACTTTCACATAGTGCAAAAGCTTATGGCCAACCGTGTAGTCTTCATACAATAAACCCTAGCATCAAATACATATCCAAAAGAAGGTCGAATAATTTTAAGCTAACTATCTAAAAAGTTAAAATTTAAAATTAAAACTCTTTTCAGGAAAAATATCAATGTGTCTAACAGCAAAGAAAATTACAAAGCACTTCTATTGATGTAGAGAATAATCCTTGTTCCCTTGAAATAAATTGAGTATCAACGTTCAAAAATATGGGCTCAAGGTAGTGCCTCAGCTGCCTCGGAAGATATTCATACCTGTACAGGTGCCCCAAGGCACCGCTCTTCCGACATCCACCTTGTTTGGATGAGGTGGGCTGAGGCATCCATTCCACCATCTCATCCAGAATAAAATGAGTATCAACGTCCGAAAATACAGGCTCAACACAATGCCTCAGCCGCCTCGAAAGATATCCGTACCTATATAGGTTCCCCAAGGCACCACTCTTCCAAAATCCACCTTGTTCGGGTGAGGTGGGCTGAGGCATCTATTCTGCCACCTCATCCGGAATATGAGATGAAAAAGCCATATGTGTCCCCAAATAATATAAATTGGTCATTTTGAAACAATAAGGCTAAGTCACCTCTATCCCAAAAAGATCATCAAGCCTCCTCTCTCTCTCATCAAAGCCTCCTCTCGGCGTCAATCAATCTCCTCCGTCATCGATCATCGAAGTCACCTCCTCCATCATCAATCATCAAAGTCACCTCCTCGTTGATTGTCAACAAACCTCCTCTCTTCGTCATCGTTGTTGAAGCAACAACATCAATCGTGTCCCTCCTGCAATGACGTCTTCCATCCTTTCAATTGTAATATATATTTGCTTTTTAAAAAATATTAATGTTTTTTAATGTTTTTCAATTATGTTTAATTTTTAAGAAAGGTGGATGACGCGGGATGTTTTTTAATTTTCAATATAAACTTTATTTTATTACAAACTCAATTTGAATTTGATGGATAACTATAAAGACTTATTTTTAGTATGGTTTTATTATTCTAAAACTAATTTTGTATAATTTTCATTATATTTTATTTATTTAAAAAAAATTTTTTTTTTTGTCATTTATTGTTGAAGCGCCGGCTTCAACCATATGCTTCAACCGTACTAAGACACCCGCTTCACTAAACAGCCTAGTATCCATGCCATACCACCTTCCATACTTTTGAACCTTGATAAGTACAAGACCATTCCTCTCGATTTCTCCCCAACACCAGCACTAAAATGTATGTTCCTTTGATCTTTACATACAAAGAAGAATATACACTACACAATAAGTAAACTTCGCCATATCTTAAAATTTAAATAATAGTTGACCTTAAGATATCCAAAATGTAAATTAGAAAAGTGGCCACCGATCTTGACTCTTATTCCCATTTGACATTTTCCACGAAATAGTTCGCCCTGATCCAAGATCATTTGGCATCTGTAATTGAAACTCCTGTTCCCATTTGGCATTTGACTCTTATGTCTTAATGACCATTTTACAACCAATTGAAGGAAAACTTTACTTTGAACATCTCCAATCACATTATTCAAAAGTACAACAATCTAATGTTAAAATAGACAACTAACATAGCATCACAGTTGAAATACCAATTGAAGGAATACTTAGTCATCACAGCAATTGATATAATAATTAATGAACCGACCTTGGCATTCGATATTACTTGCCTCCGAGTTTGGGCATTGGCCAGAAGACCTGAGTAAGTGATTTCAAAATGCACCCCACGCTGAAAATCAATGACATAATGAACAAGACATTAAGCCCCTAATCCACATCACTAATGTTGTGTTATTTACTAAAACATTTCCGGCCTAAAAAAGCTTCAGACAGAGTCAGAGAGCATTCTTAAAATAACTACAAACCACCTCAATCGCAGCTTTAATCATCGGAAGCTTCAAACGAAATGGCAGCCTCTCTGAGAAATCAATCGAAATTATATCTACCTTGGGCATTGAGAAACAAAAACAACAATAATGATAAGTAGGACGACAACCATCAAAAACACGGGAAACCCTAAATGTCAACATTTTCACCGACCTCGGAGGCCAGACAAGCCTGCTCGTACGCATTCTGATTCAAAGGCCGTACGGCGACCAAGTCGTAGGTCCTAAGGATGGGGTTGCCGGAGTTGAGAGCGGAGGCCTGAGCGGCGGACTCGACGAAGACGGTCAAGCGGCGGTACTGGCGGAAGGGGGGACGCGGCGGGGACACCGAGGAGGTCACGGTGTAGCTTGACGGCGGCGACAAGGGAGCAAGGTGAGGGAGAGCTGTTGAGTATGGTGGGGATAGAGAAGGGAAGGATGGAGCATCGATCGGCGTCGGACATAACTCCCCTTATGGAGCAATTGTAGGCGACCCCGGCGTAGCCTAGCTCCATGGCCTTAACGCAGAGCTTCAGGCGAGCGTCCCTGACGGAGGCGGTGGATTTTCCGGCGAAGCCTTCCAGGTAGGGGATGTTCAGGTCGAAGAATCCCATTGCACTTCGCAAGCAGCCAGAGCGAGCAGGTGGGCCTGGTGGGGCGTTGGAAACTGGGGTTGCAATTTGTAACTGCAATTAGGGTTTACCAGACCCGCCTGCAATGGGTTAGGGTATTTGTTGCCCAACACATTGGATCCGTTTCTCTCTGGCTAAAATCAATATGATTTTTTTTTTCTTTATCCGATGATCCGATGATATCACATTGTTATGGTAACCGATTATACAAATACGTAATATTATTCAAACCCATAAGGGTTCATTTTATATGAGTTTGATTTATATATTTTATTTTTTAAATTTCATTAAAGTTCATGCTGAATTGAATTATGATTTAAAAATAAATATATTTTTAAAAATACTTTTTAAAATTAAGTATAAAAAATTTTAAAAAATTAATATTTGTTGAACTTATATAATAAAAATTAAAATAATAATAATATTTAGGTCTCATGATAGAATTGAATTTAAGTTTTAAAAAAAGGAAATAGTTAGAAAATATTTTTAAAAATAACTATACTTTCATTATTTTTTTCAAATTATATTATTATTAAAGTAAGATGAACTTACATCTTATTCACTATTTTTAAAAACAGTATTAAAGATGCTGATTAAATAAAAAAAATATTTTTATTTTTCAAAACTTTATAAAAATATTTTAGACCTTCCACTATGCCAATCTTATTTTAGGGTTTGTTTCGGTAGATTGGCTTGTTGATTTTTATTGTGATTCTTGATTCATTTCTAATATTGCTTCTTGGTAGTTTTTTGGGTATTCTAAATACTTTTTTCTATATTTTCTTGTGTTTTTTTTTTTTTTTTGCATCATGGCTGTCAAATTTGGACATTTTTTCTAGAATGTTTTTATTATAATGTTGGGGCATTGTAAATTAAGAATAGATTGGATATTTGAGTTAACAAAAATATTGTTGGCTATCTTGGTTTGCACTTCAGGAGGGATTGAACTCATAAGGAATGCATCTCTTTGACGGCCCTCATTCAAGATAAGTTTTAATGTTTTGGGTAGTTGAAAGTCCACTAACCAAACACCTAGTAGATGGATTCGTGTGAATTGCACATTGACTTGTAATCTCATGGTTCAATTACTTGATTTGAGCTCTATGAACCTTTTTAGCTCCTTAAATCTAGCGACAATGGTTGAACATGCTAAGGGGGGGAAGCTACTCATTGCTATAATATGATGCCAATGCTTAGAGAGATGGTTGTACAACATAAGACCAAAAATACACTAATTTTTGTTGAGATTTGTAGTCATTCCTCAAAAACTCAACTATATTATTTTCATAATGATGTTAGAAGTTTGGATTTCTTTTGTCATTGTTAGTGTAAAACTTTGTGTTGTAGAACTCGAAATATGATGACATTGGATAGATATATATTTTATTGTACTCTTTTAATATATAAATTTGGACATTTTAAATTTTAAGTAAGTAAAAAAAATATTTAATTTATAACATATAATATAACAACAACAATAAATCTAAACTCAGGTGTGTGTTTTAGAACATATTCAACTCTCTCCCTATTTAGCTCTCTACTCTATTGTAGGAAGTCAAATGTACACCGTATCTTTTTCAACCTGGCTCTTTAAGTCACACCTTACAATACGTAACTCATTATCATGTTCGCCACATATAGCTATGCATTCACAGCTCACTATCAATAGATTTATTATTTTAATATGGGAAGAGGGAAGTCACGCCCAAGTTTGTTCCATATTTCTATTCATGTACGAGTTCTTGCATTGGTATATTCCAATATTCCACGTCCAGATCCAGGTATTTTATCATCATTCATCATCTTGACATCTTTTTCTTTTTCTTCTTCATTAGTATTTCTTCTTCTCATTCTCTCATGATTTTAATTTTTCTCACCCACCCACCCACATATCCACGATTCCTTGTGTTACTTATTTTAGATTTTTCTTAATAGGAACTCATCTTATTTTTTTCTTCAATTCAATTTTTTACCAATTTAGTTTGGTTATCGGTCATGATTTTTTCTAATCTATTTAATTCTGGTTCCACCTGGTTCAATATAATAACATTCAATGTTCGTTGAGGGCAGGAGGGTTATTCGATTTTCTCTCTGAGTTTTAATTGGGTTGAATTTCTTTTACTATGTTAATTGCATAATTATTGGGCTCTTCTTGGTAGAATATTTTTGAGCATCTTGATAATTAATAGTCTTGCTTTTATATCTTACAAAGAAATCTATGTTACAAATAAATTAACCTTAAGTTTTTTTTTTTGGTAAATGACTATACAAAATTTTTATAATTCTACAATCCCTGAATTCCTATAAAAAGATGGACCCAATATGGTCATAGCAAAAAAAACACACAATGTCATAGTATAACAACAACCACAAACACATTCACTAATTTAGTTTCATTATTCTAGTTATGAAGTTCATTGTTTTTTTTTTCATTTTGTAAGATATCTCTCGTCAACTAAAAAGTATTATTCACCCATAATCATTAAAAACTTATATTCCATTTTCTATTTTTGTGCCCATGTTAGATAAAACATGTTAAATTGTTAGTGTTTCTTTGCAAAATTGACCCTTTTTGTTTCATCAATTAAAACTGCATGATCTGTGAATGAGTTACACAAAATCAAAGAGAATATAGAGGGATATTTGTAAGCATAATTCAATTACTGAATTTGTAAGCAAAAATTATAAAAGGAAAATTTGTAAGCAGAATTTGTAAAAGAGATATTTGTAAACATAATTTGTAATATATATGTTTTGTCTATTACAAAATTTGTAAGCAGTTATGGCATTGTTTTATACCAACCATCTATTGTTTGGCTATGACGCCCGACCAGTGAACTTGTAGAAGACCTTTTTAGATCATAGTAGTATATTTATAAATATTGAATGGGTTAAGTTTAAATTTTTTTGTGTTGAGTTAGATCGATTCACAATGTGATACATCTTGTACAAATCTTCTCAATGGTGGGAGTAACCAAAATATAGAATATTTATTTGAAGGCACCAAGGGTGGTATTACAAATCAAATGATCAATTCAAGTTCAAAGAAGGTGAAAAGGAAAAACTTTACAAATGATGAAAACCTTCATCTTGTTTCTATGTGGCTTAATACCAGTATGGATCCAATTGAAGACACTAATCGATCAAGTATAAAATATTAGGATAGCATATATGAATACTTCCACAAAAATAAAAAATTTGAAACGAATCAAACAAAGAACTCTCTCATACATCGATGGTTTACAATTTAACTTGTGGGGGGCAAGTTTTGTGGGTTTTATACCCAAATTGAACAATTAAGACGAAGTGGAGTAAATGAGCAAGACAAAGTATATATTAAGGGAAAAATAAGTAAATTTTATATTAATATATATTTAAAAGTTAAAATATATTTATTTCTTTTGATATTTATTTTCTTATCAGATTAAAAAAGAAAAAATCTCTACACAAGTGTAATGGATGGTAACTCATTTCCATATTTATATTATTGTCATGAATTGAAATACCATCACAAATGGCAAAATTAGGTGGCAAGTCCCAAGAAGCAAAGAATTAGCAAAAATATGACACCTACATCATTTACTCCTTTTACACCTAAAAGGTAAATTTAGGGGATGATAATTTTGTAGCTAGCGTATATGTTAACTTAGATAGACCACTTGGCAGAAAACTCTCCAAACTATAATGAAAGAAGGGAAAGGCAAAGAAACCATTGATAACAGCACAAGCGTTCCCATTGCTTCTATGTTAAAAGAGTTTAAGAATGAGAAAATCGCAATGGGCCGAAAAAAATTAGATCTGTTGGAAAAAACATTTGTTCAAAATAAATAGAAACTTGAATTAGAACTGATGAGACTTCAACTTAAAGAAGCCAAAGCAAATGAAAGAATTATGACAATGGATACTAGTACCATGGATGCTATGATAGCGGAATATTATAATTACCACAAGATGAAAATCTTAAACAAAATGAGGGACATGTGATTGAATAATTTGTTAGTAAACTGATACCAGTAAACCGCAAGATGGGTTTTATAATTTATGTATTAGCACTTGGTGCTGAGTTGTGTATGTCCCTATCGAATTTTGATTTGGATTTCAAAAACCTAGTTAGGTTTTGTGTGGCTACACAAGTTCATTACAATCTGATTGGACATTCATTTGTTTGTTTCTTTCTATTTTTTATCACTTATTAATATGTATTCTAGATGTTGATCCATCAAGGAGTCTATAAGAGTGTTTAATGGAATGCCAGTGAGAAATTTGTTGACATGGAGTGCAATGATCAATGGGCTTGCAGTTCATGGCCGTAGTAAAGAAGCACTAATGTTTTTCTAATATAATGGAATTTGGTATTCAACCCGATTCTATTACTATTAATGCAGTTCTAGTGCCAAGGAGTATCCTTAAGAGATCATATTAAATTCAAAAACATACAACTAAATTCAAGGTTAAACATACGATCTGAATAATTTAGAAATTAAAATAATCAAAAACAAAATAAACAAACTACTAGATTCTTAATCTCCACCACATCATTTCCAACAATGCTCAATAAGATTATGTTGAAGTTGACAATGAACTTCTTTATCTCTGATATAATGATGTGACAAAATAAATTCATATAGCTGTGGACAACGATCATATGAGCCTTCTACTAGAGTTGACTCATGTTATTCGTAATCATGATGAATCTGTTCTGTATCTTGTTCATTTTCAATTATCATGTTATGCATTATTATATAGGCTTTCATAATATTTTTAAGTGTTTCTGTATCATAAAAACGTGCTGGTCACCGTATAATTGCCCAATGTGATTGTAGGACCTTAAATTACCGACTCTTGACATGTCGCAAAATGTTGTTTCGTACGTCTTTGAAAAGATGAAATTGTTTTTACAAAAGTTGTCCATTTTGAATAAATTCTATCTACAAGAGAATATCTCGATGTATAATCATGTCCATTAATCAAATAATTTGCCGGAGGAGCACGTCTTCGTGTAAGTTCAGAAAAAATAACAGAGCGATCTAGCAGATGTAAGTAACCTTGGTAGCCCAAACATTGCATGCTAAATTCAAAGATCATATGAAGCACAATCCGAGACACAATTATGTACATTTAAGTCTCTTCATGCTGATTTTATATTTATTTAAAGTTTACGAAAAATTAAACTTTCATATACACAAATGTTTAACGGTCATATATTTAATCCATTCAATAAATTTTAAAATTTAAAAAAATCCGATCATATATTAAAAACGGTCAAATTTAATAACTATCAAATCTTAAAAAATAATAAAATATTTTATAAACATTATTGGTAGTAGTATAAAATAGCTCCTTAATATAACTTAAAATAAGGAGAACATATTGGAAGTATGATTGAAGATGCATTGCTCAGTATCAAGCATAATACGCTTTATTGTGAGCATTAATTGAATATATTCATTTCTGCTTTTGCATGTGTAGAACTAAATATCGTAGCTAGCATAGAGGGAAGAGTTGGTGAAGATCCGATCACGATCACGATCTTGATTGGTGGGATATGCGGACCACTAAGCTGCCCACACGGGGCAAGCAATAGCATAGAGGGAAGAGTTGGTTGAAGATCACGATCTTTACTCTATTATAGAGAATGAAACATTGGTACAAAGAAACATACATACATACAAGAGACTTGTACAACAAGGTTTACCAACCTGAAACGCACACCATGTGCATAAAAATGATCTGGTGGGTAAGAGTTGTCTTTTAAATGGCGTACATTTTCTTGTACTCATTGTTTAAAATCTCTGAATCCGACATCACTGACATGGACCAGGATCGCGACCTGCTGCCCAGCGATGACCTCCGAATGCTCCTCAAGTTGGAGGCCTCGATCCGATGCCTAATTACCCAGTAACACATTGTTCCCAGGGTAGTTGCCATTATGGTCGTCCCAATAATGGTCACTCCAATGGCCAGCCACCTCTCATGTTCACCAACCACAATGAATGATAATGCCAAGAAAGCTACAGAAATGAGCACGCAAGCCAACCACATGAGCTTGTTGATAATCGCCATCATTTGCTTCTTTGCCTTGCTCTCGATAACCACCACTGAGGTTTGCACCACCACAACCGCAAGAGAAATGAAGAGGGCAATCGAGTCAAAGATAAAGAAAATCAGAAATGGAGTTTGCGGGGCTATATTTGCCTCCCCGAGGGAAAGTCCCGGGGGGATGTCACTGGGGTCATCAACATACTGGCCAGGGACGGTAAATATGGCGGCGAAGGCAACGGTGGCTATGAGCACAGCAACCACAGTGGTGGAATTGATGGCATTGTTCAGGCCTTCGGAGTGCATTTTGTGGATGCGTTTTGCAATGCCTTGAACACGTCTTCTGGTTTGTCGAGTATGCTCCAGCTGGTAGTGAACTTCATGTTTTATATCGCTGACAGTTTGTTTTAGCTCCCGGGCTGGGTTTTTGGCCTGTGGTTTGATGGTCTTGGCGCTCACGACTCCATGCTCCTGCAGGATGGCTGTAATGCCAGGGTTTGTAGTCTTCTCGGCCGTATCAAGTGCTGTTTCCCCAGCCCTGTTGACAGCCATCTTGTCAGTTTCAGCATGGTCTAACAGCCTCTTAACAATCTGCACAAACAGAATAGCTTCAACTCAAAATACAAATCGAACTGTTCAGGCACAAGATTATCAATCGCGGGTTACAGACAGTCTCACACACAACAAAACATTCAAATTAGCTCGGCAAGAAAATTACTGCTTCCCGGGTACCAATTTTACTGATCTTTGCAAATAGAGAAATTAGTATGAACTTCATTAAAGACAGTAGATCTGGAACCTGAAAATCTCCCTCCTCACATTAATTTCAAGTAATGGAAATGCCTGAAATATAGATATCTTGGATCATGAGGGGAATTCATGGCCCTTATGAGCTCTTAAACCTTAAACCAAGCACCCATCAAACTACACAATCATGAATCATCGTTCACGATATATGCCTTTCATGAATGGAATTTAATATATTGATATACAGAAGCTTAGCTTTCAAATTTTTATAATATTTTTGAACATGTGTTGGGAAGGACCACAAGGTGACATGAAATCTTTAAATTTAGGGCATATTTCAACTAGGAGCAAAGCGCAAAAGCATAATGTAGCCTAAACACACACAAACCAAAAAAAAAAAACAACAAAAAAAAAGAAAGAAAGAAAAGATGAAGCAGATAGCATACCATTTAAAAACACGCCTAATCTAGGTTACTACTGATTCATAACTTTAACAGGAAAAAGTATTCTGAAAGCAAGAAACAGGTTCTATTAGGATGTTTAAACCCCAGTTATAAGTGGATTCTCCTCGCTAAGAAGACATCAAGAATCAATCTCGAATAGTTTTGCCATAGTTGATTGTGTTATTTAACTTCATCCATGTCTCTTAATTAACCAAATGAATTGCTGTCCTACTCCTATATGAATACTAGTCAAGCTATCAGAAAGAAACAAAATCATACAACACCAAACTTCATATTGAAGTTGCATTTCATCTGTTGTCTCAGGCTACCTGGAAACCAACTAGAAAATGCTATAATTGCATTAAAAAAAATAAAAACTTCAAAACATAGATCCCTAACAATAAAAAGCACACATCCATTTTTCCTACTTGAAATATATTAGCGAGTTAGAATCTAGCAGAGGCTGAAATTCAAAATCAGTTAAGTGCCTTCAAATTTCATTTACTCAAGACCGTGTGAACTAATAAGTTTAGCCAGCAGCAACTCTAAACAACTGAAAACAATGACATTAAAAAAAAAAGTCTACCTCAGCTCTGCCCTTCCGCGTTGCAATGTGCAATGCTGTGTTACCCTTAGTATCAGGTAGGTTCACTGTTGAAGGATCCACCATCACGAGCTCCTCCACCACATCAAGATTCTGTCCTTTTACTGCCATGTGAAGCGCAGTCTGCCCCTTCTTATCATTTCGCGTCACAAGCCCAGGCTCCATGCTTAAAAGCGCCTTCACAACCTCCACATGCCCGTTTCTTGCTGCAGAATGCAGTGCTGTCTTCCCATTGCTTTTTGCAATGGCGGCCAAGCTGCTCCCAGATTCCAACAGAAAATTAACCACCTCTATGTGCCCCTGCGTTGCAGCTGTATGCAATGCTGTCGTGTTCGATGTGTCTGTGGTCATAGAAAGGTCTGGTAGGGCCTCCAAGAGTACCTTCAATATCTCTGCAACACAAAACAGGGTGAACCTTATATTTGCCACAGGGCAAACAAAACAAACACCCCATCAAAGAAAAGCACAGTTTTAGGATTCTGTTTAATAATGCGCATGTTGTTTTTCCATCTTCATCTAGTTTCCTAGTAATCCAGTAATCCCAGCGTACTTGTTTTTATGTCAACTGGTTTTGCATCTTAGAAACTATAGAAAGAAAAAACAATCTCCCATACGTTTCCTAATGTACACGAAACTAGACCTCGAAACATCATGAACAGTACTAAAATACAACAAAAACTCAGACCAGCGTAGGAGTTCATACCTAAATCTCCTTGTTTGGCGGCAATGTGGAAAGCATCGAAGCCATTCCTAGCCTTGATGCTGGCAGTGACTAGATCATAGTACTCGACCAATACCTTGACAACGTCCACATACTCATATTCGGCGGCAACGTATAAAGCCGTCTCGCCAGACTGGTTCTGTTTGGCCAGCAATTCCATCAGCTCATCCTCCCTCGTACTGGACAGAATCTCCGACACAGTTTCGAGGTTTCCGGCACGCACCGCCGTATGAAGCGGGCCGTCGTCGCGCTTCCCCGTCAACTGCTTGGTCATCTTCTTCCGGGACACAACAGGCTGCGAAGCAGCTGAACTCTCCTCCATCAGTGCCACCACCAGCGATACGCGACAATACCCTTTTGAGATTGTAGCTCTAATCAATACTAGAACATGGTCACACTTAGCCTTTTCTTGCCTCTGTTTCTCAAAAGACCCGGATCAACGTTTTTGGCAGGAATCACCATCCGCAAGAAAGCAGCCTAATTTGTCATGACTGCTCAGACCATATTCTGAATCCCAAAACAGAACCCGCCTATACCTAAAACAAAAAACAAACAACAAATCTCTAAATCCAAATCCCAACAAATGCACAAATGCCCACATCCTCATCTTATTTTTACCAGGGACCCTTTTGGGGCTTTCCCAATATAATCAATCAACACATACAAGATTGAACATCAATGGAAAAATAAAAAATCAGGGAACCACCTGGATTTGAAGAAGAAAGTTTTTTTTATTATTCGCCGCCTAATTCAGCTGAGAAGGACCCACCAATCCATACCCATTACTCCTGTGAAATCACGGATTCAGGAAAACAAAGCCCGGAAATGAAAATCTGGGAGATGCAAAAAGAGACGAAGAAGAAGAAGAAGAAGGAAAAGAAGATCCGAGCTTTTTGGTCGGTCGTCCGATGCGTAGGATCGGAAAGGAAGAATGAATGAAGGCCCAAAAAAAGTGGCATCAACGACACATGCGCGCAACAACGTGACTTTATTATATATAAATCAGATTCCCCAAAGACCAAAGCGGCAAAGCCAAAATGCCCCTCTCAGAGGCCACCAAATATACCATGCCAATCAAAGGGGTGGGACTCTGTCAAGCAGATGAGATCACAACGAGGTTACAATTAACCATGAGGAGAGCCAACGCATTTATTTATGTGTATGTGTGTGTGTGTGTGTATATATATATATTCAAGGATTAAATTAATTAATTAATTAATTATAATCGAAAAAAGGGATAAAGAAAATGGAAATGGAAATTACACCAAATGCAAAGCATCGAGACGAAGGAGGCGACGAACAGCAAAGCGGTCATACAAAAGCAAAAATGAGCGGCTACGGAGAACACAACAGCATGAAGTAACGGATCCACGCGCGCTGTCTTGCCGCTGAGAAATTGGCACACTGTGAATTCGGAGGTGTCTGGCACGCGCGTCAGTGCGGTGCTGCTTCGAGGGCGAGTGAAGTGCCCGACCACCAGTGTCAACCGTCAACGAATTGGGATTGGTCTTTGTCTTTGAGGGCGGGTGTTCTTTTTCTCTTCCTTCTTTTTTTTTTTTCCTTAAACTTTCTCCATGTCACTCGACTGAGCACTCAGCACGCATGAGCCATCGTTTTCGTTGAAATTAATAATGGATTTAATTATTATATCCGTCCGACTTTTCTTTTTCTTTTTTTTTTAAAACAAAAGTATTATTTATCGGATTATTTTTGTATTTATTAATATAGAATCATGTATATTTATTTATCGGATCATCTTTGGGTACTAATTATTTTTTATGGTAAGCAAGCTCGGCTGAATACCATAATAATTGGAATAATTTCAGTAATAAGTTGATATTTATTTTAGAAATTAACTGTTATATTAAATATTCATATAATATGTATCATGCCTATAAAATTTTACGGTAATTTAACGATTAATTTGTGTATAAATTTAATTATAAAAAATCTAAATTAATAAAATTATTGTCCTTGTTTTTGCACGATCATCATTACATCCGGACCGAGTTTCTCATATTATGTTTTTTTCTCCACTAGTAATTCACCAACAAATTCTCCTACAGTAGTTTCCCACAATTCAATCTTTCTTCTGATATCAACATCAATAAAATCGTGAAAGGGACCGAAGTCTACCAACACCAAAATCTTAAAAGTACCAATTCAAGTCATGAGCCTTAGAGTGGATGGCTTCGGGTACTCAATCATGACATCAAGAGATAACTCAACTTCACAATTTTCTTCACCCAATTAAGTCATCATTAATTATCCTTATTCACTAGAGGCGACCCTCTATTAATAATTTCTTCTTTCAATGTGGTAGAGTTATTGATCCCACTTGATTTTATCTTCTTTTGTTAACTTCCTTGTTATCCCTCTTGAATTTATCTTCAATGGCTCCCTTAGCTATTCGCATGTTTTCGGGGGGCATTGATTTGGGATTAGTATTCCCAAAATCCTATTATAACTTTAATTCTTTTACTATCCATATCATCTTGAACAGTGTAAGAGGCCATGTTTCGAGTAGTGTAAAAAGCCATGTTCCATGTAGTTGCTTCAAACAACTATTTCGAGCGAGCAGTGCCTTTTTCCCCCACCAAATTCACCAAAGGTTTTCTCTACTCCATGTTTTGGTTTTCAATGGCCAATTTAATTCATTTTCAATAGTAATTAACCCAAGGACATACAAATCAAGGTCAAAGGATATATTTCAAAGCAAAACCAATTAGTTTTTTGTATTAATTACATATGTACGTTGTCCCTATAAACACACTATGGGAATAACAAAATCAGTCGACACACATTTAATCCATATAAAACCACTTAAATATCCCCCATAATCAAGGAATAACTCTATCCCAACCCCCAACTCTTTCCTGCCTCCATCTGATTCATTGTCTCCCTTTCTCGGGCCTTATAAAAGCATTGCCCGCTTTGTAAGACAAGCAAGTTCATAGCAGAGAGAGAAATAAAGGAATGTGAGTTCAAACTTATAGAAAAAGGGAGAGAGAAATTGCCCTTTCATCACGCATTCATCTTCAAATGGCCTCTACCTGTATCAGCCATCTGAGCACCCACTATAGCCCCAAACCCTCTATCTCTACCACCCTAACAACTAGCCTTATCTCTATCCAATCCCATATACAAATAGCCTTCACTCCCCTCCCCCCTCTCACTCTCTCCTATCCTCACCATAGAATCCCTCTATATGTCTATTAAATCCTATTCACTCATCACTCTATTCACATAAATCTAATTTTCATTCTTTAGTTGTCATTTTCCATTAATCTTTTAGGAAAGGAAGGGGTTACAAGCTTAGGGTGGAGCCTTCTTAAAATAGAAGTACAACATTAAGGAATCAAACAAGGAAGCATGCAAAGCTTTAGAATAAAAAAAGAAAAAGAAAAAAGTCAAATGTAATACATGTTAATTTCAATAAATAAAACTATGAAAATTTGATAATTTATGAGTCCACGCAATTATAAACCCAATAAAAATGATTTAATTTTAAAATCACTATAATGACTTGTAAAAAAATATTCTTCAAACTATCCCCTTTTCAAAATGACCATACATCCATCTCACTTTAATAGAAGGGCAATTATACATATACGTAAGTTGCAATGGTAATTCGTGCACGAACGTCCTTACTACCATTGAATTAATATTGATATTTTTAAAAATTTCATACCACTCCAATAGTATAGAGAGTATTCATGCGTGAATTACATGCACAATTTATATGTGAATAGATTTTCTTCTTAACATATTTAGCATTTCGTTATTCATTATATTTATTATTTAATTAATAGTGGATTAACTAAACGTTTTAACAAATTTATTTACATGAAATAATATTAGTCACATTGAATAATATTAACCACAAATTGTACTCAAAATTTGTGTCTTAATTATAAACTTTGTTAAAATTTCAAACTTCAAGATACTGACTAACTAAATTTAACTAGTTAATACCTCAAATTTTAAAATTTTAACCAAGACACAAATTTTGAGTATAATTTGTATATAATATCATTTTATGTAAATAAAATTATTGAAACTTTTATTTAGTTCACTACTAATGTTCTTATTTGTCAGTAGGTTTAAAAAGTTCTAAAAACATGAAACAAAACACATATAAATCAAAAGTGAAAATACAAAATAAAAAGGAAAAATATTGTAGAACCACTTCACACAGTACTATGTCTATATGCATATATAAGAGCATTGGCATTAGATTCACCAAATGTTTTTCTAAATTATACATACGTGCCAAAATATCAACCACATATAGCTATAAAGTAACTTTAAAATATACGTTTTAGCTAACAACTTTAGTTAAAATGCATAGTTTACTAAAGATTTATTCAAATTTTAAAAACCAATAGAGTAAAATGCATAATTTGCTAAAGTTTTTAACTAAAATACATATTTCAATGCCTCGCACGGCAGGGGGAGAGAGAGAGAGAGAGAGGGGTCGCCTCGTCGGGGTGGGGTTGCCGGGCAGGGAGAGGAGCGAGAGAGAGAGGGGTCGCCTCATGGGTGGGGTGGGGGGAGAGGGGAGGAGATGGGTCGCCTGGGGTGGAGTCGTGGGCGGGGAGGGGAAGCATTGGAGAGGTTGAATGATAAAATTTTGGTGAAGCCAATGTATGAATTTCAAAATAATACATCAAATTTTTTTAAAAGTATCTTTTTTTCATCAAACTTGGACATTGACTTGATGAAGCCAATACCAGTGCTCTAAGAATATTATCAGTAAACTTTTTATTCAAATTTAAAATTAATGCTTCAACATATTTTTTACATGTTTTTTTTATATATTTTTTTAAAATATTATAATAATTTTTCATTTATTTATATACATATTATTTTATTATTTTCCTTATCCTCCCATCTCCCCCAGCTGCCGATTTTGGCACCGGTGGAGACACAGACAGCCTCGATGGCCAAGGAGTGATATGAATCCATGGTGATCACCAGAACTAGTATGGCGCGGTGGCGGTGTTCTACTATTCTGAATCAGATTTGATTTCATTTTATCTCTATAAATGGAAGAAACGAGGGATTCACATCACTGCACACAAAAAGTATCAAAAATATATATTTAAAATCAAATAATAAATATAATTATTTGGGTGAAGATCTCAGTCGAGAACCTCTCGTGTAGCAATCGGCGATCCGTCTTCATAGAACCTCCCGTGCAATGGTCGACGAATAGATTGGGAAAGGAGAGCTATGGGCAAAAAAATATTTTTTAAATAATAATCCGTGTAGCGTTACTGTGTAATATTTATGAATTAATTTTTTTTAAAAAAATTAATAATAATTTAATACTAATAAAAGTGTTTCTGCTCATTTCTCTGTACAATATAATTACATATAATTTTTTTTATATGAAAATAAAATACAGAATTATAATCTAATAAAATATAGAAAAATAAGATTTTTTAAAAAAATTGGAGATTTTTTTTCAGTGGCAGAAATTAGTTAATTGGATAAATAAAAAAGAAATTGAACTAAAGTCAAAATTAGAATGATTAAAAATAATGATCACGCCTGAAATTCTTCTTTCTTTTTTTTTGCGCTTTATTCTTCTTCTTCTTCTTCTTTTCTTTTTTTTTTAATATTAAAGCACAACTTTTCTTGCCCTATTAGCCCGACTGCACATGCTTAAATGTGACGACAAAACATGGGTTGATGGCAGTTGGCATACCATAAAGGGTTGAAATATGCACCACAATTTTCTATTATGATGTTATATACTCATATTTGATATAAGACATCTTCATTTATATTGGATGTCTTTGTATATTAGAAACAAACAATCGAATGAGGGCGATATGTAAAATATAATATAAACTAGGTATCGATGTAGTACTGCTGATGTCGCCCAGAAACCAGCAAATACACAAAGCAAGCATGGCCAAATGTCTGCGATTACACAACTCTTTGCCAACAATCTTGCATAGGTCAGAACGGGTTTGGAGTAGCCCATAAAATTTTATATCAGAAAACATAAAATTAATTTCAAAATCTAAAAATAAATTTAATTTTATTATATTTTGTAAAACAAACAAACACATACACATGTCTTTAAAACGAGCTTTACGAGTTACCTTTTAAAAGCACTTTGTAATTAAAGAAAGCATAAATTTCGGATATATTTTTCTCTTAAAAAGCAATTATCAAATGGTAAATGCTATTGGAACAATACAGTATAAAATTATACAAGCAAAGCAAGCTTCAAAATAAGGTTGCAACAATAAATCAGAATTAGCTATAACAATTATGGTCCCAATCACCCCATCCTGCTTATTCCAATGAGATAACAAAGAAGTCACGAACTTACGGGTATTGATTCGACTCGTTTTCATCCTGATTTGCCATAATTATTAGTCATGTTCCATTTCAACCCGAACACATTTGAGACAATTTTAAATCACTCATCCCAATTCGCTTGTTGTCATCCTTAATCTGAATATATAAGGCATGAAAAAAGAAACAAAAGAAAATAAATAAATAAAAACCCAGGGTCATAACTTCTCCAATTGCGTCGACTCCAAGCATTGTTATTGGCTCTAACATCAAACCCCAGCGATTATTTTAATAATTTTAATACATGTCATATTTAATTATAAGTTCATTTTAAATTTCGAATACGCATCATGTCAGCCATTGAGATTACATATAATACATGTCGTTTTAAACTCAACAAAATATTTGAATTGATCTGAATTGGAGGGTATATTGAAAGAATTGATCCAAAATTGATACAATTGCCATTCGAATATTTCCCCAACATATATTTGAAATACATTAATATATACTAATCCAGTAATCCCCGAACATGCTTTTAGCACGTGTTTGGTTTCATGTGTTATTTTATATAAATATTATTATGCTATAAATTGTAAATTGTATAATATATGACAAAATAGCTAGGAATAGAAAAAGACCATAGTAAAGACAGAAAAAGGGAATAAAATTTTTATTTACATTAATTTTAAATGAAACTCAATAGATTTTAACATAAATATATTGTTCACGATTTAAATTAAATCAAAAATATAGAAAAATAATTAAGAAAGTAAGTACAGTAAATTGACAAAAGATGAGTATCCTGAATGATAATGTCATAAAATTTATTTTTTCCTTGAATAAGTGTCTTATTACTTACCACCTGGAATCACTAACTAGACTTGAATTTTAATGGCCTTGCTTTCTCCTAGTAGTACAAACCTTATCTCTTTCTCTTTCTTTGCTAGTACTAATCGTCATTTTTGTGAGATTATCCTAAAACACACAATAAGTATAATAAAAGATTATACAATAATTAAGATGTTTGGTAATTTGTATAATATCGTTGGCGACTTGAATTGACTTCACGAGTAAATACCCTAAAGGGGTAATTATAGAGGAATTACCAATCATTGATCACTTGCTCCAGAATTAATAAACCAAGTGTTATCGGTAAAGGAAAGTATTGTTGATTTAAAATCATTTCCCTCAAACACTCATACCACCTGTGAAATAAGAGATCGAATGTTGTTCGCTAGTTTGCCCTTTGGCAAAAAGGACCATTATAGCTCTTTACTACTTGATGTAGTCATGAGTGACGACTTGACTATATAGGTGGTCCAAAGGTTGTAGGAAACAAACATTATTAATAAGACATAAAAGACCTTGCAAAGAGTCTTATCAATCAGTGACTTAGGTTACTTGTGACGCATGACAATAACAACCAAGACATATGAAGGCTTTACAGCAATTTCAATCGGCAATGCATAATTGTGATGGTGGCAGCCCTAATTGAGGCTTGCAACAATTTGTGGTGTTGCCAATCAAGGAGGTAGCATCCGGCAACAACTCATGACATCTCTGCAAAAATAGCGGTGGCGCACGACAAGAGTGGCGGTGGTTATGATAGGCAACAATAGCGATCATAATCGAGGCAGAGTTCATGGCACATGATAGGTCTATTATAGTTGTAATCAAGTCATTTGACTTTGGCTAGGGTTTAGTTCAATGCAGAATGAGAGAAGAGGAGAGAAACGACTTGACACACAAAAGAAGAGTGAGATGCTATTCAAGGGAATGGGGCCCAGCACTTAAGATTAGGGCACTGTTTTTTTTTTTTTTTTTGCTCTAATACAAAGTAAGAAGTAAGGAAGAAAAATATCCTTCTCAGTGTTCTCATACATGATTAAAAGATAATAACGAACAAATTTATATACAATATTGTAGAAGACTAATTAGGTAAAAGCTAATTATAGGTAATTATAATTAAACTCATTACAACTATTTTAAAATACATATAAATAAATAATAATAATTCATATTATAGTATATTAGTATGTATAGTGTTTGAATTAGATGTAATAGGAAAAAAAGAGCTGCTAAAATTAAATAAATAGTAAAAGCCAAGTTATTGAAAAGACACCAAAAAAGAAAAGGCCATATTAGTTAAAATAAATTAAAAGGCATGGTGAAGTGGCCAGCTTGGAAAATTTTTAAAATGAGCTTGTCAAACTTGTGTTTGAAGTTTTTTCTTTTTAACATACATACCCATGTGTGTGTGGATTTTTTTTTTAAATTTTGGTAAAATTATTTCTAGACTTCTAAAATAATTTTACGATATCATTTTCTCACACAAGTGGTATGTATTTGCGGAAGAATTTAACAAACTGTAATATGCCAAAAAAAAAAGTTAATGACAAAGAACAATAAAACCGAAAATATTTTCAGTTAGGTGATATTTGAGTTAATTTTTTAGTCTGAATAACTCATTTCAGATTTATTTTTTAAAAAAAACTATACCAATTGTTAAAGGAATTTGTTACTATTGTTGTTGCAATTTATAAAAAAGCCACCATTTTTAAAAATCTGTTTATCCTTTTTTTTCAACCACTTGCCGTTGCTTTTTTGAAAATTGTTTATCTTAAGAACTTTTTTTTTACCCCTTCTGACGTTTTTGTTAGATTATCTCTTCTCCTTATGGTGGTGGTGGTGTTGTTGACGCAAATTTTTTCCTTCTGGAATTGCACATTTTTTTGTTTCTTAAGAATGGCTAATTTTTGTGTTTTTTAAAAGTGAATGCTGAATGAATGACTTTGACAGTGACAGTTTCGTTGCTAAATTTGAGCGAATTACACATTCATCAAATCAATCATATCACCACCAGCGCCCATTCAGACCAACCAAACGCAGACGCAACATTTTTAAAAGTGTTGCCAGCCACAGGGATGGGTCCCTACCTCCTACAACCAGGCGAACACAAATATTTAGTTGGACTAAATATTTCCCCGTCTTATTAAATAAATGTTTTTTTAATGTAATATTTCATTTTTTATTTCATTAAAAAGTTTATTTTTTGTTTTTTATTTTATTTTTTTATTTATTGCAGTCAATTAAAAAGTTACACATGTAAAAATATATATTAAAAAATTTCAAAAATTTTATTTAAAAATAAATAATAAATCTCTATATACAAAATTTTAATATCTACTTTTATTCTTATATTTCTTATATTTCATTTTAGAGGATCTGGTAAATATTTTTTTAACAATCTATAAAATGATTAACATCCTAAAATTAATTAAAAAGAGATTATCTTTGAATCTATATCACGCTATTTTCTTCAATGTGTAACTCTAACACACCTTCCTCAAGTGATAACATGAATGATATATACAACCAGAAATCATAGATAAGGCAGAACATCGAAAACAAACCATAAAAGGTCAACGTCCCAAAACTAATTAGTAGTAAAAAAACTACTCTTGAATCTATATCAAGTTATATTGATTAGTTTATTATTATTATATTGATTCTAATAATAAACTTTTTTTCTTAAATTATATAAAAAGATTGATAGTGATAAACTTAATATGAATACGTTGACGCATAGAACTAAATTTGGCGAAACCCTAACCACCGTAAAGAATAGTCAACAGGAATTTAACGTTAGAGATTATTATTGATGTCTGAACAACACAGTCAATGTTTTGCATTTGATATAATAAAACCACAAATCACTGGCAAGTGGCACGACGTTTGTATTTATCCATTTTGAAGAAAGCAGGTTTAAAAAAATTAGACAGTTTGACTTTCAATGCAATCCTATTAACAATCATTGACCAGCTATAAGATGTGTTCTGTGACAGCTAGCCAAATATTACTAAAACGAAAATTAGCTTTTGCAATACGCCCACGGTTTACCTCTTAATTTAAACATGAAAAACGTACGTAACACAAAATATCAATGAAAGAAACGCCATGACGCGTGTAACGTTTGAGCGCTAGCCGCAGCGTGCCAGATAAATCATGCAAGGAAACAGTAAAAACTAGCTCAAGGTCCCTTTTCAAGAAAAAAAGGGCACATCCACTCATTTTCAATGCCTAGTTTGGATATAGAAATGTGGGAAAGAACGATGACTAGATAACGGGCAAGCTTTAGATTCACAATATCAAAGTTTCCTACAACCAGTCATTCCATCTCTTCATTGACCCTCAGAAGCTTTTGGGCAGGGTTTGGAATTTATCAAAATGTTTGCATCTCAATTCAGGGGGGCCAAATTCTCTGGGCTACAAACTAAAAAGGAGGGTGGCCTTCTGGGGCAGTCTGTGCAATGACAGATACAGGATACAAGGGGTTACCCTATAGCACGCGTATTCAATTACTAACACCCTTAGAAAACAATACGCTGAGACTGCAAACTATTATTCACATACCAACCTTTCCAACCAAGATGTTTGTATGACAGGTAAATTGGTCCCACTGTCCCAGCACCACTTTTCAGCAAGTGTTTCAGGCAGAAATATCTTGCATCAAACTGAATCCATATAACAAGAAACAATAACTTCAGATAATTCACTATTCCTTTTGCTGGAAAAAACTGAAATACATGAAGAAGTCATTGGTTGAGCAGACCAAAAAATACAATCAAAGCTAGTATTGTTAATATAAATTGAGCAAATCTTCAGCTTCATGGGCTCACTGGGTGGAGATCACATTTTTCCATGGGAAGTAAGCCATGGATATAGCCCCCCGTGACAGTTATCCACGCAGGAGAAGTACATTTTACCGTAAGATAGTAGTTAGAAGCCACGTCTTTCAAGGAAATTTAAGATGTCGAGGGGCAGCTTTAACAACCTTTTTAAGCAAAAGCAATCATCACCTTTCTTTTTCAGGCACCTTTTGCTGCTTCCATCAACATATAGAGAGCAAATCCGCCACGGTGGCAACCAGGCATGTTTGACACCATATTCTCTAATTCATTCTGATACATGCATATACATGAGAACAAATCAGTGGTTCGAGAAAAGGAAAGAGAATGCAAAACCCTATCCAGACAACCATTAATATATGTTATTATTTCCAAAAATGTGCATTTCCATCACCTAAAAAACATGCCCAACCACTGGATCCAGCCAGACCTACTTGATTGCTATCACTCCATCCCAACATCACAAACATAATACCATTACCATCCACTCAATTGCTGTCAGTATCACCAACCCGACGTCACAACCATCACATTGTCACTTATCTATTCCATTGTCATCATACCATAACACCCAAGAAAAAACCCCTCCCCCACTGTCCACAGGTCACCATACCAACTACACCAGAACTCAAGTGCCAAAAATACAACCCAAATATCTTCTTAATTTATAACATTATCTTCATTTATCATGTCATCTCAAAATTAGAAATGCAGGACGTATATCAAACATTTTTCAAAAATTAAATACAGCTTAAATTTAAAGGTCAAATTTGAACTGACCATGGAAACAGTGTAAAGCTCAGTTGACTCATAGCCATCCTGTGCACTAGAGTAAACTTCATGAATTTCCTTTGAGTGAAGACTGCATTTGATAAAGAAAAAAGCAGTAGGCCTAACATTCAAGGTCCTGCGGGATATACCAATAAAGGCAGGAATGCTCTGCATGAGAATAATTAAATCAATATCAGGCACTTTTTATTCAAAGATGCAAAGAAAATCAGTCAACTGCCATCGTAGACTCCTGCCACCCGACACACACGGAAAACAGAGCAGGCAACCTCAATGAGCATCTGTAGAGGTTATCATGGTAACAATCATCCTTTACTATGCAAAAACTTGAACAGCATAATTTTTTTGGTATTTACCCCTAACTGGCAAAGGTTGAAGTGCTACTATACAGTCTAAACTTATTACCAGTTGGAGTTGTTTTCAGGCCTATAATGTTAGGTCTTTGGCACGCTAAACCATCCTCAATGAACAGCATACTTTGACACGCTAAACCTTGATTCAAGCCTTTGGTAATTTGATGTAGGCCCATAATGTTAGGATTTTATTAGTATTTATGTCTTTTCCATGAATAGTCGTGGAGTTTCAAGGGGTCTCACTGGGGACACCACGGAGTTTGTAATCTCTCCTACGAGGCTTAGCTCATTGTGATGAAAGATATAAAAGAGACTTGAGATTATAATGGAACTCATTTATGGAACATTACCATATTATAGGATGAACCAAGGTATGCTATGGGTTATTTCTCGTTATTTATTTTCCTGTCTGGTTGTTTGCATGACAGGCAACTTTCAAACGGTACAATTACAAGAAAAATAACTAGGTGAAGGCACTGATGTGGAAGGAAGTAACAACTTCAATAAAAGTTCAGTGTGTATTTGAACCTATGGTTATGCATGGTCTACGGAAAACTTCAATATAATTTCCATGAAAATTATACTTACACAAGGGAGTCCAAGGGAAAGAATTGATGGATGATCTCACATGGTAGTGTATGGTCCCTCCAAAAATTAACTTTAATCTCATTCACATGTGATAGGAACCCTAGAATTCACTAGGGTATTCAAATCCATCAAAGTCAAATAATTTTTATTCAGTTCAGGCATAGCCTTTAAATTAGCCTTTTACTTTACATACAATTACTGAAACCATAAATAACCAAAAAAACTCTTCAAATGCCCAGGTTTTATTGTGAAATTTAGGTGGCACACCTATTAGGAAGCTTTTTGGAGCTAAAAACGGAAGAGAAAATGAATAATTTTGGCCTAAAAAAATGTCACCAAAGGCTAGAGAAGATTATATTAGTTACGCATAGTTTTTTTTTTCTACCCCACCTCTAACCCTTCGGGCCCCACACCTATGCACTGGTGCTATCTTGAATAAGGTTTTTAAAAGTCGCAATATATTCCAATAATATCTTTCTGGAAGTTAACCATATAGCAACTCCTCCAATACTCCTAGATCAAAAGTTATGCCCTCCAAAGGTAGGGGTGCAATCGTGGTCATAAAACTCTATAATGTCAATTCCAAGATGCTTTGTATCACTTATTTTGGCTCCATAATTCATGCACATAAAGCTCTTCATGGAATTCGGTATATAGATTTCAAACCCTCACCAATAATTAAGCAAGGGAGTCCATGGAAGCTTTTGTAGATACCACCTCAATCAACAATGGGCTAATTTGGCATTGCTGTTGAGAGCCTGCTTCTATTTATAAAATAATCAGGAACAATAAAAAGTGTTTGGTAAACTATAAAAAATACTTATAAAATAAATTTATACTTTTTTTACTCAAAAGCAGAAGCAATTTGAAGGTTGCTTCTAGAAGCTGCTTTTTCAAGAAACAGTTTTTTAAAAAATAAAATGCGAATACTAAACTTCTACAACTACTACAGTTCTCGATCGAAGGGGAGCTTGGGTTGGGCGGTGGGCTTGGGAGGCTTGGAGTTATGTTCTCCCCAACCCCTCTATAGTACCCCTTCTCTCTCTCAACCCCTGGATGTCATCGCAATTGCATGATTTATGCAACCTAAATCAATCAATGGCAGGTGAGATCCATATCTTAGGTCTCGTTTCGTCTAATCATTATTTCTCTGGCCGTGTCTAGGTTGTTTTCCCTTTACTTACATTGCTTTATTTTATCCGAATGCATCCTAGAGTTTAGTTGTTGCCGTGTATAAGTCACCTTTGTGTTTCTGAATGATGAATGTACAGCACAACGATGATGCTGTGGGAATTGAAGATTAGAGATTAGTTAACTGAGCACTAATACTAGAAAACTAGAATATTGCGCTCCATTTCCCGTTAACATTTTCTGTCATCTTCTTAGGAATATAGATACCCACTCCAGAAGGGACCGTGGCAGAAATCATGGGATTGCGGCGGGCTTGGGAGGCTTGAGCGACGGGCTTGGGAGGGAAGTACATGGTAGATCCGATGACCTCTGCTACTTGGGGCAAGCTCGGGGGACGAGATTGGGCAACGGGGATGTAGGGTTGGGCAACGGGGATGAGGGGGGCAAGGTTGGGCGGCAGGATTGAAGGGGGAAAATAGAAATTTATTTATAAATTATAATGGTGAATGATATTTGTGACTTTTTAAATATTTACAGTACTTTTATTTTTAATTTACCAAACACCTATTATCTATTTTTAAATTTTACTTAACACTTTTAAAATCATATTTTACCAAACACTCATCTGCTTATTTTCTCAGCAGTTTTTTTCTTCAGCACAGCTAAAAACAGCTTCTCTTAAAAGCACAGTATTACCAAACTAAGTCAATAACTAACAGCATAACAACTCAAAAATCCTGATAACTTGGAAATAAATATAAACTGTGGCAACTAGCAAGTAGACAAATGTCGACAGCAAAACCATCCCAATCTAATTTTCAAAACTTAACTCATTTTTTTATAAGTAATTTTCAAAACTTTACTCATACAAAGACAATTCTAAAATGATGTTTTATCCTTCTAAAAACAAAAAGATAAAAATGATTGTCTATTTTTAATCAAAAAAGTCATTATGACACTTTTTATGAGTAGAAAATAGAAAAAAATATAATAAAATAATTATTTCTTATTATTGTTGAGAGATTATAAACACATATATAAACATAATTAAGAGACCTAAATAATTATCCAGACCGTTTATGTTGGCGTCTTGCTAGAGCTCAGGGCTTTTGTGTGCGGCCTTTTTATGCGGTTCGATTGCCTATTTTTTCGAGGTGCATCCCCTAAAAGTGTTTGAAGGCTTTAGTTCCCCTGCGGTGGCTTTCTTTGCTTGGACAACAATTTTGGGAAAAATTCTGATTGCGGATAACCTACGTAGACGTGAGATGTTGATTCCTAGTTAGTGTTACATGTGTAAGGCGGTCGGAGAGTCAATAGACCACCTTCTCCTTCATTGCCCCATTACCCGTCTTCTTTAGGACTTTGTCCTGGGGCTCTTTGGTCTGTCTTGGGTGATGTCTCATAATGTTCATGGGCTTTCCTCCTGGCAGGAGAGGTGGGTAGGAAGTCTACGGTCTTGAGCGTTATTTGCCATTGCATCATCTAATGTCTCTGGCAAGAGCGGAATGCTCATCTTTTTTAGGATTGTGAATGCCGCTTGGATGAGTTTAAACTTTATTTTCTCTGATGCCTTTGGGATTGTTTGGCCATATTTGGGTGTTTTCGTCTCTCTTGTCTTTTTAATGTTATCTCTATTTGTTCTTTTTGAGCTAAGTTGAGATGAATTTTTTTTCGTGCTCTTTTTTGTATTCTCTTTCTTGTATACTTCTTATGTACTTGATTTTTTAATAAAATTTACTTGTAAAAAAAAAAAGAAGAAATAATTTTATTTAAGAAACTACATATATACTCACATAATTATAAATATATGACAGCTAATTAATTAGAAATTCTTTCCAATTCTATGATATATTGCAATTGAACTAAATTCAAAGAAGTGACGAAACATAGATGGCTAGATTATTATTATTATTAATAAAACTCATAGACCATCACAAGATAGCCCGAAGCAAAGAAGATATGACAGTTACGTTATTAGACCTAAAAGAAGTTTGTGCTACTCATAAATGGACTTGAGGCATGGCTGTGCCATTAACACCTAGTTGAAATATGCAATCAGCCGCTGATTCTACATCAGGACTGCCCCTAAACTGTATCTAGAAGCATCAGTCTCCACTATAAAAGGGTGGCTAAGTCCAGTAAAGCCAGTATGGGAACACAAGACATGGCTTGTTTCATCTTCTCGAAAGCTTGGGTTGTTGCATCACTCCATTGGAAGCTATCTTTCTTTAACAACTCCGATATGGGCCATGCTATGGAGTTATACCCCTTCACAATCCCCTCAACTCCTTTAATGTCTTAAGTAACGGCCATTCCATCATTACTGCCACCTTTAACTGATTTGCCGCAATCCCCTTGATGAACATCACATGGCCACAATATTTCACCCACGATTGAGCAAACAAACATTTCTTTCAATTGGTGTACTATTGGTGTTTCAATAGCCACTCTAACACCGATTCCAAATGCATCACGTGTTCTCCTATAGAGTGGTTATAAATGAGAATATCATTAAACAAAACCAAGATGAACTTTTGCAAATATTGTTGAAATACTTTATTCATCAGGGGCCAAAAGATAGTTGGAGCATTGGTAGGGCCAAACAATATGACTAAGAATTCATGTCCCTCATGGCTTATGAATTCAAAACTCGACTTTGGCCACATTTTCCGATCACATTAGAATCTAATTGTATCCTGATTTCAAGTCAATTTTGGGGAATGTCACCTTATGCAACTCATCGATCAATGAAATAGGGAAACCTGTCCAACACTATCACCTTATTAAGGCACGATAGTCGATGCATAATTGCCAACTGCCATTTTTTTTTCATTAACAAAATTAGACTTGAAAATTGACTTCCGCTTGGTTGTATGATTCCAGCCTTCAACATTTCTCCTTTGACCAGCCACTCAATCTCATCCGTTTGCGTGCTTATGATCTCATTGTGAGAGTAGACCGGCTGGCATATGAAAAACGTCCTCAAAGTGATATAATAGTTGGTGAAACAGATTTGGAATCATTGTGACTATCTTGGTGAGCTCCCTTTCAAGAAAGCTAACTCAACTAAGAATATTCCCCTCATATCCCCAAATCGTCCTTGCCATAAACTTGAGTGATACCAAAGTTTTGCTTAAACTCGGGTCTCCCTACAAAACCATCACCTGTTATCCCAACTTGAACTCCATTGTCAACAATTGCCAATTGACCCACATCTTGCCCAAAGATTGTAACTCCTTCATTTCAAAGATGACATCAGTACCTCCCAACTCCAGGGGAAGAAAATCCTTTAGCAATTACACTAAATACATATGAGCACCCTTTGTATCCATGACCACCCTAAAACTGCCAATGTCTAACAACAGGAGGCCTAACTGATCAATAGTAACACTACCACATCTTGCTTGCTGATTCTCCCTCTTAATTTCATGATGTGGTTCGATGTAAATTCCAATACCAAATTAAGTGAAACTTCTGCCACATCAAGGTGCAAGTGCTTAGCCTCCTCCTTTCCTGCTATTGTCCTCAACACACACCAGGACTTGTAGTGCTTAGTCCTTACAATGGGGCAGAATACTTCTCATCCCAGCAGAAACACAACTCCTTGGCTCTCTTGTCCTAAACCTCGGTCTCGGTGAGATGTTTAAATATTCCACCTGAGTTTGCCCTACTATCACACTCCTTTGGGGTATATCTCTCTGAAGCTCCATAGTAGGCCACACCCTCAAGCCAATCACCTCCCCTTCCTCCCAAGTGTCACAGGATGAGAATTAAACTGCCCATCACCTAGCTTTTTTTGTATCTCAAATCGCTAAATTTAATTGTCCACCGTTCGGATCGTTTGCATTCAATCCTAAAACATCCAAAGCAATTCATACAAACAATGGAAAACACACGTGGAAGCAATGTGAGAAATGCGTTGTCTTTGTATTGATTGAATGAAAGGTTTATAATATTGAAACTATTCTATAACACTAACTAAGTTAGCTCCCATTAGGAGTTGTACAAACATAAGAGGCTACAAAATTCTCTAAGTGTGACACAAGGGTATCCTTTTCTCTCTTCTCTCTCTTTGCCCAAGCCCATGCTCCCTCCAAGCTAGCTTTGTAGCTCCGTGGCGGCCCTCCCTCGCCTTTAATGCATCCCCAAGTAGTGTTGTCCATCCATCGTTGTTCCTCCCAAGTTGTAGCACTAAATGTCCAGGTTTGGGTCCTCTAGAAAATTAGGCCGCTAGGGTGCCTTGCAAGGTTTTCTCAGGCCATTGCACACCAGACAACAACTTGACCACCTCAAGTCTAAAACTCAAACCACCATCTTCGTCCATAAATTCCTCCACCACATGGGTTCAGCCACGATCCATCTGTTCCAAGGCTGCCACAACCTTTGCGCTCAGCACTCCCCAGGCTAGTGTCAGGTAGCTGCTGCCTGAGACTAGCCTTCGTTCCTACGGCCAATAGCCCTCAATGACACCATGTCCAACCTCGATGCAATTGCCATTGCTGCCCCTCTCGACACGAAAGAAGACGACCCCAAGCCAAAGGCCCTTGGCTCCTTCTTTGCAGGTTCGAGATCCACTCAAATCAACTATGCTAGGTCGCGCGTGCAGTCCCCCCTGTCTCTTTACTCTCCTATGTCACCAATTGCGGGTCTTGTTCCCACATAGATCTCATTCGCCACCCCACCCTTTATTGTTGTTGAATTGCTCACCAATGATGGCCTTGAGGGAGCTGGCTTCCACCTCCAATTTCTCTTCCAAGACTTCAACTTTCTTTGCTAAGAACTAAGACAATTGAACAATTTTATTGATAAACGAAATACAAAAATTCATATAATTGGTCTCTTATTTAAGAGGCAGCCATCTCTCCCCGCTGCAATTAAACTACAACTAACTCTATTCAAATTCAACATAACCCTCAATCATCCCCTTATGCCCTATTTGAACCAAAAACCCTCAACCCCAATCCTATCCCCTTACCCTACGCCTAACATGAGTTTGCATGGGCCTGAATATAGCACAAATACATTATGGACATTTCTACAATATATTAAAATTGAACTAAATTATCTAAAAGAGAAGAAGAGACGTTGTGGAAATTTTTGTGATATATTAATGTCAAAGTCAGTCCCATATACTTACAAGAAATGCAGCAGGTACTCCAATTTCTTCAACTACCTCACGAATGATGCTATCAAACATCTCCTTGGAAGCCTTAACATTAATAAGCTCACTGTCTGCTTCCTTTTTTCCATGCTCATGAGACGCTATTCCAATTTCTTCTGGCTGTAACCACCAAAAGTATGATTCGGTCATTAATTCAAGTATTCCTAATTATATGTACAGCAAAGAATAAGACAAGAGAACAGTGCTTCTAATCATTTTGAAAGCATAATAACACAGATAAATTGTATTCTGCAAGGGTCTTCAGAGCAAGCCTTTGTGGTTCGTTCCCAGCATGATGCCCTCAAATTATCCTGCATTGGAACTTACGGAAAAAGGCATGCAAACATGTGCATGCAACCAATACACTCACAGAAACGTTCATACTAGGAAAAATATGAAAAGATCATATCTAAGCATGCTGCTCCTTTTTCTATCCTTTATTGGGTAAAATAGCATATTTATACATGCTGGAGTGGCATGCATAACGTATTAAGCTCAAATATCTGCTATACTGTGTAAAATTTTGCATATTATTGACTAAATACCTCTGGATGGCCACCAGGGAAAACATAGTGCCCAGGAAATTCCCCCACATTATTGCTTCTTTTCAACAAAAGTATCTTCTTGTCAGATGTCAAGACAACTGCACCATTACCCAACGGGCTTGCAGTATGCTGACAATAAACGGTGTCATCTACAACAGCGGCAAGCTATGCAACTTAAAATTGACTATTTTACAAATGACTAAAAATTTGCAACAAAAGTTAATCTGGGTTGTCACAAAAAAATCTGCTGAAAGTAGATTTTAACAGTTAAACGTAGTACTCTAACAGAGAAAAAAGACAATCAACTGTTCGATAAAAAAATAATAGACAACAAACTGTCAAAAAACTCCCCACTGATGTGATATCCATGGAGGTTGGGTAAACAGAACACAATGACAGAGAGTCTACAACTGCCTCTGGAATTTATGTTGCCCTATGCAAAGCAAACAATCTTGCTGGCATGACAATTTCACACTGGGAAAACATTAATATATCAATGTTAAACGATAATGATTTTTGGTTATTTTTTTGCATTTGTGGAATAATTTTCTTCATAATTTACACGATTAAAAACTTAAAAAAATAATTAATGGCGTCAGTTTAGTAGATTATTATTTAAACGCAAGAAATCATATTAACAATTCGGATATAATGGAAATTGAATCTGTTTAAATAGAGATAACCTTTACAATTTGGTGCAAAAGCATATTGCCTGTGATGGTCTGTCTAATCAATATGTAGCCATCAAATCTAGTCTAGCTGCATTGTGTGAACAACGTCACTGGCTTTTCTCTTCCTAATCATTGGAATTTGGATTCCATCATTGGACATAAAGTAGTCGATATCCAGTAGATTGTAGAACAGCATCAAAACAAAATAAAAAAGACAGAGAGTCTATACTATTTTACGGTTGAAAATTAAAAAAGAAAGAACTCCCACAACAATTAGCTTTACCTTCTGATGGAATGAGAAAATGTTTCCACATTGGATTTAGATTTGTCCCAACAAAAGTCCTGGGTAAGAAGCAAATAACACATTATCACTACTCACCGAAGCTTAATTACAAAACAGTGAAATTGGAAATCAACTCAAATCATGATGTGAAGGTCAGCCGAACCGAAAGACGCTGTCAATGAAGCATATTGAACAAGAACATCTTATCCGCTCGATAATCATCAAAATTTAAAAGAAAAGGGATGGAGTAAAATGGAGATATGACAAGCTCACGGTAATAAGGCAAAAACTATATCTTCCATAAAAATTATCAGTATCATAAAGAGATACACACCACTGATATAGAAAGCCAGGTGTGAAGATTAGACCATGGATAGCACACAATATAGATTATAATATATTATATAAACAGCATTGGCCACTCCTAGTTTGTATAGATAAAACAGCAAACAATTAAACAGACATAAAAAACAGTATCTAAAATGAGAACTCATAACATGAAGGTCGTCCATGCAAAAGGAAACTGAATTTATCAAAAACAATAAATTGACCAAAAGTGCTATAGCTCCCATTTCCATAAGCACATAGAAGGCACACAAACAGAAATTGGTAAACAAAAACATTTAGATCGAGATAAGAGAGGGAGAGTATTTTAGAGGGGGAGGCAGAGACCTATAATCAGTCATACCAAGGTGGAGGCATGCATGGGGCTCTTCAGCGTTAGAACCACCTCCATTATGCAAAATACATCCATCAAACTGTAAAATAATTAATTAGATGAAGAATATCAGTCCATGTAGTAAAACAGAATCTACCACAAGAGAATGCAGGGAAGTCACCATCTGAAAATAAATTTTGAATCGAAGTATAGAACAAATCAGTGTAGAAAGTCAAGATTTCTGTAACCAGCTGCCAGCCTAATTACCACATTGGTACAATCTGGTCAATATTTTCAGGTATTCCTCTACTCTGCCATGACACCTTTTACATCTGCACTACCAACTGTCCAAGGCTTCTCCGCTTCCTGCAGTAGAGGGACAGGAATCTTAATTTTCCCTTCCTCTTCCCTCCCAATCTGTCTCCTTAACTTTTTTCCCAAACCTTCCCCCCTATTTATATATTTTTTCCTTTTTTTTCCAGTAGAGTTAGGCTAACTCAGCCTTGTCATAGGTATTGTAAACTTATCCTCATTTATAAATTCCTAATTTTCCAAAAAGAAATACTTCTCAATCAAAGTGAATAACATGCAGATATGTACATTAAATGTGACAGAATTGTTTTCATTTTTCCCTAAGATACCCATCTAACGAAAAATGGGAAGTCAGCAAGTTTATATATTTTTTTGGTCCTAAAACATGAAAAACATTTTTGCAAGATCAGTGCATTATTAGGAGAAAAAAAGAATAGGAAATTAAAAATTAAAAGCACAATACAGACAAGTTAGGAAGCTGTAACAGCTTATAAAAGATATCAAAGAGTAATGATCAAGTTATCAACTTATCATGGTGAATCATGCTCAATAAATATCTGAATTTTATGGGCTATATATTATATGCCTACGAAGCTTCTAACCTACCTATTAGGCATAGCAGGTAGAATTAGCGAATGGCTCCTGACAAAATACACTAAACAATGATGTTCTGTCGAGATGCTTCAATGCAAAATAACATAGCAAACCAAACAGAAGCAGAAGATTTAAAGAAAATCAGATTGTTGAAGAAAGTTCTCATACCCTAAATTTAGTCCCATTGAATAAAGATGTGTTCCCCAGAGCTCTTTGATCCCATATCTGACAGCGCAGTTCAAAATTGTAGGGTTTAAAGAATTAGAAGTAGAAGAATTCAAGCTTAAATCAACCCATCCTGTTTGTAAATAGCGCATGAGCTCATGAGTAGGCTTGTTGCCATTGAGAGACATAAAATGAGCAAACCCATATGAATAAATCTGACGCTGATCATAATTTATGTACTCTTTGGCTGCCAAGTAAAAGTGAAGAGCTCTTCAAACTATACACCTACGAACCTAACCCAGTAAAGTTTTTCCAAGTTTGCTTACCAAAATGTAGAGACATACTCATACAATGCACGGCATTGTCATAAACGTCTAAATATATGATCATATACTAAAAATGTGAATTGCGGTGTATTGATGTTAATTAAGAAATAAAAAACAATATATATATATGCATATATAGTGTACTGTAATGGTGTAATCAATCCAATGAAATTGGTACGGTAAAAACAAATATAGGCATACAAATCAGAATAGAAGAGGTGATGATGACGACGATGCAAGCTCACCTGAGAAATAGAGGTTTCCAGGATTTGATCGGGGTGCGGCTTCCGGTCATGAGAAGCATCGAACACGACAGATACCTTCGTGCGAAATCAAACAAATTCATGGATCCGACATAAAATTCGTGCTCGTAATAAAAATGAGAGCGGAGGAGGAAACGAAAGAGAACCTGGAATGGAGAGAGACCAGAAGGGCACGAGAGCAGAAGTTCGTAGGGGAGACAACACCGGCTTCCTTCTTCGTTCGCCATCTCCATGGACATATCCAGACAGACCGATCTCTCTCTCTTGTTATCTCCATTTTACAACTGATTTTATCAGGAATGTTTTTAAAATAACGTGTTTATTGTTTTTTTAAAAATAATGATAGGCTTACGGGGGAAAAAAATAAAATTTAAAAAATTTATTTGAGTTTTAAAAATAAAAATTATTTAAAAAATATTTTTAAAAAATAATTATAGAATCGACTTATTTTTAAAATAGAATTCAAAGATTATAATTATAGAATTAACTTAAGAATATGTTTGGTACAAGTTTTGGTTTTGGCATTTTATTTTATGAATTTGGTTGGAATTCGTATTGAATTATAAATTGAAATCAATTTATGTTTTATATGAGAGAGAATGTATTTTTTTATAAAGAGCTATATTTTGTGTTGTTATACAGATAATGACATAAAAATAACTTAATCTTTAACATGCAAGTGTATGTTGTATCCTAAATTCTTTTCTACAATTGAGTATAGTTTATGTAAAGATAGAGTCCTTTTACGAGTACACTCGAATGATATTACTTTAATGTTTTGTAAATATTATTAGATCTTATCTCACTTGATTTAGATACACAATCACATTCAGTAAAGGAGTCACAAATTGGAGGCCCCTCCAACCATGATCCAATCGAGTTATAAGCCAACAACGAGTCAAATGACACCAAGTGATGACAAAATGCAAAACCTTTACCCACTTTAATCACCACATGCTCTGGATAACAAGCTTTAACTTATAATACTTTGAAACTTTATTCTTATTTCCTTGCTTCAATATTTTGTTCTCTTTTCTGTCAAAATAAGAACTTTAAACATACAAGTATTCTAACTATAGACTCCTTACCACAACATCACATTTGATGTACTTTTTGTCCATGGTCTCTTTACATTTCATTAAGTAGATGGAATACTATATTACTTTTTGTCCAAAACTTTGTACTTTAAAACAATTTATTCCTCGACCGTAATATTGAAACTTTTCTTTTAATGTTTGTAAGAAACTCCATGCTAGATCTATACTCATTAATCCACAATGCATGATCTTTTACAAATGTCATCAATAAATCACTTCACATAACATAATCACACACGGTCATCGACTAATATATGTTCTCATTTTACACTAGCAATATAGAAACAGTGTTCTTTTCTTATACTAATGCTTGCTATTTGTGACACAATAAATGGTATGTTATGAATGAACTTCCCATTTGGTGACTTCTTACTATGATGCATTGATTGGTTATCGAGACTTTGTAATCTCCCATGGAACTTAAATACATTGTATGATTATAATTATAACCAATTACAAAAATCAAGACTAACAGTATTACTTTATTATGTGTTTAGTGGACTCTATTTTTTAAAATTGATGAAATTTAAAATAATTTTATTGTTAAGAAATTAGCTCAATATGATCATAAAATCTTAGTATCCGCCACATAAATAGGCATTTTATTCTTCTTTGTGAGAGAATTATTTGTAGGTATTAGGCTATATGGAATTATTATTTTAGATTCAAATTTTCTTGTCAAGATTATTGTATGGGATATGTATTATTGATTTATAAATTATATTTTAACTAATTATAATTCAAATTTTATAATTTTTATATCTTTAAGCATTACTTCACCATGACATTATTTTAAAAAGGATAAAAAAACCCTTAAAATATTTCCTTTATACTTACCTTTTAATTTTTTAAATCGAGACTATAATGTGTATCAAGCTAATATGATTACATGTTGTGGATGTATAGCTAACAGCATTAAGTTGGTAGTTTTCACCTTCACATACGAGTTATTTCTTACAGTCATTATTTTATTTACAAGTAAATTAAGTTGGACAACGGGGAAGAATATGTTTAGTCGACATAATTGAATTGAGATAGAACTTACCTTTTCCATCTCCATCTCTTAAAGCACTTATTGGATGTCACGATCAACATTATATACACATCCGTAGATTAGCTAAATACAAATAAATGGAAACAAATTAATTGACGAAGCCAAAGAGAGAAAAAAAAGAGAGGAAGAGACTTGGCGGTATGTATTTGAATAAAATAATTAAACCAATGTGGATGCATAACTACGTAAATCAAGTTGATAACTCTTTCAATCTTTATGCATTAGTTGTTTGTTCACTTGTAGTTTAAGTTAGATGATAATAAAGAGCCAAGCGAAACTCGTCAATAGAAATCATAATAGATCTAGTAATGATTAAATACCTTTTCATTTAGTTAATCTTTATTTATATTTAATGTTAAATGCTAAATCCTTAATGCTAAGTAATTTGAACTTCGATGGTATTACTTTAACATTATAGTTTTAAAGTTGACATTTAAGATAATTTTAGGATTTTTTTGAAAAATTATAACAAATAACTATATAATTAGTTATAAATTATTTTTAAAAGTATAACAAACTATTTGTGTAGTTTTTTATAAGTAGAATGAATCTAAAAAAATAATATAGAAAAAAGCATTCTAAAAAGGTATATTTTAGTTTAGGTTTATAATAAAAAAAGTTTAAATTTAGTGTGTGTACACACACAAATGCACATACGAATCCTTTAAAAATCAAGAAGAAGGCCCGAAAAGTTAATTAGTAAGACAAATTTGTAGAGATGTACATTAATTAATTTTAAGTCAACTCATCACTAGTTTTTCTTATAAATTTGGATCAACTATTTTAAAAGGCGTAATAAAAGCTTATTCTAAGTCTTTTTCGCCAATAAGTACATGAACATAAAAAAATAGATGGAAAAAATTATTAAATTTTTTGTGTTAGTTTAGGTTTATAATGAAGAAAAGTTTAAAATTTAGTGTGTGTACGCCGCAAAAATGCACATACAAATCATTTTAAAAAACAAATAAGAGAAATAAAAGTAAACTAGCTAAGGCAAGGAAATGTAGAAATGAATGTCTTTATTTTAGCACGCAATTTTATCTTTTTTTTTTTAATTTTCATATTGATAATCGTACAAATGTGTATCACTTTTCTATGATCTAGTCAACTTCCCACTATTTGCACTTAATAGTAGTTCTATCAAATTTAATGTAGGCAGAGTATCACGATAAAATATTTTAGTAAACACATAATAAACAAAACACAACTAGTTTTTACCCACATTTTTAATAAAAAGTCAAAAATTAGCACCAGCGAAGTGACCCTACGGTGTATGTTATCATACCTAGGCCATAAGGAAAATATAATTAAAAAAATATAATTAAAGTATAGCATACTTTAGGTGAAAGGAAGGTTGTTATTATCTAATACAATGACCAAAATTACAATCGAAGGCAAATCCATATGACTAATGATCGAAGAAAGAAGAAAGCAAGTAGATAAACGAAGAAAGGGAGAGAGTTCTTATCGTTGTGAGTCTAGTCATTTTAGGCATCAGTCGACCCATAATTAATGCCTTAATGGTGGTGTTGTGTCTCTTATATATATATATATATATATATATATATATATAAGACAAAGATTAGAATATGATTAGGATACATAATCGTACAATTTATTATAATAAAAATAAAAAAATATAAACTATTAGTTTATGTTTAGACAAGTTTAAATTATTTTTTAAAATATAAATATTTTTGAAAGCGTAAGTTTAAATAAATTTCTATTATTCATATATATTTTTAAACTATTATTTTTAAAAATAATTATATTTTGAAAATAATATCATTATTCGAGATATTTATATTATATCAATATTTAACACACATGTTCTCACGACTTATAATAATTGTATATATATAATTATATTTAAAAGTATATAATTTTGATATAAGATTATATTTTATAATGAACATGGGGATAATATGAAAACGACATGTTTTGAATTTTGGATGAAATATCACGTCATATTAATTATCATATCCACTTTATAGATTGAAATTTGCCCCTTGCAGACGATCCTGACTTTGATCCTTTATGGAACTTGTTAACTTCCCCCAGTGACTTAGAAGAGCAATTGGGATCCTCTGCATGCCATGCCTTTATGACGGTGTAGGGTGCGTGTCAACTTGACACAAGACGACCTTTGCTTTTTTACAAACACCGAGAGGATTTTGTCTGGTATTGCAATGGTAAGGGATATGGTTGTCGGTTGAAAGGATGGAGTGATTATTGAGAGTGTAAGTAAGACCTAAGCCTTTCTTAAAAGCTGGCCAATAAAAACGAAGAAAAAAAATGCGATAAAATTTTACGTGTGAAGATTACATTAAAATCATGAGTATTCGTATTTTTAAATATAATTTGGTATGTTGAGCTCGTAAGTTATCTTGTAATTTAGTAATCAAACTAAATAAAAACTTATTAATTTTGTTGTCCATTTGAGCCAGATTCACAACTTGTCGTCGGTCATTGATCACGAAAAAAACCAAATTAGACAATATAACTTTGACAGCAGCCATAATTGTAAATTATCAAATGGGTAAATTAATTCAAAAAAAATTTTTTTCGGCCTACGATCCCACAATGATCCATAAACATAAACATTCATTCCATTTGATATGGTGTTCATTTAATGGGTTGGCGATCGGGAAGTTTTGACCTATTGGAGTGGGGAGGCCGAGGATGGCACATGGGATAGGAGTCTTTGGAGGGTAAAAAAATGGCCTGAACGTGTAAACATGGGATGAGGCCATAAACATTCACACATATGGAGTGGGGCTGGTGGAGGGTAAAAAAAATGGCAAAAAAACTACTTTTTTTTTTTTTTTTTTTTTCATGTCCGGAGTCCGGCCTGGTCCCACTGTCTCATCTGCCTTTTCCATCACGGTGGCTCACAAGTTGAAGTTTTTCGGATTGGTCTTATTAAAGTACTCATTTAACTTCTTTCATCCGTGAGTTCTAGTGGAGCTTTAAGGCACGTTACAAACATTAACACTCCGTATGTTTCCTAATTTTTTGTCTTGTAGAAGAAAATTTTAAATTTTAAATAAAATTAAATTGTGACCTAAATTTACATGTTGGGATATCTATTCCTAGAATTTTTTAAATATTTTAAAAACATTTATATAGAAATAGAAATGATAATTGAAAAAATAGTTTGTAAATAGATGAGAGAAAAAAATAAAAAAATATATTTAAAATATTATTTTATTTATATATAGGTGGAGGATTAGATGTATAATTTCTAAATATTATATTATGCATTTTTTTTAAATAAAAAAATATGAAAATGATATGTTCAGGGTGTGAATTTGTATTGATAAAAAAAAAAGCAACACTTATAAATTATGCTTGTATTGATAAAAAAAAAAAGCAACACTTATAAAAAAAGCAAAAAAATATGAAAATGATATGTTCAGGGTATGAAAATGATATGTTCAGGGATGTACATTGTATTGACAAAAGTTAAATTATGCTTGTTTTAGAGATTTATAAATGTTTATTTCAAAAATCGATCGTTAGATTGAATATTCGTATAGTATGTATCATGTCTCTAAAATTTTACGGTAATTTTTATGTAAATTTGATTAGAAAAAATTAGTTGATAAATTAATTAATATTTATTTATTTATCTGCTTATTTCTTTCTTATATAAAAAATTATATAAAATGAAAAAGAAATTAACTGAATAATTTCATTCGAATTAATTAATACTGATGTATCGCGATTTTATTTGTAAATTATTTATATGATTCTTTTTTAAAAAACATTCATATACAATGTACATGTCAATATGTCAACATATGAATAGTAAATTTTTTTCGTTCCGAATTGATATTAAAAAAAGCGTGCATGGTAAACGTTTTGATTGATTGTATTCCCGACTTTTTTCAATTATTAATTAAATTCAATAAGGACTCTCTTAAGTTTTAGTTTATGTTTGGTTGATGTTTTTTTTTCTTGTTTAACTTTTGTACTCAAATACATAAAACTCAAATACATAAAACACTGTGTACTTATTGTAAACATCCCCCCCTCCCCCGCCTACCGAAGTGATGACAATGAGGATCGGCTCTCCCCCTGCCTAATCTCTCTCTGTCGTGACCTCCCTCCCGCTGCTTGATCTTCTTCCCCAACCCCCTCGCCGGCATTGCAACTAAAAAAAAACAAGTACGCTTTTTGATTTTATAGAAAACACATGCCACACAAAAAAAAATTTTAAATTACCAAAATAGTTTTAAAATATAATTTTAAAGTAGTTTTTTGAAAACGAAAACTCAAAGTGAACACCAAACATAGCCAATGGCTATGTTTAATTAGTCGGTATTTTAATATCTGTCTTTTAATAAATATGTATACTTGGAACAGTTAAATTTAAATATGTATACTTGGTATTAAATATGTATACTTGGAACAGTTAAATTTAATTAGTCGGTATTTTAATATCTGTCTTTTAATAAAATTTATGTTTTTTATATTATTTTATATTAATAAAAAAGTCTACGAAAATATTTGAGGGGAATGGGTGGATAAATTATAAACTTAATTAAAGAGTTGTTCATAAAAGTAAATGGCATTCAATGGAAGGAACAACTTGCGCGGTGAAATAATGATGGCATTTAATGCGCATCATTTTTTTTGGGTGGTAGGCTGAAGTGACCGTAGTCGACTCATAAGTCAATGCACACACCAAAACAACCATATACCCAACCAACTAACTAGGGGGACTTAATTCTTTCTGAACTGTCCAATCACCAGTTATAAAATATTAGACAAATATATTACATTTCAGTTTTTGTTTTTGTTTTTTGTTCTTTTGGTAAACGTAACTCTAACGTTTCTCACCAATTCCTGAACTTCCAATATAGTCAGTAACAAAACAAATGTGTCTGTACGTATGCGTTGGGACTAAATTTTGCCCCATTTTAGAGATAAATGTTTTAATTATTAAACTTTTAATCTGGATGAACTCATAGTTCTTTTAGCTAATTTAAAGACGAAGGTTGGTTTTTTTATTAACATATATTAAAAGTGATAATATCTGTAATCTTGACGCACTTAATAAATTAACATAATATATTAGTTTTAAAAAAAAGAAAAACTTAAAAGCTAATGCCATAAAATTATAAAGCACTGGATTAAAATTTTAATATTGATAGAATTTGGTCAAGGCGCACATACATCCGTATGTCACAATATTATCTGCTTTGAGCTTGCCACATCAATCCGTACACCTATAAAACTGATGAGCTGTCACCATGTGTGCCATCATAGGAGTGTACATTTTGAATGAGACCAGGCCGTTTTGATCACCTGAAAACAAGAACTTGTATTTCAAACTAATACTGTCACCATGTGTGCCATCATAGTTGAAGGTTCGTACATTTTGAATGAGACCAGGCCGTTTTGAGTCATGCCGACCGGTTGAATGGGAGCACGCCGCTAGTCGAGGACTTGCTTAGAAGGGATTTGGCCATTTACACAACGGGTAATACCGTTCTCGTGACACCATGCGGGCCAACCCTCAAAGGCTAAACTTAGCGGACCGTAAATAGAGAGCTAAGTGGCAAGGGGTTGAGAGGCGCGAAACGACCCCGTGACACGCCGCACACCATGGGACACCCCCCCCCCCACCACATATTACACCGAGAAGACTTTTGATATAATGGAACACACAATCAGGCTCTGATATCAGTTTATTAGGATCGGGTCAAGGCACAGACCCAATCGTATGTTACAATATTATCTGTTTTGGACTCGTCACATCAACTCACACGGTTTTAAAACGTATTATGACATTTTTGGGCTTGACTCACCGTATAAAAATTGTGCGTGAGACACAATTTTTTAATAAATATTCAAAATATAAAAACCATGGTCTTCGATAAAAGTTAAAATTAAAAATTATTAAATGATTGAGATGGTCGGATCAGACCTACCTAAAAAAAATCTACTCTAAAAAATAGCCTGGCAAGCGGCAAATGGGGAGCATGGCTTGGTCCCCCATGCATGCTTCTCCGTCTCTAGATATCTATTGAACCTGATGAGTGTCAGCGTGTCACCCACCACCCGCCTCTGTTTACCTGATCAGTCTCGATGGCCGATGTACTCATGTACAGCTCCGCCGTGTTTCGGATAGCCCTGGCGTACGTTTTCGGCCAATCAACCAATCTCCATATATATATATATATATATGGCATCCTTCTCGAGTGGAATGAATATATGCACTTCGACGGCAGCATTAATCAATATTGGTTGCGTTGCGTCCGCGAAGATAGAGAGAGCGTGAGCGTGAATGAGTGAGTGAGAGAGCCCACCTACACACACTAAATTAACGTGATAGCCAGCGGAGTATTTATTAGCGGTACTTATCCGCATCCGTATTCGCCAGTCGGATTCCTTGCACTATTTATAATTGTATTATATATAGGTCTCGTCTCCCTATTCTAAGTGTGCTGAGAGATTAATTAATATAATTAAAACATTACAGATTGAGGGCTGTCCTGTAATTTGATAAGCATTATATTCATATGGTTTTTTAAAGTGGCATATTGATAACATTCAATATTAAAATTTCAATAAATTTTAATAAATTTAGGTATAGCTAAAATTGGTAAAAGTAATATGGATCACAAAGAGTAATATTAGATATAGCCAAAATTACGTAATTAATGAGTAATTGTGATAATGTGATAGTGTATTAGATTCAAGGGAGAAAAGAAAAAAATTATAATGGTTCACTTCATTGATTTAGTGGTAATGTCTTGAACTGTTTGCATAGATACTTTTAAATCACAAATTATAATTAAAATATAGATTTAAAGTATAATTTATATCAATACTATAAATAAAATTATTAAAATTTTTAGCTAGTCTCACTATAATTTTATTACTGAAATAAAATTAAGGCTCAGTTGGACTTTGACTTATTAACCTTGTTATGTGGATCCGTACACTCTAATTTTATAATAGGAAACGCATTTAATGGATTTAAGACATCTCTAATTATATATTTAACTATGACAAACAAGGGACACTAGCTCGAAGTCTGTAACAAACATGAAAGGAAAAAAAAACAAAAAACAGTCACACAAAATAGGTAGTTAATTATTTGATGATTCATGGATCTACGTATAAAATAAGAACACTTTTAACAATGGGGGAAGAAGACCCATCGAAAATAGGTTAATCAAGAAACCTGAAAATCAATGACATATAAATATAAATATATATATATATATATGTGAAATATAAATATATATGGTCGTGGTGTGAAGCCGCTCGACCACGCTCGTTCGTTCGATCGTTTTGATGCGGACGTACAGACGGTGAGCTGGCTCAGCGCATCACGAAGGTTTCCGGATCCTCGTCGTTGATCCATCCGTACTCCTCCATGAACGGGTTGGCTAGCGTGGGCGGCGGGTAGCTGTCAATGCAGTCCCCCCAGGCTCTGTTAACCTCCCCATCACCGCCCAGGTCCCTCAACACCTCCCACACACAGCTGTTACACTTGAACCCGGCCCCGAAGCTGATCATCAACACCCTCTGCCCCTTCCTCAGCCTCCTCTTCCCCTGCATGTACCCAAGAACGTACCACAAGCTGCTCGCTGACGTGTTCCCGTACCGGTGCAACGTCATCCTCGCCGGCTCCAGATCGTGCTCCGTCAACCCCAGGCTCTTCCCTATAGCCTCGATCACCGCCTTCCCGCCCGTATGCAAGCAGAAATGGTCCACCCCCGCCTTCAGGTTTACCATGGCGCTTCGGCTTCCGGCGGCCGCGGCGGCGCTGCGCTTGTAGCGCTTGCTGGCTCTTTTGATGAGCGAATTGACGGCGAACCGAAAGAGCTCGCGGAGAGGAAGAATCTTGGGGCAGAGCTCCCGGAGGTTGTCGATGAAGGCGCGTGTAGCGGCGGCCGGGAGGTCCTTGCCGAGGAAGAACCCCACGTGCCCCTGGTCGTCCTCACACTGGGTGCAGCACCCGTAGGACTCGTCGCGGGCACCGTGGTGGGTCCGGACCAGGCACTTGAGCTCGAACATGGCCCTGTGTCGGAGGGCTGCGAGGTTGGTCAGCAGGATGGCGCAGCCGCCGGTCCGGAAGAGGCAGTTAGCCAGGATCATGGACCGGTGGTTGCCGGAGTACCAGTTGGGGCTGAGGCACTCCGACGTCAGCACCAGCGCGTACTTGTTCTTGGAGCACTTGAAGATGTTCCGGACCACGTCGATGGAAATCACGCTGGCGCTGCACCCCATCCCGGAGAGGTTGTAGCTCTTCACGTCCTCTCGCATCTTGTAGTGTCGGATCACCCTCGCCGCCAGCGAGGGGATGGTGGACAGCATGGACACGTTGACCACCAGGGCGTCGATGTCGGAGGCGGCCACACCGGCGCGTGACAGCAACGCTCCGACGCACCCGGTGTAGAATTCCTCCATCTCGGCGACCGTGTCGCTGACGGTGCCGGACGCCTCTCGTCCCTCGAAGTAGTTGCGGGGGACGTAGGTCTGCTCGCCGATGCCGGAGCTGACGATGGCCTTGAGGAGGAACTTGTATTCGTGGAGTCCGAGGGTTTTGCTGCGTTTGATGATTTTGCCGGAGTTTTGGGTGCTGAGCATGAGGTCGTCCGCCGGCCTGTAGCACTCATAGTCGAGAATGTAACAGCGGCTGTCTCGCTTCTGGAGGATTAGCTTCCAGATGATGACGATGAAAAAGCAGAGAAGAGGCAGGGCATAGAGTAACGCTGACGCCACCTCCATTGTCGGTCTCTCACCGAGCATGCTTAGAGAAGGTCAGAAGGGAGAGGGAGGGAGGGGATATGGTTTTTTTTTTTGTTATGTTTTTGGAGCATACTCCTCAAAACGAAATGCAATTTATATCCAACACACATGTACATGTGAAGGGATCGGAGGAGGCTGCTGTGCAGCTTTTTTGTCAGTCAATAAATGATGGTGAAAATTATAACACGTGAATACGCTTTGCAGCTAAAAAGAATCTTCCTATACCATATTTATGTCGCCACCTATTATATTACCATGGGGGACAATGAAGCTCAAGGGGTGTCTCGTGGCATGTTAGTAGGTTTTGAGTTTGAGTGTCTGGTGGCTGGCCACATGATACAGTAGAGCGTTCCAATGACTAATTAAATCATAATGTAGTACTGAACTTAAACGAGAACTGGCCCATGCATACCCGTTATAAAAAAATGGGGGGCAATGAACACAAATACAAACAATTTATCTTCCTATGTTCACGCCATTGTGCGTGCGTTCGAGTTTCGTTATCAACCAGTGTTTGGGTCACGCCCAAGGCATGCATACGATACGTGTATGGGTTCACCGAAATTAATACTGAATATGAGTGAGGAGTTCTACTATTTTCCCTACTATATATATATATTATTTATTTATTTACTTTTTGTTTACAGTTATTAACAAATACCAAAGAAGTGGAAAAGTGTCCCTCAGCTTACTCATAAATTACAATAACAAACAAAACCTTTTTAATAAGAGATGAATAATGGTATGTAACCATATACTTAATTATTTATATTAACGATCGAGTGAGCTTTAATTTTCCCAGTACAGACTCCTACGGAAGCAAGGGCAATAAGAAAAAAGATACAAAATTGTCCTACGGAAGCAAGGGCATTCATATTAGGATTTACAATTGAATTTTTTGATCAAATTATTGAGTTAAATATTAAAAAAACTTTTCAACACCATAAAAATATTTATAAATGAATACTTTAAATAAGATAAAAAACAAAAAAAACTTTCATGAGTCCAGCCTAAGTTCTTTTTAGTGTTTGAAAATGGCTTCTTAATGTAACAAAAATATCCTTTATGAATTTATATCCTTCATATAAATTGTTTTGTTTACAAGTAAATTAATATTTTTAATCGAATGATTCTACTAGAATTAGAGTTGAATTTACGTCTCGGTCCAGCATGTTATTCTAACGACACCTTAGGTGTGGCTAGAAAATTACTACATTGTGCGTCATAACTTCGGCGGATAGTTGTTCGCTCGGTTCGTTACTTCGGTTTGAATTGTAATCACATCTCAAATCAAATAAAACAAGTGAGCGACTACTTTATCAGTCGCTTGTTTACTTCAGTTTGAAATGTAATCATGTAGCATTGTGCAGATGTAGCGCCTTCTATTGTTTTAATTAAAAATAATAATTAAAAACAAGACTCTCTCTCATCTTCTCTAGGCTATAGTCGACTTAATTTTTTTAAAAAAACAAAACTCTCATTTTTTCTAGTTGTATGTCACGGGATCAGGGTTTTCACCCGTGCAACACTCGATTACCCTGATAGATACTCCGAGTAAGTCATACTAATCGGGACACATGTAGACTAGTTTCGCCCTGCCTTGGGCTCATCAGGAGAACGGCTGCAGTTCCTGACCAATTTGTATAAGGATGACCAAGTCCACTCTTCATCGTCAAGTCCTCGACTAACGTCGTATTCTCCGCATTGAACCGGGTTGGTATGTCTTAACTCCAAATGGGCTCCATTGATCTCTCGCATGAACTGTCGTGGAGTCTATCCGTCTGTACCAGCTACGCTTTCTGCCTTGCCCCTTCACAAGTAGCGTGCACCTGTGCTACTTGGGAGACGCCTGCCAATACCACGCTGTTCCAAGCATGACATATAGTCGACTTAATTAAAAACAAAAAACACGACTCTTTCTCATCTTTGCCTCTCTCCTTTTTTGTTTATTTTAATTAAACAAGTCACTGCGTGTACTGCCATTGACATGCCTTCTTCTGGTCGTAATTGTTTGGCCCTTTAACAACCATTGCCATCATTAAGTTTTTGTCTTCACTTTAGATCAGGATACTTTGGTTCAGTTTAAGACAAGAACTTCGGCGATGTTCTTTGGCGGTGGCTGTTAAAGGGCCTCACAATCGTTACCAGAAGGAGACACGGTATAGGAGAAGAGAACCAAAGTCATGTCTCAAAGTCTCGATCCGAACAACCGTTCGATGAGGCACTAGTACGCGAAAAGAAAACCAAAGTCATGTCTCGACGTCTCGATCTAAAGTTTTGTCTTGAAGTCTCAATCCGAAGTCTATTCTTGAAGTCGTTTGGGTCTATGGTAGAACTAATTTACTGCAAACGATCATGATTCCACAGTCACCCGCTTATTTTGTTACTTTAGTTTGAGAAGTGAACCAATTATAGGGGTGTTAAACGGGCTGTTGGCCCATGAGCCAGCCCGTTTTTTTTTTTCGGGCTGGGTCTGTAAATTTTGGCCCATTCATACGCGGGTCAAAATGGGCTTTAGCCCGCGGGCCGTAGGCCAAAGTCGGCTGAGCCCACTGGTTCACGGGCAGGCCCGCGGACTAGCATTATTTTTTTGATTTTGATTTTGATTTTATTTTTTTGGTTTATTTTATTGAAATTTTACATATATTATTAATATTTTATAAGTTTAATCGTATTTATAGTTCTTTGTATGTTGTGTTTGACTTATAGAGGCTAAAATTAATATTTTTTTAAGAAAAAAATAAGATATTTAAAGTAAAAAAATTATTTTTAAAAAATAAAATATTAAACGGACTGGCCCGCCACGAGCTGAGTCGTTTAAAAGCGGGCCTAACCCGAGCCCGCAAGTGCTGAGCCTGGCCCGGCTTGCCCGTTTAACATCTCTAACCAATTAATACATACATACATACATACATATATACATACATACATACATACATACATATATATATATATATATATATATATATATATATATATATATATATCTACCGAACTGAATTAAATACGTCTTCTTTCTCAAACGCAACAACTGGCAAAGAGAGAAATTGATGGAACCAAGCTCATCAAATTGAATTAAACATGTAATCTACTATGAACATAATTGATGGATTCACACCCTCATCTATATCATCTGTTACGTAAATCTAATTGATGGATCCGATAGATCATTTCTGTCCAAGATTACATACTCTCCTTGAGTAGAGTCCAATATAATAAAAAAATCAACATATGATTTGGTCCTTTATGGTGGCTTTATTTATGGACTTTAGATTTTTAGTATTTTCAAATATACATGATATCAATGATCTTTTATGTTGAAAGGGTCATGTATCGGCAAATGGCTCTTGACATGAATGTGCTTGGCAATTTGACTGGAATGGCATATGTCCAAAAAATTAAATAAAGAGAAGGATACGAGTATGGTGAAAACGAGCATAAATAGCCTTTTTACAAGCTAAAAAAAAAAATCTTAACTGACAATCATTACATTAACCTATTTTTCTAGACTATCAATCCTTAATATTTATAAAATCAATTAATATATATAATTAATTTAATTAATAAATCATATGCAACATAGAGATAATGATGAATCTTTGTTAACCCAACAAACAAACTAAACGTTGAAGCGACAATTGGTCTACTTTGATCACCAAAGTGTCACACTCTAAATAGTCTCAAAGATATATAGACATAGTTCGTTGACAGACTTGCTTAAGATTAACCTGAAACATATCTTTCAGGCATGCGTTGGCTGTTCTTGGTTTCTTTCGTTCTTTCCTTTTATTTATTTTTGTATTTCCTTTTTGGCTTCTTTAACAATTAAACTAGTTAACTTTCTGTTGTAAAAACTAAAAGATCATAAGACCTGTGACAAAAACGAAGGAAGAAAGCTTTAAATTGACCGTAAAATATAGTTGTAAAAAATGTAATTCTCAGCTTTACTTTAATTTAAAGATAATATGAAATATTTTTTTTTGAATATAAAAAATTAAAAAATGTATCTGTTTCAAAATGTAATAGTTGGTATTGAATATAAAAAATTAAAAATAATAAAAACTTATTTCTGGAATCTAAAAAGTAAAAATATTTTTTTATTATTGTTTTAAATTTTATATCCTCAAAAATAACTATTATATTTTAAAATTAAAAATAAAAATACAAAAAAACAGACAAAATAAGCATATCATAATATTTTTCATTGCATAGTATAATTCTATTAATTAGTAGGGCCTAATCTCCTACCTCTGCTTGGTTGCTATTGAATTTGGCATGTAATATGGAAAGTGGGTGGAAAACTTTTTTCCTTTGCTTGGTAGATATGAAAGTGCTAAAGAGAATGCATGGGAAAAGCAAAAAATGCATTGGTACGTGTATACCATTCTCCCCACCTAAATGAGTGAATTGTTATAAAAAAGAGAATATTCATGTGTTTTTCTAAAATTACTCATATTTTTTTAATATTAATAATATTATAATTTGAATAAATTGATATTTCATAATTACTTTCCCACATTACATTACATAGTAACGGGTGCCATTTCCCTTTCAAGTAAGGCAAGCAAAAAATCACTGACGCAAATTGACGTTTTCTTTCACACTCATCATGAAGCTTTATTAATCTCTGTCATGGGGAAAGACAGAGCTGGCCGGACCGTACCTCCCAATAAATAGACTTAATTAGTGCGTCAATATTCAATTGATTAACCAATATAAATCACAATTTTAGTTAGGGATGGCAATGGGGCGGGGCGGGGCGGATATTGGATCATTTCGTTCCTATCCCCGCTAAAGAAAAAATTACCCATACTCGCCCCGTGTCCCAGCGGGTATTAAATTTTTCGCCCCATCCCCGCCCCGCTGGGGCACGGGGCGGAGCGGGGATTTCCCGTCCCGCTCCAATTAAAGCCCAATCCAGCCCAGCCCACCACCCCACTCGAGCCCAGCTCGCCAGTCCAAGGCACCCCGCCCGCCCAGCCCAACGCCAGCCGCCTCGTGCGAAAAATCCTAATAAAATATTTTGTCAGGATGAGAAATCGAACCCAGAACCTCCCCTGCGGGACCTGTATGCGGGCTGGCCGGTAGCTAACGGGGCGGAAGCTAATCGGGTAAACGAGGTGGGGATGCGTGGCAGGAATTTTTGGCGGGTAGGGGCGGGTATGCGGGGCGGGGCATGCTTGCCCCGTCCTCGCCCCATTACCCGGCGGGGCAAAAACTTGTTGCCCCGTACCCGCCCGTTACCCGTTAAATTCAAAAAATACCCGCCCCATCAGGGCGGGTACGGGGCGGGTCGGGGCGGGTACGGGTTAAATTGCCATCCCTAATTTTAGTAGTAAGAAACCTTAGTTAAGCTCGTGTTTTAGTTATTCCAACGTTAGTTGAAGTATTTGATTGTTGAACTCGAATTTATGGTAGTGTTTTCTTTTACCCGATTGGGTGCAACGTTCAACCGCCCAATTTTAAATTCTTTCAGAAAAATAAATTCATAATATATAATTATTTATTTAAAGTTAAATTAAGAAACACTGTGCGTGCAGATTGCAGATACCCGTATAATAAAGAACACATCGTACAAAGTAAAAAAGTACATGAGAACCTAAAAGAGGAGTGTCGGTGATTTAAATTACTAGCAGCAGATCTTTTCATAAGAGAATGTTTTTTTTTTATTTAAAAAATAATAAAATTATTTTCAAATAGAAATTTTTTATTTACTTTTTTATAAGATTTATATAGCATTTTTCAATGTATTGAAAATACATTATTCAGTACATATATTTATTAAATTACATATAAAATGATTCATAATAAGTTTGGTATAATTAAAATTTTCTTATAATTTAGGGAAAAAATACAGATTTATCAAAAACTATTTACATTAGGTTTACTAAAATATGATGTAAGGATAAAAAATGAATAGTAAATCATCATATTTAGGAATTTAATATTCATCCTTAAATGTTTTTCCTATAATTTTTAAATATATATTATTATACTTGTATCCTTTTGATTAGTTGTAATGAATGAAAAGAAAAGAGCAATAATAATAAAAAAATAAATTAATGAATAAATGTAGATAGAAATAAAAAATAAAATATTTGATGTTTTTTAAAATAAATAAATTTTAAGGAGTAGGTATACTATTCATCCTCAAAATAGATACGAGGATGCCAAATAAAATGTAAATGCTCTTACCACTCAATTTCACGTTTCTCATATTTTTTACTTTTATTTCATTTTAAATTATAAAAAAATATTATTAATTTAAAAATAATATATATATATATATATAATATTATATATGTCGAGAGCTTGTATGTAATGATTAGGTGTTTTTTAAACTTTATGATTAATGAATAAGTCATTTAGGGTTTAAATTTTAAATTACTAAGACGTACTTTTAAGTTTTACGTAGAAACTGCATACAGTGAGTCCTAGCTATTGATTTATTTAAAACTTGAACCGTTAAAGTACTCACATGAGTCACCCAATAAATTTTTTTAAATTTATAGTTTTATACTACTTTTTGCTTCCTTATATAAATATATATCACCATCTACATCATTCAAATAATATTTTATACTACCTATTTTATTTAATAATATTTTTTTATAATTTAATATGAAATAAAAGTGAATGTTATGGGAAACGTAAATGGGAGAGTTGAGCAATTTTCTTATAATTTAATCATTATAGGGAGTAAATAATATTTCCTAATACATTGGAAAATACTGTACAAATCCCATTAAAAAGTTAAATACAGAACATCTACTGTGGGGATGATTTTATGACTTTTTAACTTTTTTTACTTAAATATAGGAAAACAGACTTCTATATGGAATCTGCTTCTAGTGCTCTTATTGTCACGACCCGAGCAGCGTGGTGCTGGCGGGACGTTTCTTAGTGGCACGATTCAGGAATGGATTCGTGCTACGTAAAGGAGAGGGGTTGGGTGAAGCGTAGATGGTGCGCAGCGAGAAGGTTCCAGCCAGTTCGTGGAGGAGAACGGATGGAACCCTTCGGAGTTCGGACGTGCCGACCCGGTTGAATGCGGGGAGCACGCCGCTAGTCGAGGACTTGACGTTGAAGAAGGGATTTGGCCATCCTTACACAAACCGGTCGGGAACCGGAGCCGTTCTCCGATGAGCCCGAGGCGGGCGAAACCGGTCTACGTGCGCTTCAACCCTTAAAGGCTAAACTTAGCGGACCGTGGATAGAGAAGCTAAGTGCCGCAGTGGGTTGAGAGGCGCGAAATCGACCCCGTGACAAGTGGTATCAAAGCCGAACCGGCCCGTATCCCGAAGACTAGCACTGGGCCTCGCGAGTAGCGTGATCCCAAGGTGGGAGCTCGCGAGGTGAGTCGACCGATAGTGTCTTGCACGCCTTGCGTCCATAGAGTTGGAGTATCCTAGAGTGTGATACGAGTTGGGCAAGGGAGTACGAAGGAGCGCGTCGGAGCGATCTTGGAAGCCTCCTATCCTTTGGACATTGGGCGAGTGGGCGAGCATCTTGGTAAAGGTGTTGCAACCTGCGGGGAAGCGATGTCCAAGGCGTTGACATTGGGCGAGTGGGAGGCGTCGAGGTAACGATGCCATCGCCTGCGGGGAAGCGATGTCGACAAGCGCAACGAGGACGTTGCGAGGATTGGGTGGAGGAGAATGTCACGACCCGAGCGGCGTGGTGCTGGCGGGACGTTTCTAGTGGCACGATTCAGGAATGGATTCGTGCTACGTAAGAGGGGGAGAGGGTTGGTTGAAGCGTAGATGGTGCGCAGCGAGAAGGTTCCAGGCGTTCGTGGAGGAGGACGGATGGAACCCCTCGGAGTTCGGACGTGCCAACCCGGTTGAATGCGGGAGCACGCCGCTAGTCGAGACTTGACGTTGAAGAAGGGATTTGGCCATCCTTACACAAACTGGTCGGGAACCGGAGCCGTTCTCCGATGAGCCCGGTGGCGGGCGAAACCCGATCTACCCTTAAAGGCTAAACTTAGCGGACCGTGGATGAGAAGCTAGTGCCGCATGGGTTGAGAGGCGCAGAAATCCGACCCCCGTGACAAGTGGTATCGAGCCGAACCGGCCCGTATCCCGAAGACTCGCCGAGCACTCTCGCGAGTAGCGTGATCCCAAGGTGGGAGCTCGCAAGGTGAGTCGACCGATAGTGTCTTGCACGTCTTGCGTCCATAGAGTTGGAGTATCCTAGAGTGTGATACGAGTTGGGCAAGGGAGTACGAAGGAGCGCGTCGGAGCGATCTTGGAAGCCTCCTATCCTTTGGACATTGGGCGAGTGGGGCGAGCATCTTGGTAAAGGTGTTGCAACTGCGGGGAAGCGATGTCCAACCTTGTTGACATTGGGCGAGTGGGAGGGCGTCGAGGTAACGATGCCATCGCCTGCGGGGGAAGCGATGTCGACAAGCGCAACGAGGACGTTGCAGGTTGGGTGGAGGAGAATGTCACGACCCGAGCGGCGTGGTGCTGGCGGGACGTTTCTTAGTGGCACGATTCAGGAATGGATTCGTGCTACGTAAAAGGAGAGGGGTTGGGTGAAGCGTAGATGGTGCGCGGCGAGAAGGTTCCGGCGTTCGTGGAGGAAACGGATGGAACCCCTCGGAGTTCGGCGTGCCGACCCGGTTGAATGCGGGGAGCACGCCGCTAGTCGAGGACTTGACGTTGAAGAAGGGTTTGGCCATCCTTACACAAGCTGGTCGGGAACCGGGCCGTTCTCCGATGAGCCCATGGCGGGGCGAAACCGTCACGTGCGCTTCAACCCTTAAAGGCTAAACTTAGCGGACCGTGGATAGAGAAGCTAAGTGCCGCAGTGGGTTGAGAGGCGCAGGAAATCTGACCCCGTGACATTATATACATTGTAGTTCTTCGCACATATAACTTTCAAATACACGTACCCTGTGCTTGCATGATAATATATTTATTTTGTTTTGTCTTTCTTTTAAATTTATTTTAAAAATATAATAGCTTTTTTTAAATAAAAAATAAATATAAAAAATAATAAAAATTATTTTTATTATTTGAAAATTAAAAAGTGATAACATTCTTTTATTGTTTTTAATTTTTTTATTTTGTATTAAAAATACTTATCATATTTTAGAAACTAAAACGAAAAACAAATAAAACAAATTAACATACCCTAAAACTGCTCGTTTTTGCAAGGGGTTCAAGTGCATGGTCACTTTGGTACGGACATATTTGAATTTTATATGTGATATGGTTTTAGAATTTTTTGCAACAAATTCAAGTTCATTTCTATGTCACAATTTTGAAGAAACATGTTGAACGAGATTTGATATATTGGAGTAAATTCCAAAATGCTGCCACATTTTGTCGGGGTAAAAATTTCGTGAACAGGATCATACAAAAAAGCTTACCTCGATGGCCATTGGAGTTGATTTCTTATACAATAAATATATGTATAACCACGAACCGAACCTTGGCAACCTGTGAGTGAATAACAATTTTATAATAGTCTAACCACGTATCGTACGTCACATCATTCTCAATTGAGTAGTATTACGTATAATCGGCATTTCGACATCTTTGTATCTCCAGCAGTCCATATTAGTGCTAAACACCAATCCCTTGACCCTGTAGGTGTGGGCATGGGGAAGTCACATTCTTAGTTTTGGTCCTTTCGGGATTTGAGAGCGTGACACATGTCGTGCACGTGGTGTCCATCGCCACATACACACCCTGGCTGTGCCGCCATAATGTGCCCTATCTCCTATTAAGCTCAAGTTTAACCAAACTATCTCTAACCCTCAATTCCTAGTCCTCAACATCCTGATGTGGAATAAGCCATATTAGTATTCTTTCCATGATTTAGTGTGATCAAAGATCATCGCTTGAGTCTCTGCTTGAGGCGTGCTCGCAGTTGAGGCTCGAGCAGTCCTTGAGCAATGTGCTCGAGTAGGAGCTCGAGCCACCCTGTTCAAGGCATGCTCGAGCCTCATTTATCATTTCTCTCACAATCAGATATACGAGTTTTTAAGTTTCGTCAACTGTAATTTTCGATAAAAATTTCAAACGGCCATAACTTTGCGCACAGTAATCCGATTTAGGCCTATTTTTTTTTATTTGTAAATATCGATGAAAGCTACAATTCTCAAATGCTCATAAGAGATTTGATGCTATCAAATTTCAAAAAAATACACTCTTTTACTTTTAAATCCATATTTTATGTCATACTTCTATTTTCTTTTGTTCAAATGTACTATTCCAGGCTACTCCCTACCTCCCTACTCTCTTTCTCTCTATCTCACATGTGATGCATTACGCATTAAGTTTTAAGCAATTTCACGGATATGACAATTGACATGTGTCACAGGGTCAGGTTTCCTGCGCCTCTCAACCCATTGTGGCACTTAGCTTCTCTATCTACGGTCCGCTAAGTTTAGCCTTTGAGGGTTGAAGTGCACGTAGACTGGTTTCGCCCTGTCACTGGGCTCATCAGGAGAACGACTCCAGTTCCCGACCAGTTTGTGTAAGGATGGCCAAATCCCTTCTTCAACGTCAAGTCCTCGACTAGCGGCATGCTCCCCGCATTCAACCGGGTCGGCACGTCTGAACTCCGAAGGGGTTCCATCCGTTTTCCTCCACAAACTGCCTGGAACCTTCCACTGTGCACCATCTACGTTTTCAACCAACCCCTCTCTTTTACATAGCACGAATACATTCCTGAATCGTGCCACTGAGAAACGTCTCGCCAGCACCACGCTGCTCGGGTCGTGACATTCTCCTCCACCCAATCCTCGCAACGTCGTCATTGCGCTTGTCGACATCGCTTCCCCGCAGGCGATGGCATCGTTACCTCGATGCCCTCCCACTAGCCCAATGTCAATAACTTGGACATCGCTTCCCCTTGCCCGCACCCGAAAGGTCAAGGCGTTGGTGACTAGCACCAATAGAGACTACACTGCGGGTGCTATCTCAAATATGTAACCCTGTACAGTCATACATCAAGGGTAATCCTATACTTTCCCATACATCATCATGCATACAATGAGTCAAACAGTCATACAGACATCACATCATACAGTATTCAAATACAACTGTCCACGAACCCATGCCCGGGATACAACACACAATAAAATATAGAATATAGTACTGTATCATACATCAGAGTAGTGGGCACGTCCTCCTGAAAGAAAGTCCTCCACTAGTCTCGGGTCACACCTGAAAAGGGTAAACAACAAGTAGAGGTGAGCGACAAGCTCAGTAGGTGACCCCAACACTCCACATCATGCAAACATATATAAGTCTATATTATATGCTCACTGTACTCCTGCACCGTGTAGTGTGCAAAATCATCAGGACTCAGCCTGCAAACAAACATCAGGACTCATCCTGCTCACACAGGACAACTTGTCCACGATCCTCCATGGGATCCCAGCTCAGGGCACTCAGCCCTAGCTCCACGAGCTCAACGGCTCAACTCAGGCCTTAGCCTGTCCACAGCGCAATATGCCCGGCCACAGTCGCCACACAGGCCTGCCATCGGTGCATATGCCTGCCACATCAACCACATAGCACCATCGGTGCATCACGGTGAGAACCCAAACAAGTCACGGAGTCCATGCCCCAATACCTCACACCAACATACTAACATTAGTATGACATGTCATTCTCAATATTTCCTTTAAAACTGTAGCCAGTCTTCACAAGTAGATCCTCAATCCTTGATTTATGAAGGAAGTACCCATAACAGCTATTTTCTTGAAATCAAAAGTCCCGGCATTGGGTTCCCATATCATAAATAAGATAATCTGATTTTTGGGGATTTTTCTGAGATGTCTAACCCCACTTTCCAAAAGTTCACCACTACGAACTTTTGGGTTTTTCCGAGATTTTACACTAAATTCCAATTTTCACATTTTGAAATAGTAGGAATTAATTTTTCTAGTATTTTTCTTTGAATCCAAATGGGGGGTATTTTGTTATTTATATAGTAACTTAATTACTTAAATGTGTAGATGGGTATAGGTTACGATGTAAATAGGTCCACTCTAGTGTCCAGTTACATTGTTGGAGCTGCGACTCGTAGCTCAGAACCTGCGCCTCGTAGCTGCGGAACGGCGACTCGTAACTGCGGAGTTCGGAGCTGCAGCGTGCCTCGAAGACTCGAAGCGAGGCAACGATCTTCGACCTTCGGACTACGACCCTACGAACTACGAACTTCGAACCTACGAACTACGAACTTCGAACTACGACCCTACGAACTACGAACCTTCGACCTACGAACTACGGGTCTACGAACTACGACCCAGAACTTCGGATTTTCGTCAGTTCGACCCAGTAACGCGCCCAGGGTACTGTTCATCGTCGTTTTTGCCTGTTCTTCGTCTGGAATCTACCCAGTAACCCACAGACACGCACAAACACGCATTCTACGCAATAGACTGCGATATTTACCTTAAAATGCGTCCAGAACGCCTCTAAATCGCGCAGAAACAACAGAAACACGTATAAAATTCCAGATTTCCAGAAATCTAGATCTAAACCCAGAATTTCATGGTTGACTTATCAACCTTCATGAAAAAACACAATTAATCAACCCCAAAATCACAGAAACATATATCCACAATGATATAAAACAGTTCTTAACCACAAATCTTATGTTAAACCATTAGATTTAATGTCACGCCCCCAAATCTGGACTTCCAGACCGGGTGCGTTAGATAAATAAAATATTACAATTATATGAATAGTAATCTATTACTCAACATAAATTCGATGGTTTATTTATTACATCAAGACTCATCACAAGATCTCTAAGGTTTAGCGTTTAGAGACTAGGTGTTGATAACCCATTATAGTTTTACATGACATAAATACTACATGCATAATCTTCTTATGATTTTATTCCAAGCACTCTGGACACCATTATCCTAGCATCCTTGCTTTCTCCTAGTTCCCTGGGGTTTGAAACAAAACATGAAAGGAAATGAGCTCAAATAGCCCAGGAAGTTAAAAAGTAAGGGATAATATATGGAGAATAATCAACTCATGGAAAAATAAGAATATCTACTCATCTAGGTTCACCACCTAGATATCTTGCATAACTTGTTATCAACTTGGATTGACACTCTCCGGTGATGTTCTTTACCCAATGCATTGGAGGTCTTTCTGGAACCACCCATAAACATATTGCCAAACATAAAACATATCTTCACAAACTTTCAAACAATCACATCAATGGTAAATTTCAACGTAAAGGAAGATCTTGCAATAATAGCCCCGATAAGTAAAAGGGGTATTCACCATTCAATAAGTTAGATTACCAAGTTTCCAAGAAGTGCCAAAGAAAGTTAATTCTTCTTAAAATAATATTATAAGAAAAAAAATCTTGAGATATAAATATAGAGAAGAAATAGAAAATGAATTTCCACGCTGGAGATCGTGGTAAGGAAAGAAGAGGGGATCCTTACTATTTTTTTTTTGTCTTTCGCGTTTATAAACCTTGAAACAAAATTTAAAAGTTAATATTTTAGTTTGAATAATAATAGTATATTCATAAATAATATATTGAGAGACATATATAAGTATATTATGGTGGAAAAACTTCTCATGATAATAATAATAATCTATACGTATACATATACATATATAATATACGTATATACTATACAATATACATATATATATTGAGGGGCAAAGCCATCCATAATATATATATGTATGAGGAGACTTAGCCTTCCATGGAATAATAATAATCTATATACTCATATATACATATCATATACATATATATATTGAGGGGCAAGCCATCCATAATATATATATGTATGAGGAGGCTTAGCCTTCCATGGAATAATAATAATTTATATATATACATATACGTATTGTTTAATAAATATACATATATATATTGAGGGGCAAGGCCATCCATAATATATATATGTATGAGGAGGAAGAACATGATTAATATATGCTTGAAATATTTACCTCTTGGAACTTCCAACAAGTGAGAGGAAGATTGAGAGAAGAGAAGGCTTGGAGGGCTATTGGGGTGTTAATAGAACTTTTTGGGAAGTATTTTGGAGGAGAGTTTTGTGGCTTATTTGAATGGAAAGAGTGCTTGAGAAGGGAAGTGAGGCATGCTATTTATAGGTAAGGTGGTAGGTGTAATAGTGTGAAAAATAGTGTACGAATTTGACTTTGGCATTAAATTAAATTATTTAAAATATATATAATACTTTATTTTCCTCATATTATCTCTTATTAAAAACGTGGTTATCTCCTCCTACCATTAAAAAATGTTTTAAGACTTTTAAACCTAGAAGGTTCCTTTGGCATCAAAAGTCCACATTGGTGTACTCCCTACTAATTCAATTATAACGTTTTTAATTTTGTAGTTTTTGACAAATGGCCAATTGTATTGCATTAGTAACTCAAATATCTACAAATGGGTACCAATTTTATAATTTTCACATGTGTATAACAAAAGTTATTGAATTTTAAAGTCATACTAAAATGTTTACCCGTTCACACTGAACCTATGTGTAGTATTTTAACTTCTGGAATTGATTGGCTTCATATTAAATTCTGAAATTTTTACACGTTTTAGCTAAGTGATAAAGGAACAAATGGGCTTTGGTTTCATGTCAATTGGATCTGTATAACTCAAGTTATGAATTTTTGAATGGGACCTCCAGAATCTGCCTTATTCAAATTTTTGGGTCTTACCTATGTTTCATACTTTTGGTAAAGTTAAAGCTTGTAATACTTACTTACCCATAGTAATTTGGTTTAAGAAACTAAATGACATAATATATAGCATCTAAACTTTTTATGACGTATAAGAAATTATTTTATTTTTATAACGTATTTAATATTAACGCGGATAAAATAATCTAATTGCAATAAATAATAAAGTAATCAATAAATAATAATCTTGTAATCAATAAATAATAAAGTAAGATAACATTATATTCCATGACTTCTTACTTTATAAACTTATAAAGTATAATATTATAAAACATTATTACATACACATACCTATTTATAACAATTCAAACGGATACTATTCATAACAGTTAGTTACTTATTCCAACGGTTAGTTACTATTCTAACGCTAGTTACTATTCTAACGGCTACTTACTAGTCACATGCTACTTAAATGACTATATTGGGTACTTATTTTTATTTTGATAATATCTAAAATATTCTTTCTAACTATTTTTTTAGTAATGACATTATTATTATTACTATTTAAGGAAGGGCTTAAATTTTTGCGGGTCTTACATTATACCCCACTTAAAAGATTTCGTCCTCGAAATTATCGCGTACCTTAATCATGGAAAAGTTTAGGATATTTTTGCCTCATCGTTTCTTCATGCTCCCACGTTGCCTCCTCGGTGATTTGATTCCTCCATAACACTTTCACGGTGGAATTCTTTTCGTACGTAACACTTGTTCTTACGGTCAAGGATTTGCACCGGATGTTCTTCATAGGTCAAGTCAACATTGAGTTGGACAGGCTCTTCTGTTAAAACATGTGATGGATCTGGTATGTACTTTCTTAGGAGAGACACATGGAACACATTGTGCACGTGTTCCAAATGTGGTGGTAGGGCTAGGCGATATCTTTGTTGCTCCATCTTTTCTACTATGTCAAATGGTCCAATGTATCGGGGGCTTAACTTCCCTTTCTTTCCAAATCGCATGACTCCTTTCCATGGTGAAACCTTTAGAATACATGATCGCCTACTTCAAACTCCAAGTCCTTTCGTCGGTGGTCCGCATAACTCTTCCTTGCTTTGAGCGGCTCGCATATAGTCTTGAATTAGACGCACCTTTTCGTTGTTTCTTGCACCAAATCGGGGGCAAGTAATTTGCTTTCTCCTACCTCATCCCAACATGTTGGTGTTCGACACCTTTTCCCATAAAGAGCTTCATATGGTGCCATTTGTATACTTGCGTGATAGCTATTATTATAGGAGAACTCCACCAAGGAAAGGTGTTTCTCCCAATCCCCTTGAAAGTCAATAGCACAAGCTCTAAGCATGTCCTCCAAAGTTTGGATTGTCCTCTCCGATTGCCCATCTGTTTGAGGGTGGAAGGCGATCTTAAACTTCGGTTCGGTACTTAAAGCATGTTGAAGGCTCCTCCAAAACTTAGATGTAAATCTTGGATCACGATCGAAGATGATTGATAATGGCACTCCATGCAATCGAATGACTTCCTTGATGTATAGCTTGGCTAATTGATCCAAAGAGAAATCATCGCGGATAGGGATGAAGTGAGACGTTTTGTCGAGGCGATCCACTACGACCCAAATCGCATTGTGTCCTTTTGATGTTCTAGGTAGACCGTGACAAAATCCATAGTTACATTTTCCCACTTCCATTCGGGTATTGGAAGTGATTGCAATCTCCACTTGGTAATTGGCGCTCGCCTTTACTCTTTGACACACCAAGCACCTGGATATAAATTCCGCGATTTCTCTCTTCATGTTGTCCCACCAATAGTTCTTTCGTAAGTCTCGATACATCTTGGTGCTTCCTGGATGTATAGAGAATGCGGAGCTATGTCTTCGGCTAGTAACTCTCTTTTTAGTCCAGAAGATGATGGTACACAGTCTTGTACCAAATCTTAAGAAACCACCTTTATCGATGTTGAACTCAGAAGTCCACCTTTTGCGTGCTTCCCTCTTTCGTTGTAGCTTGGGATCTTCTTGTTGTGCCACCTTTATCCTCTCCAAAAGTGTTGGTTGTATGGTCATATGGAATAGGTAGCTTCTTTCTCCAGGTTTTATGATTTCAACATCCAACCTCTTAGATCTTCAATTAGAGGCCTTTGCGAAGTGATCAATGTTGCCAAGGTTCCGACATGTTTCCGGCTTAGTGCATCGCCACCACGTTTGCCTTCCCAGGATGGTAGTTGATGGTGCAATCATAGTCTTTTAATAATTCTAGCCACCTTCTTTGTCGCATGTTGAGCTCCTTTTGGGTGAATATATATTTTAGACTTTTATGATCGGTGTAGATCTCACATTTCTCCCCATAAAGATAATGACGCCAAATCTTTAGTGCAAGGATGATTCTGCTAGTTTAAGTCGTGTGTGGGATAGTTCACCTCATGGGTCTTTAGTTGTCGTGATGCATAGGCAATTACTTTACCATTTTGCATTAACACACAACCAAGTCCTTCCTTCGATGCATCGTATAAATTGTGAAGTTTTCTCCTCCTGAAGGTAGTGCCGGCACGGGTGTACTAACTAGGCGCCGTTTTAGTTCTCGAAAGCTTTCCTCACACTTCGTGGTCCATTCGATCTTAGCACCCTTACGAGTCGGCTTTATTAATGGGCCGCCGTCTGCAAAGTTTTCTACGAACCTTCGGTAATAGCTGCAGTCCGAGAAAACTACGAACCTCCGTTCTTGTTTTGGGTCTTGGCCGGTCTTCTATTGCCTTTGTTTTTGCAGGATCCATGGAGATGCCTTCATGAGTGACAATATGTCCTAAAAATGCGACTTGTTGTGACCAAAATTCGCATTTCTGAATTTGGCATATAGTTTCTTCTCCCTAAAGGTTTGCGATACGCTCCTTAAATGCTCTTCATGTTCTTGCGACTCTTGGAGTAAATAAGTATGTCATCAATGAAGACAACGACACACTTGTCCAAGAAGTCATGGAATATTCGTTCATCAGGTCCATGAATATTGCGGGGCATTGGTCAATCCGAAAGGCATTACGACGAATTCATAGTGGCCATACCTCGTTCGGAAGGCCGTCTTGGGAATGTCCGTCTCCTTCACCCTTAATTGATGGTAACCTGATCGAAGGTCAATTTTTGAGAAGTATTGAGCGCCTTTAAGTTGATCGAAGAGATCATTTATCCTTGGTAAAGGATATTTATTCTTGATGGTGACGTTGTTTAGTCCTCTATAGTCGATGCGAGCCTCATTGAGCCATCCTTCTTCTTACGAACAAGACCGGTGCTCCCCAAGGTGATGACTAGGCCTAATGAATCCTTTGTCCATCAAATCTTGCAATTGCTTCTTATTCGTTTAACTCTGTTGGTGCCATCCGATAAGGACTTTTGGAGATTGGATTTGTCCCAGGAAATAGATCGATGGAGAATTCAACTTCGTGGGGAGGAGGTCCTGGCAATTCTTCCGGAAACACATCTTCATATTTGCAAACGATAGGGACTTCTTTTAATGTAATCTCACCTACACTTGTGTTGACCAGGAAAGATATCCCTCTTTTGGATGGTTAGATACATCCTCTCCATCCTTTTGACACGTAAACATCAACTTAGGTTGGTTTGGGAGATTAAAAATTACTCTTTTCTGAGTACACTCTATGGTGGCGTGATTGGATGTTAACCATCCATCCCTAATATAACATCAAAGTCCACTATTTGTAAGGAGATTAGGTTTCCGGGAAGTACCTTATCACATATAGTAATGGGGCATGCTTTATATATCTTAGTGGCATTTATGGTGATGCCACTTGGTGTCATTATTGTTAATTCGACTTTTAATCTCCGATGTGGAATATCCATATGTTCAAGATACTTTGGTGAGACGAAAGAATGCGTTGAACCAATCAAATAAGGTATAAGCGTTTCTTGAGCTTATGAGCAAGGTACCTTTCACCACATCGTTGTTTGATTCTTCTTCCATTATTGGCTCCACTTCGCAGTTGTAATGGCGTACGGGCAGCTGGTGCCCTAGGTGGTTGTTGCGGTCTTGTGGTTGTGGGCGTCATTGTGGCCGTACATGTCGAAGTGGTTCTTTGACGGTTGTCGATAATCCCCGTAGTTTTTGCATGTGGGCATTTATTTGCATAATGTCCAAATTCATTGCGGTTGAAACATTGGACGGTCGGGCGTGTACTTGGTTCTGGTCTTGGTGCATGTAAAGGGTTATGCATACGAATGGGATTAGGACCCATTTGGGGCCCTTGTTTAGGCCTTTCCCGGCATTCACGTGCTTGATGTCCAGCTTTACCACACTTGAAACATTTTCCCGATCCTTGGAGACATTCACCGGAGTGTCTTTTACCACATTTAGGGCGGTGGAATGTCTACCTCCTTCATACTAGGCTTTGTGATCTCCGATCCATTAGCTTGGTGTTTCCTTTTCTTATCATTTTGACTACGATTTTGGTGGTAGTCAAGATGTTCCATTTCTACTTTGATCGCGATCGAACAACGGCTTCATAGTCGGGGAAGTCAAAAGCGCCAATGCTCTCCGTATGCTTGGTTTCAACCCATGGTAGAACATTTGAACTTTACTTTGCGTTTCAGCTACGTCTGAGGTGCGTACCTTGCTAACTTGGTGAACTTTGCCTCATCGTGGCCACGGTATCATCATCCTTTTGTTTAAGATTGAGGAAGTCCCTCTCCATCTTACTCCTCAATGGTCGAGGAAAATACTTTTCTAGTAAGATTCCTTTGAAAGCTTCCCGACTTAGAGCTTTATCTCTCCCTCGGTTTTGGTATTCTTAACAAGGGTCCACCATTGGTTTGCCTCGCCCTCCATTCCTAAATGGCAAACTTTATCTTTTTTCTCGTCAGGACATTCCAATACTGAGAATATCTTTTCTAACTTATTAATCCATTCCTCCATGTGAGTGGGATCAGTTGAACCAGAGAAGGTTGGGGGATGCTGCTTCATAAATTGGTCAACTGTCACCTCTTTTGGTTGAGGGTTTATACGTTGCTCTGGTTGACCGACAGGTGTGTTGGGTTGAGTCATATTTGCTGCCATCGTTTGTGCCATTTGCATAAGAAATGCCATCAGGTTCTCTGCGCTTACACCTTGTGGTGCTGCCATGTTTGAAGGTTGCCCATTTGGTGGTAGTGTTCCCGCAACCTGTCCACGTATAAAATTCCAGATTTCCAGAAATCTAGATCTAAACCCAGAATTTCATGGTTGACTTATCAACCTTCATGAAAAAACACAATTAATCAACCCCAAAATCACAGAAACATATATCCACAATGATATAAAACAGTTCTTAACCACAAATCTTATGTTAAACCATTAGATTTAATGTCACGCCCCCAAATCTGGACTTCCAGACCAGGTGCGTTAGATAAATAAAATATTACAATTATATGAATAGTAATCTATTACTCAACATAAATTCGATGGTTTATTTATTACATCAAGACTCATCACAAGATCTCTAAGGTTTAGCGTTTAGAGACTAGGTGTTGATAACCCATTATAGTTTTACATGACATAAATACTACATGCATAATCTTCTTATGATTTTATTCCAAGCACTCTGGACACCATTATCCTAGCATCCTTGCTTTCTCCTAGTTCCCTGGGGTTTGAAACAAAACATGAAAGGAAATGAGCTCAAATAGCCCAGTAAGGTTAAAAGTAAGGGATAATATATGGAGAATAATCAACTCATGGAAAAATAAGAATATCTACTCATCTAGGTTCACCACCTAGATATCTTGCATAACTTGTTATCAACTGGATTGACACTCTCCGGTGATGTTCTTTACCCAATGCATTGGAGGTCTTTCTTGGAACCACCCATAAACATATTGCCAAACATAAAACATATCTTCACAAACTTTCAAACAATCACATCAATGGTAAATTTCAACGTAAAGGAAGATCTTGCAATAATAGCCCCGATAAGTAAAAGGGGTATTCACCATTCAATAAGTTAGATTACCAAGTTTCCAAGAAGTGCCAAAGAAAGTTAATTCTTCTTAAAATAATATTATAAGAAAAAAAAATCTTGAGATATAAATATAGAGAAGAAATAGAAAATGAATTTCCACGTCGGAGATCGTGGTAAGGAAAAGAAGAGGGGGATCCTTACTATTTTTTTTGTCTTTCGCGTTTATAAACCTTGAAACAAAATTTAAAAGTTAATATTTTAGTTTGAATAATAATAGTATATTCATAAATAATATATTGAGAGACATATATAAGTATATTATGGTGGAAAAACTTCATGATAATAATAATAATCTATACGTATACATATACATATATAATATACGTATATACTATACAATATACATATATATATTGAGGGGCAAAGCCATCCATAATATATATATGTATGAGGAGACTTAGCCTTCCATGGAATAATAATAATCTATATACTCATATATACATATCATATACATATATATATTGAGGGGCAAAGCCATCCATAATATATATATGTATGAGGAGGCTTAGCCTTCCATGGAATAATAATAATTTATATATATACATATACGTATTGTTTAATAAATATACATATATATATTGAGGGGCAAGGCCATCCATAATATATATATGTATGAGGAGGAAGAACATGATTAATATATGCTTGAAATATTTACCTCTTGGAACTTCAACAAGTGAGAGGAAGATTGAGAGAAGAGAAGGCTTGGAGGGCTATTGGGGTGTTAATAGAACTTTTTTGGGAAGTATATTGGAGGAGAGTTTTGTGGCTTATTTGAATGGAAAGAGTGCTTGAGAAGGGAAGTGAGGCATCTATTTATAGGTAAGGTGGTAGGTGTAATAGTGTGAAAAATAGTGTACGAATTTGACTTTGGCATTAAATTAAATTATTTAAAATATATATAATACTTTATTTTCCTCATATTATCTCTTATTAAAAACGTGGTTATCTCCTCCTACCATTAAAAAATGTTTTAAGACTTTTAAACCTAGAAGGTTCCTTTGGCATCAAAAGTCCACATTGGTGTACTCCCTACTAATTCAATTATAACGTTTTTAATTTTGTAGTTTTTGACAAATGGCCAATTGTATTGCATTAGTAACTCAAATATCTACAAATGGGTACCAATTTTATAATTTTCACATGTTTATAACAAAAAGTTATTGAATTTTAAAGTCATACTAAAATGTTTACCCGTTCACACTGAACCTATGTGTAGTATTTTAACTTCTGGAATTGATTGGCTTCATATTAAATTCTGAAATTTTTACACGTTTTAGCTAAGTGATAAAGGAACAAATGGGATTTGGTTTCATGTCAATTGGATCTGTATAACTCAAGTTATGAATTTTTGAATGGGACCTCCAGAATCTGCCTTATTCAAATTTTTGGGTCTTACCTATGTTTCATACTTTTGGTAAAGTTAAAGCTTGTAATACTTACTTACCCATAGTAATTTGGTTTAAGAAACTAAATGACATAATATATAGCATCTAAACTTTTTATGACGTATAAGAAATTATTTTATTTTTATAACGTATTTAATATTAACGCGGATAAAATAATCTAATTGCAATAAATAATAAAGTAATCAATAAATAATAATCTTGTAATCAATAAATAATAAAGTAAGATAACATTATATTCCATGACTTCTTACTTTATAAACTTATAAAGTATAATATTATAAAACATTATTACATACACATACCTATTTATAACAATTCAAACGGATACTATTCATAACAGTTAGTTACTTATTCCAACGGTTAGTTACTATTCTAACGGCTACTTACTAGTCACATGCTACTTAAATGACTATATTGGGTACTTATTTTTATTTTGATAATATCTAAAATATTCTTTCTAACTATTTTTTTAGTAATGACATTATTATTATTACTATTTAAGGAAGGGCTTAAATTTTTGCGGGTCTTACATTTAACCCAAAATTGATTTTCCCCAAATTTTAGGGTTCATGCTCAATTTTCATAGATCATGATAAATTCGTGCATACCAAGCATAGAATCAAGATAAGAAGTTCAATGACACCTACTTGAAGTGAATCTTTGAGCTCCACGAACACAAATCGCCCCAAATCGCCAAAGCCTCCAAGCTCTCTCTCAAGCTCTCTCTCTCAACGCACAAACGTGAAACGTAAAGTGAAAGTTTTTTTTTTCTGTTATTTATATTTCTGCCAGTCAACTGACCTAGTCAACCATTGACCCAGTCAATAATTGACCTCCAAGGTCCCGAACTCCAAATTGAGTCAAACTACAGTCAAAACGCTCGAAATGACGAGCACAATACTAGATTGATATTATTACACCCAAATGACCGCCCAAATGCAAAGTCAACTAATAAACCCCAAAAAGTCAACAATTGGGTCAAATGGGACCCCGACTCGAAATCGAGCCCAAGTACACTCAAAATGCTCACATCGACGACTACACTACCGTCCAGATAGTTACATTCCCATAGAATGACTATCTCTCAAAACTACCCAAATACGAGTCTTTACACCCTCCCATTCGCCCAATGTCAACAGCTTGGACATCGCTTCCCCGCAGGTTGCAACACCTTTACCAAGATGCTCGCCCACTCGCCCAATGTCCAAAGGATAGGAGGCTTCCAAGATCACTCTGACACGCTCCTTCGTACTCCCTTGCCCAACTCTGTATCACACTCTAGGATACTCCAACTCTATGGACGCAAGGCGTGCAAGACACTATCGGTCGACTCACCTCTGTGAGCTCCCACCTTGGGATCACGCTACTTGCGAGAGTGCTCGGCTTTGATACCACTTGTCACGGGGTCAGGTTTCCTGCGCCTCTCAACCCATTGCGGCACTTAGCTTCTCTATCCACAGTCCGCTAAGTTTAGCCTTTGAGGGTTGAAGCGCACGTAGACTGGTTTCGCCCTGCCACTGGGCTCATCAGGAGAACGGCTCCAGTTCCCGACCAGTTTGTGTAAGGATGGCCAAATCCCTTCTTCAACGTCAAGTCCTTGACTAGCGGCGTGCTCCCCGCATTCAACCAGGTCGGCACGTCTGAACTTCGAAGGGGTTCCATCCGTTTTCCTCCACGAACTGCCTGGAACCTTCCGCTGTGCACCATCTACGTTTTCAACCAACCCCTCTCTTTTACGTAGCACGAATACATTCCTAAATCGTGCCACTGAGAAACGTCCCGCCAGCACCACGCTGCTCGGGTCGTGACACATGTCAGCCGGAGACGCAACCAAAACGCAACATCAGTTGCATTTAGACTTTTTCTCCACCATTGCACGCCACACCGTATAGGTGTTTAAAAAATTTAAGTTGGCAGGCACGGCTAAATAGTAAATAGGATAGTGAGATATGGATCGAAGAAGTGTTGAACTTTTCCATATATCAATATTGTAGGACACAAGTACATATGCGTGCATTCATGGGGTTGCCGCGCGTCATGTATCCAACCATGAGATTGACACTTACCAAAAAACAACCATGAGACTGACGCAACGCATGAAGGGAAGATGGAAAACATGTGAGATGATGCCAAATGCGGTGCTGCACAGCAATTTAGCGCGTATATGCGTGGGAAGGTACGGCGCGCGATACACAGTAACGATCGAGTTTGGGGTTGGTTGCCCAGATTGATGCATTCGTACTGAACGTAATCAAATAAAATTAATGGGCCTGAGAAATGATGATAAACATATGCATCCGGTGATCCAAGTCAAGCCCCGTGGAAATTTAAGAGGGTGGCTAGCTTTCGCCAAGTAAAGCCCCAAAAAAGGGTGCGGCATAAAGTGGTGGGCTCGCTTGGTTTGGGTCACTTATGCCGGTACGGTGTGATTTGCGACCAGCCCTTGCCTGAGATTTCACCCATGTGTGTGTAGTTTTTGTGGCGACAAGTACTCGTTCATCTCCCCATCGGACAACATAGCCTAATGGCTTACGTATTTCCCATCTTTAATGGGAGAAAAAAAATGCAATGAGAGGTTTTAGATGGAGTAGAAATTAATTGTATTTAATAAAAAAATCGCCCATGTGCACAGTAGCTAAAGTTGGTGCCAAATTAGGGGCTTTGAATGCCATTGTTTTATTTGGGAAATCCAATCTGCTGCTGATGAGGATGTTATCCTCGCAACCTAACCCCCAAAACGATGTCACTTTCTTTGAGTATGTACTTTTTTTAAGGATAATCCAATAATACCTTATTATGTTTAAAAACATATTAGCACAGAATGAAAATCATATATCTAGATTTTAATAATGCTTTTATAAGGCTACAGTCAAATTCGCTTGATAAATTATAAAAAAACTTTAAAAAATATTTTTAATTTTTTATAGTAAAAAATAAAAATAATTTAAGAGTATAAGAGCGTGTTTGGTCGTTGTATTCGTTTTTTTGTTTTCTGTATTAAAATACAGAAAACACCTGTGTTTTTTTGTTTGGTGCCTTTTTTTTTTTTTGAAAACAAGTTGTCTTCAAATGCCAAAAAATGAAAACACATTATTGATGTTTTCAATTTGGTGTTTTCGTTTTCACTTGTTTTCCGGTGACCCTGCCGCCGTCCTCTGCCGCCCGCCGACGCAACCCCCTGGCTCGCCTCTCCCTGCGCGCGACTCCCGCCCGGCGCCCGATCTGCCGCCCGCCTGCCCACTGCAACCCCTCCCCCTGGCGTGACACCCACACGAGCTTTCCCCCTGCATGAAGGATCACCAGCAACACCAAGCTTCTCCCTCCTACACGAGGTCGCCCCCCCCCCCCCCTCCCTCCTTTCTCCCCTCCTGCACGATTCTCCTTCCCCTTTCCCCTCTTGCACGAACTTCCGGCGAACAAAAAACAAAAGTAGAAAACAGCAACCAAACAAAAAAAAACGAAATTCAATGATAATTTTTAAAATTATTGAGTATCGATTTTCGGAAATCGAAAATAAAATAAGGGTACCAAACACGCTCTAACTTTCAAAATTTAAAATACGCTACTGTAAATTCATTTATTTCATTTTCTTATGATGTTCTTGTCTCCTCTTAGGGCATTCGTTCCTTTTCAAGTAATGATATTACAATGCTCAATCTACCTATCATTTTCTTTATGCTTTTAAATTGACTATAACTTATATTTACTTTGACAATGAAAACTAAAGAAGATAAAAAAAAATCCGCTAGAGTTTGATAAAAAACAAAGATGAAAATGAATGCAAGATTGAAGACCCTAGATCTTCTTCTCTCAAATCATAGTAATATTTTTTCTTTCTCTTTAATAAGTTGTAAATGCTCTCTTACAAGGTGATGGGAAAAGTTATATTTAATCATCTAGGTCTTTTTTTATTTATATTATGATACACACCACCACATAAATTGAAATTTATGATTTTACATCATTACCTTAATCACCATCTTCAAAAAGGAAAGAGAATTATCCTTGGATTGGAAACCCATTTCATTACGTCAACATCTTGTTCGCAAAGTGTCAATTGAGATGCAAGGGTTTAAACTCTTGAGCAATTGTTGGCCTTACTTGAGTGTTAATGTCACAAGCCTCCTTAGCTCGAGCGCCTACTTCTTAGTTTGAGCTCCTCCTTATGTCAAACTCTTAGATAGGAAAAATGCTCATTTAGATCAAACTTTTAGATCAATAAAGTGCTAAGCCTAAACAAGTTAAAAGGTTTCGTAGGTTGAGCGCTTTTTTAAGTCCTACTAGTTTGAGCGGCATGCCTTAGCTTGTACATGCTTAGATAGTGCACTCCTTAACTCAATTAAGTTCTCAGATTGATTGGGTTAAGTGCATAAGTGATAATGTATATGTTCCTTTGATCGAGCGCTTGGATAGGACAAAATCTTAGTTTGAACTCCCCTTAGATCGAGAGGTTACTTAACTCGATCAATCATAGAGACTGAATCAATTTTTGTGTTTACCCCTTTTTCCATCAAACTCTTAATATCAATAAATAAAGTATACGCAGTTCCTTATCTTGAATACAAACTTCATTAACCTCATCAATATTAATTTTGCTCCACTTTGACTTTTATTGTCTTCTGATAATTAGGCATTGACTTTAATTGACCATGTTTGACTTTTCTTCAGCAAATTTCTAGGTTTAGTCAAATCTCAAACTAATGATCTAACATGAAGGTTAATTATACCACGTATTTTGGGGGGGGGGGGGGGGGGGTAATAATTAGTACAACCTTGAATCAATTCCAATTTAACTACAATGTTATCACCTTTGACTAAAGATTCATAACACCCTTTAAGCCCTTTGGTTGAGAACAATTAATACTTCTTCCAGATATGTTGCAAATTTGTTGCTACCTAATAATCACAATAAACCCCACAATCACTTTTCAAATAACTTGCCTAATGTTAAGCTAAAGGTCTTGTAAGTGTTTTCTTTTATACTAATTGGTTATTAGTTTATAATTCTAGAGTTGTTTAATTCACAATATCACACGCTGAAAGTAAATATGAAATACTTATATGAGTATATCAATTTCTTATTTTCCATATTTTTAAAGTCTCCATGAAAAAGAAGAAGAAAATATGGCCTCACCATATTTAAACCTTTTGAAATATTGGTCCATTTATGAATGCAACACAACTCTTTATATGGGGCATGTTGGATCTGAAGAACTTGTTGGGTAATACATTGTTTTAATTGTGATGTCTAAAACAAGTCCATTTCAATATGTGAGAAATTTATTTTCTCTATAAATAAATCGATGACAAAACAGAAATAAGCTCAAATGTCAAAAATGATATATCTATACTCTCGCAATGCCTTTCGTTCATAACCAAACTATCCACCAAAACCCAAAAAGAAAAACATTAACAGTTGGTACTTGGTCACCTCACCACAAACCAATCGGATGGATTGGGTTGGACCCAAATCTTATTTTTTTGATTTTTATATTTTAAAAAAGAAAAAAAAGAAAAAATTTTAATTAGCTAGCGCAGAATTAGAAATTACAATTTTGACCCAGTTCATTTGATCTGTCGTAGCACAAAAAGATTTCACCCGATTTGTTCTGACCTAAAGAGATAATAGAGCAAACACAAGTATTGGCCATTCAGCCCTGCTCTAACTTTTTTTTTAATAATTTTAACTTAAAATACTCATCCTAACCCCTTCTATTCCCGTCATACTTGTTAGTTATTCTTATTCCGATTTGAACCCACTCAGGGCGAGTCTGAATTATCCACTATCCCGTTCTAATCGGTTCTGTTGTCATCCGTAAAATCCAATTGAGCTCATGGTTGGTATCAAAACTGAAATTTTGGGTTACACCATTTTTTTAAAATTACTATAAAAATTAATAAAAACAACAGGTATAAAGTGGAATGTTGTAAATAATTGATTATCTAATGTAATTAAAGCTTTTACAACATTTCTTTAAAATGTGCTGTAAATATAATACAACACATTTTTGCATAGTTTTCTTTTGCAAAAACTAACACTAACTCCCCTCATTGTCGCTAATTCCAGCTCTAGATTGAAGTCCCGGTGTGCCGGAACCGCCAAGGAGGTGGGCGCAGCGTCATTGTCGTCGTCATCGTCTACAGGTGACGCGGCTGTGGAATCGCCCATTTTGCCATCCTCCTTAGGGCTGAATCAGACAAATACGAGATTAATGCCGTTGCCGCACGAGAGCTTCTTTCATTTCCGAGGTGATACTGACGGTGGTAATGGCGATAAGGGATTTAGGGTCAGGGCCAACAATTTGTCTAGCCCAGGCAGCAATGGCGGGTGTTCCATTTCCAGTTTTGCGGCTTTGGGATCAAGATTTGCCTTTGTAAGTGGAGGAAATGGCAGTAGAGGAGGGCGAACGTGGGAGGAGAGGGTGTTCGTCGTGGCTTGAGTGGGAATTGGGCTGAGAGCACTAATAATTCCAATAACACATCCATGGCGAGCAGTCATCTAGAAATCAAACTCCAGTCAAACAGGCATCTTATTAGGTGGAGGATAGTTTTCTTTAGCTAATTTGTGCATTGATGATTGATTTCTCCTATGTCCGTATAAATAATGCACATGCATTATTCAATCGTCTTCGAACATGACAATATAAATATCTTTGTATCCCTAACATAATGAGTCAATGAAGTGGGATCTCTTCACATCTTTCAGATAGGTTGTTGATGCTTGTTGACTTGAATCTTGATACCTGTTCATCAAAATTAATTAAATCATGGGGAAAGCAAGAAAGGGAAAAAAATGTAAGCGCAAATGTATAATTTATAGTTTCATGTGATATCCATTTTAACGAATATACCATTCTTACCTTATCAAATGTTTTGAGGATCTTAGTGAATGGCTGCATATTCAAGGAGCTGCCAAAAATACCGAATCCTATCATTAGGGAAGACGAAAATTCATATGTAATTTCTATCATCGTGAAGTTAATAATGAGACAAATAATAACATGGCTTTGTCTGTAGCTTCCCCCAATGTGGACCACCTTTTGTTATGTGTGTGTGTGTGTATAGTAAAGAAACTATATTGAATTAGTGTTTTTTTTAAATTCCTTTATAATATAACAAGAAGTTTATTATTATTTAGGATGACAGTATGCTAGAGTGGTTGGAGCACTTATAATATTTTCATCGCACCCACTAGAAAAATTATCAATAAATTAGAATGTGATGTATAGTTACTAACAATAAGTGTACCAGTAGGTTATTATAAGGCCAAGGCCTTGTAGAGCTCCACATAGGCCCCTCTAATCATCATCTCAACACACTGCGCCTTCTTCCTGTTAATGTATTCCAAGGCTTTAATTTCTTCTGTTACCATGATAGGGCAATAAAATGTGTCATGGGGCCATTCTGGAGGCTTAAGAATGTCAAATGTTTGCATGCCTGGGGTATGGGTAAAACATGTTTCCTTATTCAGTGCCCCTCTTGATGCTATGCATGCATAAATATATTATATTTACATTGCATTTTTCAAGGTGTGCTCTATGTTACTAGTGCACCCAGAAAGAGATTTCATGTTTATCAAAAGCTTATCGCATGAATTAAATTCCAAAGTTGTACGACCATACCTTTTTTGGAAGCCTCGAGGATTAAATAACCTAAAGGTAATTTTATCCCTTTTGTGCAGACAGAATCCTTTGCAATTATTGAGTTATTTGGGCTTGCTAAAAATACTTTGATATTTTGTACAGAAAGTTTTGATTGTGATAAAAGAGCAAAATTTGACAAAGCAAAAGCAGTAAACACTGATCTGACTATATTTGCTGGGATTTAGTTAGAGAAAAATACAGAAAATTATCTAGGAACCTATTGAGGTCTTATTGGTTCTGGCTCGAAGCTGTGCTTTGATGTCACCTGGAGAGTTTTAGCTTCACTGTGAAAATATAGTTCAAGAATTAGATGACAGGCAACAAGAACTCCGATATACTGAAGCAGCTTCATACTTGGATTTTTTTCATTTTGACTAGGAGTACAAGATTGTTGCAGTTTGACAAGGAAAGTGGGGCTGACTGAAGATATTATATAGTTTTTCTGAGATTGTTTGAAAAACTATTTTCAGTTATTGATAACTATTTTTCAATGGTTGTTATATTGAATAAATAAGAAAGTACAGAGTACAGAGCTGCTGAAAATAAATTTTTATGAATAGTGCTTTTACAACATATATAAAATGTTGTAAGTAATTTTTTATAGCATATATAAAATCATGTAAATAGCTTTTTTACTACATATATAAAATCATGTAAATAATTTTTTACAGCATATATAAAACAATGTAAATAATTATATTATAATAAACATTATACGTTATAAATAATCTTAGACTTTTTATATTTTTATAAATGCTATAAAAATCCTTTAATAGCAAATATCAGGTGCTGTTGTTAAAAGTTATTTTTCTTAGTGGTATATTGCAAAGGAATATTTTATTTTTAAAAAATCTTTTTCCATGCTCATTGAAAGATAATGATAGAGTGCATAAAATAAGACTTAAAAAAATGTTGCATGTTGCCATATAATCATGAATTCTTAATGATAATGCTTTCCTTTTTTCTTCTCGATTTTGTTGCATGGTGCCATATAATATAAGGTGGAAACTGGAATGAGCTTTTAAAATATATCTCCCCCCACTTATTCTTGGATTTGCATTACTTGTTTTTTAAAGATTTTATTTGTCTTATTAAATGCTATAATTGAGTAAAATATATTTTATAAATAACAAAAGAATAAAAAATTTCGTATGTTTTTTTATGAGACAAGAGCACCTTATGATTGTGCTCCTTCAAGCTTTAACTACTTTATTTTGAAGGAGTGATTGTTTTTTTTAATATCGAATGAAGATATAAATATAAATTTAATAATCTAAATATGAGTATATCAATTTCCCATTTTTCATAATTTTAAAGTCTCCATAAAAAAGAAGAAGAAAAGGTGACTTCGTCATATTTAAACGTTCTGAAATTCTAGTCCATTTACGAATAGAACACAATTCTTTATATGGAGCTTGTCGGATCTAAAGAGCTTGTTTGGCAACCCATTGTTTTAATCATTATGTCTAAAATAAGTCCATTTTGATACGTCAGAGATTTATTTTCTCTATAAATAGATCGGCAGCATAACAAAAACAAGCCCAACTGTCAAAAATAATGGAACTATACTCCCGCAACGCCTTTCACTTATAATCAAACCGTCCACCAAAAATCAAAAAGAAAAACATTAACAGTTTGTTCTTGGCCACCTCACCACTAACTAATCGAGCAGATTGGGTCGGACCCAAATCTTGTTTTTCAGTTTCTTTTGAAAAGAAAAAAATTTTGATTAGCTACGATGGAGGTAGGGATAACAATTTTAACCCAATTCATTCGATCTATTCTGACACAACACAGAAAGATTTTATCCAACTCGTCCTAACATAAAGAGATAATGAGACAAGCACAGGTATTAGCTATGTCGCCTCATCATGACTTTTTTTCAAGAGTTTTAAATAGTTTTAACTTAAAATACTCATCATGACCCATTTCGTTCCTACCACACTTGTTAACTTCACCTTGTTCCAATTTGAGCTCACTTGGGATGAGTTTTAATTACTCACTATTCAATCTCAACCCACTCCTTTGCTATTCTATACATAATCCATTATTGGTATCAAAATTGAAATTTGGGGTTCATATATATTGCGAAGGAATATTTTAGTTTTAAAAAAAACTTTTTTTCATGCTCCTTGAAAGATAATAACATAGAGTGCATAAGTAAGATTTAAAAAAGAAATGTTACATAGTGCCATATAATCATGAATTTCTAATGATAATGCTTTCGCTTTCTTTCTACTTGATTTTGTTGCATGCTGCCATAGAATATAAGGTAGAAAGGATTTTTCAAATTTATCTCCCACTACTCATTCTTTTTATTTGCATTACTTCTATTGACTTCTTAGACCCTCCATTAAGTTTTTTTATTATCTTTTTATATATAAATCTTAAAGCACTAGTAGCAGATTTACTATAAAAGTCTATTTTCTTATATTTAAGGAAAATATGTTACAAATTCATAAAATCATTAACACAATAGATGCCTCATATTTAACTTTTTTCATGAGATTTATATAATATTTTTTAATATATTAGAAAGTACTATTTACTCCATATAATTATTAAATTATATATAAATTTTTCCTCTCACTTTTTTTTTTGTTTTTCATAATATTGACTTTTGTCTCATATTAAATTATTAAAAATTTATTATTAAATAAAAAATTGATATAAAATATTATTTTAATGATATAGAGAGTAATTTATAAAATCTATAAAAATTAGTAGTAGAAAAATATATTAGCAATGATGGTGTGTATTTGTATAAAAAAATAAAAAAATAATTTAAATCGGCAATGATGTTAATGCTCTTACGTAAACATTCGTAGTGGTTTCATCTAGAGTCACGATTTTCTCTGCCAACCAACAAAAATTCTTACTAATAGCTTGAAAGACTTTTTGCAAATAATTAAGTCAACAACTTTCCTTATTATTTGTCTGTCCAAAAGTTGAAAGATAAGATGGTTTTGATGACTTCACTATTTCATATTCATTTGCATGACTTTGGGGCCATCAAAAGGAGAACTATTTTTTGTTAAATTTTCATTAAGCACTTTATAATCGTGTTGATAACTATTTTGAGAAAATCTGTCAATTTTTATCCTCCTAGCCTTTTAGCTTTTTCCCCAATATATTAGTATTTGAAATTCGGGGAAATAGTAATCATTATTCTCATTAAATAATAAAATGAAAACAATTATGCCTCTTAAAGCACAATAATGTTTTTTTTTTTTTAAAATCGATCTAAACAGATACCATCCAATGAATTACAAAAACAAATCTTTTCCCCCCTTCTTTGTTATTCCAGTCCATAATTATATCTTTTTTTTTTGGTACGTCAATTCAAAATCATTTCTATACATAGTTTTGACTAATAAGTGCGGCGTTCCCTACCAAAAAAAAAATATATAATTATATTTTCTTCTTCCTTTTCCCGTTTTGACCAAAATTGTTTTTGGAATGACTACATTTTTTTGTCCGTTTCCTATTTTTATATATGTTTTTTTTTCTTCACTCGAATCTTATTAACCGCGGGCTGCGAATCAATCCAGTGTGTAGTACATGAATGCAAAAATTAAATTTATTTTTATATTTTTTATAAAAATAATTAAATAATAACAAATACAATCCCGATTTAATACAGGATACATTTTAGTTTATTTTTATTCTCGGCAGTAATATATAAATATATAATTTGATTAATATTCAAAATTATAATATAACATGTCATTACATTTAAACGTATAAAAGAAACTCCTGACAATAAGGTATATATTAGTAATAAAATTTATAATTGTTTTTTTTTAAATAGCAAATACATTTGTATATGATTGGATATAATGGACGACTATGCAGTGTCCGGATCCGTGGCGGGAGGCTGAGCGCCGGCGTGGGGCAGCGGTGGATTCCGGCGACGCAAGGTTTGGACTTAGGAGGTGTACTGCAGCGGTGCCGGTGAGGGTGTGTTGAAGGCGCTGAAGCTTAGCTGGTGATAGCAGTGATGCAGAGCCGCGCGACAGTGTCCCACACATGAAAAACATTATAGTTTCCCTGCACTCGTGCTTCGCAACGCTTGGATCCAATCATGTCGGTTGACCAAGCTCAAATAAAGGGAAAAATAAAATTAAATATATAATAATTAAAAATAAATAAACAATTGTGTAATCAACTCATATCATAGTAAAATTATGATTAATTATTTTTTTTCTTTTCAATCGAATAAAATAGCATGCTGTCTAAAGGTTATTCAATGTATATAGCATTGCTAATATAAAAAACCTCTTTGTCTCTATTCGAACGTGACATATTATGATTTTACATTGGCCTAATATAACAAACCCTCTCTATCCCTCTTCCAACACCAATTTTCATTCTAACCTTTTCTATTACGCATCATAGTTTCTCTGCCCCTACGTCTTAGAGATGGCAATGGAGCCGGCGGGGAGGGTTTTGGGTTGCCCCGTTTCCATCCTCGATAATGAAATTCCGTCCCATCCCCGCCGCGTGCCCTGATGGGTAATAAATTTTCCACCCCGTCGAGACACGGGGCGGGGTGGGGATTCCCCGCCAACAAGCACAAGCCCACACGCCGCACGCCCCAGCTAACCCCCCACCCACGCCCGCACGCCCAACAGCCACCACCCCTACACACGGCCACGCCCGCACACGCCCAGCAGCAGCCGCCCGCCCCAGCTAACCCCCCACCCATGCCCGCACGCGCCCGCCCGCCCGCCCCAGCTAACCCCCCACTCATGGCCGCACGCGCCCATCAGCAGCCCCCACCCCCAGCTCGAAAATCAAAGAAAATAAATTTCTTGCACTAAGTTCAAACCCAGGAACTGATCTTTAGATGTGTTGATGCCAAACCATCAGGCTAACTCTATTTGGTTGTTTAAATTTATGTAAATGATATATATACTTGTCATATCACATATAATTACTAATAATAATAAAAATAATAAATTTAATAATAATATTAATAATATTAATAAAGAGTACATACTTTATTTTAAAAAATAATAATTACAATGTATATATATATTTGTATTATAATATAAACTAAATATATTATTACTATTTTGATATAAAATACAATCTAGATTCAAATTTAGTTTTAAATTTATTAATAAGTTGATCCAATCAAATATTATTTGATTGAAAAAATATTAATATTTAAACTAATAATATCATTTACATATTTTATTACTTTTAATTTAAATATTAAATACATACTATCAAAAGTTGAAATCACTCTCACAATACATGACTCATACCATGAATAAAATAATTTGTAGATGGACATTAATTAGATTCAAATTTAGTTTTTAAAAATATTAATATGTTGATTTAATACTAAATAATCTAATTAAATATTATTTAGTCGAATAATTATAATATTACTTTTGTCATACGTAATATGTTAGTTCATACTAGTAATTATAAGATTACTTTGTATTTTATACTAAATATAATATTATTTATATGTCACATTTAAAGTATATACACTAAATATGTAAACATAGTAACAATAATCATCTATGACATATATAATTATCAACAAACTCTATGATATTAATTATTAGATTTTAGATACTCAACAATTATCATCTTACTTATGTTATATATGATATGTATATAGTTGTATAATGTCACTATATATATATGCATTTATAAATTATAATCAATAAGTAATAACTTGAATATCAAGTAGTAATAATTTAAATAATGCAATTATCATTGGTAATAAATGATAACACATTAGTGAAAACCTAATTAATATAATTATATAACATAGTTATCATATTATTTTTGTTATAAGTAATACAATATTATGAAAAGTCATGTTTCTCAAACTTATTTTCCTTAATGTAATAAAAACTTGTTTTTGTTATAAGTAATACAATAATATGATTATTTTTGGATAACACTAATTATTGAGTGTAAGTGTATATATATTCTTTGGTATGATAAGTATATCTATACTATTATAATTATAATTAATGTTATTAGTTAATTAAACAATAATAACAAGTTTGATATACTAAAAAATACATGATGAGAGTGAGTTTTCTCTTTTGATAGTATGTATTCAATATTTGGGTTAAAAGCTTAAGTAATAAATCATGTAAATGATATTATAAGTTCATATATAAATGTATTTATCGATCAAATAATACTTGATTTGATCATTTAGATTTAAATCAACATATTAATAATTTTAAAACTAAATTTTAATCAAATTAATATGACTAGTATCCTAATTTATTTTATGCGTGATATGAGTCATACACGGTGAGATTGAATTTTGAGTTTTTTAACATTTGATAGTATGTAATTCATATTTGAATTAAAAATAATAAAATATATAAATGATATTAGTAATTTAAATATTAATATATTTTCAATCAAATAATATTTGATTGGATCATCTAATCATAAATCAACTTATTAATAAATTTAAAACTAAATTTAAATCTAATTAATTTATATTTTATATTAAAATAGTAATAGTACATTTAGTTTTTATTATAATACAAATATTTATATTTTGTAATTACTTTTTTAAAAATAAAGTATGCAACTCTTTATTAATATTAATATTATTATTTATATGTGATATGATAAGTATATATATCATTTACATAAATTTAAACATCAAAACTCAGTGGAAGCATTATATTTTGCTTAATTTTCGGGCAGGCTGGGCGGGTTGGGAGCACGCGGGCGGACCGGGAGGCTGGCGGGGTCGCATGGGCGTGTACCAGTGAGCGTGGGTGCGGGCAGGCTGGGTCGATGATTTATCTCGGGGCTGGTTGGGTCATAACGGGTAATACCCGTGGGTAGGGGATTTATCCCGGGGCGGGACGGGTACATGGGGCAGGGGATGCTTGCCCCTTTCCCCGCCTCGTAACCCAGCGGGGCAAAATATTATCGCCCCGTGCCCCGTTAAATTCAAAAAAAACCCGTCCCATCGGGGCGGGTCGGGTTAAATTGTCATCCCTACTACGTCTCATTTTCTTTGGACTTTAATTTCCTTTATAATTTATTTATATTTTTTAAAAAAATTACGTCTCATTTTTTTAATTAATTAATTGTTTTTTAAAATACTATTTTTTCTCCCTCTCCCGTTTATTACCATCAATGAAATTTCACATGTTAAAAATATATATATAAAGCTGTTAAAAATAAGGCAATATTTATTTAATTTTTATTACATTAATTGAAAAGCAGTTTTATATATATATATATATATATATGACATTTTAATTTAGTTGAATTTAACGTAGACAATGTTTGAAAATTATATTTACTTTTATCGCACATGATAAGATGTGTAGACTTAATAAAGAGTTTATTATCATGTATTAGCTAGTCTTTGAGGAAAATTATTCTGTAGCCTACAACTTGTACTGGAGCAATATTAGGCTTTTAAAAATCACTCATGAAGGAATAAATCACAAATCGAATTCATTTTGTTCAGACACGCGGTTTGCTTTCTTATTGAATATTTTACATTCAGCATAGAGAGCATATAATGAAGTATCAAATAAATGTTGGAATAAATCTAATACCTCAAAAACATCACGTTTTAATCTAGTACCTGATTATGTAATATTAACCTGATGATCTCACCTGTGATATATCTCCCAAATCAATAAGTGTTCTGTTCTTTGGAGGAAGATCCTTTACCACGTTCGGCAATGGGATAAAGGAACGTCCACTGCTTTGCGCATGGCTTGGAGAGCAGACCACAAATATAAGTTAATTTGAATAGTAATGATATGTATAACTATAACCGGAGTGGTGTAATTAGTAAGTAATTACGACCATATGTTAGGATATTAAGGGTCTGTTTTACAAGTTTTAATTTCTGTATTTTATTTTTTGATTTCTGTTAAAATTTGTATTAAATTATAATTTAAAAATAATTACAATTTGAAAACATATTCAAATTAGTCAATACTAGTCATGGTTAAATGTATTCAGCTGATCATTGGAGCGGAAAGAGAGAAAAAAAGAAAAAATTATATCCGTTTATATCAGTTACGGTTTTATGACGATGCTAGGAACTGGTTATATAAATTATTTTTTAGATTTTAATTAATTTATCATTAATTTCAACCGTTAATTTATAAACTAGTTTTTACTCATAAGTCCCCACACTTTCAATTGATGCATTTTAATCCAACACTTTCATTGAGGATGCAAAATTATGTATATGTAACTAAAATATGCAAAATTACATATAAAATCCAACATTTGTTTATTGGGGATGCAAAGCAATACTTACAAGTTACAAAGTTCATGGAAATAAATATGTAACTAACATATTCAAATTTCAATTATTTATACAAAGGTACAAAACTTGAGAAAAGTTATAAAACTATAGCCTGCTTTTAATTCCTCATGGTGAGCAAAAGAAATATGATAGCCTGGCATGCATGCTGGAATTAGACCAGTTATATTTCCAAGTTTTCAAGGAATTAACAAATAATAATAATAATAATATATTTAAAATCCATGGTTAATGTAACACAATAATAGATTACCGTAGAGCAAAATCATCATTGTATTAAGTTTTGCATAGTTAAACATCACAGGTCAATGAAAAACCTTAAAACTTGTTGTGCTGTTAGCTGCATGGGATTTTTATCTAATTACTAAAATAAGCTAATATTTTTATCTTCGAGACTTGTCATCTTAAATATCATCAAACTCGTATTAATGATTTTCTATGACAATCTTTTGTTTCTCGCACTAGATGTATAAATCGTAGTCCCTCCCATACATTAGCCTAGATGTATAAATCGGATGTCAACGCGTCGGTCGAATTTGGATATTGCTTAATCTGATCCTAATCCAAAAATATTTATCTCAGTTTGAATCCGATTCAATTCTGAAGTTCGGACAGTTCTATCAGATGGGTCAGGTTGAATCTTCGCTTTTGAATTACGTTTCTTTAAAAATTTCGGATCGAACAAGATTCAGATCCAATTCGATAATCTGAATTGTTTGGATCAAATTGAATCGAAACAATCTGAATCAAAACTCGTCGGATTTGATTTTGCTCCTTGCCCACGAACACGACTGTCTTACAGTTACTACTGTTTCAACCCACAGCGTACTCTATCCACGGCATTGGGGATTTTGGACCCTCATTACACATAAATTAGCCAAATTCGTCGATGGGTGGGCAACGGATATCCGCCCTCGCTACCTCACCCGCTATGCGGCACGGGTTATCCTGCTTAGGCAAGAGTGGGATGCGGTTTTTAAACTTGACGCCTCGCCCCAGGCGGAAACGGAAAACGGTAATAGATAGCGGGGTATCCCGCCCCGCTCCCGCCCCACCTAATTTTAATAATATTTATTTATAATTTTATAATATTTTAAATATTATTATTTAACTATTATTTATGATTTTTGATATTTTTGAATGATATTTATTATTGTAAAATTAAATTATTTTTAATAATTTTTTGGTTAAAAATGATGTAGAAATTTGATTTAAGCCAAAATTATTGATATGAATAAATCTAATAAAAAGCGATAACAAGATGTAGGCAAATCGAATCTCATTCGCAGACACATTAGAGAACGGTATATCATGTCACACTTATATATGAAACGTGATACAATCTTAAAATTTAATCTATTGCCTAAGTGAGAACAAGAAGCGGTAATAGGTTGATTCTGCCCCCGATAGGACCCGAATTACTCCTATCAACTACTTCATGGAGCCTCTAAAAGACAAAATTGTCTTAAGAGAGAAATCAATAAAAGTTGGTAGCGGGGTGCGGGCGGATGAAGCCTCCCCCCGCTTACCCCGCCATAGAACGGGGTACCCCGTCACGCCTATACATGGGGCGGGGTACGGTTTTAAAATTTTATTACCCGCTTAGGCGGGGGCGGGGTACGGTAATAAGTAGATCCCGCCCTCGCTATGACAGGTAGCACCCCTAATCGTATGTGCTAATGGCGGGTCCGGAATGGAATGAAATGGAGGGGTCATTCTTAATAATTAATTAATTAATTAATCGTAAAAGATGTGAAGTTATTATTTCTAATACATTAAAATTATGTTTTTAATATAATATTATTTATTTTTAATGTGTATTTCTAATTTAAATTCTTAATAAATTTAAAAGGTTAGTGACATAAATTTAAAATAAAAGAAAAATTAGATAAAATTTAAAAGTATATTAAAGTGAAATATTTATTATTAATTTTAAATTGAAGTATATTAATATCAATATTTGTTATTAATTTTAATTTTAAATTATATTATAACATAAATTAAATAGCATTTTATTCTTTTTTAAAAATCGATTGGTTATGTAAAACTCGGTTAGGTTACAAAAAAATCGATTGAGTCAGTTAAATTTCTTTATTTTTTTTTAAAAACGATTCAATTAGAAAATCAAACCCAATTAAGCATTCGGGATACCGGTTTACCAATCCAACCGGCCGCAGTCTCCTTATGATAACTATGCATTTCACCTTTTGAAATTCAAAATTTAATGAAAGAGGAAAGGTGCTTGCAGCGTTTAAAAATGAAAATTACATGACAAACCTTTTATATTTTATTAAAATAATATCATCTTAATTAAAATATAAAAAGTTTGCAATCACTTTTCATTTTGCATTTATATTTTTTCTTAATCAAAGTCATCGAAATACTTTTTCTTCATTGCCATTGGGCCACTCTTCATGACTTTCCAAACACGTTTATTTTTTTGGCACTAACATCATTGTCGCCAGCTTACTCCAGCGGGAGAGGAGATCCGTAACGTAAGCCTAAACGAATCAAATGTGCTAATGTACCAATGTACCATTGTTTTTATTTCGGTTCGTTTATGTTATATATTTGTTTTAGTTTTTATTTATTTGTGGATCGCGAGTGCATCACGATTTCTAACTATTCATATATATGAAAATGTTAAAGAGATAAAAATTTGATAAGCATAAGTACGAAGCGACCAGTAATTGGATTGACTATAGCATTTGTGTTTGTATATATATATATATGTCAGTTCGGGTGTGAGGGTACCGCACTAAATTCTTATATATTTTTCTGAAATTTATAAATTTAAATTAATTTTTCTTTTTTTATAGAAATATACACCACAATAAATTTTTTAAATTACTTTTTATATTATTAAAATAATATTTTATACTATATTTTTATTTAATAATTTTTTTATAATTTAATATAAAATAAAATTAAAATTATGATAAATGCCAAAGTAAAACATGAGAGAAATTTTTAATATAATTTAATAATTATAAAAAAATAAATAATATTTTTTAATATATCAAAAGATATATACAAGTTCTATAAAGAAATTCAAAAATAATATTTTATGACTTTCTAAGTTTTTTTAAATAAAAATAAATAAATTTCTTTAGAAAATTTGGAGCAATCCCCTAATCCTTTTAATGTGTGTGTATATATATATAAAAATTGCCTCACAACGCAAATAGGGCAACAGCGACCCAAATTGTATTTGGTTATTTATTTTTATCCTTATTGTATCAGGTCGTTGATTAGTTTAAGGATAAATTACATAATACCATATGGTAGGTATGGGGTATGCCTTTCCTTTCGAATACATATATTTATTATCTCACGATCCGTGTAGCTTCATCAATCTCCCAATAAACGACTAATCTTCATACTAGCAGTCTTTGATAATGGAATGAGTCGGAGGTATTATTAGATTCAAGTTCCAATTCAAACTCAATTTGATCTAGTAATTTGAGCTGTTTGAAACGGAATGAGTGTTTGGTGTGTAGAGAAAATGAATCATCTCTGATATAGAAAGGAATATACATATGAAATATATATAAATACATTTCAATTATGTTCTTTAACCATATGAACATATATATCAAAGCAGAAGCAATAAGACATAAATGATATAAATACCTCCAGTTATTGTTGTTAGTATTTGATTAGAGATTGTACTCTGGTCATTTGAATTGGTCGTCTAAAATTTCAGTTGACTACTTTCACAATTTCAGCAATATGCATTCTGGAACTTTTTGTAAATCGAATTGGTCACCTGAAATTTGAATTGACTAACTCTAAATTTCTGCAAATGACTAGCGTTCTTTTCCCGGTGGCTGTGAATGATTCAATGGACACAAACGCCCTTTCATTCTTGTTGATTGCTTAATTCTAATAGCTAGTTTCCAAACCTTTCTCCCAATATTAGATGGTGTAATTTCCTTAAGAGAGCAGGCTTAGTGAACCCACATATTAACCAATAAAACACACTGTATTTTCTTTGTATATTTGTTCCAGCCATCATGGATCAAAAATAAATGTGTTACAATAATAGTGTGAGGGTTTACGGAAAAGGAGAGAAGAATTGACAGCCTTCATTTCATAGATTAATTGTCAAAATAAATTAGCATAGCAGTTATCATACTATGACAGTCTCATGAAACGTCCAAAATAAATAAATAATATTGACTGAATTATTATTTTATGCCAACATGGTGTAGTTTTTTCCCATCTTATGTTTGATTCTAGTCACCCTAAGAACAAATATACTCTTTAAAGGGTATGACGAGTTGAGGAAAAACTTATCTCAGGATAATACATTTGGCGTTGGGTAAACGGTAACTATAGATTTGCAGGGGCTTACAATAATATGTCCATTTATTATACAATACAAAAAAAGATATTGGCTCATTTCTAAGATTAAAATTTAATGAAAATTATATTTTTTTCATCAATCTAAAATCTTTTCATTCATAATTTTACATTGTATTAGCCGTTCATCAAAATAATATTATAATATAAAAAAGATAAGAGAGAGTGATAAAAGAGAAAAGATAAATAAAAGAGACAGAAAATAAAATATTACAATTTGATTAATGAAAAGTATTTCTTTAAAATTTTAAAATCTCATAAATTTGATGTATTTGGTAATTACAAATTTTGTCATGTGAGTTGAATGTAGCGGTATTTGTTGTATATTTATTAAATTATACATTTAAATACAGCAATGACTATGTTGATATTCTTACGTGTTAGGAAATTTTTATTTGCAGACATGTTGGGTATGTAATTTGTGTAAAATTACTCTCCCATTGAATTGGTATGGTTTTTTTTTTTTTGTTAAAAGCTAATATCAATTCAAAGAAAGATATTACGTAAAAGTACTCGAAACTTGTATGTAACATTATTCAAAAACATACGTATTTGGAAGGAAGGGTAATAACAAATATTGGGGATACTATTTTATAACTTAATTACTAATATTTCATGCAATGTTTGATTAATGAAATCCATTTCATGGTTGTAACAAGGTTTTAAATTACAATTTTAATAAAGTCTAATATTTTTAAAAATAATTTTACTTTTTTTTATTTTCAAATATAATTTATGTATTTTACAATAACCAATTTTTTTCATTTTTGTTTAACCTGTTTTTTTTTAAAAAAAAGCTAGAGCACTTATAAAACATAAACTTTTCTCACGAAATTATAATTAAAATTTTAAGTCCAAGAAAAAAGTCGTCAAAGAAGTTTTATGCGGGCATTTAAATTGTTTTTGAAAGCTTATTGCAATTATTGATAAGTTTTTGCTGCAACAAAATTTTCTTTAGAATTAATTTGGAACAACAACTTTGTGCATTTAAACGGACTTGCTTGGACCGGACCTGACTTTTTCCTCACAGCATACCAAATTCGTACCCAAGTTTTTAATAGGGTGTGAATTCAACATCGGCCCATAAATAATTTAATCCATCTATTACAAATTGAATCATATATTTTGTAGTTTAAATTTATAATATATTATGTGACAGTTTACAATAAAGTTTAGAATCCAATTAAGAAGGATTATAAATTCACTAGTGATGAGAGATCGCCACCATAGTGATTATTTCAGTAGACCCGGCCATAATTCATGCCGATGTATTTCATTATTTAATTACTTATTTTTGAGGCTGATTGAGCCACCTAAGTTTTATAATCAATATACACCCAGAGGCCAATTAATTTAAGATCACATACGGCTAAGTTTTATTAGTAGCCCTTTTTTTTCTTTGTTTAAACACGGGTCCAGAATAAACTTTTTTGACTGTAACGTAATGTTTTAAAAAATAAATAAATATTATATGTATATTATTATCACGGAGAATATTCATTAAAAAAAACAAAAAACAAAAAAAACAAAAGAAGGTATGAGCCCACCAGACAAGACACGCCTCCGACGTCGCCAAAATTAAAAACAACGTTCAAAAAATATTGCCCGATAATCGTCGCCAGCGCGACGGAGTAGAGATCGACGGTGATGACGACGGCGAGGACGAAGCGCTATTCCCGGAAACCCCCGCCGTCCCACGAAACAAATCCGACAAATAATTTCCCAAATCATCGGGCGAAAATCTCAGGATTGACTCCACCCCCATCTCGTCCCGAAACACAGAGCTGTATTTCTCGTAAATATCGCGATAAACCGCGCCGAGCTTTCTCGAGACGGATGCCTTAATCTCTTCTCGAAGCTTCTGGTCGTGCACCACCCACGACGCCTGCTTCCGGCACGTCTCCTCGAACGCCGCGTTGAAGTTCTTGAACAGCCGTTTGGCCTCTTCCTGGGAAATCGCCGCCTCCGGCGCCGGTGATTTGACCGTCGTCAAGGAGTCGAACACCCTGCTCCACCCCATGCGCTCGTAGTTGGCTAGATACTGCTTCACCTTGGGGGCTTGGGTGGAGACCCAGTGGTGGCCGAGGAGGTGTCGGAGGTTGGACGACCGGACTTTGTTGATGACGTATTGGAGATTGTTGGCGAGGAAGAGGTAGGACAGGGAGACGTCTTTGTAGAGCTCCGCCTTCACGTCCAGCCTGCAGAGGAGGACGAGGACGAGCCACGCCATCCGTACCGCGATGGGCGACGCGGGAGCGCCGTCCGATGAGCTCGGGTTGGGAAGGTAGGATTCGGGCAGCTGCGCCGTCGATTTCGCCGGCAGGTCCCCGACGATGTCGGAGAGTAGCCCGGTGTAGTCGGAGAGGAAGCCCAGGTAGTTCATGACGTAGCGAGTGAGGGGGTGGACTCCGCCTCCGCGAACCGGGGACTTGGAGCTGTCCTTCTGGATCAAGGACTCGAAATCGAGGAGCATTGCGCGGACGGAGTCGCCGAGCCGGATGAGGGAGTCGACGGCTTGCTGGCGGACGGGTTGGGTGGAGTCGAAGTGGAAGATGGATTCGATGTCGGGGAAGAGGTGGGCGATGGCCTCGTAGAGGTCGAGGGTGCTGAACATTTTCTCGGGCGACTTCTTGAACCGGGCGACGAGTTGGGGGAAACCCAGGAGGGTGGTGGCTCCGTCGGCGGCGATGGCGGCGAAGCAGGATTCCTGGATGGAAGCAGAGGCGGAGAAGACGTGGTCGCAGAGGAGGCGCTCGCCGTAGAAGAGGGTCTTGACGGCGACCTTGACGGCGTTGAGCCAGGACTTGATCTTCAGCGACAGGACGTCCCAGTCCATCCGGGCCATCTGGGAGGGGCTCAACGCCTCCACCCCCAGGTTGTAGAGGCCTTCGTCGATGATGGATTTCCGGATGGTTCGGTAGATGGAGAAGCATTCTTTGCCGTAGCCGGTGGCGATCATGCAGTCGGCGATGGCCTTGAGGTCGGACATGGCGAGGGCGGAAACACGCTCCACCTCGGAGATGGAGTACTCCCCGGCGGCGGCCCTCAACTCGTCGTCGTCGGAGGCGCCCAGTAGCTGGTCGTCGAGTTCGGAGACGCTGGACCTGGCGGAGGTGAGGACGGTGGTGGTGGAGGAGGAGCGGGTGGAGACGGACTCGGGGTCCAGGTGGTCCCGATTGGACGCCAGAATCTGGTAAAACTCCTTCTCCAGCCGCTTCATGGCGGTTTGCATCAGCTTCTGCGCCCGCAGCAGCGCGTGCATGTGGGAGCTGGAATCCTCCTGGGCCACAAAGAAGTGCATAGCGCTGTGCAGCTCCCTCACCGCCTTCAGGTACTCCAGCGCCTCCCCCCGGTTGTCGTAGAACAGGGAGGTGACGCTGGCGAAGGAGGAGGCGTCCGCGTCCCACTTCCCGATGAACCTCTCCGCCGCCGCGATCTTCTCTTCCATGAACGAATCCGAGAAGTTGCGGCTGCTGCTGCTCTGCTTTGTTGCAGTCGACGCCTCCGCCTTGGATGCCGCCTTGAAGAACACGCACCTCATACCTTTGGTTGGCATTGACTGTGATTTCTCGCGTGACCTAGCTAATTAATTAACGCGCGCAGGGCTGCCGCAACAACAACGTACTGCAGGACCAGGTTGAAAAATATATATATATATATATATATATATATATATATATGTATGTATGTCCCGATCCCGACCGAGTAAGAGATTGTTTTTGGTTTCGTTTTGATGTTTTTTGTTGTGGGTGGAGACAAGCGGTGTTGAATTTGAGAGTGCGCCGAGGATTGAGACAACAAATCAGGGGAGCTGCGTGGGTGTATTTATAGAGGACTGAAGTCTGAGGAGGAGGCGAGGGGAGACTTTGGAGTTTGTGTGGGAAATATTTTAATAATAATAATAAAACAAATGATAATTATCATTGGACCCCCCGCGAGCAGCGACTGACGAATTAAAGCATAATTAATAAATTAATTAATGAGGCGCGACTCCATCGAACCGTAAAATACTAACCCCATACTGACGAAATCAAATGACGGCAGGTTTGGTTGGGTTGCATGGTGACGATGGTGAAGAGGGAGGGAAAGAGGAAGGAGGAGTGCGACGCCGGTGGCCGTTGGATTAGCGAGTAATTAGCCAATATTATTGACTGGCTGTGGTGGTGGGTAGGGGGAAACAAGGACCATCCAGACGCGGTTCTGGAATGGCCCCCACGGCTCCTACACGTATACCACACAACACACACATCCGCGGCGCGGCCAGGCCAGCTTCGGCAACGCCTTGCATATTTATTGTTCCACCATCCAGCGCATTGACTCTAAACAAAAGCCAGCAGAGGGGAAAAATGCCACCTTTCTCGTAATTGATTCCCACACTTTCATTCATAAATTCCGTAATCCGATGAGTTAACTGCACCACTGGATTGACGTGTGGCAATTCCATAAATATCAAAAATATATTTTTTTGATATTTATACATTTATATCACACGACAGTATATATATATATATATATATCAAATTTGACTAACTCATAAATATAATATAAATATATGAATTAATATGTTTTAATTCAACGTATATGACTAACCATATATATATATACATATATATAAACGAGTCATACTAAAAAAGACAATATGAAGATTAATTTTTATTATGAAAATCTTTAATCTTAATTATTAGATTAATATTAATTATAACATTTAAGGATTAAAATTAAAGTTCTTACGAATAATAAATTTGCTTCTCTTTCTATGTGCGCTATTAGAAAGCGAAAAGATTAATTACTGCACTGCACCTGCATATACACCCCTTGAATTAAGGTTTTTTTTTTCTCTGAAAACTGGTAATAGTATATTAATAAAAACATTGAAAAACAACAGCCAACCCTTGCACAATGAATGGGCTGCATATGGTGAACGCTTCAATGTATAAGTGGCACATGTGGAGGGTTAAAGGAGGTTGCTCACGGCAAATATCTAGTGATACAAATTAAGGTTAGAGGTTGCGTCTTTTGCACAATATCATAATTAAGAATCTGTTGCCATAGTAGGTTCTCTATTCATGCACACTATCCATACATTCATATATAAAAGCATGCATATATGTAGTTTTAAATTTTAAACTTATATTTTCATTATATTAATATTGTCTCCTTGTGATATTATTCATTGTAATTTCATGTGTATATGATTTTTTATATAAAAGGTTAATTTTGATATTCAATTATTTATGCATGAATAAATATTTATGCAACTCACTTCTACTATTTCACTACACAATATATTTCATTAGCAGCTTTTTTGATGCTAAAGTCTTAACCCATGATAAATTATAACCTCGATATTTAAAAAAAAAAATCACTACACACACATATAGATTTTATTTATTTTTTTTACATTTCTCCTTCCACATTCTTCCTATATATATATAATTGTCTCGATTAATGAGGGAAAAGAAAAAAAAACTGTTTTGGTAGTTCGTTAAACACGAAAGGGTTGCACGTGTTTTTTTTTCTTCGGGGGGGGGGGGGGGTTGTGGTAATCTCATTCGACGAGTTGATTAATCATTCGAGCGAGGAATAAGAAAGTCGAAAAAGAAAAGGAGAGATGGCATGATTTATTTATATTTTGATTTAACGGCGTTCTGTGGTGCATAGGAACGCAATGACGTCACTGGACACTTGAGAACAGAAAACTAACGTGATGGACACTAGACACGGCGACGCGTTATTAAGGAAAGCATGTTTGTTTTGACCGTGTTTTATTTTTATTTTTAAAATATAATAGTTATTTTTAAATACAGAAACTATAAAATATAAAATAATAAATATAATTTTTATTCTTAAGGTATTTAGTGAAATATAATTTTATTTATTTTTAAAATGTGATAGTTTTTATTATTTTTAATTTTTTATTTATTGTACTCAAAAATAAATGTGTATGTGTCGTATTAGTATAGACTTTGACGACACACTACGTGATCAGGTGCGTCAGTCGTTCGGGGTCCATAAACAATATCTACCGGATTAGAGTCTGTCCTCGGATAGTGTGCCCAATTGATTCTCTTAAGATTCCACTGCAAATGGAATGAGAACGACGTCGTGACCATTTATAATTCTAATATAATTACTGAATTATTCTTAATTTTAAATTTTAAAACAAACAATTTACAATATCTCCCTAATCTAATTCTGCCCCTGCCCCTCCAATCCTCCATAATCAGCCGCCTGTTTCTGAGCGCCTTTGGTACCCCTAATCCCTCGTCAAAATTGTTGAGACTTATAATAAAAATTAATTAGCATTGTAATTGATTAATAAGCTCTTTATCATTTGATTTTGAAAATAAAGCATTTCAACTTTAACATGATATTCAAATAAGTAATATATGTGCTTTAATTCAACATGAGGGGACATGTATTTCACCTGGGGACATGTATCTCATGAGGGGACATGAGATATTAATTTTTTTTTCTTTTATATATATAAATGTCTCACTATTTTTATATATCCATATATATATATATATACAAAAAATGATAAAATATTAACAAAAATTTAATATTAGATTCACTATTTTTTTTTGACTTAAATGTTGGGTCATTCCACTTAAACATATAAAAAAAATTATATACAGAAAAAGTGAATGAGATAATTGGATTTTGAATTATTGATGTTGTTTTGAATTATATCTATTTAAAAAAAATTAAAATTTTGTCTTTGATTTTGCTTTCCCACTAAATTAGATTTTGAATTATTAATGTTATTTTGGTTGCAGAAAATAATATTTTGATATATTTTAAAATATAATTTAATATAATACAAAGTAATAAAGTTATACCAAAGAACTCACTCCCACCAAGGCATATTCTTAATTTTAAAAATATATTTTAACATACGTACTCCAAGTCAGGTGTATTAGTAATTTTAAATATATATATTTTAATATACACACGACTTTGAATCTTCTACTCTCTCACTCCCATCTTTCTGTGCCAAAGTCCCAAAGCAGTGAGGTGCCACGTGTCACGACCCGAGTAGCGTGGTGCTGGCGGGACGTTTCTTAGTGGCACGATTCAGGAATGTATTCGTGCTACGTAAAGGGGAGGGGATGGTTGAAAGCGTAGATGGTGCGCAACGGAAGGTTCCAGGCAGTTCGTGGAGGAAAACGGATGGAACCCCTTCGGAGTTCAGACGTGCTGACCCGGTTGAATGCAGGGAGCACGCCGCTAGTCGAGGACTTGATGTTGAAGAAGGGATTTGGCCATCCTTACACAAACTGGTCGGGAACTGGAGCCGTTCTCCTGATGAGCCCAGTGGCAAGGCGAAACTAGTCTACGTGCGCTTCAACTCTCAAAGGCTAAACTTAGCGGACCGTGGATAGAGAAACTAAGTGCCGCAATGGGTTGAGAGGCGCAGGAAACCTGACCCCGTGACACACGCTAGACACAGCGATTTGCTGATCTGATCATCTGACGTTCAGTTCAATGTCCGCTCCTAGTATGTCTTTGTCCGTCTTGGCCCCCCTGAACTGAATTCCTGGGTCCACCCCTATATTTCACATATAGAAATAATAATGGAACAGGTTATATGGGATACTTGTCTCCTGCAACATGGATTTGGAATTGATATAATCTGATTGGGAGTGAATTTGGAATGAATTTCTTTGACCCATTAAAAAGATTTGGGATGGATTTGAGATGAAAATGATGCGTCTCAAACTCTTATATATGAGGAAATATCATGGGTCTGTCAGGTATTTGACTCGATCAAATTTTATGAAGATGAGTTTCATATTAGTATAATCAAGTTGAAAATGAATTTGAAATATAATTTTTTTTAAATTAAACAAATTTAAGATAGGAATGATCTATCTCAAACATATTCGATTGTCATTTCTCTCCACAACCCATACGAAAAAAATATAGTAAAATTTATAATTTTACATTAAAATATGACCAGTTTTATAATTAATTAATAAAATATTATTGTGATTTCACTTGCAACAAATCGCTGTTGGTCAATTTGGTATATAAACAAAACGGATTCATTGTAGATTGCGAAAGCTTTATGCGCGCGTTAGGTGTCCACCCATAAACGAATATGAGATTGAGATCCATCGATCCCCAATCTACAGCCTATGAACCTAATGATCGAGGGATGCAAAACCTCTGGCTTGACGCCAAATACGTTTCAAAGCCAACACCGTACCCTATCTCTAACGAGCAGGTAGACTCCCAAGGCAACTAGCCCTTGGTTGGGAACCATAGCGTCGGGCAATTAATTACGTCTATGTAACCTTGAGTAACCTTAAGCGTGGTTGCATACTCCCACAACCAGTTTATATATATATATATATAATGAGATTAAATAAATTATTCGTATTATAGTAAAATTCACAAACAGTTCATTATAGAGAAAACATATATAGGAATCTTTCTCATCATTTGCGTGACTTAATTAGAGACTTGAAATTGCAGATGATGTATGTATCACAGCTTGCTTAATATTCGCACGAATTTCAAGAATGCAAAAGGACTTTAAAAGTTGAAATAAGAATTAATGAATTGTTTTACTAAAGCATCATATATAGTTAACAAATTATATATACGTACATTCTCACATATATATGTGTGTGTGTGTGTGAAAACGTAGCCCACACATATGGAAATACAATATATTGCCTCGATTCATATTCATTTGTATTTTATCCGGTCGCTTCGTGCAGTACACGGTGTCTTGGACTCGAGGACGAACAACAACATTTTTGCTTGAGTATACGTACGATATTGTATGCATAATTAAAATAAAAAGGGGTGTTGATCACGCGTCTGACGCTAAATCTAAGCTGATCGCATTTCGTTAGATTAATATATATTGCAAACAGATATATAGGGTGATGTTAAAAGGCCAAGTTCATCTAAAACACGTGCACTTGGGATATAATTAAATACACGGTAGGCCTTTTCCCTGATATAAATTTAATTTATAGCGTGTTGCGACCTTAATTGTGGTCGACGTAGCCAGTTGGTAAATAAATCGTAGCCAATATTCGAAAAGAACAAATCAGCGATCGGGAGCTTGCGGCCTAGCCTAGCCAATATTATATATTACTCCACATTGACACAAACTAGTCTCCCCGAGGTCTACTTTGTGCAAGTTAGTATACGTGCACATTGGCTTACAGCGCATTGATTCAGTGTGGGCACACCAAATTAACGGCTAGCAAGCAGAAGTGCGCCAACTTTCACTTGTATAAAGTTCTTATATCTAGTGATATATTTCCGTTCCAATAGTCAAAACAACGTGTAAGCATAAATTTTAATTTAAAATCATTGAAAAAATAGGTTTTGCTCTTTAATAATTTCCTTTAATTATTAGTTAAAAAATAACATATATTTGTAACATATTACTTGAGTTTTATACATTAAAAATATTATTAAATAGGAAAAACCAATAAATGAGCCGCCTGAAAATTGAAAGAGTCGATGAAACGATATCATATTAATGTAAAATACATTTAAATTATACAACTTTAATATTGAACCAAACTATATCAGATGAATTCAGAGAGATTCTTTATTATTTACAAATAAAAAATTAAACCTAAAAATTTACTCTAACAAAGCTCTCTATTTAACTATATCTACAGATGAAATCTTCTATAGTAACTCTCATAAATAAAGAGTAACTATTCACTCTCTATATAATATTATTTTTTTTTCCTCCTTCCTCGTTGATTTTTTTTATTTTAATAAAAATAAAGTTAAAATGAAGATGATTGTTGAAGTTAAAAGTAAAAAATTCATCTTCACATCTAAAAAAATCTCCATGTGTGAAAAAATTACATATTATTATTGGAGTTGCTCTTATATATCTTGATGAGTAATGTTACATGTAACATATCCGATCAACGAGGGTGGGGATAATAAATTTAAAAACTAATTAGAGCAGGTCACATTAACCATAGTTTTTCGACATATTAACATAAAAAAAAACATTTTAAAATCAAGTTGCGTAGCTCATATATTGTTTTCTTTATTAAATATAATAATTTATAATTTTGATACATATTTGTAAAAAATAAAAATTAAAAGCAAAATTTATTTTCAATATTATTATTATTGTATATATAGTGTATTCTAAATACATATATTATTAGAGTAATAAATTAATAAATACACTAATAATAGCAATAATATAAATAATTTAATTGGAGTTCTCAGAGCGTGGGACCATGGACGAAGGGAAAAAATTATGCACGGACTGGAATTCATATGAAATGTTTAAGCAAAATAAATTTTTATTATATATATATATATATATGTGTGTGTGTGTGTGTTGTATTCTTCTCAATTCTCATTTCTCACGTATTTGATTTATTATGAAACAATATTTGTCTTTTTCTAATCAGCAGCCTTCATCAAATATCTACGGAATGAACCAGAGAGATCTAGAAAGCCTACCAGATTCGTGGCGAGACAAGACACAGAAGTTGCTTTCTAATCATCGAAATGCTACTTGTTTTGTCTTCCCCCCTTCCGTGGGTCCCACATTTCCAGTTTTTGTCCGACGCCAATCCACCACCCACATTCCCAATTTCTAGCGAATGTTTCCAAATTAGCGTGCGAACGCCCCGGGTTTTCTAGAGGCTGCAGGCGGACCCTGGAAGACACAACGTGACAACCATCAATCAGAGGGACGGACATGCGTGGCGGAGCCGCGGAGGCGGAGACAAAACCGCGCCCGGCCGCGCCCACTGCGCGTGCCCAGCCCATCGCCCCAATGGCCCAAACGCGTTTGGCAACCGACACGACAGCCCTGGATGCGTTACCAACCAGTGAAAACAATGTGCTGTTTTTTTTTTCCTCTGTTTTGTCGTGTTGGGTGTTTTTTCTTTTCTTTTCTTTTCTACGTCGTCTGCCCTGTTTTTTTTTTTTTTTCCTATTGCAATATTGCATGGAGACGAATGTGAATCAGGAATCGTTATTACGCGGTGACTCTCAATCAGGGCCACCCATGGAAGAATCTGCCCGTTGGGAACGCTGTCTCATTAATTACTCGCTGACTTTCATCGTGTGTGAGCGTGTGGTTGTTTTTGGGTAATTCACATTGCTGTAGCCTGTAGACAAGACAGCCTCTGATATATATGTTGGAGACTCGAGAGTGCCAAGTGCCATTCATTTCCACCACACAGCTCAATCCGAGACTGGTTGTGGCTGTTAGGGTAGTTCTCGTTTCCACGCGACGTCGTATCACGTTGACAGTTTCTGCAACAATATCGTATCGCATCGAGAGTAACGACGTGTTGTGCTGTTAGTTCACTGTCACACGTGTCGCGGGGGGGGGTTGAATAACACAAATGCAACGATTAATTTGAGTCGGACGGACGGTGGAGAACATTGAGCGCGCGAGGGAGCTTGCGTGCTTCGGCAAATGTCACTCTGCTACCTCGGTGTCTAAATTCACACGCTACCGTGCGTGCATACTTTCGCACACTGATGTGCACGGAAGCGGGACCATTCCCTTCCCCTTTGTAATTTGTTTTGGGTGGAAGCGTGTGTATGTTGTTCAGTGCATACGCTACAGTACTTTTGGCTGTTCCGAGTCCTCACCTCCTTTTTTTTTACTTTACAAAAATAGATAAATTATGTTAAAAATATCACACGGTTTGCTGCTTTATTAATTGCCCATTGATCATATAAATAAATATACCGCTGGTTTGATTCATCATGCACATTAGTCGTTTTCTGCCCAACATAATATTTCAATATCTTGTGATATCTCTCTATGCTATCATAACTCGCCGTTGTGGCGTAACCGAAGCAAAAATCACGCCATCACATCTTCACAATCCTAATCCTTGCATTTATTTTATATATATATATATATACACGCGCGCGCGCGCGCCACACACATCATCTTCGATATACGTTTTCATTATTGGCGATTATTATCACCATCAGAATCCAAAATCTATGAAATCTATAGAGTAACGACTTATAGAAGATGAAACAAATGTCATTAAAAATGGGATAATATCTCATTTTAATTGACTTGATGTAATTAGTGGTATGCAAAGTCTACCCATGGTTTTGTAAATTTATAACTACTATTTTTCCTCGTGCTCATGTGTACATGTTATTGTGTTACCTGCATTATTGTGGTGCAATATCATGTCAGCAAGAAAACTTTCATTTTAAAAATAAATTATGTTGACCGTTATTGATTTCTCTCCGGTAATAAATTGAACTACATGATATGTGAAGCATTAGAAAACTAAGTAAACTTGACGAGAAGTGTTTATTCCTACTTTATGCATGACCTCATGACACATAATATTGTACACCTAGTTCTTTGGATTTATGGTCTTCACCTGAACAAATAAACATAATAGGCCAAGTACAATTTGAACGGCATTTTTGACTAAGGATTGTGGGCAACAGTTCAACAAACAGGAAGGATTGACGAAAAACGTATTTTGAATTATGATTCCATCGGTAATAGACTAATAGGGGAAAATACATGCCTAGATTAGATGAAAATAGTTACATGCACATGTATCAATTAAATAAAATACTTATAGCATGTTTGGTACGCTATAAACAAAATAATTTTTTTTTGTGTTTGTTACATCAAACAAAAAGGGATATTTTTTTAAAATATTAGCTCGCAATATTTTTCTAACAAGTTTCTTTAAATTTATATTTTTAAATTATTTTTTTCTTTCATATTTAAATATATATTACAATGGATTTCCTCGATCACCATTTATATCATTAAAATAATATTTTATACTACTTACTTTATTCTTCATATTCAAATATATATTACAATGAATTTTCTAAATCACCCTTTATATCATTAAAATAATATTTTATACTACTTATAAAAAAAAATAAAAATCAAAAAAATTTCAATAATATTCCCTAAATCACCCTAAAAATTTTATACTTATCAAAAAATAATAATATGTTATACAAATCCAAATGACTCTCTCTCTCTCTCTCTCTCTCTCTCTCTCTCTCTCTCTCTCAACTAGGTTACATTAAAATGAGGATATTTTCATAATTTGATTAAATTATTACCTTTCATTACCTTATATTTCAAACACAATAAAATTTTTTATTCTATTTTTCATGTTAATCTTATTCTCATGATTTTATTCCCTTCAATATACCAAACATAGCTTAAGTAGAGCTTACAGTATTCTAATCATTATTTATTTTATTAAATTTTAATTAAAAATTTTATTTATATAAAATTTAACTATTTAATTTTTATCACATCAAATAATAAATTAAATAAATTTTAAATTATTTTTAAAAAATATTATTTACTTCTTCCTCACTCTCCCATCCGTCGAAATAGTCCTCCCCTTCTCCTCCAACGTCCAGTCCTCCAACAGCTTAGCTTTCCTCAACTGAGCTCCAGACTTACAAGATCAGCCTCCTCTGTCGTTGAGTCTCTCGTTCCCGCAGCAGCTGCAACACGCCTCGATGCTAAGATCGACGGCCCAGGACTCGCCACTGCTGCTGTCCGAACCCTCTGCCAGTGTCAATGAAGAACTCGCCGCTGCCGTCCGATCCGGACCCTTTGTTTGTGTCGATGAAGATCCCATGGCTGCCAACTCTCCGTCCAGATAACTCTACCTACGTAGAATTATTAAAAATTTGCGTAGTCATCTAATTAGAAGTTAAAGAACCCATTGTAGCGTAGAGTTCTTTTTTTAAATTCAGTTATTTTTTAACTAAATTTACTTAATAATTAATCAACTGAGTGCTCTTAACACTATAAAGGGTCAAAAAAATTAATAACAAACACTTGTAAAGATTACATATCAGGTATTATCTTATTTGTCTCGGGACAAAAATACTCACCCAAAAATATGTTATACACATAACATGCTCAAATCAAAACAAATATATACAATACACAATTTGTGGGACAAATGCCCCGTACAACTATGGATATGCCCAAACGCACACAATATTCCAATAATACAAGAATTATAAATCAACACATATGAATGCCCTTCTCTGAAACGCCAAGCCTCTGCTCCAAGTCAAACTGTGAAACCTATCACCTTCTAAAGAGAGATAAATGAGAGAGTGAGCAAAAACCTCATCTGAATAGTAATTTCGTCACCCAAGTCCTTCAATTACCCGCGTCACACACCTACAATGTTTATATGTCATATGCATGCATCTGTTATTGTAGTATTAATAGCAATTTACTACATCAACTATATTAAATTGTAAGAGCACCGATCGAATAATAAATTGATATTCAATTAAGACCATACGTCAAATCTATGATGTTTGTGTTAGTTATTATGATAAGTATAAAAATTAATAACTCTTATTTTATTTAGAAATCATAATTAAATGAAAATTAAATAAAAAATAACTAAACTAAAATAATTTAGAGAGATTGATTAGGGATACACACGCTCTAGGAATTGAATTCACCTAAACTTCACCATGTTCAATTAACCTTAATCAAATTAAATTACTATCTTTTGAGTATCAACAATTACTTTATTCAATTTTCCGATCCAATGATCGATGACAATCTAACAAGAAAGATTCCATGGAACCATGATCAATATCAAGTGGAATCAATATATATATAGCCGGTGATTTATGTGTTATAGAGATGCATATGAGTGATGTCTTTTATATTAAATTACCTGGATCTGTCTCTGGTCAAGAGTGATGATGATGAGATTTAAATCATTCAACTAGAAATCGCTTAATTGAAAGCATTAATAATTAAGAATATGATAATTCAACCAAACAAGAGAACTCATTCAAATGGACAAGAATAATTTAACAAGAATCTAATATAGATTACATCGTCCCCTGTAGGAATAAAATTAGTTCATGCTAAATAAATAACACAAAACCATAACATGGAGTGTGCCAAGATGATTCGCAGCACATGGTCGAGTGATGCTCATTGCCCATATTAAAGCACCGAGTGACAGAAATCGTCCGAAAAACGGGTGAAGACAATTCCAGAACTCCAAACAAGGAATTATCTAAAAATTCTCTAAAATTTGTTTTTGATGGTCTCTACATAAATAATAATAGAATTTAATTAGATGGTATTATTTTTAAAAAATAAAAAATTTATTAAATTTAAAAATATTTTTGAGTAATAAAAATTCATATGCATTAATAAAAATAATCAGCCTTACCAAACATATAACCACTTTAAAACTACCAAAAAAAACTAAACAAAACAAAAAACTTTGGGCAACAGGCCAAAAACATCACGTAAGGATTTGCCTTAGTAAAACCTTGGCAACAGTTTGTTTTAGCGCCCTTGAGTAAAGGTTTTGACGATTGTTTACGGCCGGATTTTCCGTAGTGTCTTGATATTTGATTCGTTCTCAGGTTTTAATTATGGTTTCGTGTTTATCATGAGTTGGTGCTGCCATTATTTGATTTGTAATAATACAACTTTTATGGTAACAAGAAAGAAATGCTTCTTCTTTTCTTGTCACGGTATAAAAGTGCTCACCATTGAACCATACCAATAAGGGTCGTTGTCGTGTTCTTCATAGGGTTTTTTTTCTTCTTCATAGCTTCGAATGATGTTGTACTGACAGCGAAAATAGATTAATGGAGATTAATGGAGAATTTGAATGTTTAACTATGTCCACGATCGAGTCGTTTCCTAAGTTTATATTTGTCTCCGCTTACTAGCTTGGTGTGCTACAGGGTTTTTCATAAATACCCTCTACGCCTGCTAATGTCAAATAACCATAACAAAACTTTTATCGTGTCTTGTTTTTTTTTTTTTAAACAACACAACTACTGTCTTCAACAAAAAAAACAAACAAACAAACCCAAATTTGCTGAGCAGAATGTCATGAGATATAAACATGAAAAACAAATAAACAGCCGCGGGCATATATATATATATATATATGTGGCAACACATGACCATGTTGATGGACGTGGCTTAATTACCGACTAAAATTTAAAAAAAAATAAATAAATAAAAGTACGTAGACGGCTTTACAGTACATTAGAAAACAGGACACCCCTCTACTACGACGCCCTTCGCAGTGGGGCACTTTCCAAGCGGGCAGTGGTCACCAGAGTCAAGCCCCCACCATGTAGGTCCAAAGATATCGTTTGTCTGTAGGGTGAAGTATAACAGCACTGCCATGAAGGCAACGCCAGCGTCCATGGCCGCGGATAGGATGTAGTTATGTCTTGCCCACCAGCCCTTGAACTTCCTATATACGTAGAGATTGAAGAACAATCCCACCACAATCCAGGAAATGTAATTGACGGCCCTTGCGGGTGGCATCATTGAAGTGGCCCCAATGATGAGGGGCATGTTTATCAGCTTGATCCATTTCTTGTCGGGGAAGGCACGGGACAAAACCCACACCGGAACTGGCGCCAGTAGGCCGATGAGGAAGAACCAGTTCATCTGTGCGTAGTTCCCATCCTTGGTGAACATCTTCTTTGGACCGACCACTCCCCATATGATTGATGCATTGTAGAAAACATCATCGCCAGGGCACGTCCATGGACTCCCCGATGATAGCTTTGAGGTGTCACAGATATTATCTACAGTGGAGAGTAGCCACCAGGCCGTACCGAAGTAGCCGGACGAAGCAACAATGGTTCCAACAAGCTGGATTAAGTTCCAATATTTTCTGTTAGTACTGGTAGTCCAGTGAGTTTATTTAAAAAAAGTGAACACATGACCCAATAATGAAAAATGAGATATTATAGCCGTACGAGAATTTACCTGCACAATAAACATGGACTTTGGGGGGATTTTCATGTAGTGGCCCAGTTTGAAGTCACCTACAAACATGAGGGCCTGAGACATGCTGATATAACCATAGGTCTTGAAAGCCACATTGGCAAGAGGCTTCCCTGGATAAATGTAACCGATAACCAGCTCGGTGATCACATTCAAGCCTGGTTGCTGCACCATAATTGTAAAATTAAATAAAAATAATTCAACATGCGCATTCATGGTGCTGATTTTGTTTTTTTGGACGGCTACTGTCTAATCACTGCAGAAATTTATATATTTACCATGTTTGTAGTGGCTTGTATGATCCCAATGGGTAAGGTGAAAACGAAGGCTATGGCACAAGCCATCAAGATTCCCCACCAGCGAAGTTGAAGCTGTCCGCTGAAACCCTCACAAGCAAGGAGGGACAGACCCACCATTGATGCTAGGATTACCTGGAACCACCATTGAGGCACTGCTGCATAGTTTTTCTTCATTATCCTTGTATGCACATCACCCATATTACCTTTATTGGTCGCCTCTGTTGTCTGTCTCCACAATTTCATGATACTCCTATATAAACCAGAATTATAGTTAACTTCAGAACATTAAGCGACACACGAAAAAGAAGAAAAGGGATCGGATGAGGAATTAATGACTTACTTTCCATGGAAGAGCGCTACATGGGAAAGGGTGGCTGTGAGAGTCGCAAAGCTCAATCCATATGAGAAGGCAAAGAACACGCTGAGATTGATTTTACTATAAGCATTGTATGCAGGTATATCAATCGAAAAAGTTTCCTCATTGAGGATACGGGAGATGTTATAGGTTGCACCGGTGTTATCAAACACATGAGAGGAAAAGAAGGGGAATTTTTTGGCTTCAAAGGAATTGGTCCAGTAGGCAGTGGGGACCATGACATAGACAGTTAAGAAGAATCCCACTAGGACGTTAATGATGGTAAAAGCCGGAGTAGCAAGAGGGCTTCCGAGGAAGCCAGACACAGCAGTCCAATCCAAGCCGATCGAGCCCAAGCCCATGCCCTTCATTCCTGACCCGATCTGTTGCGCCGTAACTGAGTCCTTCCAGATCCAACAGACGAAGGAGAGGGCGGTGATGGATGGGAAAAGATAGTTTGGAATAAGGTAGTAAGCAAAGCTACATGTGAGAACTAGGAAGAAAAATTGCAGCCTAGTTAGGCCACCCTTAGGTCTCCTCTCGTTTTCATGCAATGCCCTACAAGCACAACATATGCACGCACACACCATTATCTTACGTTTTACTCGACAATACACGCACACGTACACACGGTGTTTAAAAGAGGATTTCAAACAAAATCGAATGACTAGGACATCATTACCTGAAAAGAGAGACTTGGACAAGATTGTTGGGCCACCACATATAAGGGGAGTCCACTAGGTATTTCCTGAATATACCAGCCCATCCATAGCCAAGCATCTGTGTTCATCATACAAAAAAAAACATCACATCACATACCTGATTATTGAATTAATGGGAAAAGCTTGAAACCCATCACCAAGAGGTGGAATAACAATCTGGCAGACCATATTTCAAGCAAAGAAACCTTCAAGGATGTGTACCTGAGTTGTCAGAGAGAGCAACAAGGCAGCAATAGGGTGGAGTTTTCTATGGTAGAAGGCCTTGACAATTGTAACAATGTTGACAGCATAGACGCTGTTGGAACCAGAGTTGGCAAATATGGTGATGAGCACATGTTCCTTGAGATTGAAGGGCCCTGGGTTTAGGGAGAAGGACCAATTAGTGAGGGGGGCAGCGGAACTTCCTGGTGGGGAGGGTTGCCGCCATGAATTTGCCAATGGGGAGCGCCACGATCTGCAACGCCACAGAGGAGATGTAGAGATTGTTCGTGCGGTAGCCGAAAAATTGGTTCAGGAAAGACAGGAGGGCGCAGGATGTCAGACCCAGGCTCCATGTCCGAAACGTCAGCGCCGGCAGGGATGGATCGTCAGTCACCGGCACCGTCAGCCGAACCTCCTCAATTGGGCTATTTTCATGCTCCTCTCCATCTGCAAACGCGCGCACGCACGGACATGCATGCATGAGATAAAACGGACAGCTATGATTCAGAAAAGGGGTACGTATAAGGAATTCTAATAGCGATGCTTCATATTATGTGCATACAAATATTGAATCACAAGGACATTAAACAGAAAAACAACAAAAACGATTTCAACGGTAATAACCGGCGCCCCATAAGGACGAACGGGTGGAACCCACCCCAACGAGCATAAAACTTAACAACGACACATGATCAAAAGAAACATGAATGACGAGGAGAAGTAATTAATTAATCACCATCGGCAATAAACTTTTCTGAGAGTTTGGGATGATCAGCACCAGCGTTTTCGTCGTAGCCCGCCATTGTCACCCTTCCCCCTTCCCCCCTTCCCCCCAAGGATCGTAAGGTTTTGGAGGAGGAGGAGGAGGAGGAGGAAATGTTACGGTTGGAATGAATATCAAGTATCAACTGCTTATATAACCATTGCCTCCTATGACAGTCAAATCTCCCTCCCCCTCGCAGCCTGTCACGTACACATACCTCCTATTTTAATTCTAATGCCCCTTTCAAATAATTCCACCATCATAATTTGGTTGGGTTCTAGCTAGCTTTAAAATAATAATAATAATAAATAAATAAATAAATATACAATCATTTATTAAAAGCAAATTCTCAACCAAAAAAAAGAGAGAGAGCATCCTCATAAAACATTGCTGTTTACACTTATCCTTTACATATTTATTAGGTATTTAAAAAAATAATATTTAATTTTAATCCTTTAAATAATTTTAAATTAAATCCAAGAGTTATTAATAGAGCTATTTTACTTAGCAGTTGGGCGCGCGCGCGCGCTCTCTCTATATATATATATATATGCAAAAGCGTGGAGTTTGAGTAACCATCAAACGCAAGTTCATTAGGTTTCCTATTGATTTTTGGATGATGCTATCAAAGGCAGGCTTGTTTTTTCCCCTATTTCCTAAATATGTGCCCCATTCCCTGACTAATGAACCTAGACTCCTTTATTGCTTTGCATTCATTGCTTAGTTTAACTATCTTCAACAAGTAAAAGCCGCACAAAGAGGTTATATGATTTTTGATTATGTTATTTTAGTTTGTTATTTTAGATTATATATTCAATGTCATAACTGTAAAATTTCATAGTTATCTAATAGTTAGATTTTCTACAAATACAATTAGAACAAATAAAAAGATAAATAATTGTATTTATTTGTTTATTTATCTTTTTATTGGTTCTAATTACATTTGTGCAAAATATAACCGTTAGATCATTATGAAATTTTACAATTATGACATACACCATATGAATATATAATTTAATGGTTAATTTTTAAAACAAACGAAAATAACATAACCAAAAATAAAAGAGCCGCATGGTGCGGTTTTTACTTGTTGCCGCAGCGAACTCGAGCTCATCTTCAAGGCCCTGTTTTTAATATATATGCATTCTTAAATTAGGTATCAAATTCAGTATGTCATCATAAATAATACGTGCAAGACTGGAACTGAGATTTTACCTTGCTTAATAAAATAGATAAGTTTTCAAGTTGTATTAATCGTATTTTACTCTTAAATTTTTGTTTTTTAAAATAAATTTATTTCATTAAAATTGAATTAACTTAATTTTACATGAAAAATTATAATTTTTTAACAAATTATTATTATTTAATTCACACTAGTTTATATAATTTTATTTAAAATTATATAAAATTATAATCTCTTCACAATAAAAAAAATAACTTTATTTTGATAACATTAAATTAGGGGTTATCATTTGTGTCGTGATAGTTGAGGATTCATCTATCCAGATAATCTTAGAATATGCTATTAGATTTAAGTAGGGTTGTAAATGAATCAAAAATTCATAAACAAACTCACGTTTGGCTCAGTAAAAGATCATTTATGTTCGTTCGTTAAGTAATAGTATTATTTGTAAATAGTTCGCGTATATCATTGTTATATTCATGAACACATTCACTAACAATTCATGAGTATCATTCACATTCGTGGAAATTATTTGTAAACGAAAAATTAACAAATCAATCAATATGTATAAAAGTTATTTTATTAAATATAATTTAATAAGCATATACTTTTATATTATTATTAAATAATATATATATATTTGATTTATTTGTTTATTACTACTATTATTATAATATTTTCGTGAATTATATATATAGCAATTTTTTAAATATATTAAACAAAGATAACATAACCTAACAGTAAATTAATTGTACTTTTTTGAATAACTTTATGATATGGATTCTTTTTGTAGATTTTTATGGTTTTGTAATTGTGTACGTAAACATTCCTGAATAAGTTTGTGAACACATATTCGTGAACATTCGTAAACAACAGAGTAACATTCATGAACAGTTCATGAATATCATAGTTTAAAGCTTATATTCGGTTTGGTTTGTTGATAAATAGTAATAAATACGTTCGAATACCTTACTACTTAGCTTGACTCGGTTTGTTTGTAGCCCTAGATTCAAGCAATCAAATCAAATAAAAGTGACTCCTCTCGGTCTCATCCATTCATTTATTAATGTAATGTCGACTTCCCTGACTTCTCATTCGCTGAACATATATAAGAAAATATCATCATAATGATAATTATTCAAAAATATGAACATGTTATTACTTATTTTGGAATTTAAAGATTCATACAAATAATTAGGGATATAAAATCAGTTTAGATTGATATTTTTTAGTTTACAAAATTATTTTTCAAATTAAATTGATATTTTTTAGTTTAGAGAAAATCAAAGCAGATCAAAGTTTTTGCTTGAATCAAACCAAATCGGACCAAACTAATTTGATTCGGATCGGTTCGGTTTGAATGAATAATTTGAAAGTCGATTTGATTCATTAATTTTTGAATTCTTAAAAGTTAAAATAATATAAAATAAAAATAAATAAATAAATAAATAGTATGTGAATACATTAATACAAATATATATCAAATTTATAATTCTACGGTTTCAGTAGATCGATTTAAACTGATTTGAATATTTTGACGGTTTAGAGTTTCATCCCTATAAACAATGCATGTAATGCATTGCTAAAGGGTGAATTAAATGAGTCCGGATTCACATTTAACATATTTAGTTCGAATTAAATAGCCACATATTAAACGATTGTATTTGAATGCAAAAACTAAAAATACTTAAAAATATTTATCAAACAAATTTTTTAAAATTTGTTTTTTATTAAGGCAACATATTCTAGTTAGGCTCTAAGAAGGAGAATCATGTTAGGATGCCTTAGAGCACTAGTAGCAGATTTCCTATGCAAGTTTGTTTCCTTATGACAAACAGATTTTTAACCACTCTAAAAGAGTTGGCTAATGTCGTAAAATCTTTCTTCAATATAATTAATTATCTTAGTTTGCATTAAACAGAATAGCAGCAAGCAAGGGGTCGAACCCATAAGGATTAGCCTAATTTTCTAGTTCTTAAATCAAAACACCCAATTACTCTTATTCTATAAAAAGCCTTGGCAAAATGTTTTCTTTTTAAACTGAAGGTTCAATTGTTATGTGGTTTTCTAAATAAGCAGAGACAGCATAATTATTTTTGAAATTAAAACTCAAGGATTAAAGGCATCTAGGGTCACAATTTCACCTTCGTATGTTGTTTCTACTAATTTTAAGGTTCTTTGGGTTATTTAAATGATAGCATACTATACATGAGCCAAGGTACTGCAAATAGTCATTAACAGACCTTCTAATTAAGTATTATATGTCTGAATGGTCATCATGGCACAACATTCAAAGCCAATATATTATATTTCTGAAAAGATAATGGTCACACCAATCACAAATATGTTATAAATCTCAAAGTCTGCTCCAGGCTAGGGCTAACAAATCCAGGTGCATACAGCATAGATGTAAAAGATAAAGAACAGATTCATAAAACATGCAATCTCATTTTACCAAATCCAATATTCATAGAATCAATACAGCAGCATAGGGAACTACATTGATCTCCTAGATTGAGAAGACTACTCACACATGACTATGAAATAGCATATAGAAATATAAAATATCATCTCAGAACCAGGTACAGAAGAACTTCAACCCTAATTCTTCAATTTCAGATCTTCTCCAACAGTCCAAGACGTCTCTCCAGGGCCTGCCTATCCAAAAACGTGAGTCTCCTCTCTCCAGATGTGTCACGCCCGGATTTCCAACCTAAGGAAACCGGTTCGTGACTCCCCTTTACCCACCCGGTGGGCAAAGTGTCACGCCCCCAAAATCTGAAACCCACAGAACCAGGAACGCGACTTCCCCACGCCCACTCCAGGGGCCGAGGGGTTAGAGACTGATCCACTCCTGTACTACACTACAACGGGGGTAGCATAGTACCTACTAATGATCCAAATACATGCAATCAAACAATAATTATCAGTGCAATCATTATTACTAAATTCAATCAACACCCATAAACACAAGGTAACAGGGTCCAGCTATCCGAGTTAATACAACTGTCACGGACCCAAGTCCGGAACATAAATAATAAGCAAATAAGTACGTCCGTAAAAAAAAAAAGAATAAATCCTATACAAGAGGTCCCAACCTGCTCCGTTATGGCTCCAACTGCTATCCCCTACAACCTGTAGGAAATAGAAACAAAGTAGGGTGAGCACGAATGCCCAGTAGGTGACTCCCATTCTCACCACCAACACACATAAAATCCTAAGTCTATATGAACAACGGTATGCTTGTGCCTGTGTAGTGTCACGTTTATCACAATGAAAATTCATAAAATCACACATAAGACATCACCACTTTAGAATTATCAATGGTTCACATTGGCAACCTTGCCATGCACGAACTATTCCCGCTACCATCTCCAAATATTAAAATCACTAACGGACAGCCATATGTGGGACCTGTGGTGTCCCTATGACAACCTGCCTCATATGAGACCTGGGTTACCAGCCACATAGGGGATCTGCGGCCTCTTGCCAGCCCTATGTGGGACCTGCGGTTGCCCAACTAATTTTCATGACAAAATCCACACCCATAACGGGTAAACACCAATTTATCACATGGCCACACATAATTAATACACCAAATTAATCACATCCACACATAACAAGTAAATAAAGTTTCCAATAGTCACAACTCACTACCACGGGCGGCACATGCCGCGTCCCCTCCGATCTACCCTTGCGCACGGGGCGCAGGGCATGAACCACGGGGGCGGCACAGATGCTACCCCCCCCCCCCCTTCTCCTTCTTCCACCACGACAGCGGTCATGGCATAGGCAGATCGAGGACCTATGGGACGTCCATGGCGCCTCCGTACCCCTTCCCTCTTCACTTTCACGGCTCATGGTGGCTTCGCTGGGGCGACACTGGCCCCCGTGCGTCTCTTCCCCCTCATCTCCGGCGGAGCACGCGGCCGTGCATGGCGCACGGGACGCACGAGGCTAACCAAGGTGGCTTGGCTATCGTCGTCCCACTACGCTCCTTCCTCCCATCACGGCGCAAGCAACAACGCGATCGTATATATAAATTAACAAATATCTATATCTATATACACGAGTGCACAGAATCAAGTACTTACATCATGACATATTACGGATTAAAAGATCCATTAAATAATAGGTAAACTCCTAAATCATCCGAAAAGATTTTGGAAAAGAACCAAAAAGAAAATGATGCCTACTATTCAAATATCTCTTTGTACATCAAATTCGAAGAAAATCTCATATCTCAATCTATATTGAAAAAATGCTAGTAACTCGTTTTATAGCCTTTTGCATTTTAATAGAGTTTAGATAATACTTTCAAAGTGACTGATATATTTCAGTAATCTTCATCTATTGCTGGTTTGTGAAATCTACATTGTTCTTCCACGCAAGGTTGATAGATCCAATTGCATTTACAGGATGCCAGAATTTTTGTAATTTCCGATCTCATGTTGTGAAGTTTTAATTTCTCTAATTTCTGTTGCTGTGTGAATTTTATGCTCTTGTGTTAATATTTTATGCTTCTGCTGCTGCTTCATGAGTGTGCCACTGATTTTTTTTGTATTTTTCCTGACTATTTGGAATTTAAAAGTTCAATCTAATCCCATAATATAACCAAACAAAGGAATAAAAATAACTAATTCATTCTTATAGTAGTAGCTAATTTCTTTCCAATGGACTAAACAATCCACAGATCAAACAAAGCCTAAATTTAATATATGACATCAATTTTACAAAATATGACTTTAAAATTTAAGAGCATATACTCATGGGCATTCATTGGGAAGCCAGAGCCCTGTTTGCGGCAATGACAAATCATGAGCTAAGTCATCAAGTTACGAGAAAAGTAAGTGTCATAACAGAAGAAATTAAACCCAAGAATGGCTGATTCAAAATTACAACACAAAACCAAGAAGAACATACGACTTAGCAGTAGTTGGGGAAGAGAAAACAAAACATCCAAATGTTCATTAAACCTTGATAGCATATTTCCTCATCGGGAAATACATCTCCCTCTTCTTTTCTCTTTCGGTCTTGAGGGATGCCTGAACAAACAAAACATTAGGCGAAATGAGTTCAACCAACAAAGTTGAAACACATGACAATAAAAGCAAAATGATAGCCGCGGATTCTATGTAGGAGAATAATTATAAAAATATTATTTTAATAATACAAATAATGATTAAGAAAATTTGATGTGATATGTATTTGTATAAAAAATTAAAAAAAAATAATTTAAATTCTTAAGAAAAACAATTGAAAAGCTGTCGCCAGCAAATCTCATTCAGACTGACAATATAATGTATTAAAAAAAACTGCACGTTTCCCAAACAATGATGGTTCATTGCATCACCGCAGTTTGGACACTGCCAACAATTTGTACATGGCCTACTACAACAGATGGTATAGGATACCTCAAATTTGACTCTGTTTCAAGGGTGGTGATATGTTCAGGCAGAAAGTAGGGTAAAATTCCAATTATATGGCATTATTTTAAATAAAAATGTCAATAAAATGCAGTTATTCCTACTTTTCACATGCTTCTTCTACTACTTGGTACAGGGGAATGAACCATGAAGAATCAAAGCTATCCCACTTACTCTAATGCATGTGAAAAAAAATACAAAATAAATGCTATTGGGAAATATAAGTTAATGCCTTGATAGGCTATGCGCATAATTTTAAGGAACTGAAAAGTTGGGGAAATTTGTTCTTAACTTCAACATAAGATTTCGTCAAATGACGGCAGAAAACAGTTTATCTAGTTTTCTTATATTGAAGCTGAACTTAGTTGACATGTTCGCAGTTGAGAATTATTGGCCATGATTTTTCAACAAATTGTTATCAATAAATATGCTCATGCGCTACATTTCACACCAGTAAGGCAGAGATCACGCAATGAATCCAGGATACTATTTGGAAAGACTATCAGCCAGTGTCCTAACATTCAATGCCCAAAATCAGGATTAAAATTAAATGATGCCCCTGTAAGAGAAATATTTCAGGTCGGGAGCTTAAGAGGATCGCTCAATAATAAAGGCAAATCGTCAAGGTTGAAGGACCTCTTACTTTATCACCAACGCCATCTTAATTACAACACTCTACGTTTCATTTGGAGAGGGGTCAAACATAAGCCCCTGAAGTGATTTCAGGAAACTACACAATCCCAAATTCCCAATGACAGTTAAACGACCGTACATCCTATCGATGAAAGTAAAGTTACAATCACACGTGCACATTACGAAACCTAAGCCTAAGGTGGTTTATAACATGGCTGAAAAACAATACATTTAAACAATAAAACATGGCGGATAAACAACATAAAAAACATCCAAAAACTACCCAAAAATATATAAAAAAAAAAAACAAAAATAAAAACCTGCGGATTACCTGATGCTTGGTAAGTCGCCTTCGGATGGCCCGGGTCTTCTTGGGACGCAGATCAAGAGGCAGCAGCTTCTTCTTCTGGTAGGCTTCCCTGAGTGCAGACTTCTGCTTCTGGGACATGACCGTCAACACCTGAGCGATGGATAGCCTCACCACCTTTCTGCAATCCACATCGAAACAAATTAAAAATCCAATATCGAAGCAACGTAAGAGACACAAATCCTGCACGGGTAAAGAGAGTACATCTTGGAGAGCTTGTTGGGGGCTCCACCGGTGACCTTGGCGACTCGTAGAAGCGCAAGCTCAGCCTTCAGATCCTTCAACTGGGCCAACAAATCGGCCTTGGATTTGTTCCTCAGCTCGTGAACCTTGATCCGTGCTGTGTGACAACAAATGAACACCGAATCAGATTGCAACAATAAGGCGAAGAGATCGATCAATTCTCAGTTGGTTCTCCGCTTCTTACCCATTTCTAGTGCTTCTGCTACTTCTTCTTCTCCTTCTTCTTCTTCTTCTCTGTGGAAGCTCGAGGTAGGCAAGCCGGACTAAATAGTGAATATGTCTCGAAACCCTAATTCGCAGCAGGCAACCCAACCCCCATCCATCACACATTCACACGCTCGTGCGCTTGTGCTGAGGGCTCGTGTGGGCTGGACCTCAACATTCTTTTCATGGGCAAGGAAGTTAGCCCAAACATGTAATGGGTCGCAAACAGCATCCGGGCCCACCCCTGACTAAATAGGCCTCTCACTCAACCAGGGGAATTAATTGTACTCTTTGCTTCATAAATTAAAAGTAACTATAACTGCTTAACACAATTCAAATATTTGGGCCTCGCGCGTTTTCTTGCTTGCGATTTCTTTAACCATATTTAATATTTTTTAAAAATATCTAATTGATCGATTATTTTCATTTAGATATGATAAGGGTTAGGAGTAGATAGTGGGTAACTCAAAATCATTTTGAGTGTGTTTGAATTGGGACGGAGAGGGACAAGTGAGTACGGGAAGGCCAGATTTGATATTTTAAGCTAAACATGTTTTAAAACCTTTACAAATATCTAGACGATCAATACTTATGATCGTTCCGTTGTCTCATCAGGACCAGATATGTCGGAAAAAAGTGTCTGAATCGAGACGGAACATATTATGCTTGTTGTTCTTAATTTTATTTACTATATCATATATTTTTACAAAATAATTTTAATTAAAAATATTTAAAATAATTTATAATACAGTAAATTTTACAATACTAATATTTTTACACAAGATTATATTAATATTATATACGGGTTTACTAAGAAACACACATTTATAATATATATATATATATAATAAAGATATTTATTTATTTATTTAAAACTGATATAAGTATAGGTTGGGTTTAGTATTATCTACACACTCGACCCATATCTAAAACTTAATTAAAAAGTAATTAATACCAATTATTGGACCTCTTATGCGTTCAATATGAATATTATTCAATAAAATAGGTTGGATAGAAACATCCAATGATAAAATAGGTCGGGTGGTAACGAATGAGGCAAGTAGGAAGATAGTGATTTTCTCGATTCAATTTGATATTTATTTTGAAAGATGATTTATGCTTATAAAAATAAATAAAGTGGCAAAATACATTTGACAAACTAAAACAAGCAGCTATAAAAAAGTTTACTTTTATGTTAAAAGGCAAAAGTTATTTAGGAATTTTGAAAAATTACCATGTAACAATTTTGAAATTTATAAAATGTTAACATTAACCTTATTTTAAAATAAAAAAGAAAATAAATGTAAGTTCAAATTTTAAAATATAAAAATATTTTTGACTTTTTAAAACATCCACAATAATTTTATTTTAAATTTACCAACAACATATTATGTACCTTTCAAATTTATAACATCTTTAAAACCATAGTTCATATTCTCTTGTTTATTTTCACATGTTTTTTAATACTACTACCAATAATTTATTTTATAATCATAAAATTATCAAACTGGATCAACATTCTCCTTTTTCAACATAGTATTTTTCTTTCTAAGAGCAAAATTTGTCAAGACCTACTTAATATTGCCCACCATGGTGTACTTTAATTTTTTAAAAAAATAAAAAGCATCAAGGTGGTTTAGGGTATGTTTAGTATCTCAAAATTGTTATACCAAAAATTAAAATGATATATTCATCTTAATTTAATATTAATATAATTTTGAAAATTATTTTCAAAATCATAAGTCTCATAGCTATTTTTAAAACTCTTTATAACTGTTTTGTTTTTTAGTCTAAGCTTAAATATACGTCTGCTATAGTAATTTCACGTTATAAAGCTTGAATGAGTAATATGGACTGTTGAATGTTTAACTTAATAATATAGATTTGAGATTCCACATTAAGCAATGAGACCACACACTCTAAATTTAGTAAAGTCCTATATAGAGAGAGATAATTTTATGAACATTCGAAAAATACAATTGTCTACACAAGAAAAATTCTTCTCTACAAATAAAATATTCTTAAATTTGACATTTCTTCTTGTACATGTATTAAAATTTCAGCTTGGCCCTTTTTTTATATTTTTTCTCAGCTTTTAACATATGTTTGATCAACAAAATATGGGATATAAATTCAAATTAGACTATGAAATCATTTTGAACCTGATAATATAATATAGTCTTTAAAATCACTGTTTTTAATCAATGTTTGATCAATAACATATGTGATGTTGATAAAAGTTCATGCTATATGTTATATGGTCTATAATTAAATAATTTAGATTGATTTTCTCAAGTTTTTAATATTGCTTTCATTATATTAGTTTTTTCAAGCTTACCAAATCTATCTTTATTTATTTTTAGGCCAAGAGTTGGGTTGTTCCATTCTTATTGATGTTGTAGTTAGTTTGCTCCTAGCTCTCCTAGTTCATTCCTCAACTAGTTGTGGTTGGTTTACTAAATATCTTTGTAGAAGTTTTTTCCGGGAAAAAATGTCATCTAGATTTGTTTGTAGGTGATGGAAAAATCACATACAATACTAGTTATTTTAAAAAAAAAATCAAACATGTAAAATTTAAATGAACAAAAATTAAATACTTAAATTTCAAATGCAGATAATGCTAATATTGATAATACATCATCACTAGTTGTTGATATATCAATTTTAGAAAATTTTCTAAAATACATTGTATTGTTCTCATCCCTATTTAAACGTTATGAATTTGTCCCTACCAGCACATATTCATTAGTTTACAATTATAATGTGCTTTTATTGGATGCAATGAATTTAGAATAGTTGATACTCTTATGATGAGAATGTGATGCAATGAATTTCTCCCTAATGCAAGTTATATTTTTGTGTGTATATATATACATAGTCATGTAATATAGAAGATATGTAGCTAGTTTCTTATCATGAAAATTTTAATTTGAACAGTTAGATTAGTATTTAACAGTTAAAATTAAAATTTTATTTAATTATAATTTAATCACTGTAGCAAATTTACAATTAAATAAAAGTTGAATCGTATATCAAACAATTTAAATTAAAATTCTCACTAGTTAGCTTCATGTTTTCATTGTGTCATATATATATATATATATATATATATTAATACTCCTGTAACATGAGAAACCTAATGTATTAATGGTATTCTTTTATGGACGCTGATATTTAATTGAATTTTTAGTGAGGTAATATTAATTTAAAAAATACTTCACGGTTAATATTGTGTAATGTGAGAATCAAAAAATTATTTACCATTCTTTTACCTATATATATAATCCACTCATCAATTGCTGAAACATCTTGCATTTTCAGGCAATCAATCATGTTTATGGAATGATGAGGAACAGAAGCCATTCTTGCACGACTTCGGTTAGCCGTTCTTCTTAATAATTAGCAATCAACAGCGACCTTGTTGCCTGCCACGCCATTGTCGCAATGATCACGGGGTAATATACAGTAGGCGTAGTGTAATTAATAAGATGTCCTCGACCATTTTCTTACTTAAAATTCATTGAGCTATGACTATTTGTGACATCCATACTGACATTCAAGGCGACAAAACTGAATCATTATTGGGAAAGCAGTATCGAGACTAATCGGCATGTAACTTTTGGTCGCCAAGTCGGTCATGTGACGTTGTGTTCTGACAGACGCAACATTAATATGAGATTATTTGAGAACACAATGTTGCGTGGTTTTTACCGTTGGGCATGCGGCAACCCAACCTTACCTACCAGATAAATAAGGTTATATTTAGTAATCCCGCCTTTGGATGCATGCCTTTTACCGTTGGCATGCGCAACCCGAACTTACTCTTTAAAGACAGTTATTTTCAATTTATTATTATTCACATTCTAAAAAACTTCATATTTTTCATTTTATTATTATTTTAAAATTTAAATTTTCTATACTAAAAAATAATTACTTTTAACAAAAAAAGTCCTTACAAAACTTGTCAATATGGGTGACAATTTTATTGCGTTTTGTCCTGCCCTGGCTGACCTGATTTATCTCATCCCAATAGGCTATCGGATCGGACTTAGTACCAATCGTCTTAATCTGATATTAAATTTAAAGTAAAATATTTCGCTCTGATTCTTGACCCGAAGCATCAAAACCATTAAATAAAATTGGATTTGAATCCAATTAAATTTAAATAGAATAGTACCCAAAACCGATCATCCCACTTATCACCCAAATACACGGCTTTAAAAACTGCTATAATTAACAATCACGGGTACTGTATAACGTGCTAAGCTTACATATTCATGATCATGACTTGATACACATTAAAACATGAAGAATAACGTGTGATTTGACAAGATGGTGGATGTCGTTTTATTGCTTTTTAGTTAATAATATTTTTAAATTTTCAATATAAATATTACTTTTTAAACTATAAATTACTTCTACTTAATTCACTTTTGTTAGATATGTATTTTTAAAAACCTGAAATATAAACAGCGAGTCACACCAAACAAACATTATTTATACCTTTAACAAAAGCATTTGTCTTAGGATACATATAATTTGACGGTTCATTGCTCCTTGCGTGCTTTACTTAATTTTTTAGAGATAAAAAAGGGGGGAAACACAAATCCAATAAAAAAAACACCAAATCGAAATAAAATTCCTCCAAGTTTTGTTGGCTTGTGTAAATTATTGCCGGGTACGTGTATGATCAGAAATCATACAGTTTTTTTATTTGTTGAAAGCAAAATTTATACGTATTTTAAATCGAATAGTTAGGTTGGCCCATCATCATGTCAGCTCCGCTGATACAATCAGAGAAGTGTTTGGATTAATAAAAGCCCACACTGGCCAATGGCCATGACAGGCCCCTAGAGGAGGATTAGCTCATGTTGCCTAGTGGCATGTTCAACGCCAAACAGAGCACACACAGTTTCCACCCAAAACATAAAATTAGAGGCTGAAACAGTAAGAAATTAAAGGTGCATAATATTATAGACACAGTCACACGATAGACTGATAGGGTGTAAATTAGTTATTTTCCTCTAATCTTGCTTCTATTCAATCAGTAATTTTTTGTCTTTGTTTTTGTTTTTTTAGCAAGTTGGTGGGTGCATATGGCACTCTCTCTCTCTCTCTCTCTCTCTCTCTCTCTCTCTCTCTCTCTCTCTCTCTCTCTCTCTCTCTCTCTCTCTCTCTCTCTCTCTCTCTCTCTCTCTCTCTCTCTCTCTCTCTCTCTCTCTCTCTCTCTCTCTCTTTTTTTTCTCTGACACTCACGCTTTGTGGTTTATAAAGCAGTTATAAAACCGAGACATTATTTGCAACTCCCCACCAGAGAGTGAAACACTCGGTTTCATCACCAACATGAAGGTAATGGAATACTTTTGTGCTTCCCCGGCTTCCGTGGCAATATCTTCCGGCAAGGGCGACACTGGCGAGAAAGGCGCCGGTCGCTGGGGTTTCCATTTTTGGGACAGGCGCCGAACCCGGGCTCCGGCTCCGGCTCCAGCCCTATGTTCACCACTGCAGTCCCCCATTACTACTAAGCCTTGCCGTATTCACGAGAAGAGCTCGGGTGACACCCAAAGGAAAAGCTGTGTTCACATCACTGATTTCCTGACTCCTGCTGGTAACTCCTCCAGATATCTGCTGGCCGACGCTGTTTCTTTGGACCTGCAGGTATCCGCATCTAAACCAGACTCTGAACCCGAACCCACTTATGATTTGGTTCGTGACCGACCAGATTTCTCTCCAGCCCGCAAGTCTGCCTTTGCATCGACCCGCCCTCGCAATCAGGTTGCCTAGAAATTAACAACATATACTTTCTGTTGTTGACATGTTGTTTTGTTTTGTTTTTTGACGTATTGGGTTTGCTGTTCGCAGGTTGTGGTGTTGTGGGTGTCGCTGCATTGCCAGGGCTGTGAAGCAAAAGTGAGAAAACACATTTCCAAGATGGGAGGTATATGTTAACATTTTTATATATAAGTCATTTCTTCATTATTAGGTACTGCATGTTGCGAATTAATCGATCCTTACAATTCATGATTAATTAGAATCTGGGATCTTCCAAAGGACAATGTCATGGTTCATGATTTGGGATGACGAGGGACGACGAGAACAAAATAACACACCAATTAATTTGTTGGGAAAAAACGATTCTATTTTAAATACAATATATATATATATACACATACTTCTACTAGAATTTTGGACTTCATCAAATGAAAAAAGTTTGAAAACTATATATTCGTAACATTTTCTTGATGCGTTTTGCTAACATGCCAACACCTCGACCCCCATGTTTATTACCCTCCCTTAAGTCTTAACTTAATTTATTTTAAAACTAAATTAAATTGCTTTATATTAATATTATATTATTACTTCTTAATTATAATAAAAATAAGAGAATATATATATAGGGTCTCTAGAGAATGATGTTAAATTTTTATCGTCCGTTGAATATTGCAAGTTATACTATTATAAATCATTAGCGGAGTTATAATAAAATAAAAGTTAATATAAATTACTTGATTATTCAAATAAAAATTATAATGATAACAATTTAATCATAGAAGCAAAATGATATAATTTTGATATTAAATACATAATTTTACTTGCCATCTAATTAACATTCTCTCTCTATATATATATATAACAAGATTCGATACAAATTATTAGTTTAATTACCGATACATAAATATTTATGTATTATTGGAAAACATGATAGACTTATTTAAAAATAATAAATTAAATTAAACTCATATATTTATTATATAGATTTTAATTAGTAGGTTTTAAATATGTATTTTATTTTTTAAAATAAATAAAATAAAATAAACGTAATACAAATCATTACTATATAAAGTAAAAAAAATAATTTGAATATACTGTATTAAAAATATTATAATAATATTTTCGAATGAGAAAAAGAAAAAAAACGGGGTAGGAGAGAGGGGAAGAGCGATGGTCCCAAAGCAGCTCTCCACTAGTAAAGCATCATAATGATAATGATGATGATAAAATTACCTTGAAATGGTAATAAATGACGTAGAACAAGGGATTCAAACACTGTTAGTACTTAATTTACAGTGTCTATGAAAATAATAAAACCATGGTAATAGTTAGGTTTTTTACCAATTGGGAAATAAAATGAAATAGTATTTTGGGCTTGAGCTTAAATTTTGGGCATGCATGCAGGAGTGACATCCTTTAGTATAGATTTGGCAACGAAGAAAGTGACGGTAATCGGAGACGTTACTCCTCTAGGCGTCCTTGCAAGTGTTTCCAAGGTCAAAAATGCCCAATTCTGGCCTTCTACGCCAATGCTAACAACGTCTTCGTCGTCTCGGCGGCCTTGAGACTAAGGAACGTGTAGTAATAATGCTATTCGATCATTGCATACATGTGACTCCCAAAATTATAATTTTAATAATAAAGGCGTGCTCTGCTGGCTACCTTACCTAGTGCCTATAAATATATTGATCATATTAAATTATATGTGGGTTTAATTGAATGAGTCATATATATATATATATATATAATATAATTCTATCAATGTTATCATTGATGCGCTCATAATTGAGATTTGCTTATCGATCGACATATTTGATTTTGAAATCAGCCTTGTGAGCTCTAATCATTGGGTAATTAGGAACCGATTCAAATTATAGATTTAGTTTTAATCAGTATAAATTAAACTATTTCCAGGTTTGCCTGAATATTTCATATAAATCTGTATATATGTTAAAAAGTCACATTTGGTGGTAAAGTTGACATGGAGGTCATGCTTCGAAATTAAATTAATTATGGGGATGTGTCCATATTTTGACCAATCTTGACATAACCGGCCCCTTCCCACTCACGACCAATCTTGACATTCATTTACCGTAGCAAACTGGTGAGATTTGGCAATATATTGTCATCCGAATGGGTTGATAAAAAACAAACCATTCAAGCAAAACGAAAGTTATTAATTGCCCGAATACTTGGTCCATGCTTGAAGCCTGGGTCGAGATAAATATTCATCCAATTTCATTTTTTAAAATTGCAATTATATAAATGAATGAATAATGTTAATTAAATACAAATTTAGTAATTTACTATTAATGGTCGGATGACTTTCTTTTTTTTTTTTTTTTTGCTATATATAGTTAGATTGTTTAGATAATTTTAGGGCATCCCTCCTATCCTATTAGATTGATGTTAACTTTTTTTATATCAATCTATTAGGATGTTTTCCCACATCACTCGGAAAAAAAAAATCAATCAGAAAGAAGATTTTAAAAAGCTTGTTTTTAAAATTCATACGACAAAAAGAAAAAAATAATATAAAAAATGATCATATGCCCGGATAATAAGTAGAGGAAAAAATAATAATTTGAATATCTTGTCAAAATAACTTTAAACTTTAAAACATAAAATTTAAACAAATATTTTTTAAAAAACAGTTATAATTTGAATAAAGTGTTAATTTATTCAAAAAAAAGATATACTACTATTGAATTTTAGATTTTATTTTTAAAAACAAAAAAAATCAAAAACAGAAAACTATTTATACAAATAGAGCCTATAGATGCATTGTTAAATATATTGTGTCCACTTATATAAAAACTAATACTTAAGAAAACATATGCATGAAAAAGTCAAAAATATTGCATGCTTTGATGAAGTATTTAAGAAAAACACGTTTTTGATAAAAACATTGAAACATGAGGATTGAGGAATGATATTGAATTTGCAAGGGGAACCTGCTAGTAAATACTCCAATTTGACAACTTTGATATATTTCATAATTTTTGTATTGTTATAGTAATGCTAAACATATTCTAAATATTATATGCATTTTCATCCTAACTTGCAAGCAGGGATTGATCCATAAAATTCAATTAGGGAGTGGATACAAACTATGTAATTCATATTTAAAAGCTATTATTCAAAACTATAATTAATATTATTTAAATGACATGAAAGCATATAAAGCACACTAAGTACTCATATAATCAAGCCACACATTTTTTTAATTCAAATAATTTAATTATCACTATTGCGTTTAGAGTATTTGTAATAAAATAGTTAAATATTTCAATGAATTTATCTATATGGATCAATATTAGCTACAAAATATACTTGAAATTTGTGTTTTGGTTACCAACTTTGTTATAATTTAAAAGTTAAATGCCCTTTTAAACTTCGATGTACTTGCTAGCTATATTTAGCTAAATTTGATTAGCTAGTAATTTAAAGTTTTGAATTTTAACAAAATTATAATTGATATACAAATTTCGATTATAATTTACAACCAATATTGCTTTATATATATATATATTAAAATATTTAGCTATTCCACTATTAATGCTTTTAACAACATGTTAATCTCAAATACTTTAAGACAATAAATCATATCAGTAGTTAATTTTAACTATATATGACTATAATTAAAATTTATAACATATATTTACAAATTTTCAAATTTGGGAGGGGGGCCCAGCCAACCAAGCTAAATCTGTTACTGCTTGCAAGTAAATATATGATTATTCATTTAAAACAAGTATAAGGATTGTGAGTGTATCCACACCAGGACATCTTTAAGTTTTTTTATTGTAATTTATGTACAAATTTATAGATCTGCAAAAAAAAAACATTGAATTTCCTAAAATGAGATATAGATATAAAAAATAAATAATAAATTCATATATTTAAGGATTTACTATTCATCTTCAAATACTTTTTCTATACTATTACACATGTAATCTTTTGTATAATTGGAGAAGAAATAAATAAATAAAATATATTATTTAAAATAATTAATAGATATAACAAATGAAATATTTAAAATTTTAAAAATATAAATAGAATAAATATATTGTTCATAACTCAAAATAAAAATAGAAAAATCAAACTTGTCGATCTTAATTCAACATCTTTTATTAAGCGTTTAGTTATGGCATTTGGTTTTTTGTTTTTTGTTTTTAATAAATGAAAAATCATTGTTATATATGTCTTAATAAATGAAAAAAATCACAAAAAAAAAATGTTTATATGCATAACATTGTTAATATTGTGATATGATTTCCTATATAAAAACTTTTGATTCCAATTAAATTTTAGAATGATAATGTTGTAATAAAACAAATTCTAACATAAGAAATATATATGCACAATAATACGCTATTAACACCAAACTTGTATGTTATTATTATTTTTTTGTATACAAGTTATGTTTCATTAAAACATCTACATCAACTTTAATATAATTAATATTTCCTTGTAATTTAAGGGGGAGGGGAGGGTTAAATGTTTTAAAAAAGCACATTCACAATAGGTTTCTTAAAATGAGGTATAACAATAATGAATGAATAGTGAATCATTGTATTTGTAGGTATACTATTCATTCATAAATATCTTCATTATAATTTATTAATATATATTTTTATTCACATAAACTTTTAATTGGTTATAATAAATGAATGAGAAAAAAGATAGTAAATAAAGAATAAAAATTATTTAAAAGAATAAAAATAGAAATGAAAAATATGATGTAAAAAGTTTTAAAAAGATAAACACATTTGAAGGAATAAGTGTACTGATGTGAAAGTAGTAAAATGCTTGTTGATTTTTAATACTTAAAAGTAGTTATAAGTTTTTTTTTAAAAGGATTTGATAACTTTGTTATGATTTATGTTTAATTTTATAAGTTACAAATTACTTTTATGACTTGCATATTATTTTTTAATTTAACAGAATCCCATTATAACATTAAGATTTTAAAAATATTATATGTAACTGCTTGACGGTATTACCTCAAAATCATAGCCGAGTAGATGATCGTGATTTTTCTTTTTTTTCTTTTTTTATTTCATCCCCGATGACCTGCATCATGATTACCTAATATTTATGCAATCCTAATTTTACATAGCATTACTATTAAAAATAATATCAAACTTAAAATTCAAATTCTTATGGACCATTTTAATCACATATAAACCATAAGCACTTTACTATTAAACACATTTTTCTATATTTTTTTTATTTAAAAAACCATTAAGCATATCCAAAGATGAGCGATACAAGTAAAAGTAATGTAAAACTTCTAAAATTTAAAATTGAAATTGAGAATATATATGGTTGGACCAATTTTTGCCACTGCGAGTGAATTTTCCTGGACTTGGGAGTTCAAATTCGTGGCGCGGTGGGATGAAAAATGTGGGCTTCAATGATCCATTCAGGAATTAAATCAGCATTCACGATTCGTCGATATCACTCACTCCGTTGGGCCAGACCGCGGTCACAACGCCGACACGATCGGCCTCTCAGAGCCCCTCGGAGGAAGCTTCGGGACCCAATTCCCTTCGTCGCCGAAGTGAAGGAGTCCGACACCCCGTCCGATGCCCTCGCTCTTTTCCGCGACTACGCGGAAGCGGGGTTCAGGCATGACTACCCTTCCTGCTCCGCCCTGCTCTACAAGCTCGCTCGCTCTCGCAACTTCGAAGCCGTCGAATCCATCCTCCACCACGTCAGTGACAGCAACATGCAATGCAACGAGCTCGTTTTCACTTCCCTGATCCAACATTACGGGAAATCAGGGCTCCCAGATAAAGCGATTGAGCTTTTTCACAGTTTGCGCTATTTCAATTGTCGCCGTACGCTGCAGTCTTTCAATGCCATCCTCAACGTTCTCGTCGATAACGACCGCTTAGGCGATGCCAAAGATCTGTTTGGGAAATCGTCTAAACTGGGTCTTCGACGACCCAATGCGGTTTCGTATAATATACTGATCAAGGGGTGTCTTGTAAAGGGCGAGTGGGAACATGCGCACCAGGTGTTTGATAAAATGCTTGAGAACGAAGTGCAGCCTAGTGTTGTCACCTATAACAGTCTTATTGGGTTTTTGTGTAAAAAGAGAGATTTGGATGGGGCTATGGGTTTGCTTCAGGACATGACCAAGGAAGGGACGCCGCCAGATGCCGTTAGTTATGCTTTGTTGATGGAGGCGTTGTGCGCTTTAGGGAAGTATAAAGAAGCGAAGAAAATGATGTTTGATATGGAGTACCGTGGATGTCAACCACGGCCTGCCAATTATGGGGTTTTGCTGACTGACCTTGCAAAGAGAGGGAAATTTGATGAGGCTAGATCTTTGCTTCTAGAAATGAAGAGAAGCCGGTTGAAGCCCGAAGTTGTGACGTATAACATCTTTATAAGTTACTTGTGCAAGGATGGCAGAACAGATGAAGCTTACAAATTCTTGGTCAATATGCAAGTTGAGGGCTGTGAGCCAAGTGCTGCAACCTACAGAATGATGGTTGATGGTTTTTGCCGGGTTAAGGATTTTGATAAAGCTTCGAGGGTGTTAAATGCAATGTTGGTAAGTAAGCATTGCCCACGTGTAGAAACTTTTTGTTGTTTGATAGTGGGTTTGGTTGAAACTCAAAGAACAGAAGATGCTTGCTTTATCCTAGAAAAGATGGTGACAAGGAATAGGATATTCCTTTTAGAGGCTTGGGACGCTCTGATTGTGGGTGCTTGTGGCAAGGACAGGGGTGCAGATGAACTTCTGGGCAAATTAGTCACTGGCATTAGTTGGCAGGAATGAATGTTTGGGAGGATATATTGTGACCTTGACCTGGTTTTGGCTCAACCTTTAACACTGCCTGTATGTGATGTGAAAACTTTTCAGGAACTTGCTGACGTCATGCTTCTAGTTAGCTTCTTGGGGCTCTTGAGTATGTGATTCTGCCGGTGTTGTTGATCCCTGCTTAAGAATATTATAATAAGCTATTTGGCTTCTAAGTTTCTTGTATTGTTAAACTGCTTCATGGAGTTGGCTGACTATAATGGCTGTTTGCTTATTGTTTGGAATTATGGGGAAAGGATAGGACCAGAACGACCATCATGTAAGTTTGAATGTATATGTTCACCACTTTTAGAAAATTTCATTCCTATCTTTTTCGACCATGAGTTCCAATGTATAGATTTAACATGCAGTTATGAATGACCATTGAAGTTTATATTGCATGAGGCTTATTGCTGGGAAAATAAATTACTTGAATATAAATAATGTGTGGAGTTGATGTGGCGTAGGAAGCTTTTTAAGAAGGCATTGTTGCAACTCTGAATGGGGTTTATTAAAGTGCTCCCTACGAGAAGTCTGAAAAGCGAAAATTACTTCATGGTAAGGTTTTAACACGTCCTTTCGTAGTTTTAGTCGTATGTTATTTCACTTCGTTGTAATAGAAAGTTTTGTTCCTTGAGTTGAGGTGATAGCAAACTATTCAAGTAGTTTATTGAAACGCTAATGCAGGAAAAGTATATTGGATTTTGTAAATCTCTCTTATTTGGGGGTTTTTTTAGAGGACGTGTCTTTCTAATCATTGAGCATAGATACCATCCTTGAATAAAACATAAAATAAATGATTTTTTCTGGCATTTTTAATGCAGACATAGCTAAAGTTAATGTTAAAAGTTAAATTTTAGCTTTAGCTAAAATGTCATGTCAGTTAATGTTAGTGCTCCCCCACGTTGCACATTGCCCCCTCCCTCATCCCTTTGCTTTCCCTTGTTGCTCCCCTCCCTACGTATCGCTCCCATCACCCGTTTCCTCCTCCCTCTGCAATACCCCCCCGTCGCTCCCTCCCCATCGTGCTGCAGCAGTGGCGATGTCAGATCCGTACGATCCCAAATTCTCCGTTTCCAACTCCAACTCCAAGTTGGTAGAGGAAGCCCTCGATGATCGTGTCAAGAAGAAGGCCCACTGCTACCGCAAATAAATTCCAAAATTCTTCATCTTTTTTTTTTTATCTTGTTTTTTAAAATCTATTATTAGAATTCTGGATTGATTCACATTGATTTTGCGTTGCATTGTTTTGATGCTAGGGTTTTATATCATATGCTGATCTCCTAATGGAGTTTTTTTTAAAATATATTAAGTCATTCGGTTTCCTCTCTCCAATTCTAATCACAGAATTAGGGATTTGGGGAGGTTATATGTTAAGGGTAAATCAAGAGAAATGATAGTTGAGTAAAAATATAAATGATGTAATATTAGAATATCATTAGTTAATATTTTAAAAATAATTTTTTACAGATGAATTCATTGGATTGATAACTGAAAGATGTTGACGTGTTGTATATTCATGCAAAAAAACTAGTTTAAATACGGATGCATCATTCAACTACCATGAAAATCAAAATTGATTTGGAAATGGATGGATCAGATCAGTCACATTGCATGTCATTAGCATTACTAAGACCATCTATACCATTTTTATAATATTCATTTCTATTGAATAATATATTTTTAATATATTTTATTTATTCTTTGTATTTTATTTTTATTTTTTAAAATTATAACTTTTTATCTTTTATTTTAAATTTTTTTATATTTTATTTATTTATTATAATTAATGAAAAGTACATATATATTAAAAAATATAATTTAAAAAATATTTAGATGATAAATAGTAATATTTTAATGCAGTGTATTTTTTATTTAAATTTTATTTTTATTTTTATTTTTAAAAAATATTTTAAATAATATGAATTTTTAATAAATTCGCCATTTCCCAAATCAAGCACGTCGCATGTAACTAACGGGAAGAATCTACTCTTTATTTTGAAGGGATGGGCGCACTATTTTAATATAAAGTTTTGTACAATGGCTGCCATGTTTTCTCGAGAAAAGGAGCAAACACAATTAATTGAAGGAGAGGGGGTTCAATGATGTGATATAGAGGAAAGACATTAACATAAGCTTCCAATCCAAGACCATATTTATAGAGAATTTATTGAATTGAGTTGAATTATTTTTTCTTAAAAATGAAAATGAAAATGAAAAAAAGCAATCAATTGGCTGAGGGCGGGGCGAAGAATATCTCATCAGACATCCTCTTAGAGCGGAACTGCTTCTCCACATCCGCATCCACGCTGAACGCCGCCGTCAGCACTTCCGGCGACAATGCCTTCCACACCGAAGTCCTTCCCGCCAAATGAGTAAACACGGGACTGCCACGATCGACGACACACCAAACAACGACCACAACAACAACAACAACAAGAAATCATTAACAAATAATCAATATTTTGCACACAAAAATAAACAACAACGAATCACAGTGTGTGTTTGTGTGTATGTGTGTGTAGATATATATTGTTTGTATTAATTAAAATTTACTTGGGGGTGGAGATGATGGAGAACCACTCCATTCCGCAGGGGTCGCCGATCTTGGAGACCACGAAGAACCTGGGCACGATGAACAGATTCCCGGCCTTCACCGTGGTTTCAAGAACCCTCTTACCGTCGGCGCCGACCACCTGGGCCCGACCGCTGCCCCTCACGATGTACGTCACCTGAAGGGCCGAGTCGCAGGAGAACCCCGGCGAGCACATCGCGCCTCCGTCGAGCCTCACCAGGTCCGCCCCCAGCCCCACCTGCCCCACCAGCGGCAGGTTCTTCGTGTTCAACACCACCACCCTGCCGCCCTTCTTTATGTCCACGTCCAGCGGAGCCTCCTCGCAGTTCAACGCCATGCCCTCGCGCTGCTCCGCCCTCGCCTCCGGCATCTTCGCCGACCCGTCGAGCCTGACGATGCCGCCGCCGGACTGGCTCCCGACCAGGGTCTCCACCACGGCGGAGTCCAGCCCCCACGCCCGTCCCACGAACTCGGCGGAGAAGCCGGTGAAGATGCCGTTGGATCCGGTGAGGAAGAAGTTGGTGAACTCCCCGCGCTTGTGCGCCTTGGAGGTGTCTCCCATGAACAGAAGCACCAAATCCGCGTCCTCCTCTTCCTTGTCGCTGTTGTTGTTGTTGTTGTTGTTGTTGTACCACCAGGTCACCACGCCGAATGGAAGCGCTATCGCATCGCCTTTCTTGATCGCCACCACTTTTTCCTCAGATTCCGGCAGCACAATACCCGCCACGCCGCTTCCTATATATATATATATATATATATATATATATGCGTGTGTGTGTGTGTGTGTGTGAATAGAGATCCAAAAACAAAACCCAAATCGAAATCGAGTTTGCTTCGAAAGTAAATGAGTCGATCAGATCGATATCAATGCGCGCATGTGTAATATACGTACACGTACCTTGAAGAACATAAGCGACCTTGGACGAATCAGAGTAGTGAGGAAGACAAAACCCGTGTTTGTGGAGGACGAGCTTGGCCGCTCCGATATCGCCTTCGCGGAGCATGGGAAGCTCTAATGGGGACCATGCGTGGTAGGAGCCGCCATCGCCTCCGTACACCTTCTCCGCCAGCTTTGGGGAAAGATCGATCTCCATAATTATATCAGTTAATTAATGGATGGGCCGGTAATTAACCAAACAGTAAAAGCGAGAATGTGTATATGCGTGTGTGTGTGCGAGAGAGTGTGCGTGAGAGAAATAGTTGAATCAAGCATACATGTATATATATTATATATAGATAGATAGACAGATAGATGGATCAAGGGGATCGATCGAGTAGGATATGCATCTTAGGCGTCGGTTGTAACAGAAATATTTTCGAAACCAAGATATAAGAAGAAGATAATGCAGCTGACGTGGTCGGATGAGTTTTTGGATAAAAGTCCATGCATTTGATTATATTCGAAAAAAAGGGAATTAATTATGTAGTTTATTTATATTTTAATATCGTCAGCGAATCTCTATCCCAGTTGGATCCATTTAATTTCAATTACTTTTTTACAACTCTGTTTTCAACCCTATTTCTTTTCTTCTTTCTCCTGTTTTTTTTTGTTCCCTATCGTATAATTTATCATTTAGCAACAAGTGATAAAAGTTCATATATAAATCAAATGCTAACGTGTTACATGAATTTTAGATGATTTTTTTTAAAAAAATATATATTAATCATCGATAAATAAAATTATAACACATGAATATCTAATTACTACGCAAAAGACTTGTATTTTAGTTGGAGCCTTTTGCATTAATTGCAAGGATTTTAGTACTTTGTATTCTTTGTAATACTGATGACGATTGGTTTGATGGCAATTGATTTTCAACATTCTTATCAATCACTAAAGAGGACCCCCTAGCGTGTGATGTGACACGCGGAACAACGTTAACTCACGGCAGCATTTAATAACAAACAAGTCAATGAGGGTTTAATTTAATTCAATTCATTAAACATATTAGCTCTGTTGTATCTTCGTCCGTCGTCGATCGTCCGTCTGTTTTTGCCTTCAATTTCACCCACCAATCAAGCGGAGCGCCGAATCGAACTCGAAAATCTAACGAAATGCCTTTTTTGTTTTACTATACTGATTTCACGTATTTACCAGTTTACTTGCCGGGTCAAATCTAGAAGTTGACGGTCTATTTTATTTTATTTTGAAAAGAATTGTGAAATAAATAACTTCAAAATTTTATGAAGGGTTTTGAGAGTTAAGATGTTGGAATATGTTTATGAAAACAGGTATTTAAATTAATTGATAATTAATTTAAGTCGAAGTTAATGCGAATAAAGAATATTTAACTATCCACACACGAAAAAAAAATTCACAAAGTTTATTGGTAGTTGTTTTATAAGGTTTTAAACAAAATTATACTTATGTATCGTTTAGCTGTGCTTGAATGTGATTGTTAAGTGGTGAGTGATTTTAATTATTTGATTACTTGCATGTAATTCCAACTCACTATGTATTATATAGACGTAGATATTAAAACTTAAATTTTTTGCTTCAACAAATTCTTCAGATGTAGAAATTACTATCGACTCTTCACAAATAAAGAATCACTTTTTATTATTTATATATTATTTTATTATTATTTTAAACTTTCTCTCTCCTCTCTCTTCTCCATCGCTCTGTGCACACGCAGCCACACCTCGGCTCTCTCTCTTCTCTGTTTGAGGGATCGGTCACCGCTCCAACCACCTCACGCCTCCACCGTCCTCCATTTCCTTCTGCCTAACCAACGCGACCTCCACCAGTTTTTGCACCGCCAAACTAACGCAACCTCAGAAGCGAGGCGCTTCTGTTTTTGGGCACAAATCGGGTGATTGCTCCAACCACCTCGCGCCTTTGCCGTCCTCCATCTCCTTCCGCCTAACCAACGCGACCTCTGTCGATTTCTTCGCCGCCAAACCAACACGACCTCAAGGGTGAGGCACTTTTATTGCTGGGGCAGATTAGGCAATCGCTTGAGAGCTTACCGAAGGATCTGGTGGCAGCGATCGAGTTCTCTGTGTTTTAAAAAAATATTATTTTAACCTAAATACATATAAGATAAAGAATATTGTTGGAGTTAAACTTAAAAAATAACTCTAAAAATATAAAATTTTCTTTACGTGTAGATAAAAAATACAAAGTGCTCTTGGAGTTGCTCTAAGATGTTGAAATATGTTTATGAAAACAGATATTTAAATTAATTGATAATTAATTTAAGTCGAAATTAATGCGAATAAAGAATATTTAATTATCCACACACACACAAAAATCACAAAATTTATTGGTAGTTGTTTTATAAGGTTTTAAACAAAATTATACTTATGTATCGTTTGGTTGTGCTATAAATGTCTGATTGTTAAGTGGTGAGTGATTTTAATTGTTTGATTACTAGAATTTCAACAATATTTGATTTGGTATATATAATTTTTAAGAATAATGGTATGTGTATATATATTATATAGGTAAAGAAATATATTTATTGTTATTAGATTGATATTAATTATTTTTTAAAAAAAATTATTCATCGCGAGAAAAAATATTCCAGCACCTACAAATAAATTTTTAAAATTTTAAATATATGTGACATGTATATATATAATAAAGTGCGCCAAAAACAAACTAGAAAAAGTCACTAGGAAAGGAAAGTATTTTAATGATAATCTGTGGACGAAAGTAATTACATAGAGATAAGAGGGATGAGTGAGTGTGTCACTAACTTATTGCTCCAGCCCAACCCATCGTTTCCAGGTGCTGGGATTTTTAAAAATATTAAAGTTGAATTTGATAGGGTGGCGCGAGGCTTAACAAATAAAAGAGACGCCAAATCAAATATCGATCGTCAGTCGAGTTACATTACGTAATTTTATAAATTAAATTTTTGATTTTCGATTGAGTTGATGAAATTGTTCAATCCGCTTGAATCGATTTATTCGATTTTCGGTTGATCAATTTATCAGGTTAACTCGAATTGACAGTTTTTCTATTTAATTCTAACATCACTAATTTCCAACATTAAATTCGCAACATCAATATAAATTAAAAACAAAATCTAATAGCTAATCTCACCAGACCAAATCAAATAAATTATCATCATTAAAAATATCTTTTGATTAAACTTAGAAAGCCCGTAATCAATAGACGGACTTTCAATTCATAAAATCTTCATCTTTTCTACCGTGTTTGAGAAAATTCTTCATCCATAAGTGTTCGTTAATTGGTTTAGGCGGATTGTATTATTTATCTAATTGATTTATTTGCTTTTTGATCGGATTGACAAGTTACTCAACCCTTCCAATTAAAAATCAGATTATTTAATTTTTGATCGATAGGATTATCATATTGATGATTTTTTCAACCCTAATTGAAATTGGTGTCATGTTTAATATATATTACTTGTAGTTCACAGGCGTCATAGTTATCCACAATATATATATGTGCGTGTAAGAGAGAAATTTTTTTAAGTGTCAGACGTAATGTGAGAATAAGGCATTATTAGAGCATTCACAACAATCACTATACATTTGACTCTTCAAAATAATCAAAATTATTAATTTTTCATTTTAGTAATATAGTTTTTCAAAGCTCACTTTTTTTAGCATCTCTATTTTAATCATTTGTCAAATAAAATATTATTTTTAAATATTTATTTATTTTTTAAAATTAAAATTAAATATAATGAGAGAAAATATAATTTTTATATAAATAAATAGTGAATATTAATAGATTAAATATATAGAGAGACTAATTATTTTACTATTTTTTTGTTAAAACAAATAATTTAAGAAGTTAAATTTTAAGACTTTTTGTTAACATAATTCTTAAAAGGTAATGAAAGCATGCAAATGGTACTCTTATAGAAGCATTAATAACGTGTAGACTTTGAAGAGTCATCAATGATACTCTGGGGCATTAATAACCGAATACTTTTATAGAGACATTAATGATATTATATTTATATTTATGTAAGGCATTAAATGGGAACGTGTGAGGGCAAATAGGCAATAAATGTGAGGGGTAAGAGCACTCACAGCCGGCTCAACAACCTTTAGTTAAAATTTAATCAAAATATTGCCTTTTATAAAATTTAGCTACTCTCTTCCTACGACTCCAAATAATAAACTCATTAATTTTTTAGTTATTTTAATAAAATATTAATATATTACTCGGTGCTCCCGTCTCCATCAGTGGCGCTTCCAAGAACAGCACCTCCTTTCCTCTCTGCAATTCTCCCTCCCCGACGGACTGCAACCCCCCTCCTCACAGCTTTCTCTCCTCCACCGCCCCCTCCTCCCCTCCTCTCCCGCGAGCCACCCCCTCCCCCCTCATAGCTCTCTCTCCCCCGTTGGCCCCTCTCCTCTCCCACTGCAACACCGCAGATTCTCCTCTCCTGCGAGCCGCCCCCTACCCCCCTCACAGCTCTTTCTCCCCTGCCGCCTCCTCTCCCGTGAGCTGCCGTCTCTCCCACTGCAACACCGCGGACTCTCCTCTCTTGCGAGCCGCCCCCTCCACCCTCACAAATCTCTCTCCCCCGCCGCCTCCTCTCCCCTCCTCTCCCGCGAGCCGCCCTCTCTCCCACTGTAACGCCGCGGCCTCTCCTCTCCCGCGAGCCGTTGCCCTGGGGGGGGGAGGGAGGGAAAAAAGGGGGGAAGAAAGAAAATAAAAAAAAAAACAAAGCATTTAATATACTTTCAAGATCGGGGGGGGGGGGGGGGGGGGGGGGGGGGGGGGGGGGGGGGGGGGGGGGGGAAAGGGGGGGGGGGGGGTTGGGGGTGGGTGGTTTTTTTTTTTTTTATTGTTTAGGGGGTTAGGATGGTCACAGAACCATAAAAATTATTATACTATATTAAAGCAACTCCAACACAACTCTCTATATTATCTACATGTATAGAGATAAAACACCAAATTTATGCCCACGGGGGTGTTTTAAGGAGATTAAAATTGGGATAATTTTACGGCTGTTTTTTTTATATGACTTTATATATATAGAAAAATACACAAAGACTTGGGAACGGACTCTTCACATTTGAAGAGGCACTTTTATCTACATATTATTTTATTATTATTTTTTTTTTTTTTTTTCTCTCATCTATGTCTTTTTGTTTTTTTTTTTTTTTTTTTTGGGGGGGGGGTTTTTTGGGGGGGGGGGGGAAAAGGGGGGGGGTGGTTTTTAAGGGGGTTTTGTTAGGGAGGGTGGTTTGGGTGGGGGGGGGGGGCGGGGGGGGGGGGGGGGGGGGGGGGCAAGGGTGACGCCGGCCAAGAGGGCACGATCGGGCGAGGGTGACGCCGATGGGGGAGAGGGTGGTGACCATCGAGGCACGATCGGGAGGGAGGCCGAGGGGGGGGGTGCCGCAACCAGCCGGCGGAGAGGGTGAAGGGTTGTGGCGTGTTGGTGGGGGGAGAGAGAAAATACATATTAAAAAATTATTATTTTAATATAAATATAGATAAAATAGATAAGAGTGTTGGAGTATAATATGATAAATGACTTTTTACATCTAAAAAATTTTTTACATGTAAAGAAAAAATACAAAGTAGTGTTAGAGATGCTCTTAGGTTTCTTTCTTTAAATTTAGAAAGAACAAGTTAAAAAGGTATAAAATTATTCTCACAGAATAAGTTTTATATTTAACTTTCTCTGTAGGGTTTGTAAAGTGTTTTTCAACGTATTAGGAAGCATTATTCACTCTATATAATTATTAAATTATATATAAAATATTTCGTTCATCTATTTCATTCACATTTCTCATAATTTGTACCTTTATTATATATTAAATTATAAAAGTATTATTAAATAAAAATAATATAAAATATTATGTTAATTATATAAAGAGTAATTAAGAAAATCTATTGTAATGTATATTTATATAGGAAAATAAAAAATAATATAAAATATTATGTTAATTATATAAAGAGTAATTAAGAAAATCTATTGTAATGTATATTTATATAGGAAAATAAAAAATAATTTAAATATAAAAAATTAGTAAAATTATAAGAAAATAGTTGTGAGTACTCTAAGGCAATAAAGTGAAGGATGTGAAACAATTCCGACTCACTCTCTATTATTTACATGTAGATAGCAAAACTTTAAATTTATGCTCAAACACACTTTTCACATGGCTCTTTACATCTGAAAAATACTACAGTACCTCTTCACATTTTAAGAGTCATTGTTCATTATTTACATATTAGTTTATTATTATTAATTTCTCTCGCGTGAAGGAACCACTGGAATACGTCGACAAGGAAGGCAAACCTCCTGATGTTGTGCTATAAAAGAGGAAGCCATAAAAGCTAAGCCATGTCTCATCACCAAACTGCTCGATACGAGACCGGAGCCGAATAAGAAGATCGTGGTGATTAGGGCAGACGAGGATTGGTCGGTGGCGGTGGAAGCCGCAGCAGAGTCATCGCCGTTCTCGTGGCAGAAGCTTTGGCTTTTTATAGGCCCCGAGGTTTCGATGAGCATCACGTTTTTTTATCCGGGGAACCTGGAGGGGGACCTCCAGACCAGGGCGGTGGCAGGGTACTCCCTCCTGTGGCTGTTGTTTTGTCCAACCGTCATGGGCGTCCTAATCCAGCTACTCTCCACCCGTAGGCGTCGCTACAGACCGCCACCTCGCTCACAAACCACATGAAGACGACGGACACGTGAAAACGACGAACGCATGAAAAATAACTTGAAGATGAGTATTGAAATATAAGTTGAAGAATGATTCTATACATTTAAAATTTTATTCACATGTAAAAAAAATATACAAATACGGGTTGAAGATAGCTCTCTTACCCTGTGTTTGGTTATAAGTGGTGGAAAATGGCTTGGTGGGAAAAATATATGGAAAATTAGTTTTTTTCGTGTTTGGGAGGACAAGAGAGGTGCAAAAAGCATACAGTAATGGTAGAAAATTAAGCCTTTAACGACTACTTTTTTATATGCAAAATCGCGTAATTTGCTATGAAAAACTAGTGCATAAGATTGATTTCTAATAATAATCTAATGATATATCCTTTTCCTACGCCCAAACGTTGGTCATCTGCTACTGCCGACCAACCAAACACCAGGAGCCACTGAATAAAATAATTTTCCAGCAAACAAACAAGAACAAAGAAAACCAAACAAATTTTTCAGGATCATCCACGAATTTTCTGGGCAACCATATAATTTTTTATTTTTTCCTCGGAAACAAATTCGTGGATGATCTGCGCCTGAGAACTCCCTCCTGGATTTGGATGAAAACTCCAAGGTGAAAATCAGTGCAGCGGTGGAAAACCAATGGGTGGAACCAGCGTTGCAGAGACCCTCACATCTTTGATTTCCAACCAAAACCGAAGTACAAAAACAGAGGTAGACAGCAAATGACAAATCCACGAGCAGTAAAGATCTACAACCCCTAATCTCACCAGGAGGAAGAAGAGGAGGCCGGCGGTGGATCTGTTGCCGTGGGACTGCTAGGGGGCGCATATGGGCATCAACAACAACATTAGCGCAAAGAAAGGCCCGGAACAAAAGAGAGAGCGAGAGGGAGGGTATGTATAAGAGAGGGTATTTAATGTCATTATATATATATATATATATATAGTTTTATCTCTTTCTATTAAATAGTAAAAAGTTATTTTTTATATTTTTTTTCTATTTCTACTAAATAATTATATCAAAAATATTTTTTTCCGCCTCTTTTCTTTTTATCTTTTTATCTTTCAAAATTTTTCCACCCCTTTTATATATCTAACCAAATATAGGGTTAAATAGAACAGTTTTTTTACCCTTATATTTCATTTAATCAGATCTAAGGGCTATAATAATACTTTGATTGAAAGTAATCTACAATCCTCTACACTTTGACGCCACCATCATGTACAGTGTTGTCACCATTGCGCTCTCCTGACTCCAGTTGCTAAAAGGTTACACAATGATGGATGAGCAAGCACGACTAATTACACAATGCTTAGCCACTTAACAAAAGATTTACAAAACACCATCAATCATTAGAAGCGAGCAAATAAAATTAGAAGAGTTTGAGCTTGAATGTTCAATTTTACTTGTCCAACCATTAACATGGCATTTACAAGAAAACTAAATGACAAATGACCAACAAATAACCAAAATTGTATATTTTGGTTGTTTGGTTAAGTGTTTCTGAATCAAGTTTTATATTCGAAAACAAAAACTATCGATCCTATTAAACAAATAAATATTTAGAACATAATATTTAAATGATGCTTCAAATCTTAATTTTAAAATTGTGAGTTTTGTGATTGTTTTTTGACTATTTTATATTTTAAAATCGAAACTCAATTATTACATGGGTCCACCCTAACAACTATCTACCTTTTTTTTTATGAAATTTGGTGAAAATAACACATTTATAAAATTATAATTTTAACCATACAACCAACTTTGTTTTTTACGATCTTGAATTTAAATTAAGATTTAACTTAAAACTTTAATATATCAAAAAGTCATAAATAGGTTGCCGTCTGGGGGTTTTATGGGCAATAAACTTGATCGTGAAATGGGTTGGCCGACTTAGCATTTTCCGTACAAAAAAAGTAAATTTATCATACTTTTAGTTTGTAGCATATTATAGTATATTAAATACTACTCTCGATTTTTCATCTACACGTAGAGAGTTTTTCATATTTAGAAATTCATTTTACAACTTCAACTTCAATATTACCATTCACTTTATATGTTTTTTAAATAAGATTTATTTTATTCTATTTTATTGTTTTTACTTCATTTATTAACACATGCGAAAATAGAGGAAAGAGTATATTATATAGTGTATAACAGGAATTATATTATATTTAAAAAATAGAGTAACTATAATATTATTTAAATGTAAAAAATATGATAAAAAGTATGTTGCAATAATATTTTAGGTTTGACTATCTATTTGTATGAAATAGAAATTAGATTAGAGATACTCGTAGATTTGTACCATGGATGCTTACTTTTTTTGTTTAAAGAAAAAACATATTTTAGACATTAGGAGTGTGTTTGGTACAATTTTTTATTTTTGTATTTAATTTTTAAAATTCTGTTAGAGTTCGTGTTGAATTGTATTTTGAAAATAATTTTTATTTGGTTAGAGAGAAAATGTGATTTGAAAAAAATGTATATTATTTTAAATTGAATTTGTTTTTTAAATAATACTTAGTGGGCCCAAGTTACAAAATAGAGCAAAAGGAAAAAGTTTAAAAATTATTTTGATATGCATTTAAATTTAAAAATAAAAATAATTAGAAATAAAATTTTAAAATATTATGAAAATTATTATTTTTTAAAACAGTTTTCAAATTTACGTTAAAATTAAATTAGAATGAGTACAAAGATAAAAAAAAAAGAAAGAAATGTGTTGTACCAAAAAGATAAATAAATAATTCAGGCTTACAAAGAATGAGGCCCATTCTTTTATCATTACGGGCCGGCCCGAAGTATAGCATGCAGGCCATTTGTTTCATTTGCGTTTTATATATCTCGGCCTATTTATACGCAAGATTCGCGTACCCTTCCTCTTCGTGCTAGGGTTTCCTCAGGCAGGTTTTTCTCGTCTCCTGTCCTCTCTTTCTTCGCTCTAATGTCACACACCAACACACCATCGATCGTTCGTCTTCTATTGATTTGTTTATGGACCTTTCCTTATTATGGCGTGTTGATTTTCTTGTGATTTTACTGTTGTTGCAGCTGCCTAGGGTTTGTCGCTAGCTCTTCGTCGACCCAGCAATGGCTCCTAGAGGTATCTCCCTTGGATTCGTACGCTATATAATTTCTTTATGTGACCCTCCTCAATTTGTTTCTTTGTTTATATGCTTTTTTTTTGGTTATGTTTTTTGTTCCCTATATTCTGTTTGTTTCATGAGAAAACTAAGGAAAATGTGAGAAATTCAAACATAAACATTCGTTTATGAGTTTATGTAATTTGGACCGTATAAACTGTGTTAGTCTAATTAAATTTCCGCCTGGGTGAATTTATTATTGCTGTTTGATCTTCCTCTTATCATGCTAGTTTACTGAACATTAGATTGGAGGAGGTAATTTGATTTATTTTTGTCCGCCCATTTTGTGAAAATGTGGTCTGTTCCAATGATAATTAGGACATCTAGAAATTTTAAATCCATACTCACATACCCATTTGCTTGTCATTCTCGTCAGGGTTTTTTTTTCTTTGCTGAGTTGTGGAGGGGTAATAAAAGGACTGTATTAATAAAATGCAGCTAACGTATGCCAGACCGTTTGTCAGCTTTTCAGTTTTTTATTGAGACATTATTATAATTTTGCTTGGGTTTTTGATGAAATTATTATTTTAACCCGAGTTAGTATTCTTGAGCATATTCTTTCTACCCGTTGATTCTGAAATTTCTAATTTTTTGGGTTTTTATATTAATGTTATTTAAACTATAAATCATTCAGGTGCCTAAGTAATCTAGGCACCGTGTAGCATCATCTATACTTGCCTAAAACATGTACTATAGCTATGCTACTTTTATCTGTTGTGTATACAGCCACATATATTTGACAATTATAAGTTTCTAAATTTTCTTCTCACATGTTTATTTCTTTTTCTCAGAACTAACCTTACTTTGCTTAATGCTGCTGGGTATTTTCCTCCATGTTTCATAGATTTAGGGGTCTTTCAATGGTGCTAAATCCTTCACATAGGAATTGATTAACAGTGAATATTGTTCCATTGTTTCAATTTGTGAAATATTGTATTTCTGTATTTCTGGGGCTTCATTAACTGTTGGATGTTAAATACTCGGGTGAGACTTGATTTCTGGCAATGCTGAAAGTTTTTTGTCTTATGCATAGTTTTTAAGGCGCTACCTAGGCGTGCTGGTGTGCCTTGCTTCAGCAGGTTTTTTTTATTATTTCAAAAGCAAGGCACAAAATGACGTGTTTTATGCCTTGTTTTTGTTTATATTCTTACAACATCTTCCTGGAGCCTGTGTCATCCTCCCATACCTCTATGTTGCAATTTCTTCTGAAAGATAGGATTCTTTCTGCAGCAACAATTGCTGGACTATCATCTCCACCGGTGAAACCCACTTCTCCTCTCTCTTATGATGAGCTGGTTACTATCTAAGGAACCAGAACGAGCAGCTGTACTAGTATGTTGTACATCTTAGGCTTTGATTGTCTTTTGACGGAGATTTAATGCGCGACTGGAACTTGCCTTTGTACTCTTTACCAAGCATTTTTCCAATATTTTTATTTTTAAATGACATGAGATGTATGGCTAGTCATTTCCTGTTATATCTCAGGCCTTGATTGTCTTTTAACACATTTAATGTTTATCCTTATCCCTGTCCTTTCTTCAGTTGACACAAAAAAGAATGATCAGAAGGCGCAGGCTTTGAAGGCTGCTAAAGCAGTTAAATCGGGTGCAATCATCAAGAAAAAGGCCAAGAAGATACGCACATCAGTTACATTTCACAGACCCAAGACGCTCAAGTTAGCTCGGAATCCTAAGTACCCACGTATCAGTGCTCCTCCAAGGAACAAACTCGATCATTATCAGATTCTCAAGTATCCACTAACTACAGAAAGCGCAATGAAAAAAATTGAAGAGAACAACACTTTGGTTTTTATTGTTGACTTACGCGCTGACAAGAAGAAAATCAAGAATGCTGTGAAAAAGATGTACGACATCCAGACCAAGAAAGTGAATACCTTAGTCAGGTATGAAAAATTCTCATTCCTTCAAGTAGTTTTATCCTTTTTTCCCTGGTAAATATACTGACCATTGTATTATGCGCTTTAATGTTATACTTGTGGCAACATTCTTGGAGTGTGGTGGAGGTCCATTCTTATTTGTCCTTTTTTTTTATAGGAATTTACCCCATTTTAGTAGCTTTCATCATTTGTCTTGATATTTGATTAAAGAAGGTTTTCATTATTTTGATGCAGGCCTGATGGTACCAAGAAAGCATACGTGAGGCTTACTCCAGACCATGATGCCCTGGACGTGGCAAACAAAATTGGCATCATCTAATCCCAATTCCCAAAGCACTTGATCCCTGAGGCTTGGACTTGTTTAAGGAGCTTTTCTTTTTGTATTTTTGTTTGTGTTCTATGTGATGGTAAAACCGTGTTTTAATTCCTGGGTTATTCTGAAAGGTCCTATTAGAGTTGGATGTTTATGAACCTGCATTTAGTGAGGAAGATACATTGGTGAATCAATTATGGTCTAGTTCTAATTTTTTATGCGTCCGTATCTGCCATTCTTTATCCCATGAGTTGATCAACAAAATAGCGTGGTTGGTGCTTTCTTTTAAAAAATTATAAATTTATTATTTTTTAAAATAATTTTATTTTGAAAATAATGTTATCTTATTGAATATGGTTTAATGTTTGTTCTCATTGTCATGAAGAATGACTAAGGCCCCCATTAAATAATTGACGGTCATCTATCCACAGCTCGGACTCTCTTAATCTATAGTAATTTAATATTGATTTGGCCCTTAATGGAATTGGGCGTCTCGGCTACGTAACGGGTTGTTCATGAGCAGGATCTCGGGAGAGATTTTGTTGCAAATTTAGAAAGTAAAACACCTCGCAAAAAAACCTGTAGATTCATAACTTCTACATGCTACATACAAGGGAGGCTAGCACTACAAAGGCCTGGCTGCTAATCTGTCCGTCAATATTAACCACTTTTTTCTATTTACTTTGAGAGTGGACTAAAACGTCCAATAGCTGCAACATCATTTTTAATGGAACACTTGCATAAGATAGCTAAATGAAGGGAAAACACCACATTGCAATCGATCAGTTCCATAAACTCTACTCTTTTAATGTTGATGCAGAGATGGTCTCTTTTCCACTGATTCGTAATGAACAACAACATTATCCTGCAATGAGAAATGACAAAAGGATTGCTGAAACCTGACACTAAGGCCCACAAGTAAAATAGAAGAATCATGTAGGAAAAGTACCATTCTACTTGTTTCCCATATTTTCGGATCAAAAGAGAGGTATGACCCTCGTTCATGTGTGTTTGTCTTATCGTGTGGCTCAATGTTCTTGACTCCGAAGAGCCATTTCTCTTCCTCTTTGTGATAGAACCAGCCTCTGTTACAACTGCAAGATCAGGCCCCACACTTCAATATTAGGAAAATGGCAACATTCATAGAGGATTCACAGGTGGAGGAAGAAAGGGGGGGTGGATGCATGCAAGCGTTCGCAGTAAAAGAAAGCAAAGATCATACAGTTCATTAGATGCATATAGTTGTGCTTCATCCCTTGGCATGCTGCATGAGAACCAAAGTACATGTATTGGGATTAGGTTGAAATCAGTCAGATGAAAGAAAACTAAAAAACAAGAGATGAATACCTGTAAAATATGTAAAACAGTGTCTCCAACTGAAACTTCCTGAAATAACCTTGCTGTGACCAACGAAGCAGGAATGGGAGTTTCAACTAAGAATTTGTAAAAGCTGAAGTCGACCTAAATTAAAGTATTATGCATATAAATTCATAAAGTAGCTCACATGTAGAGTCGGTGGTGGTTTGGCATAATAACACTGTGGCACATTGAACTCAGGCCCACCTTTGGCGGGTTCATTAGACCAGGGAGAACCAAAAGTTTTGTGAAGATTTTCAGCTGAGTTCAAATTCAAACCAAGCGTAGTAAGATCAATTCCAAGTGCCAGTGATGTCAGATCAGGGTCATTATTCCTTATCACACTTAGCAGACCAAGCAAGCCAAATGGATCAGGAGCTGCTTGTGTCGCCTGCACGGACTTCATTCCCTGATCCCTATATGGCTGATCGACAGCAGAAATTTGCTGAAGCCGAAACAGGGATTGATTCTGCTGCTGCTGTTGATATTGTTGGATGAGCTGATCATAAGACATTATTCTGGATAGCGAATTTGGAGAGTTAAGAGGTCTTAGCCCAATGCCAGGGGGTCCATTTGTCTGCATCTAAGTTCAGAAGTAAGAAATTTGTTTAGGGAAGCAAATAAGGGTGTTTGGGGATCTTTTTCGTTTGGAATCCTAAGATACCTTATAAACGGTTCGAATATATAAAATTAACATAAACACCCCCTCTCCAAAAGAAAATAGCTTTCTAGGTGATTATGAGCAAACATAAAACCTCAAAAACAAACTCAATAATTTACAAAACAAAAAAAAGTCGTGACACATTTGATCATCACACGAAACAAAACTTCATTATTCCATTTAAATCAAAAATATAAAATACCGTGACTGTGTACTTATTCTATGATAAATCTAGCTTTTCAAACCACTCGAAAAACATCCACAAATTGTTTTCTTTCTTTTTTCTTTTTTTTTTGGGTGAAAGCCATGTGCTTTTCTCAAATAGGTTAATGAATCATGACAAATATACCCAGTTGTGGAGTGGTCAAATTTAAATACCCTAATATATATATATATATATATATATAATAGAGAGAGAGAGAGAGAGAGAGAAGGCATTCCCGCAAAAAACCTTCATAGTGAGACAACCTGTGAATGATACGTTGAATTAGAAGATGGAAACATATCAGATCCATGTAACTGAAGAACATCCTGATTGTTTCCTGGTGAAATGGAGACACCACCGCTACCGACTGCAGGTGCATGCTGCTGTTGCTGTCGATGACTTGCATATGCTCCCCCTAAATTAAATCCAGCAGACCTCCCCGTCTGTACCTTGAACAAGATTAGCATTGAGGGTCATCTCAAAACTCTCAGAGACAAAAGGAATGAAAGAAAAAAGGAAAAATCAAATTATACAACGCAAGTAAGATTGCAATATCTCAGAAGTTGCACCCACCGAGAAATGCTGTGATTGCATTATACTGTCATGAAGTTGTTCTTTTTTATGCAAATCCATACCATAATCAGCATTAACCCCTACAAAAGATCTAATAACAAAATCAACAAAAAAAAGTGTTTGAAGCAACATGACATTGAAATGTGCATGAACCACGAGGTAGTCATTCAAAAGATCACATGTATTAGAAGCAAAAGTTTCCATGCAATATTCATCAATAGAGTATTAAATTTATAGCATAACATAACCAAAAGAGTGAGGCTTTAATTAAAAAGGTTTTTTGCAACAAAGTTATTAGTAAATGACATCATGACAGTAAATATAGATTTAAATCCAAAATGCATGCCAATTAATTGGTAAAAGAGTCAACATAAAAGGATAGGATACCACCCCCCCCCCCCCCCAAAAAAAAAAAAAAAAAAGAAAAGAAAAGAAAGAAAAGTAGGCAGATAATATACAGAATAATGATAACAGAATCTCATATATATAGGGAGATTAAGTGAACCAGCACACTCCACACATGTTGGAAAATGCAAAGAGAATGACACAGGCCAGATAAGCGCTCTATGGCCGGTTCTAAGCACTAAATGTATATGTTTAGAAGTATTATATAAGAAGGATATACAAGCACCTTTAAAACCAGGTAAAGCAGGAAAATCTTCATTTTGAATGCTGAATTCTTGATTTTGTTGAACAATTGGACTACCACCAATGCCATGTTTTCGCAGTGAACCTGATTTTTTTCAGCCCAGGTTAGTTGGGTTGAAAGTATTAAAACTTATAAGTTCAACCCATAAGTATTAGCTCTGTTGGTATATCCTTATTTTCCTTTGGTGGAGGTCAGAGTTTCAAATTCTCGCTACACAAGAGGTAATATATTTAGCCGCATCCCATTCCCATGCCTTGAACGTCATTTGCAACCAAAACAATAAAATAAAATCAAAAGGTTCATTCTTCACTTACCCAATTGTCCTTGGGGCCCTCCAGCTGAATTTGGACGACTGGTCAATTGAGGGAAATCATTTACATCAAAAGGAGAACTATCATTGGAGCTGCCATCATTCAACATTCCCATAGAGCTTAGATTATTCACTGCTTGGACATGGTTATGAGATAACGGGCCTCCGCCAGAAGGATATGAATTTCCTAGCATAGAAATTACCTGTGGGGATGCTGAATCCAAAAAATGTCATTTAATCTAGAAAAATAATTAAATAAATACCAATCGGCCAATATATAGTCAACATTAAATTTAACTTTGTGTCAACATACACAAAACTAACACATGACATTAAAAGTGACAAAAATTGCACCACAGTGAGAACAGCAATAATACAGACAGCCACAGACCAAGCATTACTAAACATAGCAATGAAAAAAAATATTAGCTAAACAGAAATAACTAGTCCAGCAAAAACTAGGCTGAATAAATACTTCACACATACTGTACAAAAGGGGCATGGAATGATAAAATTTGGAAATAAAAACAAAAATTAACAAAAAAAATATAATAGGCCCCGACATATGTATAACAAAAGAGTCATCCAAAATGCCAATTTTGGACTGCACCTAGTTGCACTATTAAAACGGTCTTTTTTAGTGTGAATATATATATATATAAACACAACTACATCATAATATACCTTGTGGAAGCATACCAGTCATCAATCTATTTTGTCCTTGCATGCTTAAATTTCCAGATCCATTATTCAAAGTCAGATTTAGGCGAGAGGAAAGACCAGGAATGGACAGTCCTCCCCCAGAGCTCATGTTCCTCCCAATGTTGCCCCCTCCAACAATATTTCCCAAAGAATTTGCCATCTTAGGACCTGCGTTACCCAGAATTGGTGAAACCCCCATTCCTGGAGCAGCATTTCGGTTGCTAATTGCAGCAGAAGTTTGAAGAATCCCAGGAATGGAGCCACCCACCCCATTTGTGTTATTACTGTATCCAGGGCTTCCTACAACACTAAAACCTCCTCTATTTGTGACTCCTGAATGGCCATGCGAGCTTCCATGAGATATCTACAAATCAAATGGAAACTTTCAATGATGAATCTTCTAGAGCATTCCACAGGATTGACTTCAAAGGCCATTTTCAACACAACCAAAGAAAAGTTCAGAGAGAACGAAACATGATTCTGCAAACTTGGAAAAATTGGAGGGGAAGTGCCTCGGTCCATCAGGTATAGCAGAGGATGTAGAAGTACCTGAGAATGTGCGATGGGAATATTATTTGATGCAAATCGACCACTAGAAAGGCTTCCAGTTGGCTGTTGTAGACCACCAGATGGAACATTATTTAAGCTTGGGTTTCTTGATGCAAGTGTGCCAAGCATGTTGGGAACAATATAGCTCCCGTGTGTGTCATGTAGTCCCTGAATGCTACTTGAAAGACTACCTGAAAGAAAAGCAACATAATCACAAAAAATTGGGCTTCTTAAAATAATGATATAATAATAAACTATAATTTACCAACCAGCATGATGGAAAACGGGAGAGGCTGCACCAGACTGAGCTGAAAATGTAGTAAAAGAACGCCCAGAGCTGTCTGGAAGATTTGAGGTTGATCCATTGAATGAGGACTGCGACTAGAAGCACAATGAATTTCATCAAAAACATGCGAAATAACATTTAATGCAGATTCAATTATCAAAGCCAACCAGAGATCTCTGGTTTGGCAGTACCATTTTGAAGAATCTTTAAGCATGAGAAAAGCAGGCAAAACACAAACAAAATTGCCTTTATTTTATAAAACCAAAATGACCTACGGGACACGGTTTATGAACAGTCGATTATGCCGAATAATTCAAATATAATAATTTTGAATTCCTGCATCAGTCATAGTAGTCAAGTAAATGCATGTAACATTTTTCGTTTATTGTTTGCACTCCCTTCTTATACTTCAAAACAATGTAAAATATGCTACACCGCCAAACCAGAAAGTATTTAACAGGCATAAAAACTAATCCCATAGTTCAGAAGAGCCCAAGAGGGAATGAATAATGACTAAAATATTACATGCATTTAGTTCGAACAAAACAAACCCAAATCCAAATCATTACGAGAAAAATAAACCAACATACTGCACGATAAAATAGTAAAATAGAACAATACATTTAGTAATCCCGACATTGCAAAAAATGTCAAAATGTCAAGCGGAAAATCATTCCTTCCCAAGAAGCAGTCCTTCCTTCTGTTCAGTGAAATTACAGACAATGCGTAGCTGACTTAGAGCTGAATAGGGACATAAAATGTCAGACATAAAATCATTCCCGGAAAGAAGATTACTAAGATTTTCCAAACTATAAAAAATAATAATAAATAAATAAAAGAAAACATAAAGGAAAATAAAAATAAAATTGAAGCCGAATGAAAGAATCGAATATGCCATAGATAAAAATGTAAATTTATGAGCATCATAGCATACCCAAACATATAACATCGTGAATGTCAGTATTATATCAAATACTAGAAACAAATACCAAACAAGACGTCTTTTGTATCTCTTCAGTTTCCTTTCAATGAATAAGTATTATTTTCTACAAGTCTACAGTGTAAAAACTACTTCTGATTCTGAAGGCATAGGTCTGTACCCACAAACCAACAGGGCCAAAAAATACTAATAATATTTTTTTAAAAAAATAAAAGACATTAGATACCAAAAAAGTATGAATCAATAACCCAGTAAATAGCCCTAGACGCATTGAGGCTGCTGTCACTGAGAGATCAGGTATCAAACAGGTAACACAAATAGGTAAATTGCATCCAATATCTCTATTCCATTCCGGAAGCTTAATAAGCTGGGTATGGATGAATCTAGAAGAATTCATATCTACATTTTGACGCAATAATTTAACAAAATTTAAGTTATAATTACGTTGCAGAACAAACAATTCACATTTCAGTTTTTATCTATAGTTAGTTAAATTAAATCTTAATATACCTGTCAGTTGTCGCATTCAGGGGGTTCATAAGTTAGTGATCTGGTGAATCTATAAAGATTGAAATCTAAGCTTAATCAATTTACCTTTTTTTTCAAAACAAGGAAAAAAAAAAAGTTTACCGCAAAAATTACACTAATTTTATCTTCGAGCTGCTGATATTAATATATTTTAATCGCAGGGGTGTCTGTATGTGTGCCCACGCGTTTATATATATATATATCATTTAAGACGTCATCGTACGTACTATCACATTTGAGAACCCTACGTTTTCATCTAAGTGGACAATAGTGTGTGTTGCACTAACAGTCTTAACACATAGTGACATAGAGACCAGCCTTTCAGAGATGTACATGAACAACACGAACACACCAATGCTAGTCTACTTACCACTAAACGAAGCATTTTCAGGAAACAAGCAAATTAATTAATATTTTCCATTTCCCAAGAGTAGCGTACGTAGCGTTAGAGAAGAACCAGAAAACGAGGAATAAAGCTCCGAGAAACACGATAACACAGATTACGCACTCGATGAGTTTCGGTTTCGGAAGAAGCGACGGACTCAATTTACAGGTAATTAGTTGAGAGAAGAACAGTGATTGGGGCTGGGAGTCGCCGAAACAAGACCGAGACTAGGACGGAAACGCAGATACGGTTGGAACAGGTGGGGGAGAGGGATTGCTACCTGCGACCGAGCAGACGAGCTTCTTGACCGCGATCTGTGTGGTCGGTCGGTCGGTCGGTCGACGAGCAGACACAGCTTTTTGTAGGGTTGGATTTGGAAGAGACGACCAGAGTATTGCCTCGCTTTTCGCCCGCGTGGGGGTGGGGGGGTTAAACTTAAAACTGGGTTTACCAACCAAAACTGCTGTTCAAATAAAATATAGCTTCCTAACTTAATTGAAATGATTTTAATTTTTATTTAAAAATAAGTTAACGAAAATCGTTGTCCAATTTTTGTTATTATATATTAATAATGCATTTATTAAGGGTGAGTCTTCTGGGTAAACTAGCTGGATTAGGGTTTAGCTATTTGTCTTGGTAAGTTTATTTAAAATTAAAATTAATAAGACAAGTTTTAAAAAATTACAATATAGAGTTAAAGTGATAAATATTATATAGTATGTAATTAACAATTTAATAACAACTATATATATTATAAAAATTTCAACTTGTAATTTTTTTTTACTTTAAATAATATGTTTACCATTTAACAAAATAAAAAAAAGTCAAATAAAACTATACAACTTAGTCATTTGGCTTAAAAAAAAATATCTATACTATTTGCTAACAATTTTAATTTTTTCAAGTAGTGAATAATGACCACTATTGTCATGATTCTAAATTTTATAAATTATGATAAACAATTTCCTATTCATGCACTCCAAGAGTAAAGTGATTGATAACTAACACTTGATAAAATCTTACATATAACATATAAAGTTACACGGAGGAGAGGTAATTATATACTTTCCCAAATGACAAATATAATACATCAAGTCGAATAATTTTAATACAATAACTCATTATAATAATTATCATATATTTCAATGATATAATGCAAATAAATGATAATATTATTCGATTTTGTTTGGTTTTAAACCAAATTGATTTTATTTGGTCTTGACGATTTTATAAGTTGGCGTTTCAAAAAGACAATTTGAATGGTTTTTCGGTTTAGAGTTTCACCTCTAATGCTAATTGCAATTTTAGATAATAGCTTATAGACATGAGTTACACGGTTTGTATTTCGGCTCCCTCCTAGCGAATTTCGTGGATCTGTCCCTAGACTCCCTCCCGTGTGTAGGTGACCCTATTAGTCTTTCATAGTACCTGCAAAACCATCAACAAGATATAAACAATACTCTAGCATTAAGGGCCATAAGCACCACCTATCTAAAACAACCTTTCACACACACACACACACACACACACACACACATATATATCACAGGCTTAATAGCCATCCATAACCATTATCACAAATATAAGCATGTATAATCATCCACTTAAGCTAATCATGGCTTCAAAACCAACATTCAAACATAGCATAGCAATCACAATCAACAAAATAAAACATTATATTACATACTTTAAGTCTTTCATATCATTTTCCATATTATATATCAAGGTAACATTATGAGTGCCCATAGCTCGATATTATTCGTTTTGGGCCAAACTTTATACCGATTTATTCTTGGTGGGTTGCACCACTCCTCGAAGGTCGCCAACCCTCCAATCACACCATAATAAAGAGGTATTCATGCTCTTATTAAAAATGAACGTTTTGTTCCCTCCTTCAATCAATTTGGGAATGAAATACCTTAGTAACTCACAATTAAGTCAAATCAATCGGCTCAATAATAGTGGGTCCTCATGTATACTACTCACATACCAATATCAACTACAAGTAAATCAATTAAGTAATATTTTCTCAAATTATAACATATTGTATCCTTCGCTCTCAATCTAGGGCTCCAAGTAGAAATTTGAAAAAAAACCTCAAATTTTCCCACAAGGTATCGAATCAATTCACAAAAATCATACTACCCTGGGTCGAGTCCTCACATAGGCTTCCCATCTTTGTTTAGGGTTTATAGACCAAAAATCACATTCAAGCTCTAGGGTATCGATCAAAATCGAACAATAATAGGTGAAATCGCCAAAAAATCCGCATATATCTTATTTTTTGTTCACATCATTTTTATTTTTTAGCACACCAAAAAACTCTCATATATCTTTTTTTTGTCGGTTCGTTTTTGTGGTTTTTGACGTATTTTTCTGATTTTAACTAGAGGTTTCATTACTGCCTGTAGTGAAATCTCATGTTTTTAACTAGTGATCCTTCTGATTGTGTTTAGGGCGCGTGCCAACAGTCAATCAAGATTCAAGGCCTATTACAAGTTGTTGCAATTCGAAATAATAATCACAACCGCTGTATAAAATTATTTTAATAAATAAATAATTGACCCCATTTGTCCCAAATATAGTACAGATTTCAATGCCCGTACCAAACGAGAATCACAAAACACAGACAAACGTGGCGGCGCGAGGAACCATCCAACACAAACAAACAAACCATCCCTTTAACCCGGCCAAAAAAAAGAAAAAAGAAAAAGGAAAAAGGAAAAAAAACAGCACCCACGGCAATCGGCATCGCATATACCAGACCAAAGGCAGACGCGGCGGCGGCGGCAGCAGGCCCATGGTCCGACCTGGCTCCAACACCACCACCATGACATGGCTCTCGGAAGTGAAGCGCTCCCTCATCAACGACCACTACGGCCGCCGTAACTCCTCCCCGTCATCCTCCTCTACAACCATCACCACCACCACCACCGGCGTCCGCATCTCCGCCACCCTGGGCATCCTCGCCTTCGACACGGCCAAGATCATAGCCCGCCTCCTCTCCCTCCACAAGTCCCTCGCCGACGACGAAATCATCAAGCTCCGAAAAGACGTGATGCGATCCAAAGGCGTCTCGTACCTCAACTCCAGGGACCAGGGCTTCCTCCTCTACCTCGCCTGCGCCGAGGTCCTGGAGGATCTCGACTCCGTGGCCATCGCCATCGCTCAGCTCGGCCGCAAATGCGCCGACATCGGCCTCAGCCGCTTCGACCTCGTCTACAAGGACCTCAAAATGGGGATCATAGACGTCTCCAAGATGAAGTTCGCTAGCGGCAAGGACGCCGGCAAGCTCATCGAAAAGATGGAGAGGTTCGTCTACGCCACCGCCGACCTCTACACCGCCTCCGAGTCCCTCTCCGAAATGGAGGGCTCCCAGCAGAGGCTGGCGACGTGGAAGAACGTGGACGACGACAAAATGGCACGGCAGAGGAGGCAGGTCCGCCAGCTGAGGGACGCGTCCCTCTGGAACCAAACCTTCGACACCGTGGTCGGCCTCATGGCCCGCGCCGTCTGCGTCGTCTACACCCGCGTCGGGGTCGTCTTCGGACCCCACATCTCCCTCCTCCCCACCCCGCGCTTCTCGCGGTCGGCGTCCAATAATAAGCACATCTGCCCCCTGCCCACCAACGGCCGGGCCTCCAAGTCGGGACCCATCGCCATCGCGCCCAAGCAGAGGCTGATGGCCCAGGCGTTCGGTCGGAAGCCGTCGCTTAACTTCTCCGACAACCTCGGCTTCGGGATGGGGTTCGGGGTGGAGGAACAGCGCGGCGGGTTCCGGTTCGACGAGATGGGGAAGCACAACAGCGTGTACCAGGGCGCGCCGCCATCCACGGTCGGGGGATCGGGGCTGGCGCTGCGCTACGCCAGCATCATCATCCTGGCGGAGCGGTGCCTGAAGGCGGCGGCGGCGGCGTCCATCGGCGAGGACGCTCGGCAGGAGCTGTACCAGAAGCTGCCGGCGAGGCTGAAGGCGATGGTGAAGTGGAAGCTGAGGAAGGACGATGCGGCGGCGCGTGAAGAGGACGCTGAGGTGGCGGAGCGGTGGAGGGAGTCGCTGAATGGGATACTGGAGTGGCTGGCGCCGATGGCTCACGACACGATGAGGTGGCAGGCGGCGAGGAGCGTGGAGAAGCAGATGTTCGAGGGGAAGCCGCGGGCGCTGCTGCTGCAGACGCTGCACTACTCCAACCGGGAGAAGGCGGAGGCGGCGATCGTGGAGGTGTTGGTGGGGTTGTGTTGTTTATTTCGGTACGAGAATCGACGCGCCTTCGATTTTGGTTTTAGGAATAGTCCGTTTAGGCGAGGCCCGTGACCGCTCAAATTTGTATAAATCAATTTGAACCAGTTCCTTCCATTGTACTTAACTCTACTCTTTTAAAAAAAAAAACAACATTTGTAATTTTTTAATTATTATTTAATTTATTTATTTTACTTTGTCAGTAGGCAGCAGCTTTTATTTATTTTATGTGGAAAAAAAAAAACTTGAAATTTTGATAATGCACGCCAAAGGGAAAATACAATTTTATCTGTATTTGTGTTTAAATTCAGTTTATCCATCCAAGTAGTATTTTACAGGCTCATTCAATCAAGTCTCCGGCTTTATACGCACCAGTAATACATTTGGAGCAGTGGAGATCTGCACGAGACCTGCATGCAAGACGGAGGAAATCAACATCATTGCAGCAACGCAAAAACTGAGATGGTTGGAGAGGAGAAAGCGAAGGTGAGGAGATTGTGATTAAAGAATAAATTAATAAATGAGAAAGTAATAATCAATAACCGAAGGGAAAAAGAAACATAAGTTGGAGATGCGGGGTATCGATCCCCGTACCTCTCGCATGCTAAGTGAGCGCTCTACCATCTGAGCTACATCCCCATTGAGAAAGCGTCTCCGATAATGATAATTTATCTATCCACCGTAATCTCCATTTGTTCGTAATTTAAAATTCATTGGCAGTTGACCCCCGCCAGGAATAGTTGAGCGAACAAAACGAGGAAACAAATGTCATTTGATTTGATAAAAACAATGAATAATATAAATTTGGTTGGGATCATAGATTTTGAAAATAATTGTATTTTAAAAAAACACAACAAAATTAAATGGGACCAAATTCGTCTCTTATACACCATTTTATTTTACAAAACATTTTCTAATATTCCTTTTAAAATACTATTTAATAAGTGAACTAATGTTTAATGAGAAAATTCTATATGCATGTAAGTCCAATAAATTGGTCAAGTACTATTTATAATTTGATCATAAATAAAAAAACACTATCATATTAGGTATGCACGGAAAACTTTTACGTAACATTACTAATGTTTCATTTATGCCTATATTTGTGTAAGAACCTGTAAAAAAAATACAAAATTTATTGTGAATATTTTCTAAAATAATATTTGAACATTAGTCCTTTTACCTAAATTATGATAATAATAATATTATAAAATAGTAATAGGCATAAATAATTTAAAATAAAATTATTTTAGAAAAAAAATCCATTTTATATATAACTAATTTATTGAACAACAACAATAATAATAATAATAGATTGTATTATATTCAACACGAAGGTTTGGAAAACCATTATTTAAATACGCAAGTTATGCAAACTCGTGTCCAAAAACGATGGTATTTTTAGAACGAATTTTCAAATGATGATACATGGGGAAATATTTTATAAAACAGTGCTATAACCGGAATTTTTTTTCATTCGTTGCTACTTAAGTATTGATTTACTAAAATGGAAACCATATTTAAAACGCTCACTAAAAGCACCTCTCATTATTACATGGAGTATGAATCAAGATAACAGGAAAGAAGATGACAATATGGATCAAGAAGACTGATATTACTTGTGTGATTACATTGTTCAGTCAACTAACATTTATACAAGTTTATTACAAGGAGCCGATAAGGGTAGTTACCAATCTAAGTAACCAACAGTGTAACTAAATTTGCAAGGCTCCAACAAAAAAATATATAATATTAATAATAAGGTGGAATTAATAATGAATTGGGAGAGAATCCAGGATTGAAGGACAGGTTTACCAGCCCATCAATGCTCTCCTGACTCTATCTACAATCTGATTTCGTGCTACCATGCTCCACAACGGAAATTCAAGGTTCTCTTCCAAAAGAAACCTGTAGATCTCCCATCCTTGATCTGGTGTTGAATTATACCTTCCTATCTCAGCCTACAAACCAGGAGGAACAAGCCTTCTTTCAATATTACAGTGTACAACATCAGAGCTCTAAATCATGTTAGTGTTGTTATACTCCTCCATGATGATGAGACCTCGGAATGGGTGACTTTTACAAGGGAAACTCCAAGTTAAGTAATATTGCTTTATTTCTTCTCTGTTTTAATCAAAAAACTTGCTCAACATAATGGAACTTCCATTTTACAATTATCTACTGAGTTGTTTAAAGTTTCAATCACCTTAAAATTACAGGAGTTTAATTTCAGCTATCAAAATTTATATGCGTAGTTTGGTGGGTAAATAATAGAAATAGAAATTGGTTGCTGTAATAATTTTTGTGATTTCTTACCGAGAAAATGCAGATCCCGAGCGTTTTTAAAGCTAGGGTAATATCATAAAAAACCAGTGGTCTTCCATTTCCAGATCTTTCTACTGGGTTAGCAACCATCAATTCAATTTCGGGCCCACGATTTGCTATAATAACGCGCAATGGATGAAGCATTTCCGCCTTCAAATTTTGGCACAGCCTGCTTTGCTTCTCAGGATCCACTATCTTTTTCCCATCCTTTTGCTGGATAAAGAGGTCTAGATCACGATAGCCTTTGACAATTGGTAAAAATCGACCATAAGCTATCTGAATAATGAAAGAAACAAGTTAAGAGAAAGCATAAAAAAACATGAATTCCTCAACTCAGCAAGCTTCATTCCAAGGATGAAGGATGTTTAGGAATCCGATTCATTGACAAGTTTAGGATAACTGGAGACCTCAAATTGATCAGCATCGGTTTCTGAAATTAATATTAACCAGGAGACACCTAGCAGTTGGGACGGGCTCAAGGAAACAAGTGAATCAAGGAATTGTGGATGTTCCTCAGTTATTCATCAATGCAATGTTTGTAATCACCGCATGGTACATAATGGAACCACATGGATGAGTTAAATTAACAGACACAGGTTCGCCATGACTAAAGATTCCCAGAGTAGTTTTACAATAAATCCTACATTAACCAGGAGTTGATGTGAACACTATACAGTTCTCATTGATTTCAAAAACTCCAATAAAAAATTGCACAAAATTATAGAATTACATAGTTCTCATTGAGGTTAGGATCAAATTTTGTTTGACCAAGATAACAAATAGTTCCCAGATAAGCAATCTGCAAATATGAAAATCAAACATAACAGTGATATAAATATTAATACCTTAATATTGCAATCTTTCAAAGTTCTCAGAATATCATATAGGAGGCCCTTATGATCAATACAGTGTATCTGAAGCAATGTGTGAGCCGGGCTTAAGGAATTGTCCACAGTTACATTCGCTTTCTTCAGTTCTGCCACATCATTGCTAAGAGCTTGTGACCAGATTTCATTATACGATAGCTCGCATCTAAACAGTTCTTCAGCAACAACCGGGGAGAGAGAAGAGAGACACTGAAGACTTTCATACTCAACACCTGCCGACTGAAGTTCACAGCTGATGCATGATTCACCTAGAACAGTATGCAATTGCTCAAACACATCATCTTGTCGACTTTTTGCATGCAGGAGTTCCCTGAAACAAAGTAGTTCCAAACGGTGGAGATTAATAGGTACCAGGGTTCCACCTCAACTGTCACAAGCAACAGTTGAAGTCTGTTATGAAGAAGAGATCCGAGAATCAAGATTAAATGACGCAAACAATATTTACATGTAAATTCATAATGTTTTGGGAAAAAAAACCATAAATAGTAAATTCATTAGTTGCATCACTGGCGTGATATACAAAATTTACAATGCGTTATCCATAAAGGATATTATGGTGTTGCCAAAAAGTGTGGTGTTTCTATATGTAGCATGCAAAGAATGCTATATTTGAAGCATTAAATATTTCCATATATGCTATACTCCAAGGAAAAAACTCTCACATGGTATCTGTTATGAAGAAGAGATCCAAGACCCTTTCATCTGGAGTCGTTGTCACTTTCACCCTTTGAATTAGAAGATCAAGGTCACAGAGAATGCGGGTCACATCTAAGAAAAAATCACAACCCCATTCAAAACATGTAATATTACAAAAAAAAAAAGTCAGCCAAAGTAGATTTGAAGTAGAGGCATTTGCTATTACCATGTAACAATCCTTTTCGATCAAGGCAGAAAATTTTCAGCAGGTAAACTGTAGGAATGGAGCGTGTAGATGGCTGGTCCAAGTAAAATGAAACTGAACCTGATGGACAGGTAGATAAAAGGCGGTTTTTCAAGTTTGGCCATCGAATGATGACAGATCCAGAGCAAGGAACCACCCGTAGTACTATATAACACCATATTCCATCAGTTGAAATATCTACAGCCAGCAATGTTCAAATGTAAAATGTATCAGTGTAGGCATTTGAAAAAGACGAACCGAAGTGAATACAATTTTCGAGCTCAGGGAAAAGGGATAATTTAAATAACCAAACAAAAAAAAACTGCAAGAGCAATTTTCTACTAATAATATATAAAGAAAGAAAGCATAATTGTTCTATTCACACGATACAATTCAATTTATCGTCAAAATGGTTCAAATCATTATGAAAATACTATGATTCCACTAATCAATCATTTTTTTTGAAATTTCTTTCATACATTTTTGAAATTTGAAATGGGCCAAAAAATGCCAATATGCTTTAGGAAATTTATAAGATTCTAATTATATAAAAAAAACATGAAATGGGTCATATCAACTTAGAATGGACCAAATGCATAAACGTATTTCTAATTTGGACCTCGTGATACTAGTTGACTCCTTCCCAAAGCGATACCAGTCGTATACAAACTTCAAAAGTTCATTAAACTCATGTATCAATACGACAATCAAAACAACAGCCTTTTGTTGTTGAAAAATTAGCGAACACTTCAACTGAACAAGGGTGACCTTAGCCAAACATTTCTGAAATCCAGTATAAATGCTATGTATAATAATAATAACAATAATCCTTTACAGTTTGACAACTTTGCGATCAGATGCAGATTCTACATTCCAATTGCAGCAAAAATAGACTTCTAAATTTCAAAAAAGAACCCACAAACACGCAAAAAAGAACTATGAATATATAAAGATATATATCGAAAATTTGAAAGGGGCATGTGAGTGAAGGATTAAGGGAAAGCGAAGACCTCCATTGGTGATGTAGAGTCCAAATTCGAGTATGGAACGGCATATGTCGCATCCGAGGCCAGTCCTGTCCTGACAACTAACGGTGATGGTATACGGATCTCCCGGCTTCTCCCCTTGCCGAATCAAAACCGTTTCGTCGCCATGAACGCCCATGCTATCCAACCCCACTGCCCGACCAAACACACAGAGCCCACAAAGCCACCGGAAGGAACAGGACAAGCGGGTGAGATATAGGAGTACGTGAGTGTCAGTGTGTGGCGAGAGCGCAGTGCAAGTGATGCAGGTGGCCTTCATTGGTCATGTGTTCACATGTAATCATTGTCTCTTTTTTTTTTAGGTTTTTAGCTTCGCAATTTTTAGGGTCTGAAAATCGACAAGTGGCTTCAAAATGAGGCGGCTCACGTAATTTCCATTGGGGTCTACATTTCTTTCTTACAATGTCGGCCACGTTTTCTGGATATCGTGAAATGTCATACCATATTTTTAAAATTTAAATTAAAAACAGTAGAGCCCTTTTTTACAAAAAGCTATCAAGTATCAAACAACCATTTAAGGACCAACCATATATACATATGTGTGTGTGTGTGTGTGTTTGTGTGTATGCATGTAGATGTGTATATATGTGTATATATGTATATGTATATATATCAAGTGACATGAAATCCATCCAAGGAAGGCACAATACTCCATTAGAACGAAACTTTGAATTGAAACTACAAGTAACATATGTTCATACACTACAAGAACATTTTTTTTTTTCAGAAACAGGACTGGAAATAAAAACACATTAAATCTGCGAAAACACGAACAGAACCAACACGGAGAGGAGGACATCAACCGCCAAAGCCATACAGAGTACGGCCCTGCCTCTTAAGAGCATAGACCACATCCATGGCAGTGACCGTCTTCCTCCTGGCGTGCTCGGTGTAGGTCACGGCATCGCGGATCACGTTCTCTAGGAATATCTTCAACACGCCTCTGGTCTCCTCGTAGATCAACCCGCTGATCCTCTTCACGCCGCCACGCCTCGCGAGGCGCCGAATCGCAGGCTTGGTGATCCCCTGGATGTTGTCGCGAAGGACCTTACGGTGGCGCTTCGCGCCTCCCTTGCCTAGACCCTTGCCTCCCCTTCCCACGACCCGACATCCTCGACCTAGATCGCTGAAATAGACAGACACTGCTTTATGGGTTTTCTGCTATGAACTCAGTGTCAGCGTGTTGGAGGGATGGAGACGCAGGTGGTGTTTTATAGGAGATGTTTTGGGGGGGGAGTCCTAAAATGTTTTGGCGGGCTTGCGATTGGGATTGGGACAATGGAGGGCTCCCCGCGCTACCTCAGCCGTTTATTGGGGTTACTGATGGACGGTTCGGGAGCTCGATCCGCGTCACGGGATGGGATTTAGTATCCGCCGTTGATTGGATTATAATGGGCGGCTCAAAAGATCGATCCGCGTCGTGTCCTGGAATTTAACTTCAGCCGTTGATAAGTCGATAATTGGACGGCTGGGGAATGCTTCGGGAAGCGTGCGGCAAAAGATCAATAATTTTTAAAAATAAATATAAAATATTATAAATAATAATAATAATAATGTGGTCGTGTTTTTTAAATAAAAAATAAAAATAATTTTTTAACCACAATAATAAATATTATTTGTGTTGAATGCAATTTGTCCTTTAAATTCGATACATGGTGCCAATATTTTGTTTTTCGTTTTCAAAATTCGATACTTGTTTTGAATTTTTGCATTCAAATGCTATTTTCAGTTGTTTTTAAAATAATAATGTGAAATATTATTTAGAATTTAAAAGGATCATTTTTAGTGAATGAATGAAATTTTTTAAACTTTAAATTCTCACAAATTTTCAGCAATGAGTGAAAAATCTCGTATAATTATTTCCTTTAGCGGCACTTGGCGACACTTGATAGTAATGCAGTGGAAATGAAGTAAAATTCCAACCATTTAAAAAATTCAATATTTGTTTGGCTTAAAATGAATTTTCAGAGAATTCTTCATAAAATTCAATTGTGTTAAATTACTCATTGTCATGGTTTCACCATTGTTTTCTCTGGCAAAATGCACTCCTTTTCTCCACAATGAGAGTTTGCTCATTGATTTGTTTGACAATTGCAACCCTTGTGGGGGTAAGGTATTGTTAATATGATTGTTTATGTATTCCTCTTCCCGTTTTTGCGACCCTTGCAACCCTTTAATGTTTATCACATGTGTTTTATTTATTCCTTACCCTTCTTATGAAAATTGAACTTAATTTCGATTTTTAAAAAATATATGTAATATAAATTTGATGAAACTCCCACAACAAGAATTAACCTCAAATTAGTTTTAGTTGTACCTTAACATTTAGCATGTGTTGGACCCAGGTCAAGGCACCCACTATCATAATATTATCTCTTTCGCACTCGCGCGATCACTCATAGGCGCGGCCACGGATTTGTTTTTAACAAGTCACGACACGTTAAAACGCGCTATGATAAAATATACATGAGCATCATCATTATGATGACATCAACGTTTACCATGACCGATGTGAGATTGTTCTTTGGGACTCCTTGCGAGAGGTTAACAACTCAATGGTCTCGCTCCCAATCCCACCACCAGGTCTAGACCTAGGCAATGGCACTCCTATCACAATATTGTAGGGGTGTAAAACGGTCCGGTTCGGTCTGGTCCGTGATGGAGCGGGCCTAAACAGCACCCGTTTAGGCCCGCACTTTTAATGGACTATAATTTTTTTGGTCCGATCCTGGTCCAAGATGCGGACCGACTAGTCCATATTTATTTATTTATTTTAAAACTCATTATAAGTTAATTTTATTTAAAATAACTTATAATTTTAATTTAAAATTTATATTCAATAGTTTATATTTCTAAATATTTATTTTAAACTTAGTAAGTTTATGCTTTATGTACTAATATACTAAGAAAAATATATAATAGTTTTAAAAATTTTATTTTAAAAAAATAAAAAAACGGTCCTGGACCGGTCCGCGTCCATTTAACCGGGCCTAAGTGGACCATCCGTTTAGGCCTGCGATTGTAATTGACCAAAATTTCTTTGGTCCAGTCCACTCGGTCCATACGGTCCACGGACTAGTCCGTGGACCTGGAGTCCATTTTACACCCCTACAATGTTGTCCACTTTGGACTCACAAGATCCACCCATGGGCTACAACCTACACAAATTTGTTTCTAACAAGTCATAACTTGTTAAAACATGTTGTGACAATGTGCACACGAGCATTATCATTATGGAGACCTTAATGTTCACCCTTAACCAATGTGTGATTGTTCTTTTGGGGTTCACCGTATGAGGTTAGAGACCCAACAATATGTATTCTATATTTTTAAGTGAATAAAACAAATATAATCATATCAACGTAAAACCAAGTAAAAGTTGATAAAATACATAGAAACCATTGAATTTGTAATATATGCCCCATATGTGTATTGTTGTAGCATTAATAATTTACCACGCGTAACCATCTATTGTACCCAACATCAAAATATAAACTATTATTTGGAGGCGACTAGTTGGATTATCAGAAATAACCACGTGTGCTTTTTCCATTCTCATTGTCGTTGTATTTAGTTTAAACCCGCATTATAGAAAATGGTGTTCACACGCGAAAACCTGTGGTGACACCATTGACTATTACATAAGCATGAAATTTTGATTATCCAATAAAATACAAATACAATATTTCGTACTATGTATGAATAAAGTGGCATAAGAATGTTGGCTGACTTATACAAGTTTTTCATACAACTCTTAACTGACTGATTGCATATTAACATGAATTTTAATTGACTAAAAAAAGATTGACATAAACCCATTGACTAATTGTGAATAACTTAAAATAAATATGTTGATTACTCATAACTAGAATAGAGTCCAACTCTCGATTATTTAAGGTAGAAATAATTTGACACATGTGGGAAAATGAAATATGATGCATAATAACTAAAAGTTGAGTGTTTTCGTAAAATAGTGTAGTGATGTATGTTAATGTGGCGATTTTTTAGATTTAAACTTAACACGTATAGTGTTTGAATGAATGCATGTCGTATGAGCTATTTTGCAGGGGACTTTAAACTGGTTGAGGTTTATTAATGCTTCAAAACATGTTTTGACTTGCTGGATAATTCTTCCCACTTAGATTTCGACAACATAACTGTAACCATAGTGCACGTGCACTTTCAAGGATTTGTGATTATTTATTTAAAAAAGATATATCACTTGTAAAATTCATATCAATTGTTGATGTTTTAAAACGAATATTAAACATTTAAAATAACTAAAATCATGGGTCTTGCGTGGAAGATAAAAAGACGATGAATGTTGTCCTATGTGAGCAATGCTAATAGGGAATATAAAAGGGGTGGATTAATAAGTGGGTGCGTATCAAAATCATTACCGTCAACAAAATCATCCGTCTTAGGTGAGAGAGGACTTAAAGACCGATAATATTTATTTATTTATTTATTTTGTAGCTAAACAATGAACTTGGATTAATTGTCATCAAGCAATTAAAGCTTGTAAATATATTTTAGTTGATGATTAATTCCCACCAGTAAATACACATTTTTAAACCTAGCACACATACATAATGAATTCTACCTTATCAAAAGGAATAACTTGTGAATAATTAATTTTCATATATCAAATATATTACGAGCCTTCAATTGGTACGTGAGAATCAGATTGTGTGGAGGGGATAATTACATTACCTTTTTAGGTATTCAGTATGTATAATGGTTAAATTATTATATTGTCATGAATACTTAAATATTATTAATTAAATAATTCATATAATTAAAAATAAATAAAACCTATTCGTATTAAGTGACTGCTCCTTCAATGGCAGTGCTATCGGTGGATAAGATTAATAATGTTATAGCACTAATAGCAGATTTTATATACAAATATATTTCTCTTTATTTTTTTGATAAAAAATTTCAAAGTTATAAAATCATTATCACATTAAAAGTCGTATATTTAACTTCTTATATAGGCTTAGTACATTGTTTTTCAATGTATTAGAAAACATTGTTTACTCTATATAAATATTAAATTACATGTAAAAAATTTCTTTAACATCTCTCACAACTTTCACTTTTATTTTATATTTAATTATAACAAATTATTAGCATGTACCCAAAAAAGTAATATAAACTTTTAATTAAATTATATAAGTAGCAGTCAAGTGAATCTATTATGATATATATTTATACAGTGAAACAAAAAATAGTTTAAATACGTAAAAATAGAAAAAAAGAAGTGAATATTTAATGTGACTATCCTTGATGGTGAAATAATATAGAGAAGTGACAATATGTGTAAAAGCAACATTAATGACTTGAGATGAACGTGATGAACACTATGATGACGATGGTGATTAGTGCCAATGTTTACTATAATGACACCAATGCTTAATTGCGGGAACATCAATGACAAATGATTTGTGATGCTAAATAGGGATCAGTGGCATCAACGAAAGTTGTACTTTGCATCGTTGACAAAAATTGCACTCGCAATGATGAAAACTAATCGGTAACATCAAGCATCAATGAAGGACGAGGTTGTGACACCTAAGATTGATTTGGAGGTCGAGGTCAATACATTTTTCCTTTTTTCAATGGGCAATTTTTTTTAAATTCATTTTCATGTCCATGCAAATAATTTAATACTAGGGGGCAAGGAAATAAAAAAGACTATATTTATGAGAATCAATTATTATCATGGGGTTACTTGCATTAAAAGTAAAATTAATTTGATGGAAATTAAAATAATGTGAGTTGTTATGGAAAAAGTTAAATTCATAAAATTACACAAATTTATATAACTATATACATAAAATAAAAATAATAATCAAGTCATACTAATTTTCTCCATAATTTTGAAACTCAATTATATTATAAAGTAATTATCTATACCCATTGTCAACCCAATTTTCTTTTTTTCTTCTTGTTGGAATAATTTTATCATATAGAGTTGAACATGTAAATATTAAACGCGTTTAGCTATCTTAAGGAAAGTGATATAATTAAGGTTTTAAATAAGGCTTAAGGGTATAATTGTTATAAAATTAATGTGTAGATACTATACTTATTTTTAATTTAATGAGAAGTTAATTAAAAATAGCAAACAATATATATATATGGTTATGGTTTTCAAGTTACTCGATGATTTATTAGGTTTGTATTTCACCTAAGGCATTTAAGAATAACAATTTATAAGAGTCGTCTTAATTTAAAAGATTACAATCCGTTGATCAAACTTCAGATAATTAAGCACACTTTTATTTTATTATTTTAAATCAAATAATTTATAGATAAATAAAAATCATACAGTTAAATTAATTTCTGACATTGTTACCCCTTTCTCCCGTTGGTGTATGGTTTTTCCATTGTTATAATAAACTATTATGTCCACATCCACGACATGGCCGGAGTTGCCCGCCGTTAGCAGTAATGCAATGCGACGTAGAAATGAAGGTTCACACGCATCACGCTCCACGTGTCCTTTGGCACCTCATTTGCATCAATTGGATGAGTTAACTTTCTCTCGAGATTAGTTCCTCGTGCGAGAGAGAGAAAGAGAGAGAGAGAGAGAGGAGAGAGGATATTGGTGTGTGTGTGTGTCTGAGAGAGAGAGAGAGAGAGAGAGGAGAGGGAGAAAGAGACTTCGGTTCGAATCGATCCCAATTAGGGCTCGAAATTCGAATGCTCGATTCGTCTACAAGAATGTCTCCAACTTCAACCCCTCAGGGCTCTGCCTACCTCACTGCACTCACTCAGGAGATCGAGAGGAAGCTCCAGCGGGTTCGTCTCTATTTTTTTCCCCTCCTTTTCCTGGATGCTGAGAAAATTGCAGCACCGTGCATTGCTTGGGACCCGGGTTTTTTTTTTTTTTTTTTGGATTTCTTTTCATTCTTTGTTCAAATGGAGGGAGGGAGCGCGAATGATTTTATTTATTTGGTTCTACAGTTGCCTTACTCGATTCCTCTGTATAAATTTTGGGATTAATTGGTGAAGTCGCGCATTTTGGTGTATAAATTTTTCAGGCGATAGCTTCCCCGTCCCAGAGACGCAACCTGCTGCAAGAACTGTTCGCTGATATCGCTTTAGAGATCGACGATCGGGCCAGGGGTGGGTGATTTAGGTTTTAGTAAAAGTTATCGCACAGTTCTTGCACGTACATTTTAATGGTTTTTGGGTTTCTCTCCCAGCGTTTTTCTTTTCTTTTCTTCTGTGCATTTAATTAGGAGAGGGTCGTGGATTGTTTTAATTACCTCGATAACTGACTTGTGCTTTTGGGGTTGCCCAATGGTATGAACGACCGACTCGGTTCATATTTCTGGTTATTGTTAGCTCTGCGCATATGAATTTACATTTACATGTCAACATGACTGACCATACATTTGAAATGGCGCGCTGACAATAGCCATGGCTTCAATTTGCTGAACTTGTAAGTTTTGATGTTGATGTTGCTGATGCCAAGATCTTCGAGAAGGATAATGAAAAAAATGCGAGACATAAAATGTAACATAAATGCAGATTAAGTAAATGTATACGCGTATATGCTATGGGCCAAGTATCATAATGGTTTCAGTGTTAGCAGTTCTTTATACCAATACCCTACCCACTTTATATGGAGAAAAAATTGTGGGAGTTATGTTGCATTTGAGTCTCAATAACTCATCAAATGTAATCCCAATTGTTAGTCTTTTTATACTTCTGCAAATCCCAAGTCTGGAGAAAATTTTAGACTGGCAAGGGAGGAGCAGAAGTGTAAGCTCTTTTATATAGTTATTTATATATTTACTAAAATTATCTGTGGTCCATTGGTCGCTGCTGTTATGCTTTTGTAAAAATTATTCGTCATGGACTGTAGCACGGGGTGTGATTTTTTACTTCTATAATAGTCTTTTATATTACCGCCATGCTAGAACTGTGAGATGATGTGAACTACCTCTAACCTAACTGAGCTATATAGTCCTTCTCTGTTATCATTATTGTTTTATCCTGTTTCACTTGAGCATTCCTTCAGTAAATTTCACTGCATGGATGCTTAGATTCATTGTCCTTCCCTTCTCCAGTTCTCCCTTTTGGACCTTTTTTTAATCGTATGGAAGGTAGAAGTATGCATTATTGCAACTTACACAGTACACTGCTTCATAGCTTCTATAATTTCAGGGGGGGGGGGGAATTGTGGTCACACGAAGAATACGGGAGTTAGATGGATTGGGAGATAAGGCATGGTAGTTATACTTTGATGTATCTTTAATTTTATTATATCGATATTTTTATATTTGTTTTGGTGTCTCTCCGTGCTATGAAAGAATGACCTTTAATATATAGGCATCAACTTGATGCTTGTGATGGGTGCAGGCCATTTGGTAAATGTTCTAATTCTATATGTATGGATTGTTAACAGATATAATTCTCAATGGGACTGAAGATGTAATTTCTCCAGCAGATGATGTGACTGCGAGTAAATTATGCTTTTTTGATGTGCTGGCGGATCATTATGTCTTGGCACCTGAGAATGGAAAACTCATCCTTGATTTGATTGTGAAACTCTGGAGTCAGTCATTTGCATCTCATATATTTTCGCTTCTGTTCCACAAATGGGTATGCGGTCAGCTTGCACTAGTTTTATTATTTATTTTCTGAACTTCTTCTTTTGGTGATATAATATGCTGTGATAAATTTTTATTGTTTCAATTAAATAAATCCATATGCACCATTTTTGTAAGGTTTTTGTTGATAATCTTTTTATAGGACACAACTATATTCTTCAACGATATGTGTGTTCTCATATTTATCTTTTTGTGTCAACAAACTAAAGAGAATCTGTTTAATTTTCAAAAGGTATAATTATTTTTAGTCAGTTTAGTTTCTGCAAACTACGTAGGAATCTTGTCCACAGGTCCCCCATGTGGATGCGCTGCCTAAAGTAATAATTCTGGTGCCTGGTTATTCAAGATTATTCCATAAGATTTTTACTTGGATTTCTCAACTAATAAAGGTATGCAGTGTCAAATCCAATCAAAAATCTTGATTTTTACTTTTGATTTCTCAATTTTTGATTGGAGCTATTTTAACTGGTTTGGTCCCTCCAATCAAAAATTGCAGAGAAAATATTATTACAATCAATATTTGATTTTCTGATAATATGATCCTGATAACCTGGTGTAGAATTTCTGCTATTAAGTTTTTTTGAAGTTTTTCTTGGATAACTTATATTTATGTGGCTGTTTTTTTTTAATTATTATTCTTTCAGCTAATTTCCCTAATATAAACTTGGGGCTGATGTATTTCAAAGATTTTTATTAGAAATATTAGATGTTAGTACCGCATTTCTTACTTTTGAATTATAAAATCTTATTTTGACTTCCAATCTTTTTTTGGGAATTTGAACAGTTGTTTTTTGTTGGCCATTTTTGATGACTTGCGATGGATATAATATATAGATTGATTGGAGAGGAGAATGGTTGTAAGTTGAATGCTACACACACTTCTGTGTATTTTTTTGCAGCTATTTGAAGTTCAACTTGAGAGTGATGATATACTTCTCCGTTATGCTTTTGCTCTTGTTCAAGGTGCAACAAATGTTTTCTGGTACGGATGTTAGTTGCAATATCTCGTGGAAATTACTATTTGGGGATTCTTTGTGTCTGCGTGTGCTTTATTTTGTTGAGATTGGTTGTTATCAATTGTTGGCATAGCAAATTATTACAAATTTTAAATCTGCAATAACTTCTTGGAAATGGAAATTTCGTTTTTATTTTCCATTTTATTAGCTGAAAATATAACGGTAAAGAAAAATTTCTTTCTTTTAAGAGCAAATGCGTGGGCTTTCTTGTAATATTTTTCTACATGCTTTTGCAGGATTGATATCCAAACCAACACAAGGCATTTCCAGTCTCTGTTTTGTGTAAGAATACTGTTAAGAGTAAATTGCTTCCCTTCAGAGTAAATTTGTTTTTTAGGGTGTGTAACGTCAAGACTCTATCTCATCAACACACTCTGTTTGATTCAGTATCTTCTTGAGGAAGTTGCTTTGGTGCCCACACGATTAAATAAAATTCCTTTGCAGGTCAGACACTGATATAGTCTAGTGTTGGCTGAAACTTCAGTTCATTAATCACACAGTAAAATTTTATCTTTATTTGAAGTTATTAGCTGGCAAATCTTAAGGTAGTAATTACTGTTGCATCTGGACATGGCCTATTTTATGACGCTGTATATTGTTTGTTTTCAGGCCCAGAGAGACCTGTTTCTTTTACTTTCAAGATTTATAGTGTTCTACAACTCAGGTAGGCTTTTCACTGGTATGATTTAATTGCTGGTTACATTATTGTCGATGTGTTTATGCATGCGGATGTGTCTTGGTGCTTGTATGTATCCAGGAGATAGGGTTGAAAGCTTCTTAAAACAGTTTCCTGTTTTCCCAATTTCTTTCTTGCTGGGCAGTGCAGCCGACATCTTTGTTATTGAGTTAGCAGATCAGGTGCATTACTATCTTCAAAACCCGTATTTCTACAAACAATTTCATTCATGGAATGTTTTGTTCTTTCCGCACTCTTCTAAAATGCTTCTATTTACCAGCTTCAAAAGCTAAAGGTTGAGCCAGTATTGCTGCATTACCTTTCCCAAATCAAAGTTCTTCAGGGTAATAATACTTCAACCCTGTGTGAGCTCATATTTAAGTATCTTGGGGCTGGTACATCTTCACCTTGATTTTCCTGACAAAGCATATAATTAAAACAATGCCAGGCTTGGAACTGAGGATGACAACAAGTACAAGGTTAAAATCATGCTTATATAGCTTCACTTCTCCTGGTGGCCCAATGTACCCTACAAGAGCTGTTCGACATGCTGCCTGGGATTCATTAGATTTGCTTTTTCCTGTAAGCTTTTATTTCTTCACCTCAAGTAGTTCAGGTGATAAACTTTATTGCCCAACAAGTAGCTATGCATTTTATTTTACCTCGGCTTAGAAACTATTTGATCTAATGAAGTTTTTTTTTTTTTTTTTAAAATAATCTTATGGGATTTTTCAACAATAGCTTTATGTAATAGGATAAGTGACTACCTTGCAAAAATCAATGATATATTTATATGAAATTTTGTACACTGCGTATAAGCTTTGTTATGTGATGGTCGTGATAAGAGAAGCAAGTTTAGAGTAATTTTAAGCACGTGTGGATCTATTTATGCTTGGCAACAGATCCCTTGGCATGAAATTTCTGAAACAGTGATGGTCATGACGGTCAAATTTGTGAACTACTTGAAGCTTGCGTTGATTTATTTATTTGTTCATTGTTGCTGCGGAAAGCATTTTTTTTAAAGTACAACAATATATTGACCATGTAGGTGAGTGCAGCATATCCCACACAGTACCACCGATTGCAACAATTGAATTTTTATTTTTAAAATTTTGAGTGAGGCAACAAAATTGAGATATCTTTGTTAGTTCGGTAACTAATTGGTAAGATGTGTTTTGGCACAATATCCTGACATCCATGTCATTGTGTGCAGATTGGGCAATATCCACGGCATTTGATAAGCTTGTTTTTCCGGTTGCTATATCCATGGTACTGGCCCTCCTCTTTTTGGAACTTCATTAAAACATTCATTAGCGCAATTTTACATTCTTTACTGAGGGTGCTATTTTGTAGTTTGGATAAATGGACAAAGCCAAACAACTCCTAAATTGTGAATGGTATATTATATTTGAACGCGCCCACATTTAAAATTGTGAACTGATTTTAAAATATAAGTTGTGAATGGCCTGCACAGTGCCAACATTAAATATATTTCAATTCCCTCCTCCCCTTCAACGATTTTATACTCAAAGTGAAATGTAGGAGCCCAGAACTTCAGTGGCATACTGAATAGATTGAGGTTATGGAAACAACCCCCCCCCCCCCCCCCCCCTATATCTCGCGTTTTGACTGTTGAAATGCCTGAGCCTGTCCGTTTGGCTGTTGTGCATTGTTTGGAACTGGTTTTATTTTCTTCGTTTAAAGGGTGACTTTGTCGTGCATTGTTTAGACCTAGTTTTATTTTCTTCGTATATAGGGCGACTTCGTTGGGCTTAATACTGTTATTAATGCCTAAAATTCAATCCGCCAGAGGCAACAAATGTTAACGTCATGTTTGTTTACCCATAAATGTTAACAATTACAATTACATGTTTGTAATTGTTGATGGTAAAATTCACGAGTTACTCGCCTATATGATATGAAATTAGTTTAACACCCATGATACCTTTAAAGGTCTTTTAAGGCTCCCATTGCTACCATCCACCCTGGAGATTAAAATATTCCAGGACCAAGTTGCATGCTATATTTTCTTGCTCTTTTTTTCAATAAAAAACAAATAACTGATAAGATTGCCCTTGGAACTTACTAGGATTAAACTACAATAAAATAATGTTTTTTCCCCAGATAGAGTGAGCGCATTCCTAACGATGGTCCAAAATCGTAATTAATATACGTGGAGACAAACCAATTCAAAGCCATACAGAGAAAATAGGGAAAATGGAATTTCTACGTTGGTTATCACAAATCTACCATACCCAATTGACCTGACCAATTGAGAAAAAAGGTGCTTCAAAATGTTCATAGCTGGCCAGCTCCCGTAAGCTGCCAAATCCATCTCCTGTGTTTTGGTTGAATTGGGAAGCAACAGTGCTGTAAGTTGCCGGCCTCTTTGCCCAGCCCACACTAGCATGCGCCTAAAACTAGTATTCATGCCACTGATTTCCCATGTCAGTAGCATTCACAAAACCATGATAAGGTTCCCTTTGTCAAAGCACTCCCAGGCAATTCAGGTGAAAAAAAGGAAAAAATCAATAAAATTTAATGATACTCCAAAGAAAGACATCTAAGCACAGAAGCAATCTTTTAAGCACGATCTCAAGTAAGCATTACCTCCTGAAATGGCCGTCCAGGGAAATGCTTCGAATTCTTTCACAAGCAGTTTCATCTGAGCTGCTTCCATGAAGTGAGATCAACAAGTAGAAGCAGAACAATCGGGAAGAAATCAATGACTAGGCGTAAGACACATATAAAGTCGATCAAATGCATACCAACTAATTGCTGCAAGCAATTTTCTATTTATAAGACAATTTACGGAAAAGGTGTAAAATAAAGTCCTCGCCAACAAATTAACAGAGGTATCAAAATTTTAGATGGCAGAAAACAGGAATTGCAGAAGTGCCAAAATAGTAACTACAACAGAAAACAATGATATAAGTAGAAAATCTACCTTGCACTATGCTGGTGAAATCACTACTGTTTAGATTCATACTAGCGCTGCAGCCAGCCTCATGTAAAAAGGAGAGAATACCAACTTAATGACTGCAACGATCCAAGGAAACCAATACAAGAGTCCCCAATTTGCAGCAGCTGCCCAAACCCATTCGCTTGCCCAAATAAAAGAAATAATAAAATAATATAAACCCAAGAACCACAAACCACGATTAATAGTCCTCTCTTAAGGCATTTTCCCTTTCCCCCATCCAAAGTAAGAAATTGATGTTACAAATACACAAATTAGTTGGGATCGCATAATCACATGACACAAGGAAGCAAAGAGCAAGCATGCAGCACAGTAGATTTTCCCCTAGTTTATCTGCATTTCTTCTTCAGCAGAAACCTTTCCTCCAGGTCCCCTTCCACGGTTATCCCAAATTTAAAGGAATAATAAACTAGTATAAGCCCAAGATCCACAAACCATGATCAATAATAGTCCTCTCTAAGGCATTTTCCCTTCCCCCCCCTCTCCAAAGCAAGAAGTTGATTTTACAAATACAGAAATTAGTTGGGAGCATAATAACACAAGGAAGCAAATAGCCAGCATGTAGGTAGAACAAAAATTTTTCCCCTAGTTTATCTGCATTGCTTCTGCATGATATTTATCCAAATCAGCGTCAAGATCCTCAGCAGAAACCTTTCCTCCACGGCCCCTTCCACCATTGGCATGACCACCTCGTTTCGGTCTGGGTGCAGCACCCCTCCCTTGGCCACTGTTGCACAACAAGAAGATGATTATGATCAAGCAGGTTTTCTCCAACTTGGCATTGTACATTAACTCTGACTGAAAAGAAGACAGGATAAATCTAAGCAAAAACAAGAAACATAAGTCAATTAATATAATATTCAGAAAGCAAAGAGTGTGTTACATCAAGGGAGAAAAAATTGAATGAATGCAATCATTCAAAAGCCAATAAAACAGGGTTTCAGCGATACAAGGCAGAAGCCTGATACAAGGGCATACAAGCACAATGCACAAGATGACTCGAAGATTGAGTCAGTGATTATGCAAAATTCTTATATATATTATAAATAATCTTAGTAGTATTAAATGAGCCATGCACTAAAATGCCAATATTAAATCATAGGTGTCTATAAACTTGCGTAAGCATTGATCATAGCCTTGAATACTAGTAGTAGTAGTAGTAGCCTAGCAAAGAAAATATTCAGCCAAACTGTGGAATTGCAAACGCCTCCATCAGTTTCGAACCTTGTGATTACAATCAATATGTCATCACTTGTACCGGCTTATCAAAGAACAGTCATTAGATTCTGTGCATTCGATTGGACATCAGTCCAAAAACATCTTAGAGGACAAATAAAGTCTGTCGAAGCTTATACATTCAGTTCACGGATGACACTCAAAATTGGCCCACAAGGGGAAGCTATACGGAGTTGAAGTGTCTGATGTGACAAGAGAAAATCAGTACAACAAACCTTTCAGGAGATCAAAGATGTCGGAAACCATGTAATGGTTTAAAAATGAAAGTCAAGAATATGTAACCAAAAATGGACATGCATTAAAAAGTCACCAGGTTCAGAATCTCATATATTGATTTAAGTGGCCGAGGGATACTTCTCCAATGTGGAGGATCCATGTAAAACAGCACAAATTAATTAGACACAGTAGCAAACAGCTACAATTGTCATAATAAATGTATATATGGTAGTAGCACTAATATTTTCATGCCTGGAAAATATTATCCTTCTAACAGAATATTAGAAATAATCCCAAATTTTCAAAGGATAGAATCATGGTTCGAAGTCGCAGTCGCGAACGTCGTCCTATCTCGGGTGAGATGCAACTTTAGGTATGAAGTTATATTTAATTTAAAAAATAAAAATCAGAAAAAAATCAGAAAAAATCAGACCAATCATGAGAACCATTAAACAAGTTCTATTATAATATTACTATTATAAAAATGAAACAAACGCCTAGTCTCACGTCGGGCGTGTGTGAATCATTGGCAGAGCACAACGATCAATCGGCGAGGAAGAGGTAGAGCACAATGTCCGGCGATCAACAACGAGCATGCGTGAGGCGTCGGCAGCAAGTCGACATAAAGCGGCGTCCGACGATCGGCAAGGAAGACGCAGAGCATGTTGTCCGTCGAAGAAGAAGCAGAGCACACCGCCTGGCGATCAGCGATCAGATTCAGCGTCCTAGAAGAGGAAGAAAGGCATACTGTAATGGGATGGAGCCATCCCGTAAATTTCAGAAGTAAATTTCGTACGGGATGAAACGCGTCGTTGAGACAACGGCCGTATCGTTGCTTCTCGGCTGAGATCTCGAACGAGATCGACGAGATGACGAAGTTTTGTGAGATTTATGTATTGACCTTGGATATCGGATCGACACTCTACAATACCATGATGACTTAGACGATACTTCTATTACGAACCATGGGTAGAACCAACATGATGCTTCACCGAGATGGATTATCCAAATTTAGGGGAATTTATTCGAGAAGATTTTAAACCTCAAGGTTGAGTTTTAATAAACCAGATAATAGCACATGCACAAGGAATTTAAGAGATGGCACAAAAGATTAGGCATTAACATCTTGTGTGATCCCAGTGAATTTTTTTAAGGTGTCGAGTGCAATTATAAACTGAACATACACAAGAAAATGTTAGGAGTTTAATTATAACTGATTTGCGATTCTTCCAGGATTTATCGGTCTTTAACTTATCAGCACGACCCCGTGGGGGTAGTGTGGTGGTCATCCCACTTCAACCATTAGGTGAGGTCATGCATTCAATCCCATGCACTCCTGGGATGAAAAAGGGGGATGGAGATATATGTAATTTTTTAAAAAAAACCTCATCAGCAAGTTGTAGTTACCTGTCGAACTTCTAGCATTTAACGGCTAACTCTTGTGTTTGAATTTTTAATATCTATATACAAAGAAATGATAACACATTCCAAAAATCTTGTGTTTGAATTTTGAAATATCTATATACACTCACCAAAATCGATAACACATCCCAAAAACATCGTTTAAAATGCTTAACAAGCGGGATCCCAAGAATGGATAAAAATGAAGTCATTTCACCAAAATATTCATGCATGTACAGCATTAATCTCCATTCATGCATTAAGAAAAAACACATTTTAGGAATACAGTTAAGAAAGAAATTTTATTTTATTTTTTAACGAGATGTGATGCCTCTTGATGAGATGTGAATTGCTGTAGCCCTATAAGATTTTGGGCGGTTGTCTAAATGAGTTCATCTCATTCTCTTTAACATTTTTTTAAATCCCAAAATGTATGTAGATTGTTACATCATCATAAGAAACACATTAAATCTAATTCATCCAGACATGGGATAGATGCCACTTTATGGCAAACTAAAGTTTTGAGAACTAATCAACCGGAAATGAATTTAAACTGTTCATTCAGTCAGTTATAAATTCAATTTCAGCCTATACCATTAAAGATCAAAGAATCACTTATCATCACATTTACCTTCTAGAAAATCCATTTGGATTTCCAAACGTTCCCTTCATGATAGTTGGCACAGGAACAGGAGGAGGTGCCCCGATGTTAGTTCCCACAATCTCTATTTTCATTGGCTTCCCATCAAGTTGAACATTGTTGTATCTCTTAACAGCTTCAACAGCATCAAGCCTTCGTGAGAAGACAACTTCTGCTGTCCCCTAAAAAAAGAAGCCTTTTAAGAGAAGAGAGGAACGTGACAGATTCATCAGAAGGATAACTATCAATCTTGCAAAAGTACCTTTGATCTCCCACTTCTATCATAATGGATTGTATACCTTTTCAAGTCACCAACCTCTGAAAAAAAGTTCCTGCAAAAATGAAATTCATGTGAGAAAATTAAATTAAAAATATTATAAGGTACAAAACCCCCCTTAGTGATTTGAAGCATAAGGTACACACAAGTAATTTACTGTTCAGTTTAAAACAAAACACTGAAAAATTAGTAGATGAATGAACATCTTAAAAAGCAAAAAAAAAAAAAAAACAGAAGTCCTACACATTATGGAGACACTCAAAATAACTATTTGGAAAAGTCTTCATACATATATAAAGGCACAGCATCTGGAAAGAGCTAAAAATAAATGGAAAATATTCTTAAAATATAAAATATAAACAACAAAGGTACCAAGAAAGAAGAGAGAAATACATAACAATGCAATGCTATTAGAGGTAAGGGGGGCAGAAAATGCCACCAGGAAATATAATAACACAAGTATTGAAGGATCTGAACCTATTACAATCAGCCATGATCCATCACAAGTAATGAATAATCTGAGGGGAAAGAATCGAACAAACACCCTAAAGAAAATAATGAATAATCTGTGGGGAAAAAAACAAACAACATCCAAAGGAATATAGATCCAATCAGAGGACAACAAAAAATGCTTATAAATGATTGTAAAGAGATAAGAGTATTCAATTCTGATGCCAGTGTCACAGTGTGATTGTCAGGAGAACTCCATTCAATGAAAAAGAGTGGCGAGCAGTAAAAGCAAACAGCCCAAGAACTGAATTTCCAACTACAGATATATACATCCGGAGCTATTACCAGAGTAGGGAACAAACAAACAAACGATATAACCAAAATGATCAAAACTTAAAAGGCTCTGAAACAAAGAAAATTACCTTGATATCTTCAATAGAAACACCATAATCCAAGTTGGATACATAAAGCTTGGTTCCAGTTTCAATGGAAAAAGTCCGAGCAGCATTTGGGGGGTAGGCACCGGCCTGACCGGGGAACAGATCATGCTGCCACGTTGATTCAGGGGCCTGAAGCGCATAAACCGCAAAAAAGATGAATCCAAAGGAGACCACATCACAGATGGAATTTCCAAAATCGAAGCTTGGATATCATAATACATATAATCGAAGATCTAAACCCAAAACACCAGTTACACCACCACACCACTACAGGGATAGAATTCCAAATCCAAGAGACAAATCCCAAAAACCACCACAGCGGCGATGTAATTTCCAAATCGAAGATTAGCAGAACCCGAGGCATCAAACCAAACCAAGAATCGAACGGAATCGAATCGAATCAAAGATTGTATAATCCAAGAGCCATCGGGAGATGGACTCAGATCGGATCGAAACTTGGATACATCAACAGAAATATAAATCCGAGACACCACATCAAATCAAATAAAATCAAATCGAGGCTTGGGTAGAGGGAGGGAGGAGGAGCACCGGATCAGATCAGAGAAATCAAACCGAATCGAAGCAACGAAGGAGTAAGAAGAGAGCAAAAAGGAAAACCCTAAACTCACTTTTGCTGCTGCAGTGGCGGCAGCGTAGGGCACTGAGCGGTTGATACCGCGGTTGTTGGGGAATCGACGGGAAGGTCCGGGACCGGCGCCTCTGCCTCTGCCTCTGCCTCTGCCTCTGCCTCCTCCGCCTCCACGCCCGCCTCCTGATTTTTTGCTGTTTTTGATGAGGTCGTCCAGGGTCATGTCAAGGGCGCCAGACATTTTTCGCGGCCAACGGCGGAGACGGGGAACAGTTGTCCAATTCAGGGTTTCAAAACTCTTTACTTATAAGGGGAAAAATCGGAATTAAATTTGTTTTGTATTTTAGACACATTGCTCTCCGTCGTCTCGACTGAAAATAAAAAGAGAGGGAAAAGTGAGTAGAACGTTTTCCCCACGTTTTCTATATTTTTATATTAAAACAAACAATAATGAATTTTAAATTTTAATTACTTTTGGTTTATTTATTTTTATTTTACTTTTTATTATTATACGTATCCAAGTTATATTTAGTATGAATATCTTATTTGTATTGATATTTGGATGGATATTTCATTAAAAATCTTTTGGATATGACTAAGGAGAAATGATATATTTGATAGGACTAAGGAGAAATGAAATGAAATAAAAATAATAATATTTATTATTATTATCTTGACAACCGAAGTATATAGAATTGAGTCATTACTATGAAAATGGCATATATTATCAAGAAAATTCAATTTAGCTGGTATTAAATGATTCTTAATTTCAGAGAATGAATTTCAACCCGAATGTCCTTTTACTTTACTAGCTGCCATCACCATCTCCATCATCATTAGGATTAGGGGCGGAGCCAGGCCTTTGGTAGGGGGGGCCATGGCCCCCATTCGTTTGTTTTCATTTATATTTTTACTGCTATGGTAAGCATGCAGAGCTCTTTTTGGGAGAAAAAGGAAATAAAAAATTTGGAATTTGGCTTGGCCTTTCTTTTTTTTTTCTCCTCCCAACGAAATTCTTGTAAAAATTTTCATGTTATAAGCTAAATCATAAATTAACTCTTATTTTGAGGTTGTATTTCCTGAAAAGTTATTTTTAAAAGTATATATATATATTATTTTAAAAAAAATAATATCTAGCTTCTTAGTTTGGATTATTAATTTTCCAATCAATAACTTTTCCTCTTCTCTTCACTGGTTTTCTAATTCCAACCCAAAAATTTTTCTAGTGTAAATTTTTTTCCTGGTTAGGCTTGGCCCCCCCCAAGAACGATTCCTGGTTCCGCCCTGATTAGGATCGTGTTGTCACTTTTGCTCCATGTGACACTTTCCCATTGTATGTTGTTAGTAAGCTTTACTACCAAATGACCTCAAAATCAAGATAAACCAAGCCACCACCTTCGGATCTCCTTATTGCCAATGTTGTCGCCTATACTAGCCCCAAATCTAATGTTGTAGCTTCCTACTTCACTGGTGACCATCTTTGTTATGAATAGACCTCCAAAGTTATAAATCAAGTATTTATAAATATATTGGGTATAATGTATTATATATAATATTTGTTAATTAAATTATAAATATGTCATTCATGAAATTGTTAATTAAATTATAAATATGTCATTCATGAAAATTAATGAGAATACATAGATAAATATACAATTAAATAAGTTAAACAAAAACTATTGATATTTATCTTTAATTATGAATATCATAGTGAATAATTATATCTCATAGCAATTAATTATATCGATTTATGAAATATTATGGTAAGTATATCTATATAATATTAAAATGTAATTTTTCCGAATGATTTGATTGATTAATAAGACTTGAATTAAATATAATAAATAATACTTAAATTGATTAATAAAATTAATATATTAAATATTCTTTATTGGTGCGTCCATTACATAGTTCCATTTGGTAATATTTTTGTATGAAATAATGGAATTATTTTAGGGAATTTCTAAATTAATAAATATAATGTGTGGTTATATGTTTATTTAAGAATTAAGTAAATATAGCACATAATTATTTATTTAATGAGACAAATAAATAAATATTTTTTAGTTCAAATAATCCTACTAATTTAAATAGTTAAAATTAAAGGAAGAATATATGTGAAATTATCACTTATTTGAATTAATAATATATTCTAATGTTAACTTAATGGTAATTTAGTAACAATAATAATTATTCATTATTTGGAAACTTTGGCTTTATAAATAACCTAAGTTAACTCTTATAACACATAATAGTGTGCAAATAAAAAAAATCCATAATAAAAGAAACTTGATTGTCAATAAAAACTTTTAAAAAATTAAAAATCAAATTAAGATATTCAAATCCTTGTTACTTGTCAAGAATAAGAATAACATAAAAATCGATGATATTAAATATATCGCACCGATATATATATATATATATATTGCTCATCTTTAATGAAAAAATAATGTTATATCATGAGTGTTGAGTGATGAAATAACTTCCTCGAGAATGACTAAAACGACAACTATTCTTATAATCTTAAATCAAATAATTTGCCTTGACAGATTGGAGATGATAAGGTATCGTTGGACATTCGAACCGACTTTGTAGATCGATCATGGATTCATGGAGTATCACATCTTTATGTCTTGTCTAAAAACTTGCATGTAGTAAATTTGGACAATAAGAAAATTTCCAAGATAAGTGTACATCCGAGGATCGAAGTGGCTACCTAAACGTTAGTTTGTTGTTTAAGCATAAATTACTCATCATGATGCTTTGATATACTTTCATGTCATTGTAATTATGTATCGATTACATAATTAAGTAGTATGTAGCATTATTTTTATTTTATTTTAGTATAATTTGATTCATTTAATGATTTTATTTTATTTAAATTGACAGTTTATATTGTATTAAATTATCATTTGGTAGGGCTTAATGCCCTGAGTCAGGATCCGTTGAGGATCGTGTTGAGTCGTTGAGTTCGTGGAGCTAGGGCTTAATGCCTTGAGTCGGATCCTATTGAGGATCGTGGACAACCTGTCCTGTGTGGGCAGGCTGGGTCTTGATGTTTATTTGCAGGCTGAGTCCTGATGATTGTACACACTACACAGTGCACGAATACACAAGGCATATAGTATAGACTTATATGTTTGCATGATATGGAGTATTAGGGTCACCTACTGAGCTTGTCGCTCACCCCTACGTGTTATTTCCCCTTTCCAGGTGTGAACCGAGACTAGTGGAAGACTTTCTTTCAGGAGGACGTGCCCACTACTCTAATGTATGACACAATACTGTATTCTGTATTATTTTGTGTGATATCCCGGACAAGAGTCCATGGACAGTTGTATTTGCATATTGTTTGTGATATGACATCTGTATGATTGTTTGACTTATTGTCTGCGTGATGATGTATGGGAAAGTACAGGATTACCCTTAATGTATGATTGTACTGTATAGGGTCGCATGATTAAGACAGCACCTGTGGTGTAATCTCTATTGGTGCTAGTCACTACTTCCCTTAACCTTTCGGGTATGGGTAAGGGGAAGTCATATTCATAGTTCCGGGTACCCCTGGAATTCGGGGGCATGATAGAAATAATTTATATATGAACATTAACTAAATTCAAATTTAGTTTTAAAAATATTAATAAATTTATTTAAGACTAAATAATCTAATCAAATATTATTTGATTGAATAATTATAATATTTCATGTCATATGTAACATATTAATCCATACTAATATACTATATAATTATATCACTTGTACTTTATATGCTTATATTTTTTATATTAAAACATCACTTTTACTTTTCAATGTTATTTTATTAAAATATAAGTATATATACTTAATTGATATTCTTTTAAAAATAAAATATTTACTCATTATTATTATCATTAATACTAATAGTAATGCTATTTTTATTATTATTATTGCTACTAATATTATTTATATGTTAGATTTGTAGTATATATACTAATTATGTAAATATATCAGACAATAATCATCTATGACAAATATAGTTATCAATAAATTTCCCGATTATTATACTTTAAATACTCAATAACTATTATATTACTTATGTTATATATATATATATATATATACACTTATAAATTATAATCAATAAATAATAATTTGAGTAATGAGTAGTGATAATCTAAATAATATAATTATCATTGATAAGTAATGTGACTTAGTCTAAGAAACCGTATTTCTTTAACTTTTTTTTCCTAAATTTAATTAAACGATCAATAATATGAATGTTTTTGTATAAAATTAGTTATTAAGTGTAATTATATATATATATATATACTATTATAATTATAACAAATGTTGTTAGTTAATTAAACATTACCATTATTTTTAACTAATGCTATATACTTTATAATTATTTTTATTTTTAAAATAAAACATACACTCTTTATCAACATTATGATTATGATTATCGTTAAAAATTATAATATTTATATGTTATATAATAAGTATATATATTATTTATATATATTCCTATTTTCTTTTTATATTATTTGTTTTAACATAATAAATGGGGCACGCGACGAGTGCCTTGTAATGCCCAAAGGATACTTAGATAAGAGTTGAGAACAATGCGATCACACATGCGCGCAGCATGTACAAGCGCACACACACACACACACACACACACACACACACACACACATATATATATATATATATATATTGTTGAGATGTTTGTTCCACATCGCTCAAGGACAAGAAAGTTAAGGCATATATAAGAAGAAAGAAAACTTTAAATGTCACAACGCGTTTTAAAGTCATGCGGATCGATGTGGCGAGCCCAAAGCGGATAGTATCATGATACTTAATCGGGTATTTACCTATGCCCGATTCTAACAAATTGATATCAGAGCCTGGTTGTCCCGTTGTTATCCTCGTTAAGTATTCTATGATATCGAAAGTCTTCTCGGTGTGGTGTGATCGAGCGGCGTGTCCTGTTGATGCGGCGGTATCCGGGTTATGATGTCACTTTAATATCGAATTGGTTTGATCTCTACAAGGCGTGGATTGAGGGGAAGTTAAAAAGAAATCCCCGGGCCGTAGGTGTGTCTCCAACCTATGGTATACGGTCGATGTGTGACAAAGGGAGAGATTGTTGGAATGTTTGTCCCACATCGCTCAGCCAAAAAGTTAAGGCATATATAAAAAGAAAGAAAACTTTAAATGTCACGACGCGTTTTAAAGTCGTACAGTCAAGTGGCGAGCAAAGCGAAGCGAGATCATAACCCTTAATCGGGCATTTACCTATGCCCAATTCTAACATATATATATATATATATATATATATATATATATATATATATATATGTCTGAGCACAATGTGATTGAAGTGCAATTTGAGGCAGGTGCAACTAATTATCTTATTTGTCAATACTTAATCTTGTGAGCACTGTCATGGTGTATGAATTATATATTCAGCCAAATCAAATATCCTCGTATAGCTTTCCCGCATTTTCATTTACCCATTAATGTGAAATAACGAAATCTATTTACCACATCTGACTACGTGGACCAGAGCTGTAAGATTTAATAGTCGCCCTTGTTAAAATTGCTACTAGATATAAGTACAGATCAACTTAATTTACCTTTCAGAAGTTAACACATTACGTTAACGCACATGTACCGTCCAGACCATGTAGCCGCCGGCCACATTAATGTATCAGCATACAGTCCATGGGATGAAAAATCATCGGCAACAAAAAGATGTACCAGCCTCTAGAGAAATCTTAAAATCAGTATGACGAATGTGTTGTCGCATAAGATCATCTTTTCTTAAGGATTTAAAAATAAAACTCAAACCTCTCCCAAAAAGGTTACAGGGAAATTTATCCCTCTAACCCAAAAAAAAAGGTTACAGGGAAATTTATCAATAAAACACGTTGTATCTCTCACCATTAAAAAAATATATTCCTCAAAAAGTAACATTTCAGAGAGATATCCTTTGACTGTCGAGTTGTGCTAGTTAATTTCATTATTAAGTAATTTTTAATTTTTAAAATTTAATTTATGTAAAAATTAACCGAGATCAACGTAAAATTTTTACATAATACATATTATATAAACATTCAATTTAACAGTTTATTTATAAAATAAATATTAACTTAGAAATTATCCAAATTTTCATAAGCTGAACCTGGGTATCCCATTTCATGTGGATTAACAACTGCAAGTTTCACTTAGAACAATTATTCCCACCCATCAGAACCTAATCCCCGAAAGGAAAGGAACATAGGAGATTGAAAATGATATGCAGCATCGTCCTCGAGAAATCCCAAGCCCAAACATTTACATCCTCAATGATCAAGCTTGTAAATGTCACAGTACTAACAAAATGTTTAATAAAGACCTGGTTGAATTAGAGTTTATTTCACACACACAACCTGGACACTGCTTCTGACATTGATTCGCACTTCACAATCAACGTTTCAATCCCAAGTCCGACTCGCCAAACTAGCCGCTGATTATCCAGTGCCCTATAAAATTTCCAATCCTACTAGGCAGCACGCACACGGCACAATCATTTGTCTAAACTAGTCGCCCGGCGTTCATGCATAGAACTCCATTCAATGCAAATGAAGAGAACAGAAGTCCATTTTCATTGTATTTACTTTTCCTTTCAGTAAGTTCACAAATCCCATAATATTTAATACGGCGACATTATCTAAGTAAGCAGAAGACATTTGCTTATTAAACCCTATAATTTTTTTCTCAAAATGGATTGCAGGAAGGGTGTAAACATTGCAGAAAGTAACAGAAGACAGTGAAAGTAAAGGATAAATGTCCAAACAAGTTCACAGATCACAACTTACGTACTGAACAAGTCCACAGATAAAAACTTACTACATAAAGGCTTGAACATGATATTGACTCAAGCTCTTGCAGTTAGCAAAGCAAGTGCCACATCCACAGCAAATCGTCATAACAAGTTACAACTTACCCACAAACATGATTAAAAAACAAGTTTTTGTTCTTCTTACCATATCAAATCCCTTAATCACCAGCGATGTATATCGACATTTGAAACAAGCACCAAGGTAATCAGACGAGAGATTTACCAGGAAAAGACAACGTCTTGGATCATCAAATCGAACCATCCTAGCTTCCCCTTTCAGAACTAACTAGGAAGCCCACATCTCACATTCACCAATTCATCGTATCGAAATGAAAAGCAGAGGTAAAACCGAAATACGATTTCTATTCCAGAATCAAACACGGGTATCTTACAAAGAACAAGCCTAATCCAAACTGAAATGCAATAAGAAAACTACAGAGACATAGTCGACATAAACGAAGGGGGCGAATAAACCCTAGGCTAATTATCGTACAAGGAAAACGAAGACCCAACGAAGCGGCCTAGCCTAGGAACTGGTAAACTTCGTGACGGCCTTCGTTCCCTCGGAGACGGCGTGCTTGGCGAGCTCGCCGGGAAGTACGAGGCGGACGGCGGTCTGGATCTCGCGGCTGGTGATGGTGGGCTTCTTGTTGTAGCGGGCAAGGCGGGAAGCCTCCCCAGCAAGCTTCTCAAAGATGTCGTTGATGAAGCTGTTCATGATGCCCATGGCCTTGCTGGAGATGCCGATGTCCGGGTGGACCTGCTTCAGGACCTTGAAGATGTAGATCTTGTACGTCTCCACGCTCTTCTTCGCCCGCTTTTTCTTCTTCTCCCCCGAGGCCGCGTCCTTCGACAGCCGCTTCCCCACCCCCTTCCCGGCTTTCTTCTCCGCCGGAGCTTTCTCCGCCACTGCCGGAGCCTTCTCGGCGGCGGGCTTCTTCTCCGCCAGCTTCTTCTCAGCCTTCGGCGCCATCGAACTTCACAAAAACACACGCGCTCACGGAAGTCAGAAGGGGAGAGAGAGAGAGAGAGAGAGGGAGGACTTAGTGTGATATGAGTATTGGATTCGGAACCTTTACTTATAGGTTGAAGCAGGCGTTTTTAGTGGATGATGGGCTCTTTGGGACGGATCGATGACATGGCGACATATAACCCGTCTATTTGTTTCCCCCGGAGGACCGACGCTCAAGATGAGCTATTCCAACTGAAGCGAAAACAAAAAACAAAAATAAATGCGTCATTTAGACGAGTCGGTGGCGTGGCATTAAAGAGGCCGTCTATTCTCCTTCCCGGTCGACGGTAGGAAGTGTGCTTTTGCTTGGATCGATGACGTGGGTGGATGCTCAATGGATCGTAGCGAACAAAAATTGTCTCACCGTAGTATTGACATCAATACTATTGGTTGACATTTTATTAAATTTATTGGTATGCATATTTTTTTTAATGATTTATTATGATAGTTTCTAAACATTTTTTTTGACAATTGCAATAATGATTATTAATCGTGTCATTGACTATCAAATCTCTTTGATGATATTATCGGCGTTTCTACATCATTCATTTCACTTTTAATATTTGTTATAATATTTTTTTGTGTGTTATGTTCATGTGCATCAACTCTATTTGGATAAGCTTGATTCCCATGCTCGTGTGTTTTCGGATTATAATTTTCAAAATAACTAAAATTGTTTTCATATTTATATGAGTAAATATTATATGTTTATAAATGTTCAATTTTGTGAACAGGTATCCTGTTTTATGGTAATATCTCTTTCATGAAAGTTTTGTAATAACAAAGGAAAACAACTATAAATAAATAAAAATAAAGTATGAATTTCATGTGAGAATGATGATTTTACTATTATATGTAATGGGGGAGTCCTTCACTCATAGTTTAAGTAAGGGGAGTCTTTAGCTTCTTATAATTTTAATCCTGTAGTAGTTGAACCAAGTCAAAATGAGATGCCATCTTTGACGTTTGACAAATATTATGCAACATGACATGTTACTCTAGAATTTGATCATTACACTACACACCATCGGAATATTATTACAGGATTGATCATATGACACAAATCTCTAATGAGGTTCCTAGTTAGTCACATATAGTTTAAAAATCAAATTATATCCTATCACTTGACTTTACGGGTATAAATAACCTTGTAGACCAAATGTATTATCTTCGTGATTGTAAGTAACTTGACTTTATTTCCCATTAGTGTCCGTTTAAATCTCACTATGACTCTTCATTGCGCTTGTTTTATGTGTTTAATCCAATTAATTTTTAGGAAAACCACTGAAGATTCCACATGGAAGTCTACTATAGTAGGAAAAATGATAATCATTTTGAAGAATTCCACATCGGAATTTGTTAAGTTAATTTGAGATAAAAACATAATGGGGTGCAATGGGTATTTGCAATGGAATATAAGCCAAATGGAACGGTTGAAAGCTACAATACCAAATTAGGTACTAGTGGTTACACTCAAACGTATGAGATTAACTACAAAAAAACTTTTGTTCATGTGTATAAGATGAGTACTAGTAGAGTTATTATTGTCATCTTGAACAACCCATGAGTGGGTGTTAGTCCCACATTGCTTAGTGAGGGGAACAAAGTATGTCTTATAAGAGGGGACGGATACCTCACCATCAATAATCCGATTAACCACCGAGATAGCCCAGCCATACCCGTCACAAGAATTTTGACCGCTTTGGCCAACCTGTCTTGGGCCTCACCCTCATGGCTCGCTTCCGCACGGTTTTGTCTTTGGGCCTCGGCCAAAACGCGTCCCTGTGAGGTGAGGTATCCCTCCCCTCCTATAAGGCGGACTTTGTTCCCCTCACCAAGCAATGTGAGACTAACACCCACTCATGGGTTGTTACAATCCACCCCCTTAGGAGGCCCACGTCCCCGTAGGACCATGGCACACCGCTCCGGGTCCTGGCTCGATACCACCGAGATAGCCCGGCCCATACCCGTCACAAGAATTTTGTCCACTTTGGCCAACCGGTCTTGGGCCTCGCCCTCATGGCTTGCTCCGCACGGTTTTGTCTTTGGGCCTCGCCCAAAACGCGTCCCCTGTGAGGTGAGGTATCCGTCCCCTCCTATAAGGCGAACTTTGTTCCCCTCGCCAAGCAATGTGGGACTAACACCCACTCATGTGTTGTTACGATCACGCCCTAAATTCCAGAGAACCCTGAACTAGGAACATGACTTCCCTTGCCCGCACCCGAAAGGTCAAAGGGTTGGTGACTAAGCACTAATAGAGACTACACCGCGGGTCTTGTCTCAATCATGCAACCTTATACGATCATACATCAAGAGTAATCCTGTACTTTCCCACATATCATCATGCATACAATGAGTTAAACAATCATACGGACATCATATCCCAAATAGTATGCAAATACAATCGTCCACGGACCCATATCCTGGATACAACACATAATACAAGACTCATACATCGTAGTAGTGGCACGTCCTCCTGGAAGAAAGTTTTCCACTAGTCTCGGGTCACACATGAAAAAGGGAAATAACAAGTAGGAGTGAGCAACAAGCTCGGTAGGTGACCCCTATACTCCACATCATGCAAACATACAAGTCTATGCTACATGCTCTATGTACTCGTGCACTGTGTAGTGTGCACAATCATCAGACTCAGCATGAAACAAACATCAGGACCCGGTCTGCCCACACAGACAGCTTGTCCACGATCCTCCACGGGATCCCGCTCGGGCACTCACCCCTAGCTCCACGAGCTCAACGGCTCAACACGATCCTCAACAGGATCCCGGCTCAGGGCACTCGGCCTACTACCACAGCGTTATATGCCCCGACACGGTGCCACACAGATTGCCATCGGCGCATATGCTTGCCATGGCCACGGCCGCAATATGCCCGGCCACAAGGCCACACAAGGCCCGCCATCAACGCATATACCGCCCCCGTTAACCACATAAGCATCATCTCGTGCTTCACGGTGAGAACCCAACAAGTCATGGAACCCAAGTCCCAAATCCACCAACCAACATACAACACCAAATAAGGTCTTAAGGTGTACAATACTCCCTTTAGAATCGGAACCAGCCTTCACAAATCGATCCTCATTCTTTGGCTAAGGAATGAGATACCCATAGTAGCTATTTTATTGCAATAAAAAGTAATGGCATTGGGTCTCCATATCATAACTGTTATAATCTGATTTTTTTGAGGATTTTTCCGAGATGTCTAACCCCACTTTCCAAAAAGTCACCACTACGAACTTTTGGGTTTTTCCGAGATTTTACACTAAATCCTAATTTTCACATTTTGAAATAGTGAGAATTAATTTTTCTAGTATTTTTCTCCTGAATTCAAATGGGGGAGAGTATTTCGTTATTTACATTGTAACTTAAGTATAATACTTAAATGTGGAGAGACATAATGGTTACAATGTAAATGGTCTAGTTCGATCTCACTGAACCGCACTGTCTAATCGTCGAAATCGCTTCGCTCGAGACACCTTGCTCGACGCTCTCGCGATGTCGCTCGACGCTTTAGGCTCAAGCATCATGCTCGAGGCTCCTGGCTTGACGCTCGCCGTGGCTACCTTCGGCTCGACGCTCCTCGCCGAGGCCTCCGCTCAAGACCGCTCGAAGCTAGCCTCGAGCAGCTTCTCTAGTCGCGAATTTCCGATTGCGTTCTTCCCCAATTCATCCCAAAACCCAATTATACTTGTTAAATCTCTATTTTTAAGCAACAATTCATCCCTATTAAGAGTTTCTAACATCATCTAGCCATATTAGGCTACCAAACAATCTAAATCATCTAGGTTTTATTCTCAATTTCCATTTTCCCCAATTTCTATTGTTCATCACGAATTTGCATGATTTCATCAAATTCTTACATGTTAATCCAATAAAACAAAGAAAAAGGGTGAAGAATCAACAAAACACCTACATGGAATGATTCTTGATGCTTGAACGAACTCAAAACGCCCCCAAATCAAAGGCTCCAAGCTTCCTTCTTTCTTTCTCTCGCTAAGCTCTCCAACGTAGACACAAAAATGCTGAAACGTAATGTGGAAGCTAGGGGTGTAACTCTAAACCGCCAAATCGCCGAAACCGATCCAAACCAATCCTCCGAAACCATAAATTTATCAAACCGTTGAAACCGAATAAAAATCGGTTTGGTTTGGTTTGAAACCGAATAATATATCGGTTTGGTTTGGTTTGAGATTTCAAAACCGCGTTAAAACCAAACCGAACCGAATAATATTATTATTTACTGATTTTATATTTTTATTTTATGTTTTGGATTTATTTATTTAAGATTATTTGTTAATACTTGATATGTTATATTTATAAATTATATTATCAAATTTTGAGACTTATAAATATAAATTTAATATGTATTAATATTGATATGTTTACACACTATTTATTTTTTTTTATTTTACATCATTTTAATTTTAAGAATTTAAAATTTTATGAACTAAACCGATCCAAATTGATAATAATTCAAACCGCGGTTTAAACCGAACCAAACCAAACCGAATAAATTCGGTTTAGTTTGGTTTGTTCAAGAATAGGTTTGGTTTGATTTTGTCCAAACCGAAACATAACAAATTGGTTTGAAAATTGGCTTAAACCAATCCAAACCGAACCGATTTCACCCCTAGTGGAAGCTCTCCCCCCTATTTATATTTTTGTATTTTCTTTTATTAATAAATTCCAAAAATATTAATTGACCTCCTGAGGTCACGAACTCCAAATTGAGCCCAAGTATACCAAACGCTCGAAATAACGAGCACATCACTATCCAGATATTTCCCAACCCAATCGACCACTCAAATGCAAGGTCAACCAATAAAACCCTGAAAAGTCAACAATCGGGCCACTGGGCCCCGACCCGAAATTGGGCCCAATTACGCTTAAAATGCTTACATCGACGACTACACTACGGTCTAGATAGTTGCATGCCCATAAAATGGCTATCTCTCGCACTACCCAAATACTAGTCTTTACAATTATCTCATTTGTAATTAACTTATACTAGCCATTACGTCATTTTGATGTGAAGAATGCATTCATTATGGTGTTTTGATAGAATAAGTGTGTATGAACCTTTGATAAATGTAAAATTTGTCATTAAATTTACATTTAATTTATGTTTTTCATTTAATATGTTGTTGAATTAATGTATTTTTATAATAGTTTATCCAAATTGAATTATTTATTGGTTTATTCATTTTTTTATATTTAATATTAATTTGGGTAGTTTTTTGTTAAATTAATTATTATATTTTTTGGTATTAATTATATGTATTTAATTGTTGATTTTAATTTTAATCTCAATATAATTTTTCTATTCTTGTCTTAATATATTTTGAATAATTAAATTATTTTTATTTTCACTTTAATATATTCTTGAATGTTTTTTTTTTCGTTTCACTTATATTATTATTATTTGTTTTTGCATGTTACGTATGTTGGAGTCACCCCGAGAGTAATTAGAAACCTTTAAGGTGTATGCATGTGAAGAAGTCAAATGAAGAAAGAAGGATTTTGGCTAAGTAGGATGAAAGGAAATGAAAAAGGAACTGGTGATATAAATGGGTCTTCGTCCTAGTATTGTTCACGTTGTAAAAAAGGGAGACCCAACGCTGCCTCCATCGCAACCCATCTCTCGTTGCTGTCTCATCCATCACACTTTTGCGTTGTTCCAACATAAAGACTATCTACGTACGCCCAACACCATCTATGCTCAACTTTCATGCAATTGTTTTACTAGTAGTAATAGAATAAATTGGAGAATAATAGTACATTGAGCATTCAAGATTCGAATCAAGTTGAAGATCGAATATTTAATTTTTTGCAAAGATACTTTTCTTAATTCTATTATATTTCGTTGTTTTACTTTTTGAACGGATTTGTGATTTTTCCAACACATAAATAGGTAAATATTTTGTAATCGGTTTAGCGTAGCACTTTGGATGTTTATTTTGAATTCATGTTTTAATATTTAATTAGGTATTTTACGTTGTGAATTAGTTCTCTATATTTTTGTTTTATTAATTTAATATCTCGGTTGATTAAACAATTCATCGTGCATTAATATTTCAATTAAGTGAAAAGATTTGATTCGTATAGAATGAGCAATCTTTTGGTGATTAATTCATAATTATTTTGGATAGAATAAGTTCATAGTTTAACTGTTTTCATGGCGTTTTGGTGCGGTTAAATTATGATACCATAATTTATTTAATTCATCTTTTGGGATAGTGATAAACAATATTCAAGTGTAAAGTTAAACCGGTTGCATTTTTAATTAATTGATTTTCTTAGTTAAAAACCGTTGTGTTAATTAGTTTTAATTCAATCAAAACTCCCATTTTATAATAAATATTTTTTTATAGTTTTTTTTAACAAGTAATTAAATATGTTAAATTGAATTGTATAAATCATCAAATAAATAATAATATAGGTTAAGCCACTAGCTATACTTAATTTAAATTTTATTTTGAGTGCGTGTGTGACAACTCGCCCTTTTTAATCCTAAATTGTTTTACACCCAAAAAAGCATGGATATGGAAGTTGAATAAGGCGTTTTATAAACTTAATGGCTTGGTTTTGATACCAATGAAGATTGTAATGATATTGCATTGTTTATTGTTGACGTTAATGATATGATTGTTACAGGTAATAATATATTTAAGTTTGATTGTTTAAACTCAGGCTAGAGATAATTTATAGTCAAAACGACAATATTTGTTCAGTGGTTGAACCATCATTACATTTCAAATTGGGGGGGGGGGGGGGGGGGAGACAAATATAGAGATAGGATTAAATTCACACGATCCTTGGTTGGTTCCCATGGTACGAGAAGCGCGACACCTAAGGTAGAGATGGAGGGTCTCCTTGATCACCGCTTCTTGCAGATCTACTTATGTTATTGCAATGTTGGGTTTGGCTATTCTTCGTACTTAATGCAATTTCTCCGTCATCTTGGAATGTTGGAGGAGCTCTGTCATTCCCCATTATAGTACTATGAATATGTTGGGAATTATATGATTTGGTGAAGTTGTCAATAATATTTATAAGTTTAAAGACTCGTAGATCCGAAAGTATAAGGGTCGAATAGTTGAAGTTCAAAAAAGTGAAAACTGACATCGTGTATAATGGCAAATGATTCATAGACTTGAAGGGTCGCAATGAAAGCGACGGAATAACAAATGACTTGAAGAACCGAAGAATGTAAAACTAAAAAGTCCTTAAAGATGCCTTAACAATTGACAGAATATAATTTTAAATAATATGTTACATTACTTTTTAATTTAATAATAATTTTATTATAATTTAATACGAAATAAAAGTAAATATTACGAGGAACATGAAGGAGTGAGGAGAAAAGAATTTTTGTATATATAATTTAATAGTTATAAAGGAGTGAATAATGCTTCAAAACACACTGAAAAATAATATACAATATCTAATGAAAAAAGTTAAATATATGATATTTATTGTAGGAATGATTTTAATTTTTTTTATAAGTATTAAAAAATAAACTTTTATAAAAAATATACTACTAATACTCTCTCAGGAAAATTCATTTTTCCTATCTTTTTATATACCATAGAAAATTTACACTCGCCAAACATTGGGTAAGGGGGAATGGAGATTGGGGTTTGGCACGGATCGATGACGTGGGACATCATGAACCGTCTATTTGCCCTGAGGATCAACGGCAGAGAAGGCGAAAATCAGTCCGAAAGACAAAGCGTGCTCCGTGCCGGATCGATGACGTGGCAACACAAAAGCCGTCTAGTTCATTGGCAGATTGACGGTGCGAGGGCGCTCTTGAAATTTGCAGCGGGAGAACGATAACAGAAGGCGCGGCGAATTGGGTTCGGGGATGTCGGTAGCGCGTGCATCTCACAATCGCTCCTCATTTGTCCAAATCTTACTACGCGGATCACCCGCAGAACGTCATACACCGTCGATTAAAACAAATCCAACAGTTGATATCAACGGGGCCAATCTCGGCCTCGTACAAGCTCGCATTATATAACAGTGTCCGTCACACCATACGCACACGGCCTGTCTCATTCGTTCGTTCGTTCGTCCCAAAATCGATTTATTACACACACTGCGATTCCCGAATAGCTCTGGAGATGGAGGTCACCGGAAAAGTGAAGAAGGGATTCGCCGGCAGGAAGGGTGGTGGTCCGAAGAAGAAGCCAGTGTCACGATCGGTCAAGGCCGGATTGCAGTTCCCGGTGGGTCGTATCGGTCGGTTTCTGAAGAAGGGTCGTTATTCTCAGCGTGTCGGGACTGGTGCTCCGGTGTACTTGGCTGCTGTGCTCGAGTATCTCGCTGCTGAGGTACATTTCTCCGACCATGTGTTTATTTTTCACGTGGGTTTGAGTTTTGTGTTTGGATCTGAGGTTTTGCTTCTCCGGACTTGAATAGCTTCCTCAATGCAATACATACAAAGTCTGATATGGTTTCGGCCGATCGAGATCTGCGGCGGAAATCCTAGGATTGCTGTTTTGTAATTTTGTTATTTCTGCTGTACATGGCCCTTGTTACTGATTAGGGTTTATGGTGCGTTACAGGTGCTTGAATTGGCTGGGAACGCAGCACGCGACAACAAGAAGAATCGGATTATCCCGCGCCATGTCCTTCTTGCTGTGAGGAACGATGAAGAGCTTGGCAAGCTGCTGGCTGGAGTGACGATCGCGCATGGTGGTGTACTTCCCAACATCAATCCAGTGCTTCTGCCCAAGAAGACTGATAGGGCATCCAAGGAGTCCAAATCCCCGTCCAAGACTGCTGCGAAGTCGCCCAAGAAAGCTGCCTAGTGTTTTCTTCTGAAGCCAACGCAGTTGATTCTCCCTCGCGTTACTGTGATTTCCTCTTGTACGTATTTGCTATTGGTAGGTACGTCTTATTCGTCCAGGCTGGGTTAGTGTTGCTGTATTCTCATGTCCATTCAGATCATGTATTAACCAATCATTAATCAATGATGCATGGGATTTTAATTCAATTTTCTCGTGTACTGGTCTAAATCGGTAGTTCATGGTTTATAATTGTTAAGTGGCTCTTCCTTGAAGTTGGTTCTTACCCTGCGAACTGGACTTGAAAGTGGAATATATGTTTTGCTAAATAGATGCCTATCGTATGATAAAGCTTCCTCGAGGAGGTATGAGCTGTGTATGTAATCCCGGGTCGAGCTGAGTTATGCCATTTGGGATGGCTGAGTTGCTGGAGTTGCCTCGGTTCATTTTGAAGTTACGTTGGTGATGGTGTTTTGCTGATTACAGCCTGCGTTACCTGGGAGATAATGAGGACAAAGGAATTTTTTCAGGATTCTTCATCAGCAGTGGTGAATGCCTGGACTCGCATTCACTCCAAGGTGCTCTGTGGTCTCAATTTCACGTTGGTCTCCATATTGATGGGGTTCTGCACCTCTTTGGTTTATGATAAGCAATTAACACAGGGTTGGGTGTCTGGCCATGTTTTCGTTTTGGGGCAAGTCTCTCGGCAGTTGTGTCGATGCAATGCTTCATATTGTGAAGGAAATGAGAATCCAAAATCACCAAGGAAATAAAGAAAATGATGAATAGAAAATCAATTCTCTCACACGGAGAATCTTTATAGAAAGGGTCCCAGTACATCCAAATTCACAAAAAAGGAATTCATCAAAAAAAGAATTTAATTTCCAGATTCTCTAAGCAAAAACAGTGCCATATGTGCTATGGTCTATGGATGCATGTACTTAATTTGACTCCACATTCCCAAACACACCACACTCATAAAAGTTAAGATATTCCATTAAAGCAAATCCCGTTTGCTCATGATTGTCATACCCCTCTTACTCATGGGCCAACCGCTTATGTCATATATGAGCAATGTTTTATCAGGATTCTGAAGAAGATGCAACAGCTGAACCTAATACCGTAATACCTTGAAGTAGAGGCCATCAACTTTTTTACCTTTCATTATAATCAATGAACCTTTACTAACAGGTATGACTTCACTTTCATCGGAATATTTGTATTTAAGGGAGTCTAAAGTGCCCAATGAAGTAAGATTTTTCTTCAGTCTAGTATATGTTGAACATTTGTCAAAGTTCTCACAATCCTATCATGCTTCCTAGTTCTGATTGTACAAATAATCTTGTAGTCAACATTATTTCCGCTTAAGACTAAACGACCATTGACCAGATCATAGGTAATGATCGTCCTGCTATATGCAAGTAAGGTTGTGCACAGGGGCACCCTTACTTTCCCTGGATTAATTTAGATTTTTTAAAAAACAAACTACTCCTACATACACTATCTGCAAATAGAATTTTTTTTTTCCGTAATAAACCTATCCTTTTTAGGGAACATATGAAATGTACAAGCAGTAATAATGACTCACTTAGAGTACTATAGTAGATTTTATATATTAGTCTATTTTCTTAAATTTAGAGAGAAAAAGTTAATAAGTCATAAAATCATTCTCACAAAGGTTATATATTTAATTTTTCTATAGAATTTGTATAATGTTTCTCAATATATTAGGAATTATTATTCACCCACTATAATTATTAAATTATATATAAAAAATTTCTCTCATTTCTCTCATTCATATTTCTTATAATATTTATTTTTGTTTCATATTAAATTATAAAAATTATTACTAAATACAAAAATAGTATGAAATATTATTTTAATGATATAGAGAGTAATTTAAGGAATCTATTATGATGTATATCTATATAGGGAAGTAAAAAGTAATTTAAATATGTACAATTAGAAAAGATGGTTGAAAAATTGTTATTAGTACTTTTATTGTTGGAATAATCATTTGACATGAAAAATATAAGAATAGGGTTTGTATCCTTAGAATTTTCTTTTACAACACTGGCCATAGAAGAACTTTGTTTGTTATCTTCCTTTTTAATTTTTAACTTTGAACATTATAATAGCTATATTTTTTGCAATAATAACATTGTACTTTCTTCTTTGACTTGGACCATGATTGACATCTTGATTTGCCTTTAATTGAATCCCTCTCACTGAATCGGCCTCTAAGTAGAAGAAATTTTAGAACATACCTTAACAAACAAATCCTTTGACTGAGTGACATTTTACTATTCAATTTCATCTTCAACTCAAGAATTTAAAGCAAATTTAACATCAGCTAAGGGGATGAGTCTTTACCGTATAACATTGATTTAACAAAATTATCAAACCAATTCGGTATTGAACATAACAAAGTCGGTGCTTATCAGTTACTTTAATATCAATATTTTTCATATCCAAAATAATTCTATTAAAGTAATCCAAATGATCACAAAGAGGTTTACCTAATTGCATTATGAGAGTATATAACCGTTGTTTCATAAATAGACAGTTAGTGAGGGATTTCTACATATACAAGCTCTCCAACTTCTTCCGAAGTACATTAGTAGTTTCTTCATCAGCAACTTCTCTTAAAACTCCAAGAGAGACAACAAAATTATATTCTTCAAATTCTCAATGTTTACACTTTTATCAATTGATGAAATTCCAATTTTGCGGTAGTCATCCCACAAAATACAAATTTAATTTAACCTCTACTAGTTTGTTGAAGAAAACAAGCATTTGAATTTACTAGAGAAATAAAGAAAATGCATAATAGAAAATCAACACAGCCACAAGACAACAAATTGAAATGGTTCGGCAAAATATGTTTACATCCACTGGCGGAAACGATCGAGGAAATTCACTAACAAAAGATGGAGTACATATGTGGTATTAATAAACCACTCAAAGTTCATAAGACCTAATACATCCAATCTTACAAATTCAAAAAAAAGAAGAAAAAAGAATCAATCAGAAGAGAATTTATTTTCCAGAATTTTCTAAGCAAAAACGGTGTGAAGAAATTTCTTCAGAATTTCCTAATTTACTCTTCAATGAGTTATCATGCCCAGAACTGCCTACGCCTCAAAATAGAACTCTTGGATCACAAAAACTTAAGTTACTTACATAAACTTTTTAATAATTTTTCTTAAATTTATAAATTTAAATTATTTTTTTTGCTTTTTTATACAAATATACACCATAATATATTTCCTAAATTACTCTATATTATTAAAATAATATTTTATACTATTTTTATTTAATAATATTTTTTATAATTTAATATAAAATAAAAGTAAATGTTATGAGAAACGTAAAAAGAGAAAAGTGAAATAAATTTTTTATATATAATTTAATAATTATAGGGAAAGAATAATACTTTCAATACATTGAAAAATACTATACAAATCACATAGAGAACATTAAATATAGGATGACTGTTGTGAGAATAATTTTATGACTTTTTAATTTTTTTTTCTAAATATAGAAAAACAAACTTTTATAGAAAATATACTATTAGTCTTAGAACTGTCTGTCTTTCCAATATTGGAAATGTCCTCATTAAAGACTTATAAAAAAGAGTCAAAATTTAATGATATGGTCAAATACATGAGACCGAGTCATTTTCCTTCATGTAATTTGGTTCATAGTGTAATTTTCAATGTTACGTCTGTTTTTACGAATGTGAACAAATTTGCTTTAAGTGCATCACATGATTCACATCATGTCTGTATTTTCCATTTATATTTTAGAGGATGAATAATATATTATTTGATATATTTTAATCTTTTCATATTTCATTATTCTTTTTATTTTTATTTTTTAAACTATATTTTTTTTATTTTGTGTTTACTATTTTTCTATTTCTTTCGTTTATTATAACTAATCAAAAGTGCACATATGTTGTCAAGAAATATATAAAAATTTATTTGAATGATAAATAGTAATTCTCTAAATATGGATATTCTTTTACGATCTCTATTCCTAAACTTTATTTTTGAAAACTTGATGTAAACTTTTTTTTAATTAAAACTTTAAAACTATATCTAAATTATAAAAAATATCTTTAGAGAGGACATGATGTGGTTGCTCTTAAGCGCACAAACATTGATGCGATCCTCTTTTTTTTTGGAAATGTTGTTACAACTTATCATCCTATCAAATTTGGTATGTATTACGATTAGGGTTGTAAATGAATCAAATCAAGTAATAAGACATTCGAACGTGTTCATCACTATTCATTAATGAACCGAATCAAGCCCTAGCCTTAAACTATAGTATTCACGAACCTGTTCATGAACATTACTATATTGTTCACAAACTGCTCACGAGCTTATGCATGAATATTTACAAACATAATTAAAAAATTCTAGAAATCAATAAAAAGAAATCATACGGTAGACTTATCCTTAAAAAAAATTGTTAGACTATTATCTTTGTTGAATATGTTTAAATAATTAATATACGTAGTTCATGAAAATATTATAATAATAATAGTAATAAATAAATAAATAAAACATATATTTTTATTTAATAATAATATAAAAGTATATATTTATTAAATTATATTTAATAAAATAAATTTTATACATATTATTTAATTTATTAATTATCCGTTGACAAATCATTTTTATAAATACGAATAATATTTACAAATTGTTAAGAACGTGTTTAACGATGATGTTCATAAATATTTCTTAATGAATGAACATAAACAATCTTTTACGAATCAAACATGAACATATTTATGAATGTTTGATTTACTTACAATCCTAATTATGATTATGTTTAACCACGAATTGGCAGATTAATTTTTTTTAAATACCATACAGGAAAACCCCCCCCCCCCCCCCCATTTTTTAACTTTATATATATATATATTAATATATATATATATATTAAAATGAATATATAAATATATTATATAAAATTATAAATTTTAATAGTAGGTAAATATATATAGCTATATATAAAAATTTTAATTTTAATTATTAATATTATATTTATATAATTATAATTATAATTAATTAGTAATATAATTTACTATTCTATATTGTTTGTGATAAATATGTTACTAATTATAATAGTGGTAAATTAATTATATGATTTTAAAAAGTTATCTAACTTGATTATATGATAATTTGATAAGTTTTTTATGCTTTTATGTTATTAATTTTAACTTAAATAGTACTTGATAATCAGTATTGGCCCTTAAAAATTAGAGCTTTCAGGGCTCATCTCATATTGGTCTAACTTCACTTAGGTAAAAACAATCAAAAATTAATTTATACTTTTAACAATGATATATATTTTTAAAATTTATATTGTTCCTATAATTATAGTAAAAATAAAATAAAATAACGGTTTAATTTACTAATAAGAGCTTCTAATTTAATAATTACCTTAAACCCCTTAAATCTCGAAACTGATCATACTAATTATTGTTTTAGATAATAATTTTTAAACGTAAATTACATACTTCATATCTCGGCTTCCTCTAACCGAACTTTCTAGATCCGTCTCGATACCACACCGTTAAAAAGTTTATAAAAATAGCAAGTGAATGGTTCGTAAACTCCTCCGAAAGAGAATATAGTAATAATAACATAATTTGTACACATAATTTTTCCTGAGAAATATTGGAATAATTTGGAAGATTAGAGGAGCTATAACACAATTGTTTTTGTCACGAATATATGATAGAAAGCACTAAGAGCATCGATACTCTGGACTCACCATTTTTTTTTAAATTGTACATTTGTGAGCAAAGATCTATTACATTTGACCATAAAATGTCATACAAAGTATGTATTTTAGCAAGTAATTTTAACAAACTATGACCTTCTTCTCAATTTATTATTTAAATTTAAAGAACCAATGTTATAGAAGTCCATAATTTGCTAAATTTGTTAATTGAAACACATGAATTTTAAAAACATTTTATACTCCTATATGGTCTATATGGTTGATATTTGGCATCATTAATATCGCCCCAAATAAAAAATAGTAAAAAAATGGAATTTCAAATTTCGTAGGGGCGGTGAAATTTTAATAAAGCAGGCAGCACCAAGAGCCAAATAATTGGTACTCAACAACCCACCGAAAAGCGTATTCCCAAAACTGAAAAGGAACAATTGAGGACGTCAGGGTCTGTCGAAAAATTGGAAACCCATAGGAGCGACCATTTAAATTTTAAATGCTTCCTATCCTCCAACAACGAATTTGGATAGAGCTTGAAAAAAATATAATCTAAACTATAGTTGGTAATGACTCTTCCATTTATTGTGCGGCACAATCAACTGAGAAATTTGAATATATACATATCCCCCATTGTGTTTATAATTGCATTAATAAAAAGATACTGCAACAGACTAATTACACCCTCTGCCAAAAGAGATTGATCTCAAGACATTTATCAATAAACCCACTACATATTAATGTTAATAATAGCAGTCCCATTCTGATAGTCATTTCTTCTTTATAACTCCTGCTCATAAGTTAGATTCCAACAACACCTGATAAATTGATCACTTGCTTTAAATTTCATTCAGATTCTTTAACTAAAGCCCACTACTGAGAATTCTAAATTGACTCAAATTGGGCAATTACAACCAACTAAATAGAACTCGAAACAATTAAGAACCCAAACATACGCGAATCATCCCTACCCAAAGTAGCACAGACATGTTTTCAAATCACAAAAGTAGATAGTCACAGATCTAAGGATTGCATTTCACATTTGAAGTAGACAAAGGGATACAACGAACCCAATTTCACATCTAATCAAGGAAACCCAAAACAACCAAAGGGTAAATGACCTAAACCAAACACAAAACGCAGTCATTTATCAACAAAAGACCTAACCCAGGCCACGGAAGAGAACAAACGTCATACAAAACACCAGCACAACCCATAACCCCCAACCCTACCCACCGCGGCGCCAACCCATCGAACCGGCCTACGAACTGGTGAACTTGGTGACGGCCTTGGTGCCCTCGGAGACGGCGTGCTTGGCGAGCTCGCCGGGAAGTACGAGGCGTACGGCAGTCTGGATCTCGCGGCTGGTGATGGTGGGCTTCTTGTTGTAGCGGGCGAGGCGGGAGGCCTCCCCAGCGAGCTTCTCGAAGATGTCGTTGATGAAACTGTTCATGATGCCCATGGCCTTGCTGGATATGCCGATGTCCGGGTGGACCTGCTTCAGCACCTTGAAGATGTAGATCTTGTACGTCTCCACGCTCTTCTTCGCCCGCTTCTTCTTCTTCCCCCGAGGCCGCGTCCTTCGACAGCCGCTTCCCCACCCCTTTCCCTCCCTTTTTCTCCGCCGGAACTTTCTCCGCCGCCGCCGGCGCTGCCTCGGGCTCCACCGCCGGCTTCTTCTCCGCGGCAGGCTTCTTCTCCGCCAGCTTCTTCTGGGCCGCCTTGGGTGCCATCGTATTCAAGAATTGGGGCTTTGGGATTGAAATTCGAGACTTGGGGCTTCTTCAGAGATTGTTGGTACGTAGTGAGGGTTGGGGCCCTATGCGCGCTTATAAAGGCCCGTGGTAGTGGATCTGATTGGTTGACCCTGTTTGATGCGGATTGATGAAATGGGATCTTATCGACCGTCCGATCTACTTTACGTCTTGAGTGAATCAACGATGGATAACGACTTCAGGGTCGCTGTGTGCACTGTCATCCAGGCTGGCGTGAGAGAATTGATAGGTGTGAGTTCATTGGTTCGGATTCGTGACGTGACGCTTCCTCCACCGTTCAATCCGATTTACGAGAAGCTTTAATCAACGGTGCACGTTTGACTAACGCAAGTTATTTTTACTATTTTAGAATTTTACCTTTATTTGGAAACTTTTGATTAAAAATGTTGTTCATTTATTCGCAGGGCCGTAAAATAATTAAGTATTTGTGAAAATATTATACGGCGAACTACTGAATTTTTAATTCGTGTTTTACAAAAAAATATTAAAAAATCATGATTGTTAGTTTTAAAAAATCATGATTCATCGTAGTGGCTTTTTTTTTTTTTTTTTAGCTGGGTGTGTATCAGTGTATCCTTGACCAAAAAGTTGTGTCCGGCAGTTCATGAAAATAATTAAAGTTATTTCAACACGATTTTACTTAATTTTTAGTTATAATTACATAGAGACATTTTGAATTAGATTATTTTTTCAAATTTAATCACATGAATAAATTATTCCTATATTATATATAAAAACTAGAAACCCAGCAGCTTATTTAAAAAAAACTCAATTATTCACGCGAAATATACCTTTGGTAGCTCCATGTTAATACATATAAAATAACAAAGTTTTTCCAATTTTTATAATTTTCTCACCAAAGCACGTTTTTAACATTTGAATCGAATAGAAATATTCTTGCTATGGAAATAATTTTTTTCAGCAGGCGCCTTTCCCTTTCTCTCGTTGGCCCTTGCACATACCAAGCAATCCAATAGTTTTTATCCGATTTTTGTTTTCATTCTTTTACCTAAAAAATGATTTTCATTTGAAGTGTCAGAAACATAGCTTTGGAATTTAAATGTGCCTCGTTGGATTGAATAAATGATTCAAAGCTTTAGTCAATACATTGAATAAATGATTTAGTCATCCTTATACAAATGAATCAAAGCTAAAACTGTTCTCTAATGAATACAAGGTAAGAAAAATAGTGTACTTGTATTTCAATCATCAAAAGCTAAATTTAACATACTAAAGAAAAGAAAAGTTAAGTTTCACAATGAGTTAAGAGATGTCCATTTCTAAACTCATATATATTCCAATCCGTCCTTATCTGACTTTAAAGGTTAAACCTGTAATTAAGTAAAAAAATTCTTAATAGATTTGGGCCATAGGAAATTTGGCTCTAGGACACAAACCAACCAAGTGTTACACAAACCAAGAGAAAGAATTCCATCATTTTGCGGATGAATTTCCAGATCCGGTGCCATGAGAACCATGAGGCATCAAAGATATCCATCACCTGTTTCCACCCCATACTTTGCCAATAACCTCCGTTTGATTGCCGACCAGCATCTCTAAAAGGCCATAAGTGCATCCTCAATGGGAGCCAGATTTGAGGGTTCACAAATTAAAAATGTCCATATTTGAAGGGTGAATGTACATGAATGGTTATATAAGTAGGATGAAACTAATTACCCTTAATGGCTTCTTAAAAAATGAAAAGCTGATTTTAACGGATATTTGTTTGAAAGGTAAGACACTAACATAGTTTCAAATGGCGAGCCTATAAGGGCATGTTTGGTTAGGTATTTTGTGTTTCGTTTTCAAAATGTAATAGTTGTTTTTAGGTAAAAAAAATGAAAATTGAAAACAACAAAAACTTGTTTTCATTTTTTCACAGAATTGGAGGACAACAGGTTATTTTTGCCCTATGTTTTTTATACGAGCCAGCACACATTTTTAAAACGTCCGTTTCTCAAAAACAACTGCCTTAATTCTGATGACACAAGGTTAGGGTTATCTTTAGTGATTGTAATTAAATTTTATTAGCTAAAATAATAAATAACTAAATTAATATAATTTTATCTAACATTATTTTCATCAGACATTTATGTTTATTCTTTAATTTTATTTTATCCAATTTACTCTTATCGTATATCTTCTCCAAATCTTTAATTACAAATTTATTGTTATCGTTTTAAATCCTCGTGAGTTAACCTTTTTGGCACAAACAACAAGCGAACCCGATCCCCACTCAGTTCTGATTCGCTAGCTGCTTCCGTGAATCTTTGATACGTCACAGACAGTTGTTTCTGGTGGGCTAAGTGCTCTCACGGCCGCTCACCCTGCAAGGGCTCGAGCTGATCACATTTTCTCGTACTTCCCTTGATTGGTGACAGCGTTATGCATGCCATTTCTGTATTAATGCATTCAATAATTTTGCACCCAGCGGTAGGTTCCTAAATCTACATTTGTTATGACTAGTTTCCTGTTTTTTGTTTGTTTTTGTTGTTGTTTTTGTTTGTGTACTCAGTCAGGGCTTTGTCACGTCCAAAGTAACCTTTTAGAATAATATTCAAAGTGATTCCAGAAGTATGTCAATAATCACATAATGTTCTAACACCTGTATTTAGGTGATAATTAATTTAGGGGTTGACAATTGAAGCCTAAGCTCTTTTTACCAAAGTGGACAATGTTTTAACAACCTGTTGTGTATTTGCTGTGCTCTATGTTTTATCAACAGAGTTAAATAAGGTTCATTCTAGCGATGGTATTCCAGTTGATGTAAACTTTGGCTCGATACTTAATGTAAAAGTAATCGAACTTCCAAATTTAAATCTAAGATGACGCTTCATTAGATTTTTTTTTCTCAAATCAACGGAAGTATGGTTGTTTAATGATGGGCATGAGGATCATGCATGGAGACAATTGAACCTAGATGGGCCGTACTAAAATTTAGATCGTGACATTTTGTGGGAGAAAATTTTATCAGAAAAACATTAGTGATTCTAGGGTATAGACATTTTAAATTTTTACGCAATAAAAAGATATCTGGCCTTGATATTTGGCGAAATGCCACTATGCCAGTATCAGTTGTGCACAGTTCAAGCAAAAAATATGAGGTGCTCGAATGGCTTGTTTTGTTTTTCTTTTTGGTCTGGTTTTGCTGTACAATTTTTGCAGAATTAAAATTTAATTTTGATTATCTTTCCAACACCTGTTTCTTATGTCTTGTTAACCTTTGATATCGCCTTTTCCCTGTCTTTATAGTGACTCAATATATTGTTCTTCATGCATGGCTCAGGTGGCCATAAATTTCACATGCATTTTTAAGTTTCACAGAGTGGGGTGAGTTTGTGTACTATATTTCCGTACTTTAGATTGATCTGTTTATCGTTTCTGCCGGGAAATTCATAGAAATGGTGTAGGTTACAAAGAAGGTGGTAATGTTCAGCCAGAGGATAATTCAATAAGAATTACGAAGAGAATCTGAATTTAGATTTTCGCCCCTCTGTATTGTTTTAGAGTTTAATATTATCGTGAAATGGTTAAGTAAAGTTGAATCTGACCTGATGGAACTTAATTGAAGCATGACACCCTTGACAGTAAAACTTCTGCAGATTATGCAAACTGTGTTGCAACTTTACTTACAGAACATGGTTGACTGCTTAATATTATTTATTATAATAAACCTGTTTTCCTGAAATATAGGCAGCAAGAACCGTATCATGGTTTAAAGATTTTTCCTTTTTTATTTACCTCGGTGCAGGTGTGGGGAAGAGTTGCCTTCTTTTGCGTTTCTCTGATGGTTCCTTCACAACTAGCTTTATCACTACCATTGGGTTTGTTCTCTTATTTTTAGATAATTCGAAACACCTAGTAGATTGTGTTGAATTGCTTTGTACCAGAGAGATATTCGTTCTTATGCAGCATAGATTTTAAGATCAGAATAATTGAGCTCGATGGAAAACGTTAACAAACACATCTTAAAGACCTTCACTTATAAGGCTGTGCCATCGTCAAAAGGCCAAGCCCTTGCTGATGAGTAGACATCATTTTTGAAACGTTGAGTGTAACAAGTTGTTTTCCAATTTAATTCGCTACTCTCCTACATATTTGTTTATTTAGATTGAGAGGTGTTGGGTCCCACAGAGTGCAAAGAGTCAAAGACAAATCTCAATGTAGAGCAAGTTTTCTTTAACATAGTAAGAGACATAAAACAATTGCGGGGGACAATTCCAGAGCTGAGGTAACTTGAATTACTTCATAAATGAAGAAACAAACATACACCCGGTTCAATTTCATTAGTTCACTATGGTTGAAGTGTTCTTTTGTATTTTTGCAGCCTGCAGCTATCAAAATTAATCAGCCAGGCCAGTGAGCGGAGGCTAGTCAAGTTGCCCAAAGATCAGCATGCTGCAGTTCCTGAGAACACACTTAGATCATTACATGTCCCCTCCCACTGTCCAATTGACATGAAACGGCGTGCAGAGAAGCTGTGTTTGGTTTCCGTCATTCCGTGGGCAATCTTTGTTGTGTTGTGCGTGATCATTACATGTCCCCTCCCACTTATTTATTTATTTATCTAAATATAGATGGAAATCTTTGTTGTGCGATGTTAATGAATGTCAAGACATTATATCACCCATTATAGCATCAGGGCTGAAAAGAATGATAAAATCTCAAATCATATCATCCACAACAAATAATGTATTCTGAAATTATATCCACCACAGGCAGTGGCAATACCGATTATATAATCTGAAACTAAAACCCCTGGTAAATAGCCGGTGCTGCAACTACCAACCTAACGAATTACAAAGCATCAGAACAAATGATTCCAAAGCTCAGACCCAAACTTTACATGTACTACCTGTGTACAACAGATAACGTCAACGTGCATAATTTACTAAAAATAAGCATCTACTTCTATACACATCCGAGGGTTTAATGAATGGTACATGTTGATTAAGAATTGGATTCAAAGGTTGAGCTCATCCTTTCCATAGATTCGCTGAAGTTCACGAGTTGCTGCTTGGAAGGACTCTGAAAATAGATTAGAATGTGATTCTGTGGGTATAAAGTATCCCAACACAGCAGTAAAAGCTATAATAATATTTGACATTACCTTTCCAAATGCGAAATGCTTTTTGGTTGATGGGTGCACCAAAAACAGTTTGAATTGTGTCAAACAACTTGCTCTCAGGGGTACCCTTTAACTCTTGCACTATCTGATAGATTGTTTTCCCGTTCTCAAAATATATGTGATTGTTGGGGTGTTTTGATTTGCAATTGGCATGGCGCTCAAACTCATAAGCATTCAGTGCCTAAAACATAAAACCATTATATTCATAAGATAATCAAAAGAAGCAACCAATGGGCCATTTTGTCATCAAATTGATGTGGAGGTTCACCTATAACAAAGCCAGAAACTAATTGATAATGTACCTTGGAGAAATTGCACGATTTACAGCCACAAAGATAGCCAGAACCTTTAATGATACCTCGCAGCTCCTAGCGGCAAGAAAAGAAAATCATATTTTTCAAAACAAAATCTTTGATAATCATGCATGGATATGGAAATAGCTGAAATCTACCTGCCGTTGCAAAGAGACATACTTAACAGGAACGCCATCAAGCATACCAGTTGATAGCAAACTTTTGACATTTGAAGGAAAACTGTTTGGAGCTTCTTTCTTTGATACTTTCGGCTCTGGTTTTTTCTTGGAATCTGGTCCTGATTTGGCATTACGAGCAGGCCTTGCAACTGCATTAGCCTCAGGTGAATGCAATTCTTTTTCGCTGCTCATTTCTGACATTTGAACCGAAGATTGATTAGTTAAAAAATCATAACTGCCACTCAGGCCAGACAGCGGTATGCTAGGATCATCATGAAAACAACTGAAGGATATGGTACTGTTGTCCCCTGCATAAGAGTGATCCATAGGCAATGTGTCGTCATCTCTTTTGTTGAAGGCAGGTCCTACAGATTTGACATAGCTGTCTCCGCTGTTGCTATAGGTATGACCCAACAATGAGAGAGAAGCCGGTCCTCTTGATATTAAACTAGCAGCTTCCTTGTTGCAGCTATGCTGTTTGGGAGAATGCACATACTTGTTTGAGCTAGGGCCCTTAACCTGGTTGACTTTAACTTTCCTAATTCCACCATAGCTGAGAAATATTTCAGGATCTTCCGAGGCATGAGATATAGACAAGCCCTCTGATGGATCATTTCCAAACTGCTCATCAATGTGTTTTATTCTGAGATTCATGCTATCATCTCCAACAGGAGAAATGCTATTTTCAGAGAAATTGACAGACCTTGCTGTTCCAGTTCCAAATAGCCTATCAATGAATTGGTTTGGAACCTGGTGGAATGTGGAAGTGTTATCCCATAAAGGAATACTTAAATTTGGAACTTCAGAAGGAGTCAAATTCGAATCCAAGCTCTGAACAGCCTGCTTCTTGTTGGAAAACAGCTCTGATTCAGTGGAATCAACAATCCATTGGTTGGGACGCTTTGAATCAATTGTTGAAGGGTTATTAAATGCAGCATCTCCGTCATTCAAATGTTCAATATCTTTTGCTATCCAAAAATCCTTATCCTGGAAAGACTGTTAACAGATATTTATCAGTTGCATTCCCAACAGAAGTTAATAAAAGCTGATCATAAGTAGTGGTCAGTCATTCCACTTGATAGCGATACATCACCATTGGTCCCCATCCAAGTTGCATATTTTGAGAACTACAATATTTATTACAGAATTAAACTGCAAGAAAATCTCAAAAATCTGGAATACAATGCTACAGTAGTACTAACAAGCATAGAATTGCAAATTTTAAACGTACCATTCAGCCCTCCCCAACTCAGCAGACCGAGCAAATGAAATCCAACAACTGAACAAAAACATGCAAATCAAACCACATCACGATTGAAAACAAATAACACAAGATCCTCCAACAATGCATATCGATCGCAAAAACAAATAAATAATAAAAAATAAATCAAAACCTAACAGTTGAGCCAAATTTTCAACCCAACTCAATTCAAATGTGTTCTAAACTTGTAATCACTAGACCACAGCATGGAGCAAGGAACCCTAAAAACGGAGAATCAAGTAAGAGATTTTCAAAGCCCCGCACCTTCCGATTAGGAGACCAGAATAATTAGTCGGAGCATCCGATCGACCGTACGATCCGCTGAAACTTCCGGCAAAGAGAGGTGGCAGCGACCGGCCGGAGATTCAGCGTCCGGGTTGCGTGGGAGGGTCAGGGTCTGTCTGAGTGGCAGCGAGGAACACTCGATTTTTTCTCACGAATAAAATAAACTATATTCTGCACTTATAACATCTTGTCCTACACGTGTACATCTCATTCTCGGATTTTGTAACATCGCCGATGAACATATCCTGTCCTACACGTGTCAAACCTAGGTCTATCTAGGCCGTGTAGATCTTATTATCGAGATTTAACTGTGTCCAATTATATTGCATAATCGGACAGGCGTGGTCGCTGATGGAGGGGTTCCGATCTTGTCCCTGATTAGCGATATATATATATATATAAAACTATATTTAAATTATTTTTTATTTTTTCATGTAAATATATATCACAATAATTTTTTAAAATTATTTTATATCATTAAAATAATATTTTATATAATTTAATATAAAATAAAAGTAAAAGTTATGAAAAAGTAAATATGAAATATAAAAGAAATTATATATATAATTTAATAATTAGATTGAGTTAATAGTATTTTTTTAATATATTAGAAAAATACTGTATAAATCATATAGAAAAAGTTAAATATAAAATTTCGGTGTCAAACTGATTTTATGACTTTTTTTTTCATAAATAAAGAAAAATAGACTTTATAATGAATTTGTTACTAATGCTTTAATGTATGAATTGTATTATAAGTTTATTTGGTAAGATGATATTATTTTTAAAAATATAATTATTTTTAAAGATAGTAATATATGAGCGGTGAGAATTCATTTGGTCAATAATTTTTTAAAAATAGTCCTATTTTATATTTTGTGTTATACTTGTAAATTATTTGATACACTCGATAGTTAACTCGATATCTGGTTTGATTAAGATCGAATTGACATTAAGTTTGATATTGATGAAGCTCACCCAATTAGCTAGTGATACACACCCGACCGTTCGATTCTATTGTAGGTTTGAGTCGTTAAATCGAATTTGTTTAACGCTTGCTTGACTTGTTTAAAAAATTATAATTATAGAAAAACTAAAAAATAAACAAAAGTTATTGGTTTTTTCAAATTTAAAATTAAATTTATAAAAAAGTTAATTAAAATATTATTATTTGATAAAAAGTATAAAATAATATTTAATATAATTTGTAGATGTGAATATGTGATCAGTAAAATGAATTTTTTTAAATGAATATTAGTATATCTCATCACATGAGCACTATACACACACCCAATATGTGCATCGTCGCCCCTTCTCCCCAACTTATCAAAATCATATTATAAATCACCTATTTTTCTTCAAAGTATTTACGTAGTCTTGCCAATCTATCTTGAATGGCTATTGTTTACACCAATGGCGTTAATATGCATATTGTGTTGTTGGTTTGCACCCAACGGTCATCGATATGCACCGAGCGACCAATGATTTGCATCCAACGTTGTTGATATGCACCCAACCATCAATCTGCATTAAACATTGCCATATGCACCCAATGTTTGAACCCAATCTCAACCACAATCATCTAACCAACCCTTGTCAAGCCATCTCACCATCGATCCACGATGTTAGCACACCATTTAAAATATGAATATCATTTGGTCTCCACACAAGATTTGAGGAGCTTGCGAGGTTACCAAAATGAACATAACGTTATCTATTGATCATCAGGCTTTTGATCGCAAAGTTGGAGGTATGGAATATTGGATGGAAACTATGTTGCACACTTTATAGATTGATCCATCACGTTTTCTTATAGCTAGGGTATTAGGATATTATTTGTTGATGATAAAAGAAGGAAATTGGGACAATAAAATGGATCAGAGAGGGTATGTGTTAGGAAATTACGCAAAATTTCCTTATTGCTAGATTTGTAAGGATCGAAAATGCAAAGAAAAAATGACACACAAATTGATAACGAGTTCGGCCAATTTTGCCTACGTCTCGAGGCTTGCAAATCTTTTACTAGGAAAGAAAAATTACAAAGCTTACAACCCACATTCAAGAATTCTCACCTAATTCTTTCGGTTCTCAATTTCTCTCTGCACCAATGAGATACAATTTTGAATGATTTGAATGTCTTATGAGTTGCCCTTTTATAGGTTATAGAACTTTATCTCATCCACCCATTTGTTTCCAAATAACGAGAGGTCAACATCATTCTTTAATTTCAACCATATATTTTTTTGTCTTTTCTTTAAAACAATGCAGTAACAATCTTCCACTTGAAACTTGATTTTAATTTGTCTTCACATCTCAATCAATGCAAGCAACCTTTCATAGTTTATTACTCAGTAGTAGACCAACCGAAGTTGAGCACAACTTCGTTTATCAATAGTCACCACTTTTTGTGAACATATCTGGGTTCCTGCTTCTTGAATTTTCTTCGGTGTTAACATCTCATCTTCAAGTAGAGTCCTAACAAAGTGATATCGAAGATCAATATGTTTTGTTTTGGAGTGAAATACGAATTCTTTCCGGATGTATCGCATTCTGATCGTCACTATATAGAAGACTCTTTTCTTGGATAAATCCCTTTTCTGTTAATAATCATTGAAGCCATATTAATTCTTTAATGGCTTGTTATTGCTACATATTCGGCTTTGGTGGATAAAGCAACAATCTTTTGTATTTGCGATATCCAACTAATTCTTGTTGTTCCAACGTGAATATATAACCAATGGTGCTTCTTGGTGATCAACTTCACTGCAAAGTTTGCATCTACATAGCCTTGTAGTTTAACTTCTCCTTTACCAAAGTACAAACACCTTTTCTTCGCCTCGTAGATACCTCAAAATCCACTTAACCGCTTCCCAATGAGCTTTTCTGGATTTGACATAAATCTACTTACAACTCCCACTGCATGGGCAATGTCCGGCCTAGTATGCGACCATTGCGTACATCAAACTTCCAATAGGCGAGGCATAAGGGACCTTAGCCATTAGATCTTTCTCTTCCTATGTCTAAGGACCGATCCTTGGATAGGCGAAAGTGACTAGCCAAGGGTGTGCTAAGCTGGCATCACCCATATTGAATCTCTGTAAAACACGGTTAATGTAATCTTAGATAACTGCAAGAAACCTCTTTGCTTATCTCTCGTGATTTGCATTCCAAGAATCTTCTTTCTTTGGACCCAAGTCTTTCATGTCAAACTCTTTTGATAATTGCTGCTTCAATGATCTAATATCATCCATGTCTGATCCTCGCTATTAACATATCATCAACATAAAGTAATAAAATGATATAGCTAGACTTATATTTCTTGAAGAAGCAACGTTGGCGTTACACTTCCGGAATCCTTCCTTGTTCATGAATCCATCGAACTTTTTGTACCTGTCTTGGGGCTTGTTTCAAACCATACGGGACTCTTTTTAAGTCTACACACCATGTTCTTCTTCCCTTTTTATGAAAAACTTTCGGGTTGGTACATGTATATTTCTTCATCCAAGTCTCCATGAAGAAATGTAGTCTTCACGTCCAATTGTTCAAGATGAAGATCTTCAATGGCAACAATACTCAATGCTTGATCTCGATAGTATTAAGCTTTACAACAGGAGAAAAAATGTCAGGGTAGTCAACTCCTTCCTTTTGCTAGAATCCTTTGACAACTAGTCGGGCCTTATATCTTTTAGAACCATCATGTTCTTCTTTTACCCGATACACCCATTTATTGTGAAGTGCCTTCTTCCCACGGGTAACTCATCTAGTTCTCATGTCCGATTAGAGATTAAAGACTTCATCTCGTCTTTCATAGCAAGCTCCCACTTACTAACGCATCTTTAGTCGACAAGCTTCATCAAAACATTCGGGTTCTCCTCCGTCGGTAGCAACAAATAGTTCATATATTTCCTATTAGGCACATGAGGTCGAGAAGACCTTCTTAATATAGAACTGGAGAAGAGGATTTGGTCCGTCAAGATGTTACTCATTATTTTGTTCAATTGATTTCTCCATTTGAGGACTTTCAATAAGAGGACTATCCGGAACGTTGTCCACCTCTATGTACATTGGCTCACCTTGTACTAAGTTGTTGGCAACCATTTTATGTCCGTCTTTGTACATTACCCTTTCATTGAAAATCACATCTCTTATGGATCACCTTATTATTTTCATCATCCCAAATGCGGTAGCCAAACTCATCCTCCCATAGCCGATGAGAGTGCATTTCTTAGATTTTGGATCAAGCTTATTCTGCCTTGATCACTAATATGCACATATCTTCACAACCGAAAACTTTAAGATGTGAAAGTTTTACCTCTTTTCCGCTCCATACCTCTTCGGTATGTTATGCTCTAATGGTACCGATGGACTTCGGTTAATCAAGTAAGTTTGTATTGTATCTTCTTCCCAGACTTTGGCAATCCCGATTGAATACGTAGGCTTCAGCTCTTTCGGTCGATGTCCGATTAATACGCTCGCTATACCATTATGTTGAGGTGTACACAGTGCTTCTCTCCATTACGATTCCATGCTCATAGCAGAACTTCTTGAATTTGGTGTCTTCGTATTCTCCACCATTGTCGATCTAAACTTTTTGATTTTGAGATTTGTCTCATTTTCAACCATAGCTTTCCATCTCTGAAAGCATCAAACACTTCAGACTTATGTTTTAAAAGTAAACCCATACCTTCCGTGAGTGATCATCAATGAAAGTCACAAAGTAGTGTTTCCCACCAATGGATGGAGTAGTTGTTGGACCCCAAACATCAGAGTGAACAAGCTCTAATCTTTCTTGCTTGTTCTTCTTCTTGTTTTGAAAGCCGACTCTTTTTTGCTTTCCAAGTATGCAATCTTTGCATATGTCGATCTCAACCGATGAAGTCCGGAAGTTTACCCTTTGAGTGCATAATCTTCATCCCTTTCTCACTCATGTGACCAAGTCTTTGGTGCCATGATTGGGATTATCGTTTCCTTCAAAGAATCGTGATGGAACAACACGCGCCTTTGTCATGTAAAGAGTACCACTCTTTTACCACGGCAACTGTCATTGCTCCCTTTGAGATCTTCCAATCATCACCATGGAAGATCGATCTTGTAGCCTCGCTGCCAATTGCCCTACTCGAGATTAAGTTCTTTCTCAAGTCGTAATATGTCTAACATCATTTAGCTTCCAAACAGACCCATTTAACTTAATCTTCACTACACCTTTACCGATAATATCACAAGGTTGATCAATACCAAGATATACCTTTCAAGGTTTCCAGGGACATACCTCTTCGAAAAATTCTTTCGAGGTAGCATGAAATGATGCTCCGGTCTAATACCCAAGACTCCTTCTTGGTCTCCAAGGAGCATATTAATGCGTCATCGTTTCTCGAAATAGTAGTGACATTAGCTTGTACCTTTGTCTCTTGGTCTTTCGGTGCACTCTTGCACTGATTTTTGTAGTGACCAATCTTTCCACAATTCCAATAGTTAATGTTCTTTGAGCTATGGGAATTGTTGGGATTCCTCGATTTGGACCTCCCATCTTTTGATCTGCCTCGATAGTTGAATTTGGCACGTCCATTTCCTTTGGTTGAATTTCTTCCCCTTGACTCTATATGCAATGTAGAGGTTGAAGATTCACCGAGTCTCTTCGTCGGATCTCTTCACTAAGAACCAGATCCCGAACATCATTGAATTTTAACTTGTTGTTTCCCGATGAGCTACTCCACGACCATGGCGGTAGCATTCCAACTTTCGGTAGGAAGACAAAAGTATTAATGCGGTACCTCATCATTAAATCGATCTCAACTCGAACTCAATTGCGTTGTGACTATATTGAGTTCATTGAGATGTTGAGCTACCGATGCGCCTTCCGTCATTTGCAAATTGAATAATCGCCTCATTAGATGAACTTTGTTGGAGGCCGATGGCTTCTCATACATATTGGAAAGAGCCTCCATAAGACCCGCCGTGGTCTTTTCCTTTGCTATATTGAAGGCAACATTGCGAGACAACGTCAATCGAATAACTCCGAGGGCTTGTTTGTCGAGAAGAGCCCGGTCTTCATCCTTCATGCCCTCCGGCTTCGTTTTTGAGAGGTTGATAAAGCTTTTTCCCGTACAATAATCTTCGATCTGCATCTTCCGGATCCAAAGTCCGCACCATCGAACTTTTCAATTTTCACCTTTCCTTCGTCTCTGCGGCCATTGCTCTCATACGAATCTAGCTTCCACCGACTTGGCTCGATACCGGTTGTTAGGAAATTACGCAAAATTTCCTTATTCTAGATTTGCAAGGATCGAAAATGCAAAGAAAAATGACACACAAATTGATAACGGAGTTCGGCTAATTTTGCCCTCGTCTCCAGGTGCTACCGGATCTTTTACTAGGAAAGAAAAAATTACAAAGCTTACAACCCACATTCAAGAATTCTCACACCGAATTCTCTCGGTTTCTCAATTTCTCTCTGCACCAATGAGATACAATTTTGAATGATTTGAATGTCTTATGAGTTGCCCTTTTATAGGTTATAGAACTTTATCTCATCCACCCATTTGTTTCCAAATAACGAGAGGTCAACATCATTCTTTAATTTCAACCATATATTTTTTTGTCTTTTCTTTAAACAGCATGCGGTAACAGTATGTCCATCCAAATTTTATACTACTATACTTGAATTAATGAGTAACTCAAAAAATATATTTGCTTGTTAATGGCCCTTACGACGCTCCCATACATGATTAATAGAACTATAATGTATTATTGCTTGTTATGTGTTGTTGCATTACCTTGTTGAAGGTGAGAACACACTTTACAAGGACTAATTGGAGAGAAGTGTATGGAAAAGTATTTGTAAAGCATCCTGTACCACAATAGGTATAACATAAGACATCAAAAATTAAGCATACTTTATTTTAAAATGTAATAGATTGCCTGACATTGCCAACAATATAAAAACTAATAATTAAGTGCATGGTTGTATGAGTTTTCTACTATGGTAAGTGAGAACACAAAATTACTAATGTGTATACCAATATATAAAGGACTACACATCATTAAGGTATATCTCTAACCCTATTTTTGAAGTTTGGTGTGTTTATATATTCTCGTTAAAAGCTTTATGAAAGTTAATTGTTATATTGACTTGGTAAGTACGTCATATTCTTGTGATTATAAACCTGATTGGTGTTATTATGTTTCATGGGGAAGAATTAGTCTTGCTGATATAGTTGGTTTCATTGGTTTTGAGTTGATCTCCAGGGATGGGCCATGAACCTTAGAAAAACATGAGAAAAGCTCCACATGACTACTTAAGTTATTGTTGCGATTGAGAACTCCAAGGATATTATTGTGCGATCTGAAGCGTTAGGCCTTATGGTTAGAGAACTATATTGAAATTAGGTTATTTTGGTATTAAGATATTGCTTATTTTGAAGGGTTATAATTATGCTTACTATTTTAGAATACAATATTGTTCATTTGGAAGTGAGGTACTACCATTTGAAAATAATCATTTACAAAAAAAAATATTATTTATCATTATTTTAAATGAGTTGAGGCTGCTTGTTGAAGGCTCATATAACAACTTAGTCAAGCCCAATTTCAAAAATTAAGAAATATTTGTTCTAACGCAAGCTCGAGTCAAGTTAAATTAATCAAAGGCTTAACTCAATTTGAATAATCACCTTATACGAGCTAAAGTCCAAATTGAGCTTGGCAAAGTATTTAATGAGTTGGATCAAATTAGGGGTTTCAAAGGTTGACTCGAGCTCGATCTCGGCTCAATTTTTTTCTTAAATGAGTGGAGCCGAGTTTGTTTAAGCTTGGCTTAGCCTGGTTTAGGCTTATCCTACACTATTTGGATTTTTTGTAGGTATAAATAATGCATGTAGTAACAACATCCATATCGTTAAATTGGTTTGATTATTCTTTTTTTAAACAACATCAATCCAACAAGTCCCTACCACGACCTTCGTGCATTGAATTACCTTTGCCCCGGGCAATACACTTTGTCTAATGTCTCAATAACTATTAAAAATTTTACGAGTCAACTCGTGATCGAGTGACATGTATTAAATGGATTAAGCATTTTTTAGGCTTCAAATAGTTTACAAATTACGATGGCCTCTCAAATACCAATTTCAAATTTTCATTTGAGTTTTGCTTTAAAAACATAAAATAGGTGAAAATTATTTTCGAAGACAGTATGATGTCACATCCTCAAATTTTAGAAACATGCATGGTGTCCGTACTTTTCCAAATGAACAAGCTATATATATATATGATTTAATAATCTCAAAAAACACAAAATCATTACAATGTCGTCACAAAAAATATAACTTCCCACAAACACATGTACAAGATAAATAAATAGATAAACAAATATAATACATATCCTAAAATATTACATTAAATACGTAATGTGTTTGATTTACATTAAACACATGTATGTTTCATTTGTGTAGTAGAGGCTCTTGTTAGTCTCTAGTAGCACTTAACAACAATCAATAACATAGAGTGAGAAAAAGTGTCATGTCCCAAATTTTCAACCTGAGAAAATTGGTTAGTAACTCCCATCACCCACTTGGTGGGCAAGGGGTTGAGTTAAATCATATCACATAGAACATCACAAACAAATCATAACAAGTGTTCACAAGCTAAACCACATGTTTTTATTAGATAGTTACATCTTTTTTACATCATTCCCCAATGGGGTTACATCACTTTCCTAGAACAACTCAACATGACATGGAAACAAACAAAACAATAATCCAATCTTCCACTTTGGTGTCCCGCCTAACGTTTGTAGGTTCCTGAAAAGAAACAAATCACAATAATAGGGGTGAGCAACCACAATCAGTAGAGATCATGTCTCCTCAACCCACCCTATGCTCCTAGTGTTTACATGATGAGTGCACATGTGTAGTGTCGTGGCAATAATATATAAACAATTTATAATTAACATTTTCACTTCAAGGTACTCATAATATAGACAGCACATAAACAAGCCACACAGCCTCCTCATTCTTTACCTCGCATGCATAGGTATCTCAACCCTAAACTACAACCACACAGGCTACCACAACCACAGCCACACAAGCTTCCACACCCACATAGGCCTCACATCACAATTCATATAACACAATTTTAAGCACATCACAATAATACATATCCACACTCACAATAAGAACACACCATAGAGCGTGCATGACGACACATTATATAATTCCTAATAATACGCCTCAACTAATATACTCAACACACATATATTAAACAAGCCCCATTTACAAGCTATGTTAACCTTCAACATGTCGTCTTATAATTTTCCCATGACATCCTATCGTACAACTTAACACAAAGAATGCGGACACAAGACGAATAACAAATGAGTACCCCGACGGCCTCCATAATCAACTACCACGAAATGGACTCATCGACACCCATAAGTATAACATGCCAATAAAGGCCAAAATTTATATAGAAGATCAAACCTATATGAATTTACAAATATATATCTTTATATCATCTACCTAAAGACCTAACCCTAGAATAGGTTCAAGAGAAATACAAATTCCTATCTCAAATTTAGTTGCGCGAGGGTTTGAAATTGAAAGATCCTCCTCGCTAGATGTCGTGTACTCACAAGAATGCAACAACCACGATCAGCAATAGGGTTCCTTCTTTTTCTCTCTCTCTGTCTCGAACGAAAAACCCAGAATAAATCTAAAATTATATAAAAAAACCGACTTATCTCAAAAATAGATTGTCGCAAGGTCGACGTCAACCAAAAACACTCATGGATCAACCACATCAACCACTATTTCTCGTGTCGACCAACCACCTACGTTGACCAATTTCCATATCGAACATGGTCGACTTGCAGATAGGTCGACTATGTCAACCTCATATCGACTATATTCCACGTCGACCAATATACATGGAACAACAGTCAAGAATTTGCTATGGTTGACCTTGACCACTCCATGCCATGTCAACCATATGTTGACCACACATCGAAAATCATCTCATGTCTACGAACTCAAAGAAAACTCTCTAGAATCTTCCCTTGCCGACCTCAACCAATCATTGTTTCAGGCTGACTACTATCTCACATCGACCAAGCTTGCATCAACCAAGCTTTCACATGATAATCCATTTTAGCCTCTCCAAAATAATTTGGCTTTCGGGCGTACCCCAGAATTCTATCAATAGGCGCTGTCCCTTGACCCCACTTTCGCTTGAAGTGTTACATCCTTAGACTCCCGCTAATAGTATGGTTAAGAGTCCCTTGCCCAAATACACAAAATGACTAACACCTAAAATCCTTAGGCACAGGTCATTACAAAAAGGTTCAATAGGTGACCTACAACTCCATACCACCATACGACCCAACCAATAACTAGATTTTATATGCTCAATGTATATATGTGCCAATATAGTTCTAACTACCCATGAACCAACACAATAATATTAACTTACATGTAATTACACCGAGATATTACATCCACATACATTAAGGGCCATTGTCACTTGTCTTGAGCATCATACCGCATCCGCAACATCACAAGATCAATCATTAGGCTTTAACCAATCACGTCATGACACAATCATCATAATACAAGTCATCAAACCTTAGCTTGTCACATCATTATTGTTGGATCCTAATTTGTCTGGGTTGGACAAAATTTATCATATTCCATGTAAAGACTCGTATTTGGGTAGATTTGAGAGATAGTCATTTTATGGGAATGTAACTATCTGGACGGTAGTGTAGTCGTCGATGCGAGCATTTTGACTGTACTTGGGCCCGATTTGAGTCGGGGCCCGTTTGACCCGATTGTTGACTTTTCGGGGTTTATTGGTTGACTTTGCGTATAGGCGGTCATTTGGGTGTAATAATATCTGTTTAGTGTTGTCTCGTCATTTCGAGCGTTTTGGTATAGTTTGACTCAATTTGGAGTTCGGGGCCTTAGAGGTCAATTTTTGTGTTAGGATATCAATTATTGACTGGGTCCATGGTTGACTAGGTCGATAGATGGCGAAAATATAAATAGCAGAAAAAAAAGGAAGAAGCTTTCACTTTATGTTTCACGTTTGTGCGTTGAGAGAGAGAGCTTGAGAGCTTGGAGGCTTTGGCGATTTAGGGCGATTTGGGTTCGTGGAGCTCGAAGATTCACTTCAAGTAGGTGTCCTTGAACTTCTTATCTCTCTCTTGTTTTGGATTTGCACGAATTTATCATGATTTATGAAATTGAGCATGAACCCTAGAATTTGGGGAAAACCAATTTTGGGTTAGATCTAATGGTTTAGCATAAGATTTGTGGTTAAGAATCGTTTTATATCATTACGGATATATGTTTCGTGATTTTGGGGTTGATTAATTGTGTTTTTCATGAGAGTTGATAAGTCGACCATGAAATTAGGGGTTTAGATTTAGAGTTACGGAATTTTATACGTGTTTACGTTGTTTAAGCGCGATTTAGAGGCGGTGCCGGACGCATTTTAAGGTAAATATCGTGATCTGTTGCATAGAATGCGTGTTTGTGCATGTCCGGGGGTTCTTGGGTTGATTCCAGACGAAGAACAGGCAAAAACGACGATGAACAATACCCTGGATGCGTTGCTTGGGTCGGCCGACGTAAAATCAGAGGTTACGGGTCGAAGATCCGGGGGTTATAGGGTCGTAGTTCGTAGACCCATAGTTCGTAGCTCGTAGCCTCGTAGCCTCGTAGTTCGAAGTTCGTAGACTCATAGTTCGTAGACCCGTAGTTTGTAGTCGAAGGGTCGAAGTTCGTAGCCTCGTAGGTCGAAGGTCGTAGCCTCGCCCGAGTCTTCGAGGCGCGCCTGCGTCTCCGCATTCCGATGTACGAGTCGCGGGTTACGAGCTACGAGTCGTAGCTCTGCGGTGTTCGGACCTTTTGTCGAGATCGATTGGACCTATTTACATTGCAACCTATACCAAGTATTATACTTAAGTTACAATGTAAATAACGAAATACCCCCATTTGGATTCAAAGAAAAATACTAGAAAAATTAATTCCTACTATTTCAAAATGTGAAAATTGGGATTTAGTGTAAAATCTCGGAAAAACCCAAAAGTTCGTAGTGGTGAATTTTTTGGAAAGTGGGGTTAGACATCTTAGAAAAATCCCAAAAATCAGATTATCTTAGTTATGATATGGGAACCTAATGCCGGGACTTTTGATTTCAAGAAAATAGGCACTATGGGTACTTCCTTCATAAATCAAGGATTGAGGATTTACTTGTGAAGACCAGCTACGGTTCCAAAGGAAATGTTGAGAATGATTTGCCATACTCATGTTAGTATATCGGTGTGAGGTATTGGGGCATGGACTCGTGACTTGTTTGGGTTCTCAACGTGATGCACCGATGGTGCTATGTGGTTGACGTGATGAGCATATGCACCGATAGCAGGCTTTGTGTGGTGATTGTGGCCGGGCATATTGCGTTGTGGACGTTAAGGCCTGAGTTGAGCCGTTGAGCTCGTGGAGCTAGGGCTGAGTGCCCTGGTAGGATCCCATGGAGGATCATGGATAAGTTGTCTGTGTGGGGGCGGTGAGTCTTGATGTTTATTTGCGGGTGAGTCCCGATGATTGTACACTTACACGGTGCACGCAGTACACCGAGCATATAGTATAGACATATATGTGTTGCATGATGTGGAGTTTTGGGGTCACCTATCGAGCTTGTCGCTCACCCCTACTTGTTGTTTACCCTTTTCGGGTGTGACCCGAGACTAATGAAGGACTTTCTTCCAGGAGGATGCCCCTACTACGATGTATAATACACTTATATTCGTAGTGTTTTATGTGATATCCTGGATCGGGGTTCGTGGACGATTGTATTTGCATCTTGTATGATGTGATGTCCGTGTATTGTTTGACTCATTGTATGTATGATGATATATGGGAAAGTACAGGATTACCCTTGATGTATGGTCAGATAGGGCTACATATTTGAGACAAGACACGCGGTGTAGTCTCCATTGGTGCTAGTCGCCAACCCCTTGACTATCGGGTGCGGGTAAGGGGAAGTCATGTACCCGGTTCCGGGTTCCCCTGGAATTCGGGGGCATGACATTCCATTTTCCTCCTTGCCGCTTTGGTTTGTTGAAATGTTTGAAGGACGACGGGTCATGATCGTTGAGGCGCAAATGCCCAATTTTAAGACAATTATTCAAGAAAGGCCTCCAAATGCCAAAGAGCCAGGTCCTGGGCGATAGAAAATCAAATTTGAGGCCATCGATCGCGCTTAATTCGAGATCAAATGAAGAAGATATGGTCAAAATAGCATTTGGGCCGTAACGAGGTCAAACGGTAATTGACTTTCCAAACGACACTCCATATCAGGTCGCGAACCTCATATTCTCATCCTACTCGTCGTTACGAGAATTTTGACATACATATTGCATATATTCGCTCCAGGGCTTTTTTTGATAAAAATAAAAATTAATGTGTTTTTTCGGTAATCAATAATCTCGGTACGGACTTGCCATAAAAACGATGTCATTTTCAAATAAAATTGACATGGGGTCGCTCGTCGTGCCGCTCCAAGGCCAAAAACAATTTTTTTTCGAGATGTTTTGAAGTCCGGTCGTCCTACCGATCCCAAAAACCAAAAGACGTCGGTTAAAAATCCCAAAACAATCATTTTCTCGCTTTTCTCTTTCTTTCCCGCTCATCCCTCATGTCACGACCCGAGCAGCGTGGTGCTGGCGGGACGTTTCTTAGTGGCACGATTCAGGAATGGATTCGTGCTACGTAAAGGAGAGGGGTTGGTTGAAACGTAGATGGTGCGCAGAGAAGGTTCCGGGCGGTTCGTGGAGGAGAACGGATGGAACCCCTTCGAGTTCGGACGTGCCGACCCGGTTGAATGCGGGAGCACGCCGCTAGTCAAGGACTTGACGTTGAAGAAGGGATTTGGCCATCCTTACACAACCGGTCGGGACTGGGAGCCGTTCTCTGATGAGCCCAGTGGCGGGGCGAAACCGGTCTACGTGCGCTTCAACCCTCAAAGGCTAAACTTAGCGGACCGTGGATAGAGAAGCTAAGTGCCCCAATGGGTTGAGAGGCGCAGGAAACCCGACCCCGTGACAAGTGGTATCGAGCCGAACCGGCCCGTATCCCGAAGACTCGCCGAGCACTCTCGCGAGTGGCGTGATCCCAAGGTGGGAGCTCACGAGAGGTGAGTCGACCGATAGTGTCTTGCACGCCTTTGCGTCCATGGAGTTGGAGTATCCTAGAGTGTGATACGAGTTGGGCAAGGGAGTACGAAGGAGCGCGTCGGAGCGATCTTGGAAGCCTCCTATCCTTTGGACATTGGGCGAGTGGGGCGGGCATCTTGGTAAAGGTGTTCAACCATGGGGGAAGCGATGTCCAAGCTGGCTGACATTGGGCGAGTGGGAGGGCGTCGAGGTAACGATGCCATCGCTGCGGGGAAGCGATGTCGACAAAGCGCAACGAGGACGTTGCGAGGATTGGGTGGAGGAGAATGTCACGACCCGAGCGTGGTGCTGGCGGGACGTTTCTTAGTGGCACGATTCAGGAATGGATTCGTGCTACGTAAAGGAGAGGTTGGTTGAAGCGTAGATGGTGCGCGGCGAGAAGGTTCCAGGCGATTCGTGGAGGGAGAACGGATGGAACCCCTTCGGAGTTCGAACGTGCCGACCCGGTTGAATGCGGGAGCACGCCGCTAGTCGAGGACTTGACGTTGAAGAAGGGATTTGGCCATCCTTACACAACCGGTCGGGAACCGGAGCCGTTCTCCCGATGAGCCCGGTGGCGGGCGAAACCGGTCTCGTGCGCTTCAACCCTCAAAGGCTAAACTTAGCGGACCGTGGATAGAGAAGCTAAGTGCCCCAATGGGTTGAGAGGCGCAGAAACCTGACCCCGTGACAAGTGGTATCGAGCCGAACCGGCCCGTATCCTGAAGACTCGCCGAGCACTCTCGCGAGTAAGCGTGATCCCAAGGTGGGAGCTCCGCGAGAGGTGAGTCGACCGATAGTGTCTTGCACGCCTTGCGTCCATAGAGTTGGAGTGTCACGACCCGAGCAGCATGGTCTTGGGCGGGACGTTTCTTAGTGGCACGATTCGGGAATGGATTCGTCTTACGTAAAGGAGAGGGGTTGGTTGAAGCGTAGATGGTGCGCGGCGAGAAGGTTCCAGGCGGTTCGTGGAGGAGAACGGATGGAACCCTTCGGAGTTCGACGTGCCGACCGGTTGAATGCGGGAGCACGCCGCTAGTCGAGGACTTGACGTTGAAGAAGGGATTTGGCCATCCTTACACAAACGGTCGGGAACTGGAGCCGTTCTCCGATGAGCCCGGTGGCGGCGAAACCGGTCTACGTGCGCTTCAACCCTCAAAGGCTAAACTTAGCGGACCGTGGATAGAGAAGCTAAGTGCCCCAATGGGTTGAGAGGCGCAGAAACTGACCCGTGACAAGTGGTATCGAGGCCGAACCGGCCCGTATCCTGAAGACTCGCCGAGCACTCTCGCGAGTAGCGTGATCCCAAGGTGGGAGCTCACGGAGGTGAGTCGACCGATAGTGTCTTGCACGCCTTGCGTCCATAGAGTTGGAGTATCCTAGAGTGTGATACGAGTTGGGCAAGGGAGTACGAAGGAGCGCGTCGGAGCGATCTTGGAAGCCTCCTATCCTTTGGACATTGGGCGAGTGGGGCGGGCATCTTGGTAAAGGTGTTCAACTGCGGGAGCGATGTCCAAGCCGTTGACATTGGGCGAGTGGGAGGGCGTCGAGGTAACGATGCCATCGCCTGCGGGGAAGCGATGTCGACAAGCGCAACGAGGACGTTGCGAGGATTGGGTGGAGGAGAATGTCACGACCCGAGCGGCGTGGTGCTGGCGGGACGTTTCTTAGTGGCACGATTCGGGAATGGATTCGTGCTACGTAAAGGAGAGGGTTGGTTGAAGCGTAGATGGTGCGCGGCCGAGAAGGTTCCAGGCGGTTCGTGGAGGAGAACGGATGGAACCCCTTCGGGAGTTCGGACGTGCCGACCCGGTTGAATGCGGGGAGCACGCCGCTAGTCAAGGACTTGACGTTGAAGAAGGGATTTGGCCATCCTTACACAAACGGTCGGGAACCGGAGCCGTTCTCTGATGAGCCCGGTGGCGGGCGAAACCGGTCTCACGTGCGCTTCAACCCTCAAAGGCTAAACTTAGCGGACCGTGGATAGAGAAGCTAAGTGCCCCAATGGGTTGAGAGGCGCAGAAACCTGACCCCGTGACAAGTGGTATCGAGCCGAACCGGCCCGTATCTCGAAGACTCGCCGAGCACTCTCGCGAGTAGCGTGATCCCAAGGTGGGAGCTCACGAGGTGAGTCGACCGATAGTGTCTTGCACGCCTTGCGTCCATAGAGTTGGAGTATCCTAGAGTGTGATACGAGAGTTGGGCAAGGGAGTACGAAGGAGCGCGTCGGGAGCGATCTTGGAAGCCTCCTATCCTTTGGACATTGGGCGAGTGGGGCGAGCATCTTGGTAAAGGTGTAGCAACTGCCGGGGAAGCGATGTCCAAGCTGTTGACATTGGGCGAGTGGGAGGCGTCGAGGTAACGATGCCATCGCCTGCGGGGAAGCGATGTCGACAAGCGCAACGAGGACGTTGCGAGGATTGGGTGGAGGAGAATGTCACGACCCGAGCGACGTGGTGCTGGCGGGACGTTTCTTAGTGGCACGATTCAGGAATGGATTCGTGCTACGTAAAGGAGAGGGTTGGTTGAAGCGTAGATGGTGCGCGGCGAGAAGGTTCCGGGCGGTTCGTGGAGGAGAACGGATGGAACCCTTCGGAGTTCGACGTGCCGACCCGGTTGAATGCGGGGGAGCACGCCGCTAGTCAAGGACTTGACGTTGAAGAAGGGATTTGGCCATCCTTACACAAACTGGTCGGGACCTGGAGCCGTTCTCTGATGAGCCCGGTGGCGGGCGAAACCGGTCTACGTGCGCTTCAACCCTCAAAGGCTAAACTTAGCGGACCGTGGATAGAGAAGCTAAGTGCCCCAATGGGTTGAGAGGCGCGGAAACCTGACCCCGTGACAAGTGGTATCGAGCCGAACCGGCCCGTATCCTGAAGACTCGCCGAGCACTCTCGCGAGTAGCGTGATCCCAAGGTGGGAGCTCACGAGGGTGAGTCGACCGATAGTGTCTTGCACGCCTTGCGTCCATAGAGTTGGAGTATCCTAGAGTGTGATACGAGTTGGGCAAGGGAGTACGAAGGAGCGCGTCGGAGCGATCTTGGAAGCCTCCTATCCTTTGGACATTGGGCGAGTGGGCGGGCATCTTGGTAAAGGTGTTCAACCTGGGAAGCGATGTCCAAGGCGATGACATTGGGCGAGTGGGGAGGGCGTCGAGGTAACGATGCCATCGCCGCGGGGAAGCGATGTCGACAAGCGCAACGAGGACGTTGCGAGGATTGGGTGGAGGAGAATGTCACGACCCGAGCAGCGTGGTGCCGGCGGGACGTTTCTTAGTGGCACGATTCGGGAATGGATTCGTGCTACGTAAAGGAGGGGTTGGTTGAAGCGTAGATGGTGCGCGGCGAGAAGGTTCCAGGCGGTTCGTGGAGGAGAACGGATGGAACCCCTTCGGAGTTCGGAGCGTGCCGACCCGGTTGAATGCGGGGAGCACGCCGCTAGTCGAGACTTGACGTTGAAGAAGGGATTTGGCCATCCTTACACAAACCGGTCGGGAACCTGGAGCCGTTCTCCTGATGAGCCCGGTGGCGAGGGCGAAACCGGTCTACGTGCGCTTCAACCCTCAAAGGCTAAACTTAGCGGACCGTGGATAGAGAGCTAAGTGCCCCAATGGGTTGAGAGGCGCAGAAACCCGACCCCGTGACAAGTGGTATCGAGCCGAACCGGCCCGTATCCCGAAGACTCGCCGAGCACTCTCGCGAGTAGCGTGATCCCAAGGTGGGAGCTCACGAGAGGTGAGTCGACCGATAGTGTCTTGCACGCCTTGCGTCCATAGAGTTGGAGTATCCTAGAGTGTGATACGAGAGTTGGGCAAGGAGTACGAAGGAGCGCGTCGGAGCGATCTTGGAAGCCTCCTATCCTTTGGACATTGGGCGAGTGGGCGGGCATCTTGGTAAAGGTGTTCAACCCGAGGGAAGCGATGTCCAAGCTGTTGACATTGGGCGAGTGGGAGGGCGTCGAGGTAACGATGCCATCGCCTGCGGGGGAAGCGATGTCGACAAGCGCAACGAGGACGTTGCGAGGATTGGGTGGAGGAGAATGTCACGACCCGAGCGGCGTGGTGCTGGCGGGACGTTTCTTAGTGGCACGATTCGGGAATGGATTCGTGCTACGTAAGAGAGGGGTTGGTTGAAGCGTAGATGGTGCGCGACGAGAAGGTTCCGAGCGGTTCGTGGAGGAGAACGGATGGAACCCCTTCGGAGTTCGACGTGCCGACCCGGTTGAATGCGGGGAGCACGCCGCTAGTCGAGGACTTGACGTTGAAGAAGGGATTTGGCCATCCTTACACAAACTGGTCGGGAACCGGAGCCGTTCTCTGATGAGCCCAGTGGCAGTGCGAAACCGGTCTACGTGCGCTTCAACCCTCAAAGGTTAAACTTAGCGGACCGTGGATAGAGAAGCTAAGTGCCCAATGGGTTGAGAGGCGAGAAACCCGACCCCGTGACACTCATCCACATGTCACCTTTTTACTTGGGTTTAAAAATAAAATAAAATAAAATACAAAATATAAAAACAAAAACTAAAAACAAATATTAAATAATAAAAAATAAAACAAAAATCACTTGATTTTATCACTTCACCAACTCCACTTGTTTTCTTCCTTTCTCTCTCCTTTCTCGCTTCCGTCTCCAACGCGGATCCACGCAGCGAGCACCGTGATTCCGAAGGACCACCTCGCCCTCGCCGGACCACCGCGCCAGCTCATCCCTCAAGCTAATCAAGCTCAACCATGGTTCGACCCGTGGTCATCCTCCCTCTCTCAAGCCAAACCACACCAGTAACCCGTGACCTAGTCCGCACTGCTACCCCATCTCTCGGCTCAACCCTAATCTCCACGCCCATAAAGTCCCCAAGCCGATCGTCCTCCCAGGGCTTTGGTTCTCGGTTCTCTCTGGCCAGCCCCAAAATTCGATCACCACAACCCAATTCATCATTCCTCTCCTCCTCCATCCCACAAAAACCTAATCGCCCTTTCTCCATTGTCTCCCTCTTCTTCCTCTCGGTTCATCCCCCCGAAAATCTCTCCTTCTCGCCAAAAGAACACCCCATCCCTGCTCCCTTCTCGACTCTCCATCTCGCCGGAAAAACTAGCACCTCCCTCTCCTTCTCTTCCTCTGCCCCGAAAATCCACATTGGCTCCCACTCCCCGATAACTTGCCGCCCTCATCACTCTCTCCCTCTGGCTCAAAAAATCCCACTACTCATTCCCTAGAATCAAAAACCACCATCCCTTCCTTCTCCGAAAAAGCACTAAACCTCACGCCAGATCCAGACGGAGCCCCTCTCTCCTCTCTGGCCAGACCTCTTTTCTCCGGCCAGTGAGGATACTCGCATCCCATCGTCGATCACTTTAGAGCTCGCACGGGTGTGAGGAAGCGGCGGCCATTCAAGGAGGTCTGGTATTGAGCTTTCGTCATCAATCAAAGAGGTTCAAGGAGGTTCCACTTCCAGCTTCCGCCGGTGACCATCCAAGGCCTTTCACGAACGAGAAAGGGGATTAGCCAGATTCCATATTAAAAAAAGGTAATGTTGTTTGCTAAACTCTTTATTTTTGGTTTGACTGTTTGTTTACTGGATTTATGATTTGAATGGTTTGTTTCCCTGTCTTTTATTGTGCTATCCTGATTTTGGCATGGTGTTGTGGTTGTGGTTTGTGGCGTACCTCAGTTTGGGTTAACTGGAATATATGTCTAATGTTTGTTTATCATTTGGGGCTTGGGTTTGTCCATGGTGGTTCATTCAGTTACCCTACGATTTTGCATGCCTGTTTGTCCCCTTCCCTGTAGCGTTTTCTTCTCTGTTTGAATGGGTGTCTCAGTGTAACAAAAGGCCAGCAAATGTGTCTCAGTGCAACGTAGGATCCTGGTTTGTGTGTAATGGAATTCATGTCTAGATTATGTATTCAACTCTCTATGTCCTAATCTTAGAATGTCAAATGAAGGGAAGAGTGTTGTGCTCTGTGTGTTTTAGTCTTGATGTTTGATTGACGTGTTTAATATTTTCGTTTGGCTTATTCTGTGTATAAGAGTTCTTAGACATGTTTACTCATGTTTGTTTTGTTCTGTTTGGTTCCCTTGTACGCTCAACTATCTGCTGGATGAACTGCACGTTGGGAGGCCTAAGTTCATGTTCCGGGAGGAATTATTGACTATTACTATCAAAATGTTTGTTTACTGTTAAGTCGAGCAAAACGTGACACAGGATAGGGATTTTGTTTAGTTATAATTGTTGTAGGCACTCTCTATTCATATCTCCAACTTGTAACTGTAAATCAGTATAGTGAAAAAAAAAACAAAAAAGAGAGAAAAAAAGGAGAAATAGAAGAGAGAGAGAGAGGAGGAGTGAGCTTTTCTTGTTTTTGATGCATGTCACAATTATACACAACATACTTTTGTTTAGTTCGCCTAAAAAAAACTCTTTTGGTCAAAAGACAATAAAAAATGTTTTTTTTTTAAAAAAAAAACAAAATAAAAATAAACAAAATAAAAAATGTTTTAACTTGAGTTTTATTTCTTAAACACTTGAGCTTTAGCACTGAGCTTTCTCTTTTGATTTTCCATTTCACCTTTCTTCATTAGTTTTCATCCCATTGTGCATATTTGGTTTTAAAAAATAATAATAAATAAATAAATAAATATTAGTATTTAGAAATAAATTTAGTGTTTTCTTTAGATTTTTTTAGATAACTTAGATTTAATTTTAAGCTTAAAAAAAAAAAAAAATAAAATCATAGAATCTCCCTTTAGTGGTTTAGGGTAATTGGTTTAATTTTCAACTTGAATAAGTAATGTAGAAATAAAAATAAAAAGATCAAATTGTTAGGATTTTCTTTTAGATGATTAGGATAAATTAGATTTAATTTAACTTCAACAAATAACTTAGGAAAATAAAAACAATAGACTTTAAGGTTATGCAAATTTAACATCACCTTTAGACTAATGAAGCAGTTAAAACAAGTTAAAAACCTCCCACTCTTAAGATAGATACCGAAAGGGCGTCGTGGAGGTGTTAGTCCTTCCTCACGCGTAATAAACTCCCGAGCCCATTTCTAGCGCCATAGATAATTTCGTTTTAGGTGACTGACCGCACCCCAAAAACGGTTGGTGGCGACTCAGTATTTTCATTACCATTCGAATGATGGTTGGGGGAAACCGCACCCCAAAAGCGGTTTCCCTCCCGGACGAAATCCGGTGATGACAATTACTAATCATTAGGTCTTAATATGTCTAAGCATATTGGGAACCATGTCTCGTCACACTACAATCCTCTAACATTAGAGCCTTTAGCTTATCATAATATTAACATCACAATGTTACACCATTAAGCTTAATCTGTTAAAATATCCCTCCATTATGCCATTATTAGGCCATAGCCTGTCAAAAATATCCCTCTAATACTCCTATGTGAAGTTATAGCTGTCAAAATATCCCTCTAGTACTCCAATGTGAAGTTGTAGCTGTCAAAAAATATCCCTCTAGTACTCCAGCATTAGGCCGTAACCTGTCAAAAAAATCCCTCGAATAATCCATCATTAGGGGTCTTAAGTACTACACTTATCCAAACCAATCCTTCACACACATTATAAGCTCAATAGCTAGCCATACTCGTCCATATAATTATAAACATATATATGTACCATTAGTTCAAGCTAAGAATAAATCTAATATCACATACAAGCATAGTATAATAGTTTTGGTATCATAACATTCATTAAAGTCTCAAATTGTAGTAGTTAGGCTCTTTTTTTCATTGTTTATGATAATTCTTTGTCCTAAATGTCTCCCGTTAGCTTAATATTCTAGATGAAGCTTTAATTTTTGCCTTAAATGATCTATCATGTTTTTTTTAGTGTTTTGTTTCTTTTAAGGGTTATTAGGTTAAAACAGATGAATTGGCAACAAACAAACAGAGTTTGGAGCAAAAATAATAAAAATCATCTAACTGATAGAAATTTAGTTCAAGCTAGGTAAAAACACTTTAATATTTCCAAGTAAGAAGTAGTAATTTGATCGAGATCTTGAAGCCCATATCATTGATATCTTGATGTAATCCATTACCATCTCACGGGACTTCAAGACGAATCATATCTAAAAGTAACAGTTATATATCTCAAAGTAATTAATAAGATGAGCGGATGAAGAGCATAACTCGAGAGACTTTGAGATGAAGCCTACATCATCTTAAATTAATCTTCAAGGCCTTAATGCGCCACTATTTTCCTTTGCATTTGAGGTAGAGAGATGACTTAGTTTAACCACGTTGCTCCTAATCAATCGTTGCTCGCCACTTATACATTGTTGACTTTGCAATGTATGGATTGTACCTCTAGAAATCTTATAACTTTGATTATTTTAGTAAAAAGTTATATGAAGCCTTGTGTCGGGAAAAGAAAAACATAATGTGACAGGAAATGTAAAAAGCTAGAAGTGATTTTTTTGGTTTTAAATAAATGATAAAGCATTGTAATAAGGATGTATAGAGACATAAATTAAATTATAATTTGCAACAACTTATTTTATCACACTTAGAAGTAGTTTAGAGTAGGTGAGAATACAGAAACTAGGAAAAGAAGACTTGCAGTTTGGGTAGAGTCCACAACTAATTATAAAGTCATTCAAGCCCATTAAACCTTGAAGTCCAACCTCTTTTCTAGTTGTCAGTTTCACTTGAGCCAATCTATAATCTTAGTTTTAATTCCTTGTAATCTTTAATTTCATGAAATTTGTAAATTTTATTCTTCTTAATTTAATTTAAAACTTTGCCATTTAAATTCTTACACATTTACTTGTTTTCTTGTAATACTTTATTTGGCTGCTTTCTTTAAATGTTTTCTTTAAATTTATGCTTTTAAATTCAAAGTTTTCAAAATCATACCTTTCAAGTCTTTGAGTCTAGCTCATGGCTAACAAACCCTTTCTTTATTGCAAATACCACGTTTTATTTTATTTTATTGATTTTTCTTTTGTAAAGTATTTTTATTTTCCTTTTTACCAAATACAAAATAAAAATAAAGAAAGACAATAAGCTAAATAAATCTAATTTCTTCCTTGGAGACATTATAGAATTCAATTCTAATTACTAGAAGACACAATAGCCTTCACTTGGGATAGTTGTGTGGCTATTCATATTGAGTTAAGTTTTTGATGTTATTGTCATATACTTGAATTATTAGGGATAACATGCATGTTGCTTAATTTTGAATTGTATCAAACGAGTCATTACATTACATTATTGGGTTTCCCATGAGAATTATAATATTACAAGACATCTCAAAAGGGGTTGCAACAACCAAAATGGATAATGAAAAGGAGGAAAAGTTTTCTGTATAAGTGATTCTCAATATTGATGAAAGAAAATTACAAAAATAAAAAGGAATGAAAGAAGAACCTAGACTTTCCCTCTTCTTATAAAAACTTTATATATTAATTCCAAGACTTTATATATACAACTTCCTATGAGAATAACTATGATACAATTTCTCAAGAAAATAATTATGATAATAATCTTTTAATTCCAGCACCTTACATGAAGCCAGATTTTATAAAACAAAGTTTGGAGTATGGAAATTTTTAGTTTTGATGGGAACTTAGTGTGGACTGCGGTGGGGTTGGATATGGCGACCATGATCGGAATTTTGTGTTGTTGGCATTGAGTGGTAAGTGACGGCTGGTGAGTTATTTAGCGTGGGGGAGCAGCGACTATGGAGTTTGGGTTAATATATGATCGTGGGGTTTGAGGGTTGAAGCAGGAATAATTGGTTGTGGTTGGGTTACGGTGGATGGCTGGAGAGAGAAGCAACATTTGTTTTGTTTTGTTTTGTTTTTTGGACAAACATACATATGAGAATGATTTATAACCTTGTTTCCAAGGGAAATGAATTTATTACCGCTGTATTATAAGCGTGATTTTTGTTTATCTACATGTTGCTTGTCAGGACCGAATGTAGGAACAAAGATTTGACTTATATATGTGATGCAATAATATCGAGGACGACCATCAGTGCCTTCCTAATAAACAAATGAGAGATAACTACTGTTGAAAAAATGAACTTTCAAAACAGATGATGATGGACTAGTGTTGACAGAACATACCGCGATAAACATTATGATATTTGAAAATTTTAGGCATGTGTTTATTCCCAAATTAGCGTGCCCAGCTTTGTCTAAAACACTCTTTCATTGAACAGCTAATCTTTTACCAGCAGGAGTGAAAAAAATAAAAATAAATCAGAATATCATATCACTCAAAAAACGCTCATAACATCATCACATTTATAAGATAATCTGCATACTCTTAATTATATGCGTATGTATGAAAATATATAAAACAAAAAACAAAAAACAATACATGGCACTTCAATGAGAAAAGAAAAAACAATCTCCTTAAAGGGAGTCATAGAAAACATTGAAGAGTAGTTCTTCCATACCGGAACTTCAGATCGTTCTCCAGCGGCGTCAAGTTCAAGTCCAAGTCCAAGCACAACACCCTCCCGCTATTAGACTTCTTCATCACCACCAATGACTGCGACGTCGAGGGACTCGTCGCCGCCGCAAACTCTCCTCCTCCGGCGCCGGTGGAACGGTGACGGCGCATGTGTCCGCCCAACGCTTGCCGATGGCGAATTCCTGGCCACAAATCGAGCACTCGTGCGTCTTGGGCTTGGAAAGCGGCCAAAGCTCCAGGTCTCCGTCCGGGGATAGCCTCGGCTTCTTGTGGCTGGCGCGGTGGCCGCCGAGCGCCTGGAACGATGAGAACTGGCGGTCGCGCGACTTGCACTGGAAGACACGACCCGGGAAGGAGTGGGGCGGGGTCGTCGCCTTGGCTACCTTTTTTCGGCCCAACGTGCGAAAGGAGCACGAAGAAGTCTCCTTCTTCCCTATCTCTCTTGATTGCCATGGGGTCAGTGCACAAGAGATGACTAGGCTGGGTATATATAGGTATAAAGAGAGTTTTGGATACTTGGATATATATGCGCGCGTATATATATAGGCTGGATTGCTACTTCCTTGCAGTGGTTGTGTTGTGTGGCTTGTGTGTGAGTGTATACATAGGCTTGAGTTGGAGTAAAAGGTGACAAGAGCTGGCTTTGTTGCGGGTAAGCGAGCGAGTGTGGTGGGCTCCGTACGTGTAAAAACAAAATCGTCGTGGTGTGTGCGGGGGAACAGGATCCTCTACGGTGGCTGCTAGTATGCGATAGGTAATCCGTATAAAAACGTTGCCGTTTTGATTAAAAAAAAACACACACACACACAGAAATACACGACACGATACACATTAATCCGAGTAGACTTGACGTGGGTCGAGCATGTTTTGAAGGCAGCGTCTGCGCGTGGATGGTGAGAGAGGAGGCGCAACATGGGCTTCAAGTTCAACCACCGACGCCGAACTCGGGTCTCTGCCAAGTGCCACCGACCATCGCCCTCAACCAGTGCAAGTCAGCCGGAGCCCATGTTGTGCCTCTTCTCCACACGCAGACGCTTCCTATTACTGCATAGGAATACTACCGCACCACCTATTAGAGGATTCTTTGCACCGGCCATGATGATATTGCATTAATTTCAATATTATGCAGATGGTCCTTCAAAAACACCGATCCCTATATCGTTAAATACACCCTTGTTGCAGGAGAGTGTTAGGGAAATAGCAACCCGTCGTCACTGAATGGCACGAAAATTGTTATCCCTGGCCCTGAGGAACAAATTCCACCCAAGAGGCCAAGAGCAAGATTTAATGCATGCTTTCAGTTTGAGAATGAATTAACAAATGGATCCTACCTAGTTGCATTTTCCTTTTACAATGATCATCCAACTTTTTCTCGTGTAATTTTTTTATAATGACAATTCAATTTATCGAATGATATTGACGTAATAATTTGTAATGATTGATGCCATCCCTTGATATAAACCTAAGACTTATAGATATATATTCTCTGTTGGTCTCCTTTTACTGGTCTCTTCCCCTATTGGGACATTGTTACTTTGCATTCCCATGCATGTTTCACATCTCTGATCAACCCTCTGCGGAGAAAAACCAGTACTGCTCTCGGGATATATGAATAGACCATGCATATTCAACGGGCAAATAGTTTTGGAATGGTTTTATGTGGACTAATTGTATGAGAATTAATTATCTCCATCTAATTAAGTTTAAAATTATTGCTAAAAATTGAAACGATATATAAACAAGCTCAATTTCATTTTTCCTTTTTCAAAATAAAATCATATAATTATAACTTCTTATAATATATATATATATATATATATATATATAGGATAATGCTAACTTGAAAAGGTGACCAACTATCTTAAGATGAGCAAAATTAATATGAACAGTCAGATTTTATTTAATTTTGATCTAATAGTTTAAAATAATTATAATTAATTAGTTTTTATAAATATCATCCATTGTAAATACAAACCCTATCCTATGTAGATGTGTCACATTTTTAATCAATTATAATTACAATGGATGATATTTATAAAAACTAATTAATTATAATTATTTTGAACCATTAGATCAAAATTAAACGAAATCTGACGGTTCATATTAATTTTACTCATCTTAAGATAGTTGCTCATAGTTGCTCACCTTTTCAAGTTAGCATTACCCTATATATATATATATATATATATATATATATATATATATATATATATATATATATATATATATATATATATATATATAAACAGATAAATTTATAATAAAACGATATTTTGAGATATTATTGTTATTATATAGTTACTTATTTTTAAATTCTTCATTATATTAATTTTGTATTACCAGATATTAATTTATTATTGAAATTAGTTATTATAATTTTACTAATTAAATGTATAACTGCATAAATACCTAACATTTTATTTGAAAATAAATTATTTACTAGAGCATATTTGATAATACATTAAAACAACAATTTTAATTATAATTATAATAAAGTATAAATTTTAGTAATTTTTAAAATGTATTTATAATATTTAAATAGGTTTTTATATCGACATTATTAGTAATCCAATTTTATATGAACGACACCTTAGTTATTCAATTTGTTTTAAATTGAATATATTTTTGGAAATGCCTTTTTTGCTTTGTTTTTTTTTTTTTTGAACTTCTTGCCTAAATAGTTATTGTCATTAGGGAATGTTGAAGACTTAACCATAAGCATGGGATAAAAAATCCTTGCTTTTCTTCGTTGGGATATTTTAAAAAACATCTTTGCCTTTACCTGTAACGCGAGGAGGCAATTTATTAGTGGACTATCTCCTTTTTCTTCTATAACAACTCATTTTTGTGGTTGGTGAATACCACCATGTTGAGATCCAGATGTGCTCATTGGAAATTCTATCATAGGAAAATTTGAAAGTGACTTATCCATAAGTTAGAACAGGTGTGGCTTTTCCTTCAATATACAACAAAGTTGACAATTAAATCAAAGCATATTGATACTTTAGTTAGAGTATCGATATAATCACTTTTTTATAATTTAAGAAATAATTTTACAGATTTATGAAAAAAAGTCTTTCTATTAGGTTTCATTATAAAATGAGATATATGAAATAAATAGTAAATTTTCATATTTTATATTTTATATATGAAAATTTTCTTATAATTTTTTAATATATATTTTTACACATGTCAACTTTTGATTGATTGTAATAAATAAAACATAGAAAAAAAGTAAATAAAAAAATTTATTTAAGAAAATATAAATAGAGATGAAGAATAAAATGTAATTTTTTTAAGAAAATAAAAAAAAGTATAAGAAATAAGTTATTGTTCTTCCACAAAATAAGAATGGATAAATCAAAACCAATGGAGATCCTCATTTTAGGTTAGCTTAGGTAAGTGTTAAATATATAACCATGTGCTTAAATATTAGTTGTGATAAAAAGATATTTATACGACAACAAGGAAAGCCATATCCTTGGCCTTTTGAAAACTCTCTTTAAGTTCTTAATTTCATGTATCTGTAACATTATATATATATATCTCACACACACACACACATTACGTTTTGCTTGTAATTAGAATACTAAAGTTCAATACTTTGCTAAAGCAGATACTACATATTGTTTGAAGCAGTATATGAACGTGCATCGACGACCAAAAAAAGATTTGAACATTTGACGATCAGGTGCACATCTCTATCCCCGACTAGTAGGGTGAATGGGTTCATGTGGACCAGCCTAGTGGTACGCAGCAGTACCAAATACCGATCATAGTGGACCTCCTTCCCGGTGGTGGGATAAAATGAAATACAGATATAGGGGTGGGTTGGGAGAGGGTAATTAAACAAAAAGTTAGAAAAATAAAAGGGTGAAATGTTGGACTTTTCTATTTATTTATTTATTTATTTATTTATTCATTTTGAAATGATTGTGTGCTTTAATTTCAATTGAGGCCCGTTGACCGTTGGTAATCTTGCTAGACAGGCCATATAAATGGAATTATCTGATAAATGGTCATCACATTGCAATTATTTATTTATATAGTGATTTGACTTAGACTCGAACGGTCTTATATTTTCACACTTCGGCCTATACGCGTAGCGAGAAGTAAGAAATTAATAATTACAATTATGATGTCGAGTGATTTTAATGGAATAGTGTTACTTTAGGTAAATACGCGGTTCAACCCACCCAACTGCCAACTTGTTCTCAATAGTGCTAGAAAATTATCCATTCAGTAGCCTTTTTTACTTCAATCTTATACGTTTGAATTTCTCAGTTTATGTCACACGGTCGCGTATATTAATATTGACGTAGAAACTAATGGTTGAAAGGATCCGCAACCGCAATAGTCAGCAGCAAGTTGGTGCGACGAATAACTGTGAGAAATTTTTGTTTCCCCGACTCACAAAGGCATTGAAGAAGTGGCGAGTAAATCATTAATCGGGTGAAAATCAACATAAATTATTTAATGTTGCGAATCAAAGAGAGAGAATGATGGACCACTCAAAAGTTTGAAAATTTACATTAAATAAGATAAAAAAAATATAAAAAATAACTTGAACTGATAATAGGAAATAAGCCACTTTAATAACATTTTTGGAAGGTTATTTTTATTTACTTTATAAATAGAAGTAACAAAGACTGTTAGATAAATTTTTTAAAAAGTATTTATAATTTTTTATACTCAAAAGAAAAAACAGTTTAAGGATCGCTTTTAAAAATTATTTTTAAGGAAGTAGTTTTAAAAATTTTTAAATACTAATATTATTTTTTCTCTTCAATCCTCACGCCATACAGTTCTTGATCTCATTAGCTGGCGAAAAGATTGGGAGGAATGTTTTTTTAATGCTTTTCAAAAAACTATTATGATATAATCAAAAGAATTTTTTTGTTTTAAAAATCTTCACATCAATTTCATTTTAAATTTACAAAAAACTTATGATATGTTTTTAAAATTTATAATACTTTTAAAATCATATTTTACTAAACACTCATTTACTTTTTTTTTAGTAATTTTTTTACCAACACAGCTAAAAACACATTTTTTTTAAAAGCATATCGTTACCAAATTAAGTTAATGTAAAATTACTAGATTTGAAAAGAAAATAATAATCAATAGAATTTTTTTATTTTTTTAATTAAATATTAATTTTATGTCTATCATTACTAGTATTATTAAAACTAAAACTATTTATTTGGTTTGATTATATATATATATATATATATATATATATATATATATATATATATATATATATTTATAAGTGTATACAAATGGGTTTGCATCATCATATAAGTATACTAATCACAAATTGTGGGTTGCATTGCACATCTTATTTTATTTTGTATTTCCCCGTGTAGTGTTTAGTTGGTGATTGCAGTCACAAAGCTCTGCATAATTTACTTAGACTAATTTAAAAAAAAAAGAATGTCATTCAAATAGAGTCGAAAGTTTTTTTCTTCTTTGAAATGTAACATTACCACATTTGAATACGATCTAATGAGATTTAATTTAAAGATTTTGATTAGGTTACTTTTTATTATATTTTTGAAAATTTATAGGGTTCTTACAAATTTTACTACCATCAACTTCACTTTTAACCTTTTGTTTTATTTATTTACTTATTAATGGCTTAGAACGGGAGTAACTTTGTTTAAGAATAATGGCATATTAGACTCCACATATTTTTTAGCTATACTGGGAAAAAACTTATTGCAAAAATGAGCATATGAGTGTTTGGTAAATGACAATTTTAAAAGTATTATAAATTCTAAAGGTATGTAATAAGTGTTTTGTAAATTTAAAAAAATTATTGTCCACCTTAAAAAGGAAAAACTATCATTAGTTTTTAAATTTTAAACATGTACCTTTTTTACTTTTAATTTTAAATAAGATTAATGTTAATATTTTAGAAATTTTAAAATTACTTCATGAAAAAACAACTTTGAAAAATAACCCTTAAACTCCTTCTGTTTTTTATTGTAAAACCATAAAATTTTCTTGCAAGTACTTTTAAAAAATTACCAAACATATTTTGTTGTTTTTTCTTATTTTATAAGCAGAAATAATATCTAGAGTAATGCCAAATTGGTCCAATATTGGCTTTTGGTAAGGTTTTAAATTAGTAATGTTACTTGATGGAACAAAAGCAAAAGATTATTAGAATAAAAACATATAATATAACATAATCATGACATTACGATTGCTTTTACTTGTTTTTTGTCGGGGCTTTTGGTCAGCATAATGAATTACTACTCAAACTTTAAAAAAAGTCACTCATGAAAAAGTGCAATTAGATTTTGGGAGTTCTAGCCACACTCAAATACTATTTAATTAGGATATACTTGTCTTATAAGCAACCTATCTCCCTCAGAGTCTTAATTCCATTAGGATACCACTAATTTGTCAACCAAGCAATTTTTTTATTCCAATAAGAGTACTAAAAGACCATCCACAAAGTAAATCCTATTTTTTCTTAAAAATAAAAAATAAAAAAATCAGAATATCGATCATATCACTCAAAAATGTTCATATCATCATCACATTTATAAGATAATCTGCATACTCTTAATTATATGCGTACGTATGAAAATATATAAAACAAAAAACAAAAAACAATATATGGCACTAATAACATACTATCAACAGTCAAAACTTACTCTCATGATGTATTTTTTAGTATATCAAACTTGTTATTGTTGTTTAATTAACTAATAATATTAGTTATAATTATAATAGTATATACATACTTATCATACCAGTAAATATATATACATATATATACACTTACACTTAATAATTAGTATTATACAACAATAATCATATTATTGTATTATTTATAATAAAAATAAGTTTTAATTACATTAAGAAAAATAAGTTTGAGAAATATGACATATAATTATATTAATTAGGTTTTCACTAATGTGTTATCATTTATTACCAATAATAATTATATTATTTAAATTATTACTACTCGATATTCAAGTTACTACTTATTGATTATAGTTTATAAATGTATATATATATAGTGACAATTATATAACTATATATATATATATATCATATATAACATAATTAATAAGATAATTATTGAGTATCTAAAATTTAATAACTAATGTCAGGGAGTTTGTTAATAATTATGTATATCATAGATGATTATTGTTATTATGTTTACATAATTAGTATATATACTCTAAATGTGACATATAAATAATATTAGTAGCAATAATAATAATAATAATAAGTAAATATTTTTCTTTAAAAAGAATATCAATTGCAAAGTATATATACTTATATTTTAATAAAAATAACATTAAAAAGTTGAAGTAATATTTTAATATAAAATACATGCATATAAAATACAAGTGATATAATTATATAGTATATTAGTATGAACTAGTATATTACATATGACATAAGTAATTTTATAATTATTCGATCAAATAATATCTAATTAGATTATTTAGTATTAAATCAACATATTAATATTTTTTAAAACTAAATTTTTATATAATTAATGTCCATCTATAAATTATTTTATTTATGATATAAGTTATGTATTGTGAGAGTGACTAACTTCTGATAGTATGTATTTTATATTTAAGTTAAAAGTAATAAAAGATGTAAATGATATTATTAGTTTAAATATTAATATATTTTCAATCAAATAATATTTGATTGGATCACCTAATTATAAATTAACTTATTAATAAATTCAAAGCTAAATTTGAATCTAATTAATTTATATTTTATATCAACATAGTAATAGTATATTTAGTTTTTATTATAATACAAATATATATACTTTATAATTACTTTTTCTGCACTCTTTATTAATATTATTATTATCATTATAATTAATAATATTAATAAATATAATTATCATAATAATTATTATTTTTATTATTTATATGTGATATGATAAGTATATATATCATTTACATAAGTTTAAGTAACAAAGTAGAGTTAGCTTGATGGTTTGATAGCTTGCCCATGAAGGGGAGGAGGTTCTAGGTTTAAAACTTTGTGGAAGCATATATTTTGCTAAATTTTCGGGTGGCTGGGCGCGGGTGTGGGCAGGGGGGCAATCTGGGCCTAGGCCTTGCTGTGCGCGTTGGGCTGGACTGGGGTGTATTGGGCTAGGCTGAATTAGTGCTTCTTGGGCTAAGCTAGACCGGCGTTGGGCGGGCTCGGACAGTTTAGTTGTGACTAGTGCATGGCGGGGATTTTTCATCCCGTATCCGATGGGACGGGAATGAGACGAAAAATTTATTCTCCGTCGAAACACGAGAGGCGTACAGGACATATTTTCATTACCAAAAATAAAAACGAGACAATCCATAACCCGCCTCCGACATAACATATCACTTGTATATACCAATTTACTAACTTCACCGCTTTAATGGATGAAAGCAGATAATGTGGTGTAGAATACGAAAATTTTGCCCACATTAATGATTGTTACTTCATTTTTCTCATAAATAAAATACTAACTGAAGTGATTCCCAAGTCAAGTAAGAAGCAAAAGTCAACTGGCATGCGTGACATTGACCGCAGAATAAAGTCAACTAATTTGGCAACGCATTAAAAGACATTATATTGTTGGGCACATGGCAACGTCAGAGCTGTGCCGTGATGCGTCAGCTAGCAATAAAAATGAAAAAATATTGCGTCACTAGAGACGTCAACCCCATAGATGTTGGAAGCCACTTGCCACAAACGTTTCTAATTTTTATCTGTTTTTTTTAATAAATAAAAGAAAGTTGTGAATAATACCTTCTCAATTCACGCCCCATTTACTAGTACCTCAAAACAAACAAATTTATTTGCTTTTTTCTTTTTTACTTTTATTTTTGGGTTTAACTCCTTTCCGTCCCTCGACAATTTTTAATTATAAGCAATAGGTTTAAAATAAGAGATCATAAATTTGATGATTAAATTGCAAGAATGACTTAAAATGATGGGACAAAACTTTACTTATTCATTATATTTTCATGATTTATTAAATTGTTATAATAATATGAATTCAATCGGTTAATCAATATAACATAAAATATTTCGATCAAATATTTATTTACCGGATGAAACTAAGATTTTAGATTCCAAAAGGCTAATATATCATATAATTTTTTCATGAAAATTTAAAATAGTATTCATATAAATATTAATAAAAGATATAATTTTAATACAAATGGGTGTACATACACACTGATATTCTCACCATAAACAAATCAACAGTTAAGATGTCAGTTTAGGCTTAACTTGCATGTATCATATATCTTAATAAAATTTAAAACATTAACAACTATAAAAATGCAAAATATTCGATTATACAAAATATTCCATCAAAAGAAAAAATACAAAATAATTATTTTTACTTTATTATAATATATTTTTCAGAAAAGAAAAGTCTACATGCTTTTACGTTACTAACATTGTTTATATGTTTAAGGTAGCCGGGGTCGGTAGATTATCTTTTAAAAAATCCCACTCTAAAATAAAAAGAAAATCTATTTGCAAGTCCTTTTAGTATAAGCCTTCATACATACATGATGTGGTAGCATTTTATTGGCTTAATGATTTGGTCAAGCCTACCAGTGATTTGATCAAAACCAATAACATACTATCATGATAGGTGTGCATGGAAAGCTTATATATAACATTGCTCAAAAGAAAATAACTAGACGAAAGGAGGGACCATAGCCCCCCTTAATTCTCATGTAACTCATCTCTATTTATTTATTTATGAATAAACAACAAATAACTATAATGCGTGTATGAGAATATATTTATACTATTTTTTTACTATAATATGTAAGTTGACAGCTAGTAACTATCTTTGACATTTTAAGAATAAAAACAATTATACAGTGCATTACTATATATGCAGTATAAAAGTGGCAAATATTATGGGAGTCGAAGCATTGATGATTGATCATAGGCATATAGACGATTACAAACACTTCTCCAAATGTAGGTTTGATTTATGAGTATTAAAATTGGTTAGTCATGGCAGAAAATTTAGGCAAGGAAAGCATGGAGTCATGCATCATAAGTTTTTTTGGCTGACCCACTCCTTGATAGTGCTGAAAAGGCAGTAATATGCATAAGTCAACTTAAAATTCTACCTACCTGCCCATAATAAAGTTTTTTTTTTATAATTATACCGTGGAATTGGTTTTGGGCAAATATAATCTCAAAATGTAAGTCTAACATAACTTGATTGTACATTTGGAGGCAAAACTAATGTTCGTAAAAAACAAATACTATAAAGAGCATATTTTTTTCCCCTTTCTTTAGCATTAAAGTAGCATTTCAAAATATTCAGGGAGAGCTTTCCAATTTTTCTTTGAAAAAAATAAAAAAAATGATGAATTAATTATAAGGTTTAATTGGGATGATACTATGAAGTGTGAAATGTTAATACATAAAGCAAAGTTAGTTATAAGGTTTTCTAAAATTAATGAATTGGTTTAATTATTCATTTCTAATGATTAGTAGCTTTACTTAAGAGTTATTTATTTAATCAATTGCTTGATGTGGCCATGAGACAGTAAGTATAGGTGTTGGTGAGGATTTACCGGCATCATGGGTAGTGAGAGACTGGGTGACAAGAGGGACAATATTAGAGAGACTGCCCACAAGGGTGCTAAAGAGGAGTTTGTCCTGACATAGTTAGGTTTGATATGCAGGATTAGCTACGACAGTATTATTGGTAGTGGTAGTGGCTAGTAGAGCAAGGTGGAACCCATTAATGAACTTGTTGAGGTCATAGATGATTAGAATGACTTTCATTTGGGTTTTCCAGGAGAGTTAGTTAGTAAGTGTAAGTTTAATAGATTTGTGGAGGGTAATCATGGTTAATGGCTACTTAGGTTCCTAGGTATTGTGAATAACTTCAGTGTTTTGTGGAGGATGAGAGGTTTGCTGAAGAGGGATAAACGTGAAAATTATAGAGTAGTCTCCTCTGATACCATGAAAAACTTTAGGGTGAGAGATATAACATAGATAAATGATATCTCTATTATCATTAACGTGAGTGATATATATATATATATATATATATATATATATATATATATATAGGTTGATAAAAGGAAAAGGAATGCAATGAGCGCAAGTGAGATCTTACCCGTTCGATCATGATTCAATGGCTTAAATCACATTTTCATTTAATTATTCATCCGCTACAGTACTTGCTACAATATTTCGTTACAGTTAAATGAAAGTGTAATCTGAGCCGTTGAATCATAATCAAACGGGTAAGATCTCACTTGCACTCATTACACTCATTTTTCTTTTTATCAGCTCCCTCTCAGATTACACTTTCATTTAACTGTAGCAGGTACTGTAGCGAATGAATAGTTAAATGAAAGTATGATCTAAGTCGTTGAATCATGATCGAACGGATAAGATCTCACTTGCGCTCATTGCACTTATTTTCTTTCTATCAACCATATATATATATATATATATGAGTTATTACAAGTAATTATCAGTTATTACATGATTATATGAGGAAATAATACAAGTAACTATCGGTTATTACATAACATATATAATTATGAGGATCCTTTGAATCCTTCAATTTGATGGCCTCACATATTAGGAAATGTCTTGATTTGCTCTATGATGATCACAATTGTGTATCTTATTAAGTAACTTTACTTAAGAGTTGAGTTATTTGTAATTTGATTAATTAAAATTATTATTTAAATTTTTTTTGTATGATTTAAATTATATAGATTAATGTTAGTTTGTTTTCGAAAATATGACTCCATAATATTATTGGATCTAATTAAATATAAAAGTTTTATTATCATAAATAATAAATTAATAGACCATAAAAAATGACCAAACATTAAATTTTTTTAATTAAATACTACGCATGATAGTAATTTTGTATCATGCTATTTTCCCCCGTCTCTTAGTTTCATATTTTTTTTATGTTAATTTTCACTCTAATTAATGTGTTTGAACTTTGAAGAGAATTATTCCGTGGACTGAGTTTAAATCAGCTTGTTGCAAATTGAAAATTGGATTTGACTTTTGAGATAATGACAATGAAACTAAAATGATAAGATTTTATATGCTAGTTTAGCTGCAAATTCATTGACGCCTTTTAAATCTCATTCCAAGCGGCAAAACTGAATTAAAGTCTTGAATCTTAACCAAAAAAAAAACAAACTAATAGCGAATAATTGGCTGAAGCGATCTAGATGGTTTTGGTGAAAATAAAAGGAAGAATAAATAAGCACAAATTAGAGTCTTTTGCAATCAAAGTTTTTAGTATTGAATTTAATTATAGAAAAACAAACGATTGGCTAGGAATCAAACAATAAATTCAAAAAACTATTATACATGGATGAGAATCAATCAAATTGTTAAAATAATTATGAACAATAATAAGCATATAAGCTTAGTTTTATACATGAATATTACACATTCATTTTAAACAATACAAAAGAAAATATGGGTAAATAATCTAAGTAATAAAGAGATTGACCATGTGTGTTTCATAAACCATTGATGACCTAGCTACTATGTAACTAATTGTTGTGCCACCTAACTCCATATCTATAGAGTAATGTGATAGACACGGAAAGTGCATAAAATATTTGGGTTTGATATTAGTGCCCAAAATAAATAATAGAGCAATCAAAACAACACTAAATTAACCTATTAACATTAAATCACCCAAATTGAGATAGACCAAATAAAGCGAGTACCTGCCTGTTAAAGTACTTAATAGGATTGTATAGGAAAGCCATTAAACTGAACTAACCCGATCAATTCAAAATCAATTAAACTGATGAAAAAAATAAATTGAATAAATTGAACCGAATTCTAATTAAATGGGTTTCCATTTTAAGTTGTCTAACTCAATGAAAACCGATTCGACCAAACACTTGTATTTTATTTTTATTCTTGAACACATCAGCTTCTTTGGGCCTACATCTCTGTGTCATTCTTTGTGTTTTTTGGTTGTAGAATAATTATTCTCCCAATAATGCTAACTTGAAAAGGTGAAATGAGCAAAATTAATATGAACCGTCAAATTTCATTTAAATTTGATCTAATGGTTTAAAATAATTATAATTGATTAGTTTTTAAAAATATCATCTGCTGTAAATACAAATCCTACTCTACGCAGATGTGCCGCATCTTTGTTGAAAGGCATGTTGATATGGACGGAATAAAGATGCGGCACATTTGTGTAGGATAGGATTTGTATTTACAGCGGATGATATTTTTTAAAACTAATCAATTATAATTATTTTAAACCATTAGATCAAATTTAAATGAAATCTAACGGTTCATATTAATTTTGCTCATTTTAAGATAGTTGCTCACTTTTTCAAGTTAGCATTACCTTATATATATATATTGTTAATTGTGGGTGTCATTTGTGTCACAACACCATACCTATGTGGTCTAGCACATCGCAAAAGGTTGTCAGCACATTCATGCCGACACCTCGCCATTCACATGGCACCACACCCACGCGGACGTCAACATCATCAGCTTCAGTGTTGTCAATGTGTTGAGGACCTTGATTAGGATCCAACAACAATCTAGAGATGGATAACAGAATTTACCCAAACCCTAGCCCAAGCGATTCAAGTATTAAACTGGAAAAGCCGAAATAAGAATAAACCTCTAATATGAGAGTTTATAATTGGTAAAACACTCTTCAATGATTTATTACATCTGAATGCAAGGCCTATTTATAGGCAAACCAGTAACTAGGAATTGGAAACCTAATACAATTAGGAAACTAAAGTAAAATACCAAAATACCCTAATTAAATAACGGAAAGTAATAAAAAGGAAATACTAATGCAAATTAAATAAAGGAAAGTAAATAAAAAGGAAAGACTTCTACTAAAACGGAAAGTGAATATAAGAAGAGTTCTAGTAGTAGTAGATGTCTTGCGCAACACGACACGTGCACGTGACGCACGTTACGGTCTCATCATTCCCCCTCCCTTTAAAGACACCCTTGTCCTCAAGGGAAAGTTTTGGATCATGCTCACCTAACTTGAAAAAGTTACTCCAAGAAGCTTCACGCCAATCTCCATCAACTACCATCACGAAACACTGAGCGCCACAAGATTGCTTGCCTTTTTTAGCATCGCACTGGTGTTCCTCCTTAAACGGTAAAGCTTCCCAAGTTCTTTTTCTTCCATCCAGCTTGAAATCCATTGTCATGGCTCGATAATCAGTAACGACCTTGCCGATACTTTTCAACCACGCAGTGCCCAAAACCACATCAACTCCCACCATAGGTTCCACATGCAGGTCAGCAGTGATCCTGACTCCTTGGGCATTGAGCTTCACATCCCATACTACCTCTGCACATTGTAATTTTTCTCCACTAGCCACTCGCACAACAAAAGGTTGTAGGGTATAAACTTGTAGTCCAACCTTCTTTATGATGTCAGTGTTGATGAAATTGTGGGTAGAACCAGAATCTACAAGCAATGAAACTTCATGAGTTCCAATCCACGCCATGAGCCTCATAGTAGCTGGTTTTGATCCCCCTGTCATGGCATCAAGAGATAGCTCAGCGTCAAAAGTATCTTCTTCAACTTCAGCCATCATCAATTCACCTCCATTGATTGAACCAGAATCGTCAATCAGAAACACCTTCCCAGTGCGACATCGATGACCCTTGTCCCACTTCTCGCCGCATTTGAAGCAGAGGCCCTTTTTAGCTCTCTCATTAACCTCTTCATATGAAAGTATTCGACTTTTCTTGTTGTCCTTCTTAGATCCACCTTCATTGGGCACCTTTGCTGCTTGAGAGTCTTCCACGGGTTCTGCTTTGACACTTATATCCTCGGAATCCTCCTTAGCAAGCTTCTTTTCGCTATGGTAACTCCCCTCTAAGACTTCTGCCATTCTCATGGCCTCAGTTAGCCGTTGAAGTTGCTTTAACTTCAGTTCTCGTGCTATCCATGGCTTTAACCCCTCAATAAAGGTACCCAGCAAAGATTCTTCAGACCAACCACGAACAAGAATTTGGAGTCGTCGAAACTCCTCTACATAGTCAACAACCTTGCCATCTTGCTTCAGTTTGGCCAGTTGTCCATGGTGATTGATAACTGGAGAGGGTCCCCATTGGATTAGGAACTCTCGCTCGAATGCTGACCATCCCAACCGTCGTCCATCTTGTTCATACTGGGCCTTCATCCAACGCCACCAGCTGTTGGCCTTCGCATCCAAATACATGCAGGCCACTGCAACTCGGTCGTCTCTGGATACCTCAAAAACTCGGAAGTAGTGAGCTGCCTTATCTAGCCACTCATAGGGATCACCTCCCTTAAAGTGTGGAAACTCAATCTTTGGCTTCCTTGGACCCCAATCACGGCGTTTATCGCCATCAGAATCGTCAGCGCCATGCCTTTGTGGCTTCTGGTGTTCATAGACTGGTTTTCGTCCATGGTCTGTTCTGTTGGACATCCCATCAGATTTGTAGCCGTCTACGTTCTCTCCACTAACTGGATCATCTTGCAACCACCGCTCGATAACTGTCGGACCTCGCTCCACACGCCCACCACGCCTAAGATGGCCATGGTAAGGATTGTATGCAGCATCTGATGAATCATCAGCCTCCTTTGCAGATCGTCGTGATCGACAATGGTCTCCATGAGTTCGCCTTCCTCCGAATGGTTCCTTGCCCTTGCTAGCAGTGAGAAGACGGTTAATATTCTGATTAATTATAGCTTGAGAACGAGCCATCTCCGCCATTGCTGTCGAAAGTTCTGTAACAGAATGCTCCAGGGCTTCGAACCGTTGTTTGTTCGTCTTTGTCGCCTCCTCCGTCATTGCTGATGAAGAACGCGAGATAAAATTGAGAAATCTTAATGAGGATCTCTCAATGAAAGCACCAAATTGTTGAGGACCTTGATTAGGATCCAACAACAATCTAGAGATGGATAACAGAATTTACCCAAACCCTAGCCCAAGCGATTCAAGTATTAAACTGGAAAAGCCGAAATAAGAATAAACCTCTAATATGAGAGTTTATAATTGGTAAAACACTCTTCAATGATTTATTACATCTGAATGCAAGGCCTATTTATAGGCAAACCAGTAACTAGGAATTGGAAACCTAATACAATTAGGAAACTAAAGTAAAATACCAAAATACCCTAATTAAATAACGGAAAGTAATAAAAAGGAAATACTAATGCAAATTAAATAAAGGAAAGTAAATAAAAAGGAAAGACTTCTACTAAAACGGAAAGTGAATATAAGAAGAGTTCTAGTAGTAGTAGATGTCTTGCGCAACACGACACGTGCACGTGACGCACGTTACGGTCTCATCACAATGGAAGATCACTGTTGGCGCCTCGCCAACTACTGATCCATCACCACCCTCCACTCCTCCTCCTTAAACGCCAATGCCACTATTGTTGTGGTCCAACAATTGATCGGTTTAATAAAATTAATCTGATCGACTCGATCAAACTATCAGTCGTGTTAACTCAAATTTATTTTTTAGTTGGATGGTTTGGTCGACCCTCCCAACTCGATTGAGAATCAAAAATTAATTTAAGGAGATGGTTTAAACCATTCAAGCCAACCGACAAACACCCATAGTGCTTGGGATGTATATAACAACTATAACATCAAAGAGAATTGAGGAAGACAAATTCGTATTAAAGTGTGATGAAATCTTAGCAGTAATCAGTTGAAGATCTCTAACATACCAAATTGATGAATCTGATTCCAATATAGAGAGGATCGAGAAGAGGGAGAGTAAATCAAGGAGACGACCCATATGCCTTGAAGAGAATTGTAGATGGTTCTAGATTTAATTTAAAAGAGCATTCATATTATATCGAAAGTGTGTAAATTTGTTCAAGTGTTGTTTTTACTGTGTCAACCTGATTGCCACGCTAGAGGGACATGTATGTTGTTACATAGATTTGGCTATTGAATACGCTAGAGTCGTCTAAAATTCAAATTTTTATTATTATTATGATTAGTTGAGTCATTTAAAAAAACATTGAGTGAAAAAAATATATTTGAGAGCTAGTTTAAAAAAATAGCTTACATATTTTTAAAATTAAAATAATAATGCAAGGTACAATTTGAACTCTAAATATTATAAAATATATAATTTTACACAACAAAACAATTAAGCATGTCTATGGAACCTTTTTTTTAGAGCATCTTATAAATTATTTAAATAAAATAGTAGCTATTAAAAGTTAAATTCATTAGTGATATTTTTTAAAAATAGCTTAACTATTTTATATAACTAATTAATACGTGTTTTTTTTTAAAAAAGTTATAGAATTAAATTAGATATGTTAGAAGAAAGAAAAATCTAATGCCGAGCAGGGGCAAGGTTAAGGTCAAGGTGTCGACACTACTCGTCCTCCTCGCCGTCGACGCTGCTGACGCCGCAGATGATGAATGCCAACGGCGAAGACGATCACGAATCACGGCGCTGCCGCAAGCGAGAGAAGAAGTCTACTACCGCCGCCGGTGCTGCTTCACCCATGTTCGACACCACTCCCTCGGTCTTCAAACTCCCGGACGGATGGGTTGTAAAAGAGAAGCAGCGGAGCTCCATCGGGACCGGCCGCCACTCCCGTATCGACAGGGTAACCCATTTCTCTCCTTCTCAATACCATGATGTTTTTATGTCATGTTTTCATATGCCTCTTCGTACGGGGACTCTGCTCTTTTAGGGTTTCTCACTCTACCATATTCTACTGTTTTAGCTTGAAGAATATAATCAGGATGTCATTTTTTCTCGACGCCTGTCTCTGATCCTATAAGATTGTAAAATGCAATGTCTCATCCTGCATGTGTGAATCAAAGTTGAAGCTAGATTCGTTACAGGTAGCTCAATAGCTCATGTCTTCATTTCTCGGCGATTTTGTTGTTTTTAGGATATATCATCGGTCATAGCTATGTATTGTTGGTTACGGCCAAAATTTGAAAATCTTCAATCTAGTAACGTTGGTTGGGATGAACAGGGACTAAATGAAATTCTTTATGTCGTTCAACTCCAAAGAAAATCTATATGATTCAGGGAAATGTGGGTGGCAGTTTTCTGTTTATTGAATATTGGATGAAAAATGTGGCGCCCATGTAATCCAGGGTCAATTTGATTATTTCTTCTGTTCCTTTTTCCCTGCTTGATTTGAAAATATTAATTTTCTTAATTTTACATTTTGTGGCCTCATATTAAAGTTTGAGTTGATTGTAGAATGCGGGCTGTGAAATGGGAGCCATATTAGCACATTATCGAGTACTGACAATGGTTGCTATTGGATCTGCTCAGCTCCTGAGAAATGACAACCACTATAAGTTTCTAACTTTGCAATTGTATGGTGATTGCCATCATCCTTCTCTTTGTAAAAGAAGGATCCATGTATTGGATTGATTGTATGTCTTGATTTATATAGTCGATCCCATATTATTGAGATTAAGGCCGGTTGGTTTTTTTTTTGAAATGGTTGTCAATGATTTATGCACTTCGTCTAATTTTGACACGTTTAATCGAAAGCTAACCATTGCACCGATTGACCGGCCAAGAACTCTCAACATTGGCACTGCACTTTAGAAAATAGGTAGGTACCCCTTCTCCATTATTCTCATATGTAAACTTCAAAATTCTATGCTCTAAAATTGTTCAACCAAATTGACGAAGAAAATATAAAAATATATGATGACTTGAAATCTGAAACTCTTAAACATTAAAAAGCATGCACACGCATAAGTTTATTGCACAAGAATCTTTATGAATTACTAGGTTGATTTTTATACTCCAAAATCTAGCAAAGCAGTAATCCTCTAATTCCAAAAATAAATTAATGGGACTGTTTCAAGTCTTAATTATACTTGGTTAATTTTTAGCTAATATACTTCACAAAAGTCACAGTAGAAGTGCATAATCATGGACAACCATTAAAAAAAGGACAAAAAGGCAATCGTCCTCCCATAACTGCAAAGAAACTTATACTGGCTGTCATTTGTCTAGACCCAAGCAGATTCATTACCAACCATCACCTGTACTTGATAATCTGTTTCCATTTCACAGGCCGCATTCTACAATCAACTCAAAATTTAATGAGGCCACAAAATGTAAATTTAAGCAAATTATAATTTCAAATCAAACAGGGGAAAAAATAAGAGAAGAAATAGCCAAATTGATTTCTGATTACATATGCACCATAGGATACCCTGTGTTTGGAAAAGCATATGATTGTTAATAGTTTCCCTTGCCAGCTTGTATTTGTCAATTTCTACTTGTGTTGAATGTGAAGGTTTTCCTATTTTCCTCTTCAACATTAGTCCTACCAATATTAAGTATACTTTAAATGACCAATGATAAGATTTTTTGGGTTTTTTTATTGTCCAGTTTTATTATGAACCAGGCACTAACAAGCAGTTTCGATCCCTAAGAGCCGTTGAGAAATATCTAATGGAAATGGCTGATATGAAAGGGGAGAAATCGAAAAATCATGCAGAGGTGAATGTTATAAATTAATACACTATTTTCAAGTTGAAGATTGAAGGGAAGTTATTTGTCACTGAATATGGCAGCGATACCTTGATTTTCTTCTCTTTCAGAATCCGTTGAAGACTAGGCGGAAAGAGAAGTCTGCCGGAAAGAAGAAGAAACCCTCGACTTTTGATTTTGCCAACCCACCAGAAAAAATCAACTGGGTTTTTACTGGTCCCAGGGAAGATGGATGGAGCCCTTTGGTGGGTCAATCTGTGGCTTCAGAATCAGAAAAGCAGCTATGGGCCGAAAAATTTGTCTTAGCTTGCGAAGATACAATTGTGAATGTATCATCTCAATAAGGTATATCTACTTCTCCATGGAGTCTTTTTGGTTGTTGTTGTAATGGTTCTACAAAGTTGGACTCTGGTCGGGTGGGTAGTGTGGTGCATATGTTGTTTTTTTATTATTCGCTACTGTTTGGCATCCTTGCATTTATGTGGGGTAGTGTTTTAAGGTTTTATAATCACCGTCTTTTGAGGATGGTGTTATTGAAAGGGCTGCAGCGAATATAAAGGTTTGATGATTTTGATGGTGCTGCGTAGGACGACATAAGATTATATCCTGCCTTAATAATGCTGTTTGTTTTACAGGTATCCCTCATCTAACGGGTTTCAGAGGAGTGCGTGTTGTAGTTCCTGGATTACCACCCAGCCATTCCAGCCCTACTGATGTTGCTCTCAGAACCATTTCTTGACTCAGAACAATAGACGACGACCCTGTTTCCCTTTTCTTTTCAGCTTCAGAGGAGTGCGTGTTGTAGTGCCTTCCTGGGCCTGCAATGTTTCAGCTTTTGCTGCTCATGGCGTTTGTATATCCTAGACTAGATTATGAGAAGTTGAAATTATAAGCAACTAAATTAACGAGGATTGATTTCGGGGAAAAGGTTATAAATAGTGCCTTCCGAGCATAAGTCGGCCTTGGGCGACTTTAAATTGGGCTAGCACTAGCAGGCCTAGTGACGGTTTCGATCAACAATAATTTGGTTCGTCCTTGGGGTTGGGTCTTGAATGAGGTTGATTTTATGCTTTCGAAAAATAAATATAAAAAATCTCCCAATTTACCCATATTTATCCTATAACTGTTTTTAAATGCAGTCACAATTTTTCATCTGAAAAACTTATATGTATATATATATATATATATGATTTTACTAAGTTCAGATTTGATTTTTTTTATTATGAATGTTGCAATGCGATTCCAATCCAGTACTTGATATTGCTTATATAATGTTGGTATGTAGTTGATTAATTTATTTTTCTTCTCCTTTTCTTTGCTTCTTATCATCTTTGTTTTGTTTCCTAATGCAAAGCACAGTGCAATTAGGTGGATGCAAGGAGCTTCACCCTGTTGGGGGCATTTGGCTTCACTAGGATAGAATTAGGATTATACTGTTATGGAGTTAGGGTTTTCATTTGTGTGACACTTGGTTATTCTAGTAGGCATTTTGAATAAATCATACTGATCGGGACACAGGTAAACTGATTTTATTTTGTCTTGGACTTATGAGAACAATTTCAGTTTTCGATCAGTTGTGTAGGGACGGTTAAGTTTCTTCTTCAACATAAGTCCGAGACTAATAATATATTTTTCGCATTTAATTGGATCAGTACGTCTGAACTCTGAAGGAATTCTATCGATTTCTAGCACGAATTGTCGTAAAACCTATTTCGTCTGTAACATTTCCTTAAAGAAGCGCACAGAATGGAATTGTTTGGGGGTGAAGTACGGAATTGTTCTGGTTTATAATTATTTTTCGCTTTATTTATCTGCCTATTAATAAAAACGGTAATAGTAGTTGATTGCTCAATGCAGGATTGAAGAATAATAAATCATTTGCATGGCACGAACGCTGACTGGGGAAACAGAGAATATATGGATTATCATTCGGGGATGGGATGGGATGGGTGACGCATCCGTATCGATCAGAAGTGACTTGTACGAGGTGCCAGAGCCCTTTGGATGGCGACTTGTAAGTTATATTTAAGACCACACATTTTTTTATATTTAAAATAGTTTATTAATTTTCTAATATTATTTTCAAAGAATCATTCAAAATCTGCTTATTCAGAACTTCCCAACCCATTCGCATGCGCAGCTGTTTTTTTCAGCCGGGTTACGGGTATGACTACTAATTTTTCTTTTTCTTTTTCTGACGGTTAATTTTTCATTCTATTATCATCATTATTATTATTATTATTAAAAAGGGTATTCAATTTTTTTTATTTAATGCTGAGTTTTATTGAATTCTGAATTGCCATTTAGCAGTAACTACTACTATCATTGCGTGATGTGTAACGTGTATGATGAGGTAAAACATGTACCCAAGCAAGTGTACCAGATCAGGAACTATCAAATGAAGAGGTGGAGGAGAGGAATCATGGAGCAACAGGGTATACAATAACGAACCTATCAACGACACCACATGCAACCAACGACCCTATCAGTTGCTTTGTTTTTGGTGTTTTTTCAGGGTGAAACTATTTCATTTTTGTAATATCAACGACTTTCACATTAACGACCTTGTTTTATTTTGGTTTTACAATGAATCATTCACTTTTAGGAAATTACATTTATCCAATCGAGGGTGCTCATAGAACTGACATCCATCACTAGCAAAGTAACAGCGTTTAAAAAAGAAAATTCAATACATGAAATTTATGTTTAATACTTCAATCAACTATCCAAAAAATAGCAATAATGATGCTCAATCACCACAAGAAATGGGAAAGCTAATATTGTTCTCACTGGGCTTCTCCCAGCCATTACTTTTTATTTTGCTTGGACATCTATCAGTGTACCATCTGATCCAACTTCATTTACAATTAAAGATTTTTATCATGAAAAACTAGCTCCTTATTATATTTGCATTTGAAAGCTCTTTTGCATATGGCCAATTAAACATCTGAAACTCTACCCAACTTAAACCCAGAGCAAAACATCATCAGGTCTAAAGTCTTCCAGATAAGTAGAGAGACAGATTTTCCCTAAGAACAAAGGCAGTATCGTCGACCGATTCACATATCTGCTGCCGGTACCCCGGGTCATGGTGCGGAGACAAAGGCATGTTATCCTGAGCTTCATCTTCCATATCAATCACAATGTTATGAAGCAAGCAGCATACAAGTATGATCCTCGGCAACCGATGCTTGTCTGGCCGCCACATCACTCCCTGAATGATCCTCCACATATCCTTCAATCTCGCAAGTGCCCTTCTTGCCACCATCCGGGTAGCAAAATGGCGTCTATTGAACTCAGCTTGCAACTCTGGGAGCTCTTTCCCTTGGTAAGGTGTGACAAGCCAAGGCAGCAAGGGAAACCCTGAATCCCCAATTATGTATTCCCTCAACTCAGATCCTTCGGAGAGCTTTATTTTCTTCCCATTCAACCTCTTCCCTCTCTCACAGAGCTTGAAGAAGTTAGAACTCCGGAGCAGCATAGAGTCGTCCAATTTTCCTGGCCATCCAGTGACTATGTCCCGGAACCTCATGTCAGGATCCACAATTGCTTGCAGGATCATGCTGTGGTTCTTTTCCTGGTCAACCCACACCTTGTTTGATGGGTCCACAGCTCCAGAAGGCAAGCACATCATGATGTGAGTCATGTCAATTGCACCACAACAGTTTGGGAGGCCTCGTATTTTCTCAAATTTTGATTTCATTGCTGCCATTTCAGATTCTGTGGAAGGCCACCGGAGGTGCTGTAGGCCCCTTTCTTCCATGGACTCAACAAAATGCCAAGTTACTTGGGAGACAGTCGAATGGGTCAGCCCAAATGAATCTGCAACTGTGCACAATGAGTCACCCGAGCTTAGCCTTCTTAAAGCTATGGCTACTTGATCATTTAAAAACAAAGGCTTGCCATTGCTGAAACAGAAGTTCCCAGGTTTAGCTGTCAAATCTTCCTTCACGAGCGAGCAAATATAGTTGAAGGTCTTCCTAGAAATCTTGAAAACAGATTGAAACCTATCCAAATCCTTTGAAGGGGACAAAACACCTGCAAGCGAGCATTGAAAAATAAGCATGAATTAAAATTTTGATTAGCAGATATGAAAAAATAAAATAAACACATTGATCAAAATAATAAATCGTAGCTATGATCCAGACTCAGAATTTTACGTACAACTGATTTATGTTCACAAGGAATAAGTCTAGCCTTATTGGACACCTTACTGCTTTGTTCTTGTGATGTACTACTCTGACTCATGTTGCTATTTTTATGACAAAAAAAAAAACTTATTGCAACCACACCACGTCAGCCGTGGTTGCAAGTAGCAATCCTCTTTTTATAAAGGGTATATTCTACCAACGTGAACCAATGTACAAGCCATTTATATATTAAATAAAATGAGACTGCATGACGAAAATGCAGGAGCAAACTCATTTCTCTGTACCATCAAAACAGGTCATCTAAGGACTACCATTGAGGAGCACAAAGGAGGTCTGGGGAATCATACACAAACAAACTACAAAGAATAGATCTATTCCTCGCAAGATCCCAAGAACATTCTTACCCTTTGCTTGTTCCCGAACAAAAATTGATCTCTTTTCATTTGAAGAACATATTTTTCAAGTAATTGTGTGTATTGTCAATTAATTTTTTATCAATTCATTTTTAAAATGCTTTGGCAAGGTTTTACAACCTTATATCCCTATAATTGTCCAATGTAGGTGCTTTTATGACTCGTCTACAAACAAAAGGATCTTTAAAAAACAGCCAGCTGCCTCCATTGAAAATGTATTATTATTATTTTCCTGCATTTTACCACTAGAAAGCATTTTTTAAGAAATCTCTAAAAAAAGTGTAATCCATTAGTTTTCCTGTTCTAGCTTAAACTGGTCCAGCCAAACACTGTCCATTGTTGTTTCCTACTTTCAACCGAGTCACAGAGGTTTATATGCATATCATATGAGAAGCAATTCGCAGAAATGTTTTATGCCTAGAGTAGCCTTTAAGCCTTTAGTGAGTACTATAACAAATAATCTCTTAAAACATGTGTTAAAATTTTTAGCTTTGCAACCATTTGATCAGATGAAGAAAAAAAAAACCTTCGGGTGAGTTCGATCCATAATGAGAATAGAAAACGTGTAAATGAACCCTATCATAGGGAAAGTTCTAATATCACCCCCCTCCCTTTCTCTAAAATGCACACTGCACATAAATTAATTTTGAAGCAATAAGCTTTTTTTTATAAGGCTCGAAGCAATAAGTGTAAACTCTAAGTATTTAGAGTGAATACCTATTTATCATCTCCTCATACACCATGATAGTGTACGTTTTCCAAGTGGGATATACAAAATGTGTGAAAAGAAATGGTATCAGTTGGTGAAATTATTGGCAGCTGGCATTTTTCCTTCTCATGCTGACAAAAATGAGCTTCAATTTGCTAAAAAGAAACCATGGAGCTAAAAATTGTAACTCAAACAAACTGCGAAACCAAAGCTTCTGATAAATCTACCAAATATTAAAGAAAGCATGACTAATTCAAATGACATTTCTGTAAGTGATCAATGGGACAATTTTCTCTGGCTATGTTAAGTATCATGGTATGGACATATAATTCATGTTAAGAACCTGAAAGAAATTCGGAACACTTCTTGGTGGGTGAGGCTGAGTGGTTTAGTAATTATTTGTTTACAAATCTATGATATTTTTCTCTGTTACCTAAAACCACCCCAATAATTTGACAACCTAGTAGTACAAATGAAATCCATTAATCCCTAACCTTACTTATACTGTCCATCTTAATATTCTTTCACAGGGATTTGAGATATTTTCAATAATTTACCATTGCAACAAGAAATACTAGGCATACCAATATCACAAGTTATCTACAAGGATACCTTGATCATATATCTATCTGCAACCACTAACATGTAATTAAATTTGAACACTACGACAGAAGCTGAAAAATCCAGTCTCCATTTGAGAAAGTCAAAGTCAAAAATAAAAATAAAAATAGTTCCGGGTGTGTAAAGTGGAGGTCAAAAGTTAGCTCCAGATCATGAAAACAATAATGCTGCATTTCATATGGAAGTCTAAAAACCCCAACTTGAGAAAACAATTGGTTTTGGGTGAGAGGGAAATAAAATTTTATAAAAGAAACGTTATTCTTCTCTAATTTCCCAGCTGCTATACTCATTTCAACACCAAATTTAGTCACTTCATTGTTTTGCATTTGATGCCATGAACATTGATTAAAAAAACGCAGTGTAGCTGTCGCAAAGCAACACGACACGGAGGGTTTCAGAATAGAAGAACATGACATACATTGGCAAAACATCAACGGATCGCCACTCGAATGCAGAATAGCGGAATTCTATACAAATCGGGAAAATTGGATGCAACCCAGAAACCAAAATAACATCATTAACGGATTAAAAATGAATAAATAACTACACGCATGTAGCAACATAACATAAAATCTATGGATACCCAGAAACATAAAACATTAGATTAACGGTGAAAAACAATAACAAACCAGTAATCCTCTTAGAGAACTGGTCCCACCAATCTTCAGACCCCTCCTCCGAAGGCTCAGCTACCTTCTCCATCTTCCTCTTCTTCCTGACCCCACCTCTCACAGGACCCATCTATGCTCAAAACCCCGATTGACTCGAAACACGAAACCACGACAGCTTCAAACAATAAGAGTCAATTATAACATGGTCAGAAATTATCATTCAAAACAAAAAACACAAAAGAAAATAGTCAAGAAGCAAGATTCCAACTTCTACACATGGAGAACGAATGAAGAACAAAAAAAACAAAAAACAAATGCATGAAGAGGTGTGTGGCGATGACGAGTACATGCAAAAGGGTATACTAGTAGCTGGAATGTGAACCTTTTGAGCCTCAAGCTAGGGTTTTGGAGAGCAGAGGCAAAGCAAGAAGGCAAGAGTGAACGTCGATCGAACAAGGGAACGGGAAAGAGGCCTCAAAGTGGCCTTGTTTAGTGTTAGTGTGTGTTACTGCCTTGCGTTGCGGTTGTGCTTCTGCGAAAATTACGTGGCGACTTTTATTATTTATTCACACGCTTGATAAATAAAAAGTCTTTTCTTTGTTCCCTCTCTCGTTCTATTATGGGTTGTCTTTTCTCTGCACGCATTGACTGACTACATATATTGCTCCTAAGGAAACTGTGTGTGCCTGTTTTTTTTTTTTTCCCACCCACTGTCTTGGGCATTTTTTATAATGCCTATATGCTCAATGGGTCATATATGGATTTATTTATTTATTTATTTTTCCCTTCTGCTACAAGAGAGAAGTCTAGATTTATATGAGCATATATGGATGTTTACATTGTTTGTTATGATTGAAAGTGTGATTTTTTTTTAAAAAAAACACTTCAAGCCTACTCTTTTCTTTTTCTTTTTGACGTTGTACACCAACCAACCAACCAATCGATCGATCAAACCACTCACAGTCAATCACTCCTTTGCAGCCTACTTTGCATATTAATTCGGGAGCACAATAAAAGTGGGTCGTGAGAATTCATGCACTAATTGGTTTTATTAAATTTACTAAGCAATATTACATATAACTTCATTTAGTTTCCATACTCTTACATTGATTTTGATCAAATTACGTATAAGGTCTTACCAAATCATTTGACTAATGAAATGATGTCACATCTAAATATATGTAAAAATTTACCCAAATACTTGCAAATAAACTTTTCCTTTTATTAATATTTCATATTAATATGTAGATAAACGCGCCTCACAAAGTAAGCATTGAGACCTATATTTTATTTAGCAGGCCCAAAAATTTAATGTAAATTTAAAAACCCCACCCCGACCGATAAGCCCATTTATGCGTTGAGTGGTTCTAATAATTTTATGTTTGTTTATCTTATTTTGTTTTAAAATTTCTATTTTTAGAAATATTTTATTTAATTAAAATTATTCTAAATTTTAAAAAATCTTACTACTATTCCATTTTTAAAATTTAAATTTTGTGGTCCCCTCAAATTTTTGGCGATTTTATTACTATACCATCAATTTTCAATTCGAAAATTTACATAAATTATATAACTATATAAATATACATATTTAAACAAATATTTAAAATATGCTTAAGTTAATTTAAAAAATATGCCATCACGACAAGCGAAAAGAGCAATCGAATAAAAAATATATATTCTCAGATTCCGAATATTTTGTTTAAGCCAATAAATCATTCTCTTCCATCCTTTTTTTCCGCCTTTCATTTTTTTCTTCGTTTTTTTTCCTCCGTTTGCCTTTGCTGATGTTCCGGTTTGTGTTCTCTTTATGTTGTTTTTAGACAATCTATTCTAAATATGACATTATTAATTTTTCAAATAGCTTGTTCAAATTACGCCATTAATAAATGTTTATAAGTCTGCTCATAGTTGTTTAAAAAATGCCATTATTTCTTGGGTCTAAGTTTAATTAATCTGGAATTATTAAATAGTAATTCTATATATAGCTAATTTTAATTTTTTTATATAACCTAATATTTGAGCTTAGCTTAGGAGATGTCTACCACCATATTTATTAATGAATTAATAAATATATTAGAACTAATATTTATTAATTAATAATTCTCATTGATATATGATTAATTTTAAAATTGTATGTGATTAATTCTACTTTGAGCTTAGCTTAGGAGATCTCGCCCCCATTTTTAAAAATTTAATATATATATATATATATATTATAAAATTATAAATTTTAATAGTAGCTAAATATATATAGCTATATATATAAATTTTAATTATGTATATTACATATATATAGTTACAATTAAAATTAATTAGTAATATAATTTACTATCTTATATATTTATGATAAATATGTTGCTAACTATAATAGTGGTAAATGAATTATATAATTTTAAAAAGGTATCTAATTTGATTATAGGATAATTTGATGAGTTTTTTTATACTTTATATTATTAATTTTAATTTAAATTATACTAATTGTCAGTGTTTGTCTCAAGGTCAAGCAAGTGAGGCCTGAGTCTTGAGCCCCCCAAAATTAGATTAAAATTAGGACTTTCAGGCCTTATCTCATCTTTTCCTAAGCTCCTAATTTATAATTAATTTATAATTTTGACAATGATATATGTTTTAAAATTTTATATTTTTCCTATAATTATAGTGAAGTAAAAATAAAAATAAAAATCAACAATTTAATATGTATATATAAATATTATTATATTTACATAAGGACTCTTAATTTAATAATCACCTTAGACTTCCTAAATCTCAGAACCAATCCTATTAACTGTAGTTTTAGATAACAGCTTTTAAGCATTAATTATATACTTTGTATCCCCCCGCCCCCCCAAATTGAACTTTCTGGATCCGTTTTTGATCATTGAATTGGCTTGTGAAGGTATTGAGAGAGGCAAAGAGAGATCGTCGATTCAACTTTTAAAATGACTTTGAAATTAGATACGAAAATACATCAATTTAAAATTGCCTATCCAAATTCAACTAACGACATCATGTTTTGTTTTGTGATCAAAGAAACAACCCGAACATGGTCTTTTGACTTCCCTCCTAAATCCGAAAATTACGTGTACTAAGTCATTACAAGTAATGGTGAATTGTCAGATAAATGAATAATCTTGTGGGTGCTTTTCGATCATGGTGAACTGTCGGATAGTGGTTCGGGATGCAAGTTTATTAAAAAATTATTATTTTAATAAAAATAGAGATAGTTTGAAGATTGTTATTGGAGTATATGTTAGAAAATAGCTCTTTACGAGTGAAAAATTTTCATATGTGAAGATGATTTAAAGAGTATTATTAGATATGCTTTAATGTTTAGCTACTTTTAAAATTATTATATAATTTAATACATAAACCAATTTTGAGATAAACTTGATTAAGTCACCTAGCTTCATATTTATTACAAAGTGAGACAAACCTAATATTTATTAATTCTTGTTTCTAATTGATAATCAAACTAATTATTAAATGATTGCATGACATTTAAGCCAATTTTAGAGTTTTGAGCCCATCTCAATTTAAGTTCAAATAGACTAGACGAGTAAACTTAATATTCACTAATTAGTAGTCTTTTAGTACTTATTACTTAAAAATGTACTTTTCCAATATATTTTTAATATAATAATATTAAAATTAATATTTAAAAAACAAAGAGCTAAACAGACTAGCCACATGTTATATTTACTAGAATATATATATAAGTAACTTGATTATATTTTTTTGTAACTCGAGTTATTAATTATTGAAAAATTGAATAATGACAAATTTTTTTTAATCAATTTTAACTAAAATTATTCTACTTTTTTATTGTGTAAAAATTGTCCTAAAGGTTTGTTTCTCAATATTTTAATAGTTAGTTATATAATGAGTTTAGCGATGTTAAAATTTTAGGTGACTTATGGCCATCAAATGACATGAAAAATATTTAGATGGTGATATGTTTGTTGACATGATAGTTTTGACTATAACAATGACAAATTTAAAGTTCAAGCTTCGATAAGGTTTTTTTTGGTATTTTGGTGTACTAAATCACTTAAAATGTCATAAAATTCATTGTTTCATTCACACACTCGCTTACCCAACATGCACACGGGGGAAAGGAGAGAAATAAAAGGGAGGGGAGGGAGGGAGGGAGGCTTGAATATTGTGGCAAATTTGATTGTTTTTCTAATAGTTTGAGAAAGAAATGATTTCAAATCTCTCTCAATGCCTAAATTAAGGAAAACATTCTCGCTTGTCGAACTAAACCTATAAATCATGCTTAGGGTTTACTTTGAAAAAATTAGGAAATTTGTATTAATTCGTTTTAGTTATTGTATGTGGCACTAATTTATCAATATATGGTAATTAAATAATCTTATAGGATTTCTTTAAATTGTTTTTGGGATATATGCACACGCACACGAATCCAATATTTATGCACGAATAGAACTTGTTTTTGGGATGCATACTTGGTCAAGCAACCTCACACTTGGCCAAGTAGCGTCTAAGGTTGATGATGACAGTTGAGCATCTAGCACATAGGTCAAATGAACAGATCAATGGTATGAGGTGACCAAAACACATGCGATTGAGCGGATGACATATTGATAGGAAAAGATAAACTATGTGGGCAAACACGTAGGGAAGACAAAATATGCAGGCAAGCACGCAACAAAGCATGCAAGTGCACCAATCGTGCATGTTCTGGTCAGTGCACATTTATGCACATGGGGTGCTCAATCGTTGAAAAATGGCTTGTCACAAACTTTTTTCAAAAGAAATTAAACTAAGTATAATTAGTGGCTAATCTAAGTTGTTCAATATTAATCGAAGGATTTATTGAATTTAATTCAACTTATTTAACTTTGTCTTACACTTTTAGTGATCTGACCAGATGAAGTATAGTTTGGAACACCAAAAGTATGGTTTACGTTTACAATTAGATTCGAGAGTTAATTACACATGTGAAAGGATTAATAACACTCATACGACGCCCAAAATTGACACCTATGTTAAAAAAGAAAGGTTTTCTACTTAGTTTAGCTTTGCAAAAAAACCTTTAATTACATACAAGACTAATAAGTTCTAATGATTATGGATGTAAAATGAACCGCTAATCCACGGATTAGCCCGCAGTCCGTCCTAATCGGAGCAAACTGTACTAGAATTTTTTTTGGTCCATTTTAATCGCAGTCCTAAACGGATCAATTCGTGCGGATCAAATTCGTGCGAACATGGACCGGTTCGTAGATCGGGTTTTTTTTTAAATAAATGTTTTTAAACTATTACTTATCCCACTTGATATATTAATACATAAAGTTTAAACCTATTAATTTTAAAATTAAAGTTTAGAAATATAAACTTTTAAATATGTTTTAAAATTATTTTTTAAAAAAACAAAAACTAACTTATAATATTATTTTTAATAAATAAATAAATATGAATTGGTCTGCGGATCAGATCGAACCAGTTAAAATCTAGTATATTAAAAGCGCGGGCCTAAGCGGGCCAACCCATTTAAGCCCGCTCCGCGATGGATTTGATCGGCCCATTTTACACCCCTACTAATGAATAATTTTTTTCGAAAGGTAATGAGTAAAACCACCACTTTCCCCAATTAGTTTCACTTAGTTTAGTTAAAGTTTTTTTTTGGATTTTTTGAAAACATGGAATATTTGATAAAAATCCATTGTGGCAAAAGTTTGAAAATTATTTTTATATGCTATGAAAAACAAAGAAAAGCAGTTGTTACAATGATTTGTATTTTAGTTTGAGCAATTAAAATTGAATATCAATTATCCAACCTTGCAGTTAGTCTGACTGTTTTTTTAAAAGAAAACTATTTTTTGTGTTTTTAGATTTTTGTTTGTTTTAAAGGTTTTCCTTTTTTTAAAGCTTTCACAATTTTTTGTTGGTTTTTTTAACATGCTTTTCAGTTTTTTTGGTATTATAGTTTTTTTTATTTTGAGGCTTAAAAGTTTTTTTTTATTTTTTTTCAAGTTCTAAAGCTTTGTTTTGTTTTAAAAGTTTTAAACAATTTGTTCCAAATTTAAAGTTTTCTAAAATTTTATATTATTTTAAAGGTTTTAAAATTTCTAAAGCTTTTGTTTGCAAAGTTTTTTTGGTGGTTTTTAAAAGGTTTGTTAAAAGAGTTTGAAGGTTTTTTTTTCCTTTCAAATTTTAATTTTTTGTGTTTTTAATATTTTAAGTAATTTTGTTTTAAAGTTTTAAAATATTTTTTTATTGCGTTGAGTTTTAAAAAGTTGTATTTTGTTTTTAAAGTTTTATATTTTATATTTGTTTTATTTGATTTTTAAAGTTATGTGTGTTTTTAAAAGTTTTTATTTGGTTATATATATATTTTTTAAAAAAGAATTTTATGTTTGGTTAAAGTGCTTTAAAGTTACCTTTTATTGGTTTGTTTTTATGTTTTTATTTTTTAAAATTTTTATATTTAAGATTTTGAAAAAAAGAGTAAAGTGATAAAAAAATGTTTGTTTAAAAAGAGAGTTTTAAAAAAGAAATTAACAAAAAAAACTTTTAGGTTTTTTTTTTATCAAATTTAAACCATTACAAATTCAAACAATTACATCTTAAATATTACTAAATTAAAATTTTATATTTTTATTTTACACTGCAAATTCATCTATAACAGTTTTTTTCTATACGTGTTGTTCTAAAGTGGGAAGAACGATACTTATTTGATGAAATTGGAAATGAAGAATGAATATAGAATATCAATTATAAAGCTCCATTTTCACTATCTCTGATTTACTCTTTTTGCTGCAATGTTTGTCCCACATCACTCAAGGACAAGAAAGTTAAAGCATATGTAAGAAGAAAGAAGGCTTAAAATGTCATAACGCGTTTTAAAGCCGTGCGGGCCGCTGTGGCGAGCCGAAGTGGACAGTATCGTGACACTTAATCGGGCTTTTACCTATGCCCGATTCTAACAAACTGGTATCATAGGCTTAGTTTGGTAATGCTGTACTTTTAAGAGAAGCTGCTTTTAGTTGTGCTGGGAAAATAAGCTGCTGTTAAAATAAGCAGGTGAGTGTTTGGTAAAATATAATTTTAAAAGTGCTTTAAATGTCAAAAGCAATTAATAAGTGTTTGGTAAAATAAAAAAAATACTTTCAAGATACAAAAGACATAATTATCCATTTTATTTTATTATAATTTTAAAAAAATATTACCTTATTTTCCCTACATCCTCTCGTCTTCTCCGTTGTCGCCCCCCCCCCACGTCGGATCCCCCCACCACCCCCTCCCCCACTCTCTCTCTCTCTCTCTCTCTCTCCCCCCCGGCTATGAGGACCTTCCCTGAGGTATGAGTTATATTTTACGCATTCGTTTTGCATATGTTTTGTACCCTTATGTGGTTATGCTTGAGATGTGGTTAAGCTTGGTTTAGCTTGTTGTTGTTAAATATTGTGAAGCCTTTTTGGCTTGTTGTGAGTTGCATTGCACATGTGTGCTTGGTGATCATGTTGATGATCATGTGTTTCTGTCTGGTTGTTGTGCGGTGCTTGAGCTTGAATTTTGCTATGTCCTTTGGCCATGTGTTTTATTTTCGAGAACAAAAAGTCCTAAGGTGGGGAGGATGTAAAGACCCGTATTTGGGTAGGGCTAAGAGATAATCTTTCTCTGTTGCTAAAAACATCTAGACAATATTGTGTTCGTCGATGTGAGCATTTTGACAGTAATTGGGCCCAATTCCAGGTCGGGGCCCCGAGTGGCCCGATTGTTGACTTTTCAGGGTTTATTGGTCGACCTTGCGTTTGAGCAGTCAATTGGGTTGGAAAATATCTAGATAGTGATGTGCTCATCATTTCGAGCGTTTTGACTGTACTTGGGCTCAATTTGGAGTTCGTGACCTCGGGAGGTCAATTAATATTTTTGGGATTTATTAACAGAAGAAAATACAAAAATATAAATAGGGGGAAAGAGAGCTTCCACGTTACCTTTCAGCGTTTCTACGTCTACGTTGGAGAGCTTAGAGAGAGAAAGAGAGAAGGAAGCTTGGAGCCTTCGATTTGGGGCGTTTTGAGCTCGTTCAAACATCAAGAATCATTCCAGGTAGGTGTTCCATTGATTTTTCACCCTTTTCTTGCTGTTTTATTGGATTAACATATAAGAATTTGATGAAATCATGCAAATTCGTGATGAACCCTAGAAATTAGAGAAAATGGAAATTGAGCATGAAATCTAGATGATTTAGGTTGTTTGGTAGCCTAATATGGCTAGATGATGTTAGAAACCCTTAATAGGGATGAATTGTTGCATAAAAATAAAGATTTAACGAGTATAATTGGGTTTTGGGATGAATTGGGGAAGAACGCAATCGGCAATTCGCGACTGGGGAACTGTTTGGGGAAGAACGCAGTCGGCAATTCGCGACTGTGGGGTTAGACATCTCAGAAAAATCCCCAAAAATCAGATTATCATAGTTATGATATGGAGACCCAATGCCGGGACTTTTTATTACAAGAAAATAGCTGTTATGGGTATCTCCTTCATTAGTCAAGGAATGAAGATCGACTTGTGAAGACTGGCTATAGTTCTAAAGGGAGTGTTGTACACCTTAAGACCATATTGGTGTTGGTATATTGGTTTGTGGATTTGGGACTTGGGTTCCATGACTTGTTGGGTTCTCACCGTGAAGCACAGATGATGCTATGTGGTTGACGGGGCAGGCATATGCGCCGATGGCAGGCCCGTGTGGCACTGTGGCCGGGCATATTGCACTGTGGCCGTGGCAGGCATATGTGCCGATGGCAGGCCTGTGTAGCACTGTGTCCGGGCATATAGCGCTGTGGAAGGGCTAAGTGCCCTGAGCTGAAATCCCATTGAGGATTGTGTTGAGCTATTGAGCTCGTGGAGCTTGGGCTAAGTGCCCTAAGCTGGGATCCTGTTGAGGATCGTGGACAAGCTATCCTGTGTGGGCAGGCTAGGTCCTGATGTTTGTTTGCAGGCTGAGTCCTGATGTTTGTGCACACTACACAGTGCACGAGTACATAGAGCATGTAGTATAGACGTGTATATTTGCATGATGTGGAGTGTTGGGGTCACCTACTGAGCTTGTCGCTCACCCCTACTTGTTGTTTACCTTTTTCAGGTGTGACCCGGGACTAGTGGAGAACTTTCTTCCAAGAGGACGTGCCCACTACTCTGATGTATGATACAGTACTGTATTCTGTATTGTTTGTATTATATCCTGGACATGGGTCCATGGACTTGTATTTGCATACTATTTATGATGTGATGTTTGTATGACTGTTTGACTTATTGTATGCATGATGATGTATGACTGTACAGGATTACCCTTGATGTATGACTGTACAGGGTCGCATATTTGAGATAGCACCCGCGGTGTAGTCTCTATTGGTGCTAGTCACCAACCCCTTGACATTTCGGATGCGGGCAAGGGAAAGTCATGTACCCGGTTCTGGGTTCCCTGGAATTTGGGGGCGTGACACCAGCCCCCAACCTCACCCCTCCCCCCCCCCCCCCTCTCTCTCCTCTGCCCAGATCGTGAGAGATGTCGGCGCACAGACGTCGGCGCACAGATCGTGCCATCTCTCCTCTCCCTCCCCCCACGTTTGAAGAGGATAAAGGATAATATTGGTATTTTTAAATTTTAAAAACTGCTTATTAAAAAAGCAGCTTCTAAAAGCAACCCATGGATTGTCGCGTTGTTATCCTCATTAATTGTTCCGTGATATTAAAAGTCTTCTTGACGTGGTGTGATCGAGTGGTGTGTCCCGTTGGTGCGGCGGTATCTGGGTTATGATGTCACTTCAATATCGAACCAGTTTGATTTCTCTACAAGGCGTGGATTGAGGGGGACTTACAAGAAATCCTCAGTTTCATAGGTGTGTCTCCAGCCTATGGTGTACGATCGATGTGTGACAAAGGAGGAAATTATTGAGATGTTTATCCCACATCGCTCAAGGACAAGAAAGTTGAAGCATATATAAAAAGAAAGAAGGCTTAAAATGTCATGACATTTTTTAAAGCCGTGTGAGCCGATGTGACAAACCCAGAGCGGACAGTATCGTGACACTTAATCAGGCTTTTACCTATGCCCGATTCTAACACTTTTTTCATTGTTTTTGTACTTGCTTTTTTATAATCTAAGTTATTTGATTATAATTAAACGGTTATGATTGCAATTACGTTCATTGCTCCTCTTCCCATTAGCATCAATGTGTGTATACATACATATATATATATATATATATATATATATATATATAAAATTAAATTGACACTCACTACTCAACCTCAAAAAAATAAGGAAGATGAAGAACAAATTTTCTAGAAACAACATTCATTGCTGTCACACATTGAACACATAATCGACAATTACATAAACAATAAAAGCTTTTTTAAACTCCTCCACAACCCTAATTTATAACACAATCATTGGGAGTGCTTATTCTACGTACTAACATTACACAAACAAAAAAAAACATACACTATAAATCATTGTTTAAAAAACTCCATTATTTCTGCAAATATTTAAGCTAATGATTTGTCTCCATTTCTCGGTTAATAGCTTAAATTACTTCATTATTTTTGCTAGATTGATTGGCCCAAAAAATTTTTATATTTGGGCAAACGTAAGTAGAAGTTAGCTGCATTTGGGGGCATAACCTTTTATTGAAATATGCCAGGGGTGATTGTCTTGTAAGAGAACACCCCTACACCATAACAGAAACATCTGTTTGTACAATAAATGGTTTGAAGAAGTCAGGGAGTCCTAGGACTGCAATATACAGTGGACAAATGTGGCGATAATAACTTGTGAGGCCGAGGAACCGACGAAGGCTGTTTAAGGTTTGTGGGTCGGCCCAGTTAAGTATTTGATGGATGATCGACCAAAAAAAAAAGTGCACTGCAGTCCTTAGCATAGAACTGGCGTGTAGGCTACGCCGGATAGAACGCACCCTCTCTGAGGTGGGTCACATGTTCCTCCTAGTCCGGGTTTTTTTTTATTTATCGGGTGAGCACAGCTAGCGTGCTCCGGATCTTTCTTGGTAAATTCTATTGATGATAAATTTATGTTTACAAGTTCCTAATTTTGTTTTGTTTTCATTAAAACCATAGTTAGCTAGTTTTTTCTAAAAAAAAAAAATAGAAAACAGCTTCTATTTTGGATATCCCTTCCCCCCATATGTTTCAGATTTTTTATTGTTTGATAATATTATTGCATGGTACAGTAGCCAATTGTTTCAGCTGGCTGTGATTTTTGTTGTTACCTGTGAAACTGTGTATATGAAATAATCTATGAATTCTGCAGTTATTTTTGTGTCAAGACTATACTGCACGTCCTTAAATCACTTTATTAGGACAGAGGCCGACGAAGACAGATGAGCCACCGCGGGGAAAAAGGGAGAGGAGCGGGAGCAAGATTGATATAACTTTCATCCAGTACCACTAGTTGGGCTAGAATAACTAATTTATTAATTTTTTCATCATAGTAACAAACACAAGCATTTGTTAATTAAGTAAGAAACCATTATAGTGTTGTTTGGTCGAAGATGACCATGGTGTTTTGTGATAGAAACACGATGCCTCAACAATAGAGACCCTATTTACCTGATTAGATGCATCCTCACTTCGTGCCCAACAGCCCAACTCTGCCCCTCCCACACGCCCAGCTCGCCTGAAAATTCGTGCAAAATATAATATTGCTATGAAGTTTTGAACCTAGAATCTCACCCCTACATCTATCAAACCGTTAAGCTAACTCAATTTTGTTATTTATGCTTATGTAAATGATATATAATTACTTATTATAATTATAATTATTAATATCAATAAAGAGTGCATTGTGCATACTTTATTTTAAAAATAAAAGTAATTATAAAGTATATATATTTGTATTATAATAAAAAATTAATGTACTATTAATATTTTGATGTGAAATATAAATTAATTAGATTTAAATTTAGTTTTAAATTTATTAATAAGTTAATTTATGATTATGTAATCCAATCAAATATTATTTGATTGAAAATATATTAATATTTAAATTAATAATATCATTTACCTATTTTAATATTTTTAATTCAAATATAAAATACCCATTATCAAATGTCAAAAAACTCAAAACTCACTCTCACTGCGAATGACTCATATCACATATAAAATAAAATATGAATACTAATCATATTAATTTGATTGAAATTTAGTTTTAAATTTATTAATATGTATTTAAAATTAAGTGATCAAATCAAGTATTATTTGATCGATAAATACATTTATATATGAACTTGTAATATCATTTACATGATTTATTACTTAAGCTTTTAACCCAAATATGAAATATATATATTATCAAAAGTCAAAACTCACTCTCACCATGTATTCTCTAGTATATCAAACTTTTTAGTATTATTTAATTAACTAATAACATTAGTTATAATTATAATAGTATATATATATATATATACTTATCATACCAAAGAATATATACATATATATATATATATACACTTACACTTAATAACTAGTTTTGTACAAAAATAATCATATTATAATTATATATTATATCATATTACACTTAATATTATATATTCTAATCATTTTAATTACATTAAGAGAAACAAGTTTGAGAAACACGACTTGTTATAATATTGTATTACTTACAATAAAAGTAATATGATAATTATGTTATATAATTATATTAATTAGGTTTTCACTAATATATTATCATTTATTACCAATGATAATTGTATTATTTAAATTATTACTACTTGATACTCAAGTTATTACTTATTGATTATAATTTATAAGTGCATATATATAATGACAATTATATAATTATATATATCATATATAACATAAGTAATATGATAATTATTGAGTATCTAAAGTCTAATAACTGATGTCAAGGAGTTTGTTGATAATTATATATGTCATAAATGATTATTGTTACTATGTTTAGATAATTAGTGTTAGTGTATATACTTTAAATATAACATAATAATAATAATAATAATAATACTATTAGTATTAATGATAATAATAATAATGATGATGATTAAATATTTTACTTTAAAAAGAATATCAATTACAAAGTATATATACTTATATTTAATAAAAATATCATTAAAAAGTAGAAAAAATATTTTAATATAAAATACAGAGTCATATAATTATATAATATATTAGTATATTAATATATAGTATATTACATATAACATAAGTAATTATATAATTATTCAATCAAATAATATTTGATTAGATTATTTAGTATTAAATCAACATATTAATATTTGTCAAAACTAAATTTAAATATAATTAATGTCCATCTATAAATTATTTTATTCATGATATGAGTCATGCATTGTGAAAGTGACTTTGATGTTTGATAGTATGTATTTCATATTTAAATTAAAAGTAATAAAACATGTAAATGATATTATTAATTAAAATATTAATACATTTTCAATCAAATAATATTTGATTGAATTACCTATTTGATTGAATTACCTAATCATAAATCAACTTATTAATAAATTTAAAATTAAAATTGAATTTAATTATTTTATATTTTATATCAAAATATTAATAGTATATTTAATTTTTATTATAATACAAATATATATATACACACTGTAATTATTTTTATTTTTAAAATATAATATACACTTTTTATTAATATTAATAATTATAATTACTAATTATTTATATGTGATATAATAAGTATATATATAATTTATATAAGTATAAACAATAAAATTAAATTAACTTGATGGTTTAGTAGCTATAGTGTGGGCGGGCTTGGCTGGGGCATTGTGGTCTGTGACTAAAGTATGGGTGGAAATTTCCCGCCCCGTCCTAGTAGGCGAAAATAGAACGAAAAATTTATTACGTGCCAAGACACTAGATAAGGATGAGACATATCCTCAGGATGGAACAGGACAACTCAAAATCCGTCCCACCCCATTGCCATGCCCAAATAAATCACTCATCACTGCCTAAGCACCTCTCTACGAAAGGCAGTTTTCTCAATAATTTCAATTTCAAATGTGGGTGGGTTCTTATCTTCCGCGTCAGATGCTAGGGTGAACTGAGGTGTTGGTGTACTGTAGGGTAGCAGAGGGGTTGGATGACGTGGCAATAGTAGTATCAGTGTGCTTATCAGTAAGGTAGTGGGATGAGGCATTGATACTGGCTACCATCCATGTACGGACTTTTTTTTCCTTTGCCTGTCCATGAGCACATCATCACCTCCCTGGAATTAGTAATCAGGACCGTACCAATGCTTGTGCTTACCGTAATCAATATGCGCGCATAGAATCATCACCGAGATATGGTTCAGCAAATCAACAGCCTCCTATTTATAATTAGCAAATCAATACCCACTTACCATATATATATATATATAGTTCTGTACGCAGCCACCGCAAACCACCTCAAAGATGCGCGGCGTCTGGACCATTTGAGGTTGGGACGACATGTCCTTCCTCATCTGCTTTTAGTGCATCACTGCACGGAAAAAAAGTTCAAATTAAGCACGATAATATGTAAGATCCGTGTCCAACAAACAATATATAATATTATCGTTTGAATTCTTTAACAGTAAACGACACCTATGTCACTATATATATATATATATATATATATATATAAAAAGGCTGGCAAAGGATTAATATTGTACCTTCCGAGTTTCTTGTGCATGGTGCTTGCATCACTCACTTCTCACTCACTTTCTCTTCATAGAAAGCAGATAATATATTTAAGTGGAATGGCCACAGTTGGGTGACATCCAAGTCAGAAATACTAGCCATCCTTTTGGTTTTGGATTTAATATCCGCACCACTAAATGATCCCCCAAAGGAGCCTCCAACCATACCCATTCGCTCACAATGTGTTGTTTTTTATATTGACCTGCATTGTGCTTGAAATAGTGGCGACGCCGCGACCACATATTGATGTTGTTAGAAACCGGATGAGGCACACGATGTCATATCCCACTTTCCTAATATTTCCTTATCACATATTTGCTAGTGCTGCAATATATTAGCCATCCTATGATAACCATCCCTCCTATAACCATCTGGCCGTCAAATCAAGCATAAAATTCCATTCATTGAAGAACTGAAATAGAGAAAGAAAATTTGACAAAATATTCTCATATTCCCAAAATTTCAGAATCCACACACCCCGGCTTCAGATATCATTTTCCCGTGTGTATGGTCTTTACCGAATACCCAAGGACACTACTTGCAAAGAACCTAGTTTATTTTATCGACCATTAATAAATGATACCTTCAGCGCTAATCAATTTTTTTAACAAAATATCTGCCACTTACACTATTTGTTGTCCACAAAATCCTTGGCAAGTCTAATGCTAAAACTGTAACTATACAGGCACGTACTTCGCTGTCAATTTAGTGCAAATCTGATACTAAATAAGATAATGCTAAATGTTATCTTATTTTCTGTTTTTGTTCTTAAAATATAATAATAAAAAGTTATTTTTATTTTTATTTTTATTTTTATTTTTATTTTAGGAAACCCATACAATAAAAGTAATAAATTTTTAAAGACAAAAAATAAATAACCAAATATACGCTGTCAAAGTTATTGACACGCTCGTAAATAAGAAAAGCTCAAGACGCTACTTGTATTATTGTATACCATCCATCTTTGAAGAAATACTGAGATCAAGTAGCTTATAAATGTAAAGGCAGACTCGGCTATATAAGTTGCACCAACATATCTCTCTTTTTAATAGATTATTGTTATCTCGTGTAGTGGCTTACATCATGGGCATATGGTGCTTACCACAACATTAGAACACTTGAACACATGTACCGTGAAGGTTCAAGTCACCCTATTATAAAATTCCATCTTCAACAGTGAACATTTTTTTGGTCATATAAAAACCAGTGATCGATCACTCAACTCTGTACCCACAAGGAGAAAGTCAGTTCCACTTTTAGGAGGAATTTAGAGACACACAAAAGGTGAAAACCAAGAAGGAGGAGTATGGTGCAAGAAGAAATCCGAAAGGGTCCATGGACAGAACAGGAGGACCTTCAACTGGATTGCTTTGTGGGTTTGTTTGGAGATCGGCGATGGGATTTTATAGCAAAGGTATCAGGTTTGAAGGTGGCGGGAGACAGTAATAGGTGCGCTGACTTTAGAGATGGCGATCTTTGTCTAGAGCCATCTTTAACCACCTGATTTTGTTGTAGGTTTGAAAAGAACAGGAAAAAGTTGCAGGTTACGATGGGTTAATTACCTTCATCCTGGCCTCAAACGAGGAAAGATGACTCCCCACGAAGAGCAGCTGGTGCTCGAACTCCACGCTAAGTGGGGAAACAGGTTTGCCAAATGAAACATAGCAGAAGTTAGTTTGTAGTTTGTTTTCTTGCCTTTTTTAGTTTGGGACGGTTAAAGTTATTCGAATTGTATTACATCTGTCTGTCATACTTGTAGACACTTGACAAATAACATGACCAAGTGCAGATGGTCGAGAATCGCTAAAAAATTACCTGGGAGAACAGACAATGAGATAAAAAATTACTGGAGAACTCATACGAGGAAAAAGGCTCAAAAGAGGAAACGGGCTATGTCTCCATCATCGTCATCTTCTAATTGTTGTTCACTGTCACCACATGATCCAATAACAGATTCTTTGCCCTTCGAAGAGGCTGGAGAACTAAACTTTTATGACACCGGGGGACAAGATACAACTTCTTCAAAAGGAAACAACGATGAACATGATCAGGAAGGAGGAGAGAGGGAGCCTTCCATGGATGAAATATGGAATGATATTGCTTTGTTAGGAGATGGCCTTACAAAACCAGCTTATGATGCCTGTATGGAAGAAGAATTCAATTTTTCTTGGCCTCCAATGGCGCCTCCGATTTGGGACTTTTGTCCAGACTCATTATTGAGAGCAGATGAAGAAAGCGAGATGCTTCTTCCAATAGGAGATCATCAGTTTGCTTCCTTCTGTGAAAACGAGGAAGCATCTTTAATCGGGTAATCATATTTTTGTTCATTGAAGATTATTGATAATATATCTATATATATATCTATATATATGTGTAGTACTATCATCAGGTATCTTTCATATGTATGGTCGTGTGCTCATGGATCACTTGTGTGATCAAATGTGTAAGCAAGACGATGTATATATATGCATTTTACATATGATTTGCAGTATGCACAGTGATATTATTTGGATGTACTACGCAGAGTGAGGGAGGGAGGGAATAATTGGCAGTTAAACCCACTACAGTGCTAGGCAATAGTCATTGAAAATGTGTGGGCGCCTGTGCTTTTGAAAAGGAATGAAATAAATCAAAAGTTTGATCAATTTTCACCTTGTTTCAAACTTTCAACAAAAATATGTCGTCACATCCCAATAATTATATATCTTGCTCAATCACAACTAGCAAACTCATGGCTTCTTACAAGGGCTCTTCAGCCGTATTTTAATACTGTGTACATCCTAGAACCGGGGCGTAATCAGGATTCCATTTGATCCTTAGGAAGGCATAGCCATAGAAGAGAAAGGGCACAAGACGGATAGAAAGAAATAATGTTTAAATGTCACAATTTGTTTTAAAGCCGTGCGGCTGATAGAGCGAGCCCAAAGCAGATAGTATCGTGACACATAATTAGGTCATTACCTAGATTCAATTCTAATAAACTAGTATTAGAATTTGGTTATCCCGTTATTATTCTCATTAAGTGTTCCGTGCTATCGAAAGTCTTCTTGGCGTAGTATGATTGAGCAGTGTGTCCCATTAGTGCAGCTATATCTTAGTTATGATCTCACTTTGATATTGAATCGGTTTGATCTCTTCATAAGGTATAGATTGAGGAAAAGTTACAAGAAATCTCTAGTTTCATAGGTGTGTCTTTGTAGGATCGATGTGTAACAAAAAGAAAAATTGTTGAAATGTTTGTCTCATATTGCTCAAAGACAAGAAAGTTAAAACATATATAAGAAGAAAAAATATTTTAAATGTCACAATATACTTTAAAATCATGCGGGCTGATGTGATGAGCCCAAAACAAACAATATCATGACACATGATTAAGCCTTTGCCTAGATTCAATTAATTAGTTTATTGTCTTTATAATTATATTATCTTATTAGTTTGCTTTCATGATATATATTTTTAAATTTTATATTATTTCTAAAATTTGAGTAAATTAATAATAATAATTTTTTAAATAGTTAAATATGTACATATAAATAATTTTATTATATGTATGAGATAAGGATATCAAGTTAAATGTTACCTTGAAACGCCTTAAATTTTAGGATGGTGAAAGCAAGGTTAGTTGAGTCTTAAAATTTACATTAACTAAGAATAATTTGACGGCCGTATAATTTATGATAGATAACACATACTTGAAAAACATCAATATGAAATGTATATTTAACACATACTAGAACCAAAAAAGACCAAGGCTATATGAATCCCCAATCTAAATGACAAAATTTCCATCATAAAAAAACTTCTCGAACACTGCTTAACAAAGGAGCCATATTAAAATCATAAAATTTAAACAAAAATAATAGAAAAATTAATTTCTGCATGGGGGAAATAAATGCACCGAGTAAAATATTTGGTTGTGAGAAATGTGTAATGTTTTATTTTAAAACTTATTTGAAAATATTTACAAGAAAACAAGAATGGGAAAGACTTGAGCGCCTCCCTCCCCCGCCCCCGCCGCCCCCCTTTTTTTATATATACAAAACTCCTTGAAAATTATGATTTCTTAGAGCAAATGTTTGAAAAAAAACCTTTCGTTATATTTGAAAATCAAACTCTAAAAAATAACAGAAAAATCACTTGCTAGATTTATTTTAATCCGGACATTTAAGATAGAAATATTATGAATTCAATCCAGATTTTCGTAATAACAAGAGAAACAAAATTTAAATTTTATTAGTAAAAAACTTTATTTTTATTTTGTTTTGAAATAAAGACATTCCTATCATTATATATATATATATACATAGAAGGTAATTTTTAATAAAAGATTACATTTTTGAAGTTTGTTGAGTGTTAGAACCCAAAAAGAATATAAAAAGAACACAAAAGAATCGACTAGTAGCTCTTGACTTCCAAATGATAGCAAATTAAACATCATTAACTTTGGACTATGTTAGCATGATGCACCAACATCCCTAGTTTACATAAGACAACATCACATAAGTTGATAATGCACCTGGTTGCCTGACACACCAGAAGCTCTAACTAATGTCATTTGGCCATGAAAAGACTATTTTATCCCAGTATATTTTATCAGAAGACTATACGACATTATTTTATATTAGAATATGACTATAGGTGTTTATTCTTATGAAGAAGGATCAAAAAATCTTCAGAACTACAATAAAATGCTCTCTACAATCAATTTACAATAAAGAGACAATGACCAATATTCTAGAAATTGAATATTTAAAAGAATCGGGCTATTGCAAGTTAATTAAAGATGACACTCCACATTACAACTAAATGTTATATATCAGATTTGGAAATTCAAACATTGGAATGAATTCTATATCAAGTCGAAGACTTTGACTATGGAAAAAAGAACAAGATAGCAAATCAATTATTCATGTAGTAAATTGAGCAAACATAGTTCAAACTCAAGCAAAATCAAGCGTGCACAAACCATTTGGAATTTGCATAGACTTTAACAATCATTTCACGACATCATCATTAATAATTTTCTTTCTCTCTATTTTTATTACTTGTCATAAAGCATCTTTTCAAATACTGTATTGTGTGTTTTAAGGACCCTCATTAGTGAGCTTTTTTAAGAATTTTAATTGTTGATTGATTCTCTAATTCAAAATACTAGACATTGTAATTTGGTTATGAGCTAAAACAACTAAGCTTGACTTAGTGAACTCATAAAATTATTTGTACTACAATATTATAGTTGAATATTTCAATGATTAGTCAAAGAGAAGTGGAGTAGGAGTTCACTTTGAACCACTATAAAGTGTGGTTAATTGTGACATTTTTACTTTTCGCATTATTCTTGTTTGTGAGCTATTTAACCCCCCCTCCCATTTTCATACTTATTCAATATTTGTGCATTTTCTATTTAAAATAGAACAATAAATAAAAACCATGTATTTGAGTGGTAACTTAATCAATACATTTAAGAATTTGCGAGCTGTTGGTGATTACAACTATATCAATAATAATTACGGTGCCCATGAATAATTTTGATGTCGTTAATAATATCTTCTATAAAAAGGATGGCGTTTGGTAGTGGTAATACATTCTCATTAAAGTGAACTTTGGTCAAATTTGATGGTGAGCAGTGAACTCTAATGATGGTGGTGATGGATTCTTGCGAGTTTCTATGGTCACAAGTGAGCTCCAATGGTAGCAAGGAACTCTGGTGGTTAATATATGAGACTCTTTAAATCTATGGAGATTCGACTTAGGAGCTAGCATGAATTAAAGCAACAACAAAGGAAGCACAACACGTAACATTTGGCATAACATGTTAATAGATTCGAGCAGTGCACAATTCATGCAGAAGAAGGGATGACATCTCATGAAGCGCATGTCTTGTGCATAAGAAAAGAGGTCGTTTCATACAAGTGTCATGCACGTTTTATGCAACTTGTTTATGGAACTACCATCTTGTATTTAGTGGTAAGTAGGGTTTTTTTGTCGTTATTAATGTATTTCTTATTTATATAAATAATTTTAAATGCAAAAAGGTCATTAGAGTAGAGTTTCCAATTATAATTGACTTTACCTATATAACGCTATCTAGGCCACAAATTTACGAAGGATTGGAGATTAATAATTTTGTTCTTAAAGCTTTTACTTATAATTCAGTTTATTTCAATTAATTGCTTAGATGACTTAGGCTAGGGTTTGGGTAAATTATGTTAGGCTTCTTTAAAGGATCAATTACTTAATTTTGTGGGTGATTTGATTCAGTTTGATTTGGCTTATTCTTGAATCTTAATCAAGATCCTTAACAAATTGAATACCTATTACTTAAAAATTAATAAAAAAAAAAGGTTTATAACATCAAATTTTAAATTTAGGGATATGGTTATATATGAAGAAGGATGAACAATTATACAATATTCAAAATTGATATTTATTTGATCCAAAGCGATACTAAATGTTGCTAGTGTTGTTCTAGAGGGAAAAAAAAGAGACACTCCAATTATACATCAACCGTTAAGCATTGAAAAAGTTAACTATCAACAATAAGCATCATGTTTCTCTAATTACTAATTTGTTTGATCATCTTGATCTAGTGAAAAACTTTACTAAACTATGTCTCAGCTTGGGATACAACTAAGCATGGATCACCAAGGGGGATAAAGCTAAGACCCAAGTGTGTATATGAATTTATTATGATGACATTCAATCCTACTAATACCTTGATCATATTCTGTAATCTCATGAACAAAATGCTGTCATTTTTATTTTAAACTGGTGTTAGTTTATCTCAACTAAAATATAGTAGTACTTTAGGGGAACAAGTCTTGACATCTCAAGATAGTGTTCTTAGTACTCAAGAATAACGTGTAAAGAAATAGAAGCGTTTTTTAGAATAGCCTGGAGTTTATTTCTTGGGGCAGAAGATTGAGGAGGAAACCAATTCATGGATATAGCTACGGGGAAAGCCATCCTAAATACAGAACTACCAATGACAATTTTGCTAAACGCAAAATTTTTAATAGAAAAATCAAACGAAGAAAACGAAAGTTTTGTTCATGCCTCATTGTAGTTAAGTGGTACGAATTCTACGTTGTACCCATGAAAGCCTCTAGGTTCGTATCCCGAGAGCCACTAAAGTTCCTAGAAATTCTTCTGTTTTTTTAAGTAATAATAGTGAAAATAAAGAGTTAAACAAATTACACGTACACAACAAATAGCGTTGCCCAATTAAAATTCCATTTTGTTTAATAGCTAGTAGTAGTAGAATGAAAAAAGAATGATACTGACAAAAATATTGAAAAGAGAGGTGATTGATAAAGGCTGCTTGGCTTGATTTTAATAGTTGGTAGGGACTTGTTCATTTATTTGATATTACAATCGCTCAAAATAATTATGCATCTGCTTCCCCTGAATCACCGTGCTATGAGCCTGTGCATGGACGCCATTTTCTTTATCAGCGGGAAGAGATCTGTTCAATTGTTTGATATTACAAGCGCACAAATGCAATTGTTTTCAACACATACGGAGTAGAAAGGAACTCCATATTGTCTGTTTAAACTGAACCGCATGAAATTCAGTATGCAGCTGCCGATAACCAGTGCCACAAAGGCAATTCATATGTACCATGAGATGGCCTGCAATGCAAGAACTTGGATACAAAATCCAAAATAAACGTTCGCAATTTGCAATACATTACAGAGACATGGAAACTATAAATGGCGGTAATAAAACAACAAACCTATCCATCGTGTGGTTTTATGCTACACTTTAACACAATTCAATACTATTACAAAAAAATAAAATTAAATTAAAGGGCAGAACTTTTTTTATCGAAAAAATTTAAGGGTAGAGTTATTCTCATTCTCCTCACTTCAGTGCTCTAATTTGCTACTGCTCATGCACGGAGGATAGGTGGAGCATGCACTGGCAAAACCAATTTTCGTGTGCTGACATAGTAGGCAGTATGGTTTATCCAGAAATGTCTATTTACTACGACCTTTGATGCAAATAGCAAATCCAAAGTAATCATATCAATGAGTTGAAGTGGCAAATGCAAATAGCTTTAAGTGGCACAGTTTGTAATCATATCAATGAGTTTAATTATACTGGAAAAACAAAAATCTTAGAAAGCAAGGGAATTCAAAATGCCTCTCCATATGATGTAAGAAGAGGGGTATGACTTAATATGACATACATAAGTAATGATTACCAAAATATGTGACTTTTTTTCAGAGCCATGCCATTAGGAATAGAATCACTTGTTTTATGTCCCAAGGGATCAGTGTTGCAACAGCAGATGACAAAAGTTGACAAACCATAAGGGTTCAGGTCCTTTCAAAGGCACGTTTATTCTCCGTCCACTGATCTTTGTGCAATTGATTTGACTGATACTAAGAGGTTATTTCTGCAGTTCATTTGCTTTCCAGTTGACTCCATCCTGTCCTACACATTAGGCCGTCTTACTATAATTTTAGAAGTAACATTACAGTATTGTTATCCATTGGTCAACAACTACTACTACTTGAAATTTTAGAAGTGATTTGATGTTTTCCTCGCCTGCTACAAGGAAATTCAAACTGCATAGGGATAATATATATATATATATATATATATATATATTCTATCACCTCCTAGGAAACAACTTATGGTGAGCAATGAGTTCGGTTACATATACAATACACATGCATCACGTTAAAAAATAATTAAAGGAGATTAAAGGAAGTATTTAATTCTTACCTCAGGGCTCAGGGGGCGGAAGAAGAGGACTTTCATCGCCACACAGTCCAGCCATTAATGCAATGAAAACCCAAAAAATGAGCATTCCTATTACAGCAGTTCTCAACATCCTGCTGTAGTCTCTGTCTGAGATGGCAGGTTCAAGATAACTTGATGACAAACCTTCATCACCAGGAGCATCTGAAATTGGCTCTATCTCACGCCTCTCATACACAGGAAGCTGCTCCATTTTGCGAGCAGCTATCTTTGAGCACTGCATGCAAGTGCAGTTGCTGCCAAGATATGAAGGGAGCAACACTAGGTACTCAGAGAGAACACTTCGAAACATCCCTCCTTCAATTCTCAACTTTTGTCGAGTGAGGGGTTTCAGAACCTGATCAAGTCAAATAATATGACCAAGCCAGGCTCAAAATTCAGGAAAGGTCCATAAAAAGTAAATCATCTGTGATCATGCATTAAACTTTGCAAGACAAGGCAGATAATGCAGTAACAACAGAACCTTTAGCCCAAAACCTGGGGTCACCTATATAGGAAGATAAAAATATGGAATATTTTAATTCTAGCTAGGCAAGGAGCTTACTTGTAGAAACGTTTGAGCAATAACGCGAACAACTGGAGGGAGCCTTATAACAAACAAACAGCCAAGACGATTTGGGAAATGATCTTGCAATAGAGCACAGCAGGATCTCAACATTTTCATGGGAATATTCAGCGGGGATAACCCTTCACAATCAATCAGAACTGCAATTTGAGGATTCTCGGCGTCAACTAAATGCAGGACTCCATGCTCTATTTGAGATACTGCAATTGCAAGAACTCATTGTTAAGGCATGCTTTAGAATATCAGATGACAGACGAATTGAACCCAAATAATGAAAAGAAACAGTTCACGTGCTTGGATTGAGCCTCATGTCACATAAATGCAATTTTTATTTGAAGATTCCGTCTGTGCACATGCTACATGCGTTTTACAACACATTACAAGGGTTCTCCCCACTTATCACAATTGGTTCTACATTCATAACACATCATAAGATGCCAGACATGGCTATGCAGGAAAATGATAAAAAGTATATTATAGGGCTAAAAGAACATACCTAGTGCTTGAGCATAGCGAGGTCTGTCATGAGATGGTAGAGTCAAACAAGCTAACCCAAGCCGTATGACAAGGCATGGTCGATGATTCACATCAAATCCATGCCAGAAGACCAGGTTTGACCACATCTCAAGTTCTTCCCCAGAAAGAATTTTGTACGTCTCCCTCCAATGGATTGTCTTCTTTATCGATGACAGCAAGTGAGAGGAGTCCTCATTTGCAGCTGTATAAAATCTGCGAAGCTCATCTTCATTGATTCTGCATAAATTAACAATGTCAAGCTCTGGTACAAATGGAGAAGACGACAAAGACACTGCAAAAATTTAGTATAAAGGTTGTAAAATTAAGACAACTAGAGATATAGGAATTCATATAATGCCTATAAAAACCTTTCTTTTACAGAAGCAAACATATTCATCACATATTCGACTTGTTGCACTATTCTGCCTGGAGATTATCCTAACAGCTGTTGAGATTAAAGACATGGAAATTGTGGCTTACCTCTCTGGTAAAGTAATTCTCTGATTTTCCAGTTCTGTATAAAGTTGCAACATCCAAGTTTCGGATGATAGATTTTGAGGAGTAGCATCATCACAGACCCTGCAAGGAACGATAAAGTGATAGAACATACTTTCTTACATGGAAAGAATCATACAAGTAGACAACTACTCAAAATCTCCTCAACACAGTAAGAAGTTGGTACAAAATAGCTCTTTAACTCAGATTTGGCTAGTTCTTGTGTTTGATTATGCAAAAGCTTAGTAGTCAAGGATATGACTTGTATATTCTCCTTTATCTTAAACCATTCATTCTCTGGGAGACAACACCAAAAATATTATCCCAGCAACATTAAAAGACATCTCCTTTCCTAAGAAAGACAGATGGTTCAAATCATACTCATAATGAGCATTGTTTGGTCAAACAAATGCGCCTTCAAATATCCCATTTCTAGTAGCAATGTCTGGGAGAGAACTTTATGTAAATTACAGTTCTGACATCATATGTTCAAACTCCTATTGTATTTGATATCAACAGTTTGGCAAGTCGCATTTTTTGTATCAAATTCTAATGTTGCAATTACATGTGTAATTATAATATCAAATCCAACATGAAATTAAAGATCAATTATTGACAAATGTTCTGTTTATTTATTCTAGTGAAGCATTATATGTGAAATAAATATAAAAACTTGAAAATAATTATCTCCATAAAGTACCTTGTACCTAAAATAGGCTCTTCAGGAGGCACGTGTGATTGTGGTTCTGTAAGTGCCTGCAACTCACTGACATCAGAATTGACAAAACCATCTGAGGTTTCACTGCCACACTCTGACTTGTCAGAGAAAGCTGTTGCAATGGAGAGAACAAATAATGGACTTGACAACATCTGGCAACAAAAAAGTACTGTAACCATTAACTGTCCCACAGGATGTTATAATTCTTAGTGGTAAACCATCAATTAAAATCAGAAAAATACAATATGATTATTTTTAAGGTGTTTTGCTCACGAGTATCAAACAATTAAGCAAGCCTATGAGATCAACAGTTTTTTTTTCCTACATCATAGAAGGCTCAAGCATCAAAAACTAAGGAAATTCATAGGGACTTATATATTTTAAGAAGAAAAGATTGCCCCTTTGGTCGCTAATAGCTTGAACAGGGTCCTGCATATCATTATCATAAATAGCTGGCCAACATGATTGCCTTACTTCAAGCTTAGCAGCAGCATCACAATATGATATATCATATATGACAGTCCAGACGCAGAAAAGCAACCAAAGGCAAAGTCAGAACAGTAAGTAACATTAAGATATAATATCTAACTAAGAAACATCTGAGAACAAACCTGCATGCCTTTCACTAATCCATTGAATGGAGCCCATCTCTGGATCCATTTAAATGGTGGATAGCAAACAAGTTGCAATGCCTGCAGACCGCGCCAAGCGAATGGGCATTTAGCCTTTGAGAACCTCCTTACCAACTCCAATGCAGCAACTTCAAGTAAAAACAATGCTACACGGCCAGCAGTTTTCTTCCCAAATTTACCAAACTTTAGTGATTCTATATGCCTGAATGTATTCTTAGGGAAAGCCTCGAGGGCAGTAACAGCTAATGATCTTTTAGACACTCGCTTATTAGTGATTCCACCAGTCATTCCAGGTTTCTTACCTAAGCCATAAGCATTCATTGAGTCTCCCATCAGAAAGTAGGAGCAAAGTTATCGTTCTCAGTCTAAAAATCTCAGAGACTCAAATCAACTGGTGAACTGTATATCATCTGTTTACAAAGGGTGAACATGTGGGAATTGTACTCAAATTGCTGCACCATCAACTGCTCTAGCCTCTAGTGCATGCCGACAGAGCATGTGGGTAACCGACCACACCAAACACAAAGTACGCGAAAAAACCCTGCAAAAAGTGATCAATAGCTCAGAACTTGACCGAGACAACAATTGCTGGAAAATTTTACAATATCATCATCCTCTAAGAAATGTATATACTTCATAACTGGTCGAAGGTGGGAACTGATTGTATAGATAACTACTGTTACAACGCAAAAAAAAAAACTCAGAAAATTCAAAGAACCAAACATCTCATGATGAAACATCAACAACAAAATATAATGAGACGCGTACAAATAATAGAAAATTCGCAGCTCAATCCCCTGAACATTCGCATCGATCTACAAAGAAACCATAAACATCACCGATTCGACAACCTAGGACGAACATTAAAAAGAGTCTCCGAGATCGGGCGAATAAGATCGAGCAAATTTGAAGAAGTAGGAAAACCAGGAGGAGAACACGGTTAGATGATCTCACCTTAAGATTATTCGAACCAAGTACGAGGTATACGGCGAGGAACGGGAAACCGAGGAGTTCGCGGGGACAACGTTTAGGTTTTGGCGGTTCCATCACCGATTCTACATGTCAAGTTACGGAAGCAATTCCAACTCCTCGTGCGATCATTGGGCTACCGACTAAAAAAGAAACGACAACTATTTTTAGGAGAGAGGGTTCAGAAGAAAATTGAAATAATGCCGGAACTGCGCCTATTCCTTATTCCTTGGATTGGGTGGGGTGTGCATGGTTCGGGTCCGGGTCGGTCAGGAGTTGGTTAGGAAGGAAGTCATTAATTGTGTGGCAGGCTGATTCTTCCGCACACCGACTCACCAACTCTCACCAATCGCCTGCATCAAATTAAGCTCATTGCCAACTAATTTACAATAATTCCATTTAGTCTCCACTCCTGCGTAGAATGACCAAAAGCAACTCTTCGTTGTATAAGAAATGGGGGCAATAAAATCTACCCGTCAAAGGCATGACAAAAAAAAATAAAAAATCTACCCAGCAGTGAGAATACATTAAAACACCAAGTCAAGAAGCCACTATATCACGTCCCAAGCAGCGAGAGCAGTCGGGACGTCTGCGTTTGTGCTACTTAGAGGAAGAATAGGGTAGAAAGTATAAATGGTGCGCTAAGAAGGCTCTATACACGATTCATGCCGGAGAATTAATAAAAATTCCTTCAAAGTTCAAATATATCAATCCGTTTAAATATGTAAGCACACCATTAGTTATGAACTTGATGATGAATAAGGAATATAATCATCCCTACACAAATTGTGATGACCATCACATGATTTCATATGGAAATATTGCTTACTCGAAAAAATTGTAGTTATCAAGTTATCATCTTGACGGGCTCAAGATTGAACTTATTGTGATGAAAATAATTTCATGGTCCTCGATGGACTGACTACTTCTGTAACAGTTCCTGACCAATCGGGTAATAAAGAGAGCAATAACAATGCTTACACTTCATCCTCAAATTTAATCTCTAATGACACTAATCATGATATCAAGAAATTAAATTCATTTACATAACTTGTGACACTAGCTCCTCGCATCTTAGTGTTAACAAGTTAACGAATCAAAAATACCTTGTTTAATATTGATGGCTTTTTATACATGTTTGATAATACATTTATCAAACCAAATGTCGTCTTTTTTTAACAATGTTGTAGGCAACATTCTTTGTTAACGTTAATCTAACAATGTTTGGGGCTTGTTGATTCAGCAACTCCCAATCTGCCTAAGACATCGTATTTGATTTTCTCTTTGATAAGGGTTGGTGCAACTTCTTCTGGTACAAATAGTCTTCAATCTGCATCTTCCAAAATTTGAAATTGTTCCTATCAAATTTATCAATCTTAACCTTCCTATCTTCTGTCATTACTCTAACTCGTATGAATGATCCAAGCTCTACTATCAATTGTTGACATCACAATACCACAAACACACACAATCAAAATTGTTGACATCACAATACCACAAACACACACAAGCAACTTGCAAAATACAAAGAAAAAAAGATTCGACAACACAAAGATTTATGTGATTTATCAATTTGCCTACGTCTACGTTCGCACCAAAAAGTTTCTTTTTACTTAACTTAGGATTTACAAGATGTTATATATATATATATATATGAATAGGCTAAAATAATAGCATTTGGGCGTCTTCTACCTTTGCACGACACGTGCACTCAGCGAGTATTTTGTGTTGTGCTTACTTTGTGCAAAATTACACTGATCCATGCAACATCACTTGCACGTAGTGCCTACACTGAGCATGGACATAGCGACCGCTATGTGCCCTCCACACTCTGTGCCCTCCACACTCTGTGCACAACCTCTTGCTCCATGCCTGCTCCATTTTAATTGCTCATGGACGTTGGCATCTTGAAATGCATTCACATATCACCACAGACATGCTCACAACAAGCACACCACGTGTTAAAAGTAAACATGCACATAGATGTGCTGATGGTTTATTGCGTAATGCGATTCTACACATGAATATCACAAAATCAAACTATCGAAGGCATCCAATTCAATTTCTTGGGTACCCCATGCAATTCCATCTTTTGTGAAGGTCTTACTTTTAAATCTTAGCATCATCATGTGATAGGTGTAAAAATTTGTAAATAAAGTAGAGAGTGAATTGTATTAAAAAAAGCATTAATCAAACTAACAGACCTATTGCAATTGTTGGCCTCTCTCTAAAAAAACTAAAGAAACAATAGTGTCTATTATTGCCCCTTTATTCTGACCTTTCAAATGTTTTTTGGAATTGTAAACAACACATATTTAATAGCTTATAAAAAATATTTTTTTTTGATAAAAATATCTTAACTAAAGCTTGTCATATTCAAATAAATCAAAAACTTGAAAGATATTACTAAAAAGAAATCCAAGCTTTAGAATTCAAAGATTTAATTCAAGAGTTTAGATATCATTGGTCTTGTGTTATTTTTTATATTAACAAAAAATGTTAAAATTGAGCGAGTTACACCTGTACTTGTTATTAATTACGAATCCCTTAATAAGGTTTTTTAATAAAATATTTATTATCCTATTATAAAAAAAGTCCTTTTACAGAACATTGTTCTTTTAATGGTTTATCTAAATTTGACATGAAATTTGGTTTTTGGAAAGTTCAAATTCGTTCAAAGGATAGCTATACATTTTCGTTTAAAAAGTGCTCTTTCTAGATTTCAAACAAAAAAAAAAACAAGAATAACTTTTTCAATCCTTATTCCAAATGTTGTATTGTTTATATTGATGGTGTTTTAGTTTTCACTTCTTCTAATGATCAGCATTTTAAACATGTTAAGACTTTCTTTCAAAACCAAAGATTTTACTCTTTCAAACCGATGTTTATTGCATATGTTATTAAATTTCATGTGGTATGGTTACTTGAATTGAATGAACTTTTATCTTTGGTTAAATTTTGCTAATAAAATCTTAGATAAAACTCAATTATAATGCTTTTATGAAGTTTAAATTACATTTTTAATTTCTTGTGGGGACTCATATTTTAGGTTAGGGGTGTAAAATGAGTCAGCTCGGCCCGACCCGCATTTTAAATGGACTGAGAAAAACTTGGCCCGCCCCGGCCCGCAACGATCTGTGAGAGCCCATGAGCTGGCCTGTATTTTTTGATTTATTTTTTATTTTTTAAAAAATTAAAATTAATCAATATAATTGTATCAAACCAATATTATTTCAATTTTATTTTATAATTTTTCATATATGAAATTTAATTACTCAATTAAAATTATATAATATAACATATGTATTAAATTTTAAGATATTTAGGGATAAAAAATTTAAAAAAAAAAACATGCGGGCCAACTCACAGCCCGCATAGGCAAGGCCTAATGGGGCGGGCTTACACTGACCAACCCATTTACGCCCGCGTTTTAAACAGACCGAATTTTGATTAGCCCGACCCGGCCTAAGCCCACAGGTTTGAGCCCGTTTTACAACCCTATTTTAGGTGACCTTTTCGGTTAGTTATTATTTAATGATGAAAATATATAAACGATGATGTAGCCATCGATATAAGTTTTTTGACTTGATTTGGAGTTTGGGGGCCTCAAAATGCTATTTTTGGTATTTTCTGGTAAACTTTTATGTAACACCTTTTTTGATGATGGAGATATTTGAACAAGGATATAGTCATCGATATAAATGTTTTAAATATAATTGGACAAAATTTAGAGTCAAGGCTCTAAAAGGCAATTCAAGTGGCCTAGTTAGTAGTTTGAAGCAATTTTAGGAGTAGAAACTATTTGGTCTACAAAGGACTTAATCAACGTGTATTTTTGGTGGACATGGGTGGTCAACGCATGTTTTTGGTCAACTTCAACCTTATTTTGGATGATTTCGCCTATATATTCCGTTGTGTTGCCTTCTAAGCATGTATTCGACTAGTTTCTTCACATGTTTTTGTGCTTCCTCGAAAGGTTTTGGCCTTTTGGGCATGCTATGATGTGGAACGAAGGAATTATATGAAATGAAGTTTTCCTTAATTTTTATTTGCCTAATGAAACATAGCCTAATAGTGAGATACAGGCACACAAGAGACTATAGATTAAAGATCTTGACGGTCGAAATTTTTCGGTGGCTTTCATGGGTTCAATTATGGAATAATTTAATAAAACACAAAATTAATTTTTTTATTGGAGGGATACTTTCATCCATTAGATCACATGTACTGGTGTACGCATATCGATTTTTATCCACACTCAACATAGCCATTTTTTAAAAAATCATATATATAATTTTAATTTTAATTTCTTTCTTTTTCATTCAACTTTTTTCAATTCATTTAATTTCAATTCTTCAATTTAATCTTCAATTAAATTCTTTCATTCAATTTCAAATTCAAAATTTTAATTTCAATTTCAATTTCAATTCTTTTAGTCAATTTCTTCAATATCATTTCATTTTTTTAATTTAAATTAAACATATGTTGCAAATAAAAAAATTGAGAGTACTCCTAAATTATCGTAGGGGTAAGGGATGGATAAAGGATACAATGGCTTAGGTATTCATAAGACTCTCAATTATTTTTCTTAAATTTACATATTTAAATTATTTTTATTTTTATATATAAATATATATTATAATAAATTTTCTAAATTATTCTATATATTATTTAAATAATATTTTATATTATTTTTATAATTTAATATAAAATAAAAATAAATATTATGAAAACCCTAAAGGAAATAAGTGAAAGATTTATATATATGATTTAATAATTATATATAGGCAACAGTATTTTTTAATATATTAAATATATATATTTCATAAAAAGCATTAAATGTAAGATTTTGTGGAATGATTTTATAATTTTTTATTATTTTTTAAAATAAAAAAGAAATAAAATTTTATAAAGAGTTTATTACTACTCTTATAAAAAAAACAAAAACAAAATGGGTGAATCATATCCGGATAACACAACAAATGATATTTGATAACCATGTATGTTTTTTTTATATTGTTTAAATAACAATGTGATGAAGGCCGATGAATGATGATCGGGCCCTCTCATGCTACATGCTATTAGCCGTCCCCTCCCAGTGATCCCACCATCCTCACTGTTTTTTCTTCATTACTTCATCTTCATCTTATATCATTTTATTTGTTTAAAGTACATTTCAAATAAAAGTAATATTAACTATAAAAATAATTGGAAACAAAATGTTATCAATTCTTTCAATTACAAATAGAATAAATATCAACTAAGGCGAAATTTTTTAGATTTGACACATAATTGAAAATAACCATAGGTATTTATAGCTATTTTTGATTTTGTATTTTAGTTTCATGATTTAAATCTTAATTAAAATTTTAATTTTAATTTTGAATTTTAAAAATAAATTCTGACTTAGTTTAATAATACTTTTAGAAGGAGTGATTCACACATTATCAGGAGTTGGGTTGACCTATTATCGTATCCCGTCTCCACCTAGACAGGGTGTCAAATTTTAAAACCGTACTCTATCATATGTGTAAGCTGGGTGGAAAACCCCATCCTTCAGTGGGGTTGGCAACAGAGGTTTCATCTGCCTGCATTCTGCTATTGTTTTTTATTAGTTTTGCTCGTATAAATAATTTTAGTTCAAATCAAACTTCTACACCATTTTTGACCTAGAGAATTTAGTAAAATTAATTTAATTTATAATAAAGAATATTATTTTAAATATCAAAATTATAAAATAATTACATACTAACATTTGAAATATTATACACTTATAAATATAAATGTTTAAAATTAACCAGGATAAAGGTAGGGCGGAATATCCTACTACCTATTACTGCTTCCCTCATCGTATAAACGGGAGGTCAAGTTTTAAAATTGTCCCCTATCCCGCATGGCGGGGACAATGCAAAAAGACAAATGGGGTCGCAGGTACAGACACTCATTGTCCACTCTTACTTTTGAGAGATGATGCATTTGGTTAAAAAAAAAAGAGCACGTATTAAAAAACTTTTTTAGCCAAAATATAAAAAGTTGCTTTTTCAAAGTTTTTTTTACCAATAATCAACTTTTAGGAAATTCAAATATTATCATTAATCTTAAATAATTATAAAATAAATTTTCTCAATCCATCTTCGTCAATAACATTAAGGATATTTATTTTTTAAAATATTTATGATAATTTTATTTTTGATTTATTAAATACCTATTACCTACTTTTGAAATTTATAATATTTTTAAAATCATAATTTACCAAATATTTACCTACTTATTTTTACAACTTTTTTCCCACATCACAACTAAACTTTTGTTAAAATCACAATATTATTTAATTAGGCATTTCTTTGGTGTGGGAGATGATGTGTTTAAAAAAGTACTTATTTGAAGAAATAAGTTTCGTAAAAATCAATAGAAAATATAAAATATGCTGCGTTCAAACAATAAAGTAGATAAAAAAGTTTTGAAATTTAACTTGAGTCCAATAAAATAATTAAAATTTGATTTAAAAATATAAAATAAAAAATTATTTTTAAAAATAAATAATTTATAATCTTTTTTCAAAAAATAGTTATATCAAGCACAATCTATTAGCCTAATTTGCTTTTGAAAATATAATCACATTTTGGAATCAACCAACCAAAAAGACCTATAGTATTTGAGAATTTGAAAATTACATTATAAATATGAATAATTAAAAATTATTTTCGTAAAACACGGGATGATCGAAAATTATTTTTGTGCTTCAACACTCCTGATATTTTAAAATTTATTTTTAGCATTTAAAACAATAAATACAAAATGTTTTCATATCAATCTTTCATTGTAATACAATCTAAAACATTATTAGTCTAACAATGTTATTATTATATAATAATATCACGTAATTTTAAAATTTAAAATCTATATTTTCTTTGTGTAGATATGTTGAATAATAAAATTTTCTTTTTATGGACTTATAAATAAAAATAGAGTATTATTAGTATAAATTTTATAAATAATAAAAACAAATAGGGGTGTGCATTTATCCATTCAATCTGCTTTATTCGCTCGACCCTATCAGAATATACCTGTTACCCATAAATAAAGATTATATAAAAATTTTATTTTATAGCAAATTGGATCGGTTGGTGGGTGAGAATGCACAAATCCACTACTAACCATATCTGCCGCACATCATAATAGAAATAAAATAAATTTTATCATCTATTTATTAGACATTAGTTTACTATCGTCTTTCCATTGCGAGAAGTCGAGCGTTATACGGTGCAATATCTATGATTATGAGTTTGTGATGCTACAATCCACAAATCTGTCATTTTTCTTTTGCTGTAATTGCAAATGCTTAGTAAATAAAATAATATATTTTTAATTATAAGTACTATATATATTTTATATGTTAATTTTTTTAATATATGTTATTTAATTATGAACTGATAAATGACAATTGATACCATTTTAATTCGTCCTACCAACTAAAAATTTAATAAATTTATATTATTAAGATTAGTAAGAGCATCTCCAACCCACTCTGTATTATACAAATGTAGATAGTAAAACTTAAAATATATGCTCCAACAGACTTTTCACATCTGGAAATTGCTACAGTGACTATTCACAAATGAAGAGTTACTGTTCATTATATATATTTTATTTTATTATTTTTTCTCTCTCTTGCCCTTCCCACCTCCCATTTTATGCAACATATTCCAGTCGCCCGTCCAGGCCCCCGTCCCCGCCGCCCATCCCAGACTCCCCGTCCAAGCACCCCTCCCCCGCGACGCCCGCCCTGCACTGCCTGTCCCCGCGACGCCCGCCCCTGACGCCCATCCTCACGCCGCCCGTCCCCTCCCCGTTGTCACGGGGTCAAGTTTCCTGCGCCTCTCAACCCATTGCGGCACTTAGCTTCTCTATCCACGGTCCGCTAAGTTTAGCCTTCGAGGGTTGAAGCGCATGTAGACTGGTTTCGCCCTACCACTGGGCTCATCAGGAGAACGGCTCCAGTTCCCGACCAGTTTGTGTAAGGATGGCCAAATTCCTTCTTCAACGTCAAGTCCTCGACTAGCGGCGTGCTCTCCGCATTCAACCGGGTCGGCACGTCTGAACTCCAAAGGGGTTCCATCCGTTTTCCTCCACGAACTGCCTGGAACCTTCCGCTGCGCACCATCTACGCTTCCAACCAACCCCTCTCTTTTACGTAGCACGAATACATTCCTGAATCGTGCCACTGAGAAACGTCCCGCCAGCACCACGCTGCTCGGGTCGTGACATTCCCCTCCACCTAATCCTCGCAACGTCCTCATTGCGTTTGTCGACATCGCTTCCCCGCAGGCGATGACATCGTTACCTCGATGCCCTCCCACTCGCCCAATGTCAACAGCTTGGACATCGCTTCCCCGCAGGTTGCAACACCTTTACCAAGATGTTCGCCACTTGCCCAATGTCCAAAGGATAGGAGGCTTCCAAGATCGCTCCGACGCGCTCCTTCGTACTCCCTTGCCCAACTCTGTATCACACTCTAGGATACTCCAACTCTATGGATGCAAGGCGTGCAAGACACTATCGGTTGACTCACCTCTGTGAGCTCCCACCTTGGGATCACGCTACTCGCGAGAGTGCTCGACGAGTCTTCAGGATACGGGCCGGTTCGGCTCTGATACCACTTGTCATGGGATCAAGTTTCCTGCGCCTCTCAACCCATTGCGGTACTTAGCTTCTCTATCCACAATCCGCTAAGTTTAGCCTTTGAGGGTTGAAGCGCACGTAGACTGGTTTCGCTCTGTCACTGGGCTCATCAGGAGAACGGCTCCAGTTCCCGACCAGTTTGTGTAAGGATGGCCAAATCCCTTCTTCAACGTCAAGTCCTCGACTAACGGCGTGCTCCCCGCATTCAACCGGTCGGCACGTCTGAACTCCGAAGGGGTTCCATCCGTTTTCCTCCACGAACTACCTGGGACCTTCCGCTGCGCACCATCTACGCTTCCAACCAACCCCTCTCCTTTACGTAGCACGAATACATTCCTGAATCGTGCCACTGAGAAACGTCCCACCAGCACCACGCTGCTCGGGTCATGACACCGTTAAGGCCCCCTAGATCCACCCTGGTGAGATTAAAAAATTATTATTTTAATATAAATATATAAAAAATATATAATAGTGTTGGAGTTAAATTTAAAAAATAACTCTCTACATATAAAAATTTCTTTACATATAAAAAATACAGAGTATTCTTAGAGTTACTCTAAATCAATCAGTTAAAAATTGAAAGAATTTAAAGATAAGTATGATAATATTTTAAAGAAAAAGGGCAAGCAACGGGTCGGATTGGGATAAGGGCAGAATGATAAAAACAAAGGGATCGAACAAGTAAATTGCCATTCCCAACCTTTTAAACATTGTTTTTTTATCGATGCAATTATTGAATATGTTTTTTATTACATTTTATAACTAAAGTTATCCTGTGGTCGATTTGCGGGCAGCGCGTCTAGCCCTTTTTTTTGTTTGTTTTGTTTTTTAAATTTTACTTTTTTTATAACGTTACCGACAAGATCATTAAAAGGCGCAAACACGTACCAGAAAAGGAGGCACTTTATTCGTTTTGAGTCCCGCCCAATGTAGGTTTTTTTTTTGCCACATTTTGCTCATTTTTAAAGTTCCATTTTGAACCCAAATCACACAACAAATTTTGAAACCAATTTATATGTAGTAAATGTGAAAATTTTAAAAATGACTAGATAGATTTGAACCCAAATCATTTTAAAAAATAATACATTACCCATAGAATTAAGAAAACATATGATAAATTAAAAGATATTTATATATATACATATACATAGTTAGTACCATCATAATTTTCTGAATTATTTTTAAAAATAATAAATTTAAGATAGATTTATCATAATTTAATAATAAAATATTTTTAAAAATAATTTTTAACTATTTACTATTTTTGAATTTAAACTCAAATATATGAGAATTTGTTTTTTATTTAGTACTTGGCTCATTACATATTTTTTAAAAATATTGTTAGACTTAATTTTAAAAAAATATTATTTTTAAAACACATTTTCTCAGTAAAAATTATTTTAAATTTATAATTTAATACAAATTTCGAAAATCAAAACTATATCAAACATGCTTAGACTTAGGTCATTACTATCGTATGAAAAGACAGCTTTAATATTTTATAATTAAAATCAAAGTAAAAACGATACATTCACTTGCATACACGTCATAAACGTTGTTATTGATTTTTGTGTAACATTAGGGTTATGGACTTGGATTCGTTGGTGAGCAACGTCACCTCACCACCGTGATGAGCTGACTCATTTCGAATTTTATCGATAATTGTTTAAAAAATCAATCGTTAAATTAAATATTCATGTAGTATGTATCATACCTGTAAAATTTAAAAGCGATCTAATTAATTTTTATGCAAATTCAAATAAAAAAATTTAAATTTTAATAAATTATAATTTATTGCCTATCCTGTATTTGATTATCATGCAAAATAGAATGGAATCCTGTTTTATATATGATATATGAATTGATAAAAAAGTAAAATTAATAAGGGTACATAAGACATTATCTTTTTTTATGGAATAGATCCTCTGCATGCAATACTTCAAAACTATTCTATGCTATTTTAGTACGTAGTTTTGTTAAAAAATATAATTAGCTCTGTTTTCATTTCACGTAAAAACAGTAATTTTCTAGAGAGATCCGAACTCTTTTTGATGCACCTACCTACCGTCTGAACAAAAAGTAAAAGTTAAAAAGGGAAGAAAGAAAAGAGTCAAAACATAAATTACCCCGCCCTCGTGTATCTCATGCCTATTGCACCCACGCCGGGTACATTAAAACTAGCCCTTCTTCTGCCTATAAAACGCACACTCACTATCTCATAGTACCTCATTACTCCTGAGTCTGAGAAAAGCAGCAATATGGCTTCATCAATGTTTTCGTTGCCTCACCTTTTGCTGTACACGTCTGCTGTTCTGCTTACCCTATGCACCCCCACCAAGTCTACGCACCCGGGGCTCATTTTAACGGTGGTCAACAACTGCCCCTTCACCATCTGGCCTGCTATACAGCCCAATGCCGGCCACCCCGTCCTCGAGAGGGGAGGCTTCGCTCTCCCAACCCTGTCCCATCGCTCCTTCGCCGCCCCGATCACCCTCTGGTCGGGTCGGATCTGGGCCCGCACCGGATGCGCCCACGGCCACCACGGCTTCTCCTGCGTCACCGGCGACTGCAACAACGGCCGGCTAGAGTGCGACGGCACCGGCGGGGCCACCCCCGCCACGCTGGCGCAATTCACCCTCCACCACGGCCACGCTGACTTCTCTTCCTACGGCGTTAGCCTCGTCGACGGCTTCAACCTCCCCATGACCGTGACGCCGCACGAGGGGAAGGGTGCGTGCCCGGTGGTGGGGTGCAAGGTCGATCTGCTCCCCACGTGTCCAGCTACCTTGCAGGTCCGTCACCCGCACGGGCACGGGCGAGTGGTGGCGTGCAAGAGTGCGTGCGAGGCTTTCGGGACCGACGAGCATTGCTGCCGCGGCCACTACAACAGCCCGCAGACGTGCAAGATGAACAGGTTCTCTGAGTTTTTCAAGCACGCGTGTCCGGCCACGGTCACGCACGCGCACGACAGCCCGTCGCTCACGCACGAGTGCTCGTCGCCGCGTGAGCTCAAGGTCATCTTCTGCCACTGATGAAGAAGGTAGCAGCCAGCAAGGCGCCCCCTCGAAACCGGCGCACTTTAGCCTGTCAACTTTAATTATTTCCTTTTCGTCGTGTTGTTTTGTTCGATGGTGACTAGTGAGTGAACTCGTCGGTTTAGCCGCGAAATGTACGTGGGTCCGTTGTGACATTTGTGTGGTGGTTCATAATGTATTCGTGACGTTTTATCTATATATATATATATATAATATATATGAAAAACGGTAAGTTAGTGTGGTATGGTGTCGCGTGATTGGTAGGATGGTGGACAATCGCGTTAAAAATATTAAGCACTTTATATATATATATATATATATATATATATATATATATGAAAAATATTTTATTTGCAGGATAATCGTTATGATGCTCTGCATCATACATACAGAGCATCTGCTAGATTACTATAAAATAAAAATATAATACCAATTCAATTTAAGGGAGAGCACCTTCCATTATATACTTGACCTGGATTTCATTGTAAACTCACCAATGATTCTCCACCATACTATCTTTTAGCATCGTTATGGAAAATGTAATCGAGCAATTGTTGAGAACTTTTAAATTAAGACTAAAAACAAAAGTTTTTGCTCATCTTAATTTTTTAGAGAATAAAAGAAATTCATTTGTTATGGAAAACCCATTAGTAGAACTACTATGAAAAAGCATTACTGCTTGCTCAACTATGACAATCATATAATTTAATAATCTGGAAACATATATATTACACCCCATAAAAAAAGTTAATGAGGCATAGCCAACTAAGGATATGCTCCCATGAATAGTTTAAGCAAACACAGCATAACAATTTATTAGTTTGCATCAACATGACACCTACACGACTACATGTTATTAGTTCTGAAGCAAAGGTGAAGCTCAAAACTTTTACTCGTCATTTTAGAGATCAGTAGTTGGATTTATAATATCCACTTTATCTTTAGAATTAGTTGACATATTGGATATTGAAGATGGTGTCTTGATTATTGTTCATTGAAGATGGTGTCTTGATTATTGTTCACTCGCAGCTAGAAATTTAATCATAAGAAGTATAAACATACCAAACACTAATTTTCAACACAACACAAAACTTGTAATCAAATTTAACGAGCTCAATTAGCAAAATTACTCTGACAGACTCCAATTGGACTTCAAATTGAGCTCAATTATAATTAAAATGCTCCATTTGATGAGTACATTCTCATATGAATATTTTTATCCCTCTATATGCATTTCATCACATAGCTATTTTTTAGAACTTCAAACACGGGTCATTACAATATACATGATGTTTTATAAGAAAGTATATAATTACCTTTAATGTATGATTGTACAAGTTTGCATATTGAAACATCACTCGCGGTGTAGTCTTTATTAGTACTTGTCACAAACCCCTTAACCATTTGGGTGGGTCAAGGGAAAGTCATATTTCTAGTTTCGAATTCCTTGAAATTCAGGGGCGTGACAATCACCCATACTTATGAAATTTTCAAATTATATATGGAAATAACAAAAGTAATTATATAAATTTTACAACTTAAGTCTTAACTGTGTGGGAAACCACTCAGGTTTTAGACTAACCACATTAACTCAACTTCCAAAGGTAATCATCATGCTAGTTACATCTAAAAAGGGACAACCTAAAACAAATACCCTAGCCTTGTATCCATATCTCACCACTCAGAAGTGGGTAAACTAACATCACAGTTATAGGCCATGTTATACCATCTATGCAACTAACCCAAAGATGGGTATCAGACTCAATGCTTAAACAATGATTTTCCAAAAGCCGACTTCTTAAGCCTAAGCATATCACATTCAAAACCCATTGGCAATAATTAGTCTAACTATATTACAATAGTCACTTAGCTATGAGTATCATGACTCAACTCACAATCTATAAGAGAATGATTCCACATTCATATAATCATCATATGCTTTGGTAGTATAAGACATCCACTAATGGCTATCCAAAGCCTAAACACACTATATTGGTTAATTGTACTGTCACGCCTCCAAATTCTAGGGAACCCGGAACTAGGAACATGACTTCCCCTTGCCCGCACCCGAAGGTCAAGGGCTTGGTGACTAGCACCAATAGAGACTACACCGCGGGTGCTGTCTCAAATATGTAACCTTGTACAGTCATACATCAAGAGTAATCCTATACTTTCCATACATCATCATGCATATAATAAGTCAAACAGTCATACAGACATCACATCACAACAGTATGCAAATACAACTGTCCACGGACTCATGTTCGGGCTATCACACAAAACAATACAGAATATAATACTGTATCATACATCAAAGTAGTGGGCATCTTCCTGGAAGAAAGTCCTCCACTAGTCTCGGGTCACACCTGAAAAAGGTAAACAACAAGTAGGGGTGAGCGACAAGCTCAGTAGGTGACCCCAATACTCCACATCATGCAAATATACAAGTCTATACTACATGTTCTGTGTACTCGTACACTATGTAGTGTGCACAATCATCAGGACTCAGCCTGCAAACAAACATCAGGACCCAGCCTGCCCTTATAGGACAACTTGTCCACGATCCTCCACGGGATCCCAGCTCAGGGCACTCAGTCCTAGCTCCACGAGCTCAATGGCTCGACTGAGGCCTTAGCCTGTCCACAACGTAATATGCCCGGCCACAGTCACCATACAGGTCTGCCATCGGCGCATATGCCTGCCACGTCAACCACATAGCACCATCGGTGCATCACGGTGAGAACTCAAGTCATAGAGCCCAAGCTCCAATTCCTCAAACCAACATATTAACACCAATATGACATTAAAGTTCGTCATACTCCTTTTATAACTGAAGCCAGTCTTCACAAACCAATCATCATTCTTTGACCAAGGAAGGAGATACCCATAGGAGTTGTTTTCTTGAAATAAAAAATCCCGGCATTGGGTTCCCATATCATAACTAAAATAATCTGACTTTTGGGAATTTTTCTGAGATGTCTAACCCCACTTTCCAAAAATTCACCTCTATGAAAAACTGTATTTTTTCGAGATTTTACACTAAATCCCAATTTTCACATTTTGAAGGAGTGAGAATTAATTTTTCTATTATTTTTCTTTGAATTCAAATGGGGGGTATTTCGTTATTTACATTGTAATTTAAGTATAATACTTCGTCCAAATGTGTAGATGGGTATAGGTTACAATGTAAATAGTCCAGTCCAATGTTCAGTTACACTGTTAGAGCTGCGACTCGTAGCGCGGAATTGCAGCGTGCCTCGAAGACTCGTAGCGCGGAATTGCAGCGTGCCTCGAAGACTCGTAGCTGCGGAGCGCGCCTCGAAGACTCGTAGCTGCGGAGCGCGCCTCGAAGACTCGTAGCTGCGGAGCGCGCCTCGAAGACTCGTAGCTGCAGAGCGCTCCTCGAAGACTCGAAGCTGGTCTTCGATCTTCGACCTTCGGACTACGAACTACGAACTACGAACCAACGACCCTGGATCTTCGACCCTTCGACCCAGAACTTCAGATCTTCGTCATTTCGACCCAGTAATTCGCCCAGGGTACTGTTCATCGTTGTTTTTGCCTGTTCATTGTCTGGAATCAACCCAGCAACCCCCAAACACTCACAAACACACATTTTACGCAACAGACTACGATATCTACCTCAAAATGTGTCCAGAACGCCTCTAAATCGCACAGATAACAACAGAAATATGCACCAAATTTCAGATTTCCAGAAATCTAGATCTAAATCCAAATTTCCATGGTTGACTTCTCAATCCTCATGGAATATGCAATTAAACAGCCCCAGATTATAAAAACACATATTAAAACTGATATAAAACAGTTCTTAACCACAGATCTTATGCTAAACCATTAGATCTAACCTAAAATTGGATTCCTCCAAAACCTAGGGTTCATGCTTAATTTCATAAATCATGACAAATTCGTGTATACCAAAGATAGAATCAAGATAAGAAGTTCAAGGACACCTACTTGGAGAGACTTTTTGAGCTCCACGAACCCAAATCGCCCCAAATCGCCAAGACACCAAGCTCTGAGCTCTCTCTCAAATGCACAAATGTGATAGCGTAAAAGTGAAAGCTCTTTCTTTTCCTGCTATTTATATTTCTGTCAGTCATTGACCAATAACTAACCTAGTCAATAATTGACCTCCAAGGTCCCGAACTCCAAATTGAGTCAAATTACAGTCAAAACACTTGAAATGACGAGCACAACACTAAGCAGATATTATCACACTCAAATGACCGCCCAAACGCAAAGTCAACCAATAAACCCCGAAAAGTCAACAATCGGGTCAAACAGGGCCCCGGCTCGGAATCGGGTCCAGGTACAGTCAAAATGCTCACATCAACGACTACACTACCGTCCAGATAGTTGCATTCCCATAGAATGGTTATCTCTCAAAACTACCCAAATACGAGTCTTTACATGTACCTTGAAACAATTATAATCCATAATAGCCGATAGAAATGGACTTAATTTTTATAACATTGTCAATGGAATCTAACCCACAACACGTGCCTGATCAAGTTTTGGTTTCGTAAGTGTCATTGAGTTGTACCATAAACCACATTTAAGCTTTATGAGAATTCAATCATCATTCTACTAATGATTCAAATCAACTTAACCCAGAAAAGTGGCATAAAAGTCCCAAATAAGGGTTCTCATGAGTTTAAAAGTCAAATTATAATAATCAACATAAAAAACTTCACAAATGAAAAAAGGTATGACTATGTGTCCAACACGCACACCATATGTCGAGCCACGCACTAATGGGCATCAACTTGTATGCTCATGCTTTATTTAATCCACATGTATAACCCAAGCAACAACAAACATGATCGTGTCCCTTTAATTGTACATGACCACGCCTATATACAACCATACCTACTTATTGTATGACTATAGTCAACCACACACATGTCCAACGCTTATCTTACAACACAATTGTACGTTGTACCCAAAATTCAAAGGATTAGCTTTTCTCATGTTTGATTGGCCCCAAAATGAGCCCAGATATCAACTATGAGATTTCTACAAAATCTAGATAGGTTTTAAACTCTAAAACATTTGTCAATATGAATTATAACAAATTAATTTTAATAAACCATATACAACTCTCAAATTTTGAGTTTATGAATCTAATCCTAATTTCAATCCAATATAGCATATTATTCCATGAATTTACCAGCAATCATGCATCAACATATATCATGCTTTAACTATTCATGGAACAAGCTTGTAAACACAATGAAATAGCTTGTAAATGGAAATCTCTACATTAGGTTCTTCACGATCATTGCAAGGATGAAGGTGTTGGTGGTTTTATGGTGAAGGCGGCTTTGACGATAACAATGACATTTCGAAAAGGTTTTTAGTGAAGTCTTCATCCTTTTTCTCTTCCCCTTCACTTGTTCTTCTCCCTTTCCCTCCTATTTTTCAATATTGTGTGTATGTTTCTATACCTAAGAGCCAAGGGCTCATTTCTAATTTCACGTTTTAATTATCCAAAAATACCTAAAATCTTAAAAATATAATCCAAAAAATTGAACTCCAAATTGGACTCAATGCTAGCAATACTAAAAGTTATCCCTCCTTATTTGGTTCTCCATTAGTAAAAATGCAATCTCTATTAATTGTCAGTTTGATGACGGCTCAAATTTGAGTTGTTAAACTTAAAACATTGATGTAAAATAATTAACTCAGGGTTTGAATAGACAAAGTTAAAACATGTGTTTGATACTTGAAGGACTTAATTTATTGTTAAACTTTAAGAGGTTGAAATCAAATGGTTAACTTAGCATTAAATTGACAAAGTCAACACATAAATAAATGATATGTAAGATTTAATTTACTAATATAAGTTTAAAAAAATTCTTAAAACAACGAATAAATATATACACTTTTTTTAAAAAGCACTTATCTAATTGTAAATAAGCACTAAAGTTACAAATAATTATTGTGGATGATGTTTATAAGATTTTAATCTAGCTTCACATAGTTGATATTTGGTATGTAGATTCAAACTCACATGTCACTTAAACACAATTTCTACATTAAATCATCTTTAGTGAATGCAACTGAATGCAAATATTTTCCTAGTAAGGATAATGGTTGTTTAGATTAAAAAATATATTACAATAGAGAAATTTTGAAAATGCAATTTAAAGATGTATTTGATAAAATATTTAAATTAAACTTGAAGTTAAATTATCTTTTTTTAAATTTTACTAATAAATTTATTAAAAAAATTAATATTTAAAAAATATAAACATATCGAATATATGCCAGGACTTGTATCAATCAGGTATTTATTTGAATATTTGATAATCCATATTATGGCTCAGTTCCATCCCTAACCCATGAAGAAATATTAAAAAACGATGGGAAAATAGTATAAGTTTGAGTATTCCAATAGATCATTTCTAATATTGCTTTTCAAATTATCTCCCAATGTTGAGGGTTGTTTACATGTAAAAAAATATTTTTGAACTTGTATTTCAACACTAATCTTTAAATTATTTTTATTTTTGTTAAAATAATAATTTCTTATTTATATGTCGCATTATATTATCTTCTCACTCGTTTAAGGGATGAGCTAGCACGTGGCGACCAGAAAAAGGACGACTAGAGGGAGGAGAGAGTGATATGTCGATTAGACAGAGGAAACCTTGGAGAGAAGAGGATGGCCACGACCACTCTTATTGCTGCCACCTTTGTAAATCGCCAGACCAATGTCTGATTTTGTCGATGGTAGTTCCCTTAGGGTCAGGCAAGTTCTATGATAGCATCTTCCCCCACCCTCAGGTTTACAATGATGTCAAGTTCAGCATCAAGCGAGTCAACCCACTAGTGTTGGTAATGGATCCCTTCCTCTCCTAGGCGTGTGAGGCCCATGGGCCGACTCAACTTTCAATGCATCCGTCTCCAAGGCTGTATTGAGGGCAATGTTAAGCGACTATGCGCCTAAAATGAAAAGTTGGCCTAGAGAAAGTTACGAATCGACAAGGAAGCTTGATGATGAGTTCGATTGAATGTCTTCAAATGGCATAAAAAGAGATGAATCAAAGGTGGTGGCATGGCAAACTCGGAGCCGGGGGTCGAGGAAGGTGACATTGCTGCTGACATAGAGCCCATGATGATGAAGATTAAGTTGTCAGTAACATTAAGGGAAAGAAGTTAAGGGAGGGTGTGAGGTTTGAGGAAAATCAGTTTGGAGGGAAAAGCAAGAAGAGAGAAGCAAAAAAATCTTATAATTTAATATACCGAGTAAATAGTAATTTTTATTTGTAACGAAATGATGTTGTTATAATTTGTAAATATAAAAAGTGATATGAATTTATTATTTAATCATTTATTTATAAATAACAACTTACAATTTTCAAAATTGTAAACGATTCAGATACGGCCGCGTGTACGAGATTGCGAAATCTCTGGAAGCGTCCGGAGTGAGGGAAAAAAAAACAAAAATAAAAAAAGAAGACAAGAAAAAAAGAAAGAGAATTCTGGAACCAGCCAGAGGGAGCTCGAGACTAGAAACGCAGACGGCGAGGAGTGGTGGACCGTGGACAATTCGGCTCACAGAACGTTCTCGATATCTAACTCCGTTATTATATAAGCGGACCATTCCACTGACCCCTCTCATAATCAAAACTACCGAGCGATAGCAGCAAACAAACCCAAACACTTTTGGCAATTTCAAACGCCCCTGTTCTTGTGATTTTTTTTGTCAGCTACTTACTGCTGTCGTCAATTAATCATGGCTGGAAAAGGTGAGGGTCCGGCGATCGGAATCGACCTTGGAACCACCTACTCGTGCGTCGGCGTGTGGCAACACGACCGTGTGGAGATCATAGCCAACGACCAAGGCAACAGGACCACTCCCTCCTACGTTGCGTTTACTGACACTGAGCGCTTGATCGGCGATGCTGCCAAGAACCAGGTCGCCATGAACCCCGTCAACACTGTTTTCGGTAAGCTACGTACTTTGATGATAATCGTCTTTTATAACTTGCCTCCTATCAATCAATCATCTCTTAGTTGCCAATCATTGTTATGCAAATGCGTTAATAATTGCGAAAACGGCGTTAAAAATCAGACCGTGGCTTGCTTAATAATTATAATTAATTAATATTTGGGATGGGTGTTCAGATGCGAAGCGATTAATAGGGAGGAGGTTGAGCGACCCCTCGGTGCAGAGCGACATGAAGCTGTGGCCGTTCAAGGTGATCGCCGGGCCGGGGGACAAGCCCATGATTGTGGTTAACTACAAGGGCGAGAGCAAGCAATTCTCGGCGGAGGAAATCTCCAGCATGGTCCTCACCAAGATGCGGGAGATCGCGGAGGCCTACCTCGGCACCTCCATCAAGAACGCCGTCGTCACCGTCCCTGCCTACTTCAACGACTCCCAGCGTCAGGCCACCAAGGACGCCGGCGTCATTGCCGGCCTCAACGTTATGCGCATTATCAACGAGCCTACCGCTGCCGCCATCGCCTACGGCCTCGACAAGAAGGCCTCCACCTCCGGCGAGAAGAACGTCCTCATCTTCGACCTCGGCGGCGGTACCTTCGATGTGTCCCTCCTCACCATCGAGGAGGGCATTTTCGAGGTCAAGGCCACCGCCGGGGACACCCACCTGGGCGGCGAAGACTTCGACAACAGGCTGGTCAATCATTTCGTCCAGGAGTTCAGGCGGAAGACCAAGAAGGACATCAGCGGCAACCCACGAGCGCTGCGCCGGCTGAGGACCGCGTGCGAGCGGGCCAAGAGGACGCTGTCCTCCACGGCTCAGACCACCATCGAGATCGATTCACTGTACGAGGGAATCGATTTCTACACCACCATTACTCGCGCCAGGTTCGAAGAGCTCAACATGGACTTGTTCAGAAAGTGTATGGACCCCGTGGAAAAGTGCCTGAGGGATGCCAAGATGGACAAAAGCAGGGTCCACGATGTCGTGCTCGTGGGTGGGTCGACTCGAATCCCCAGGGTCCAGCAGCTGCTGCAGGACTTTTTCAATGGGAAGGAGCTCTGCAAAAGCATCAACCCCGATGAGGCCGTGGCGTACGGTGCCGCGGTCCAGGCGGCCATCTTGAGCGGAGAAGGGAATGACAAGGTGCAGGACCTTCTGCTGTTGGATGTCACGCCTCTCTCAACCGGGCTTGAGACTGCCGGTGGGGTAATGACAGTGTTGATTCCGAGGAACACCACCATTCCCACCAAGAAGGAACAGGTGTTCTCAACTTACTCCGACAACCAGCCTGGTGTTTTGATCCAAGTCTTCGAAGGGGAGAGGGCTAGGACCAAGGACAACAATTTGTTAGGCAAATTCGAGCTCTCTGGAATCCCACCCGCACCCAGAGGAGTGCCTCAAATCAATGTCTGCTTTGACATTGACGCCAATGGCATTCTCAATGTTTCTGCGGAAGACAAGACCACCGGACAAAAGAACAAAATCACTATCACCAATGACAAGGGTAGGCTCTCCAAGGATGAGATTGAGAATATGGTGCGGGAGGCTGAGAAGTACAAGGCCGAGGATGAGGAGCACAAGAAGAAAGTGGATGCAAAGAATTCTCTGGAAAACTACGCTTACAATATGAGGAACACGATCAAGGATGAAAAGATAGTGTCCAAGATGCCTGCAGCAGATAAAAAGAAGATTGAGGACGCCATTGACGAATCGATCCATTGGTTGGAGGGGAATCAGCTTGCTGAGGTTGATGAGTTTGAGGACAAACTGAAGGAGCTGGAGGGTATATGCAATCCTATCATTGCGAAGATTTACCAAGGCGGATACGGAACGGGTGAAGATGCTTCTTCTGCTGGGTCTGCAGGGGCCTCTGGTGGTGCAGGTGGTCCAAAAATTGAAGAAGTTGATTGATGATGCGCACAGTTAGTTAAATCTGGTCTGCGTTGCCACATCCATTTCCATATACATGTTTACCGAGTGGGTTTGAAATAAGGTTTTGTTTTGTTTTTTTTTTAGGGTGGTCTTTACGTGTGTGTATGTGTGTAAAACTCTGGGCTGCTGCCCCTTTTGCTAGCAAGGAAATGGAACTCAACTTTCTGTATTTTGCTGCACTTTGGGTTTTTTCATTTACCCCTTTTCTGGTAAGGTATAGGAAAGGGTGGGAAAATTTTAAATTGAAAGAGGGTGGAAGAAAAAAGGATGGAAATGAAAAGGAAAATAAATTTTGATGGAATGAGTTAATAGGAATGTTGAAAAAAAGTAGAAGAAAAAGAAATGAAAAGAAAAAAGAAAAATAATTGATAGTCTTGAGTGTTATAATCTCAGAAAAAGTTAATATTATTGATGGGTTGCATCATATTATAAATTGGGGGTATTTTTTAAAAGTTTGAAAAAAAGCAAAAAAAATATGAATATATGAAATATTATTTTTATTGTTTTAAGGATGTTATATAAAATTAGAATTGAATAATTTTTAAGTAATGTAATATTAATTTTTAGGTAATTGTGATTACCTAAAAATTAACTTGAGATTAGATAATTTTTAGATATCCATGTGATAGCATACCAATACAATACCATATCAATTCACGGTGAAGGAAAAAAAAACATAACCGTTCACGATTTTGCTATGCACAAATATGAATATATGAAATATGAGGAACTGTTTGCGTTGGTACTTGGCTCTCTCTTCAGCCCCGGAGGACGTACCTCCTCCCCCATAGTCGCCATCTGCACACTTCTCTCTCTCTCTCTAGATTTTGGAAGCATTTGTTGGTGCCCGCGGGTGGCGGTGGCCATGGAGCGGATTGACGCTGCGGTGCTCTCACTGCAGCAACAACAGCCACCACTCCAGCACCTGCCGTTCACGCGCCTCCGCCGTATGCGGTGGCGGCGTAAATCTGTTCGGCGTGACGCTCACCGATGACTCTATCATCTAGGAGAGCGCCAGCATGGGGAACCCGGACTCCGCCTCCGCAGACCACCTCATGGACCAATTCCTAGTGCCTGATGGATACCTCACGGACGACCCAGTTCACGCCGTGTGCTCCTTCTCCAATCGCCCCAACGAGCGCAATTTTTTTACTGTTTCTTTTGGGGGCTTCTGTTTAATTTGGGTTTTGATTAATTCTCCAGTTTTTGTATTTGCATTGTTTTTAATTTTATATATGGTATGATGTGATCATGTGGACAGGATTTTAGATCGCTAGGCCCTTCTCAGTGAACCAGGTGTTTAGCTCTTGGGTATTTGTTTTATTTTTTGTAGGTTTGCAGATTTTTGTTTTGTTTATCTTTGTTTTTTTGTATGTTTGCATTTTTTGGATTAATTATGATTTTTAGTTGTTTTATTTTGTTTTGGTTTTGGTGCGATCTTGTTCGTGTTTGTGTGACATTACACAATTTTAACATCGGTGAATTACAATGTCTTGCATTACAATAACTAATTTCTGTAGCCTCCATTACCTTTGAATAACTCTGATACAAAAACATTAGTAAGGTTGAGACATTCCACCAATAGCTCATATCTCTTTTGTATTGGGTCTTTTCTATTTTTATGTTTTAGGTTGCTATAGTTTTGATTAACAAGGAAGTGCGAGAAAAAAAACTGATTAAGGCTCCTAAGATTATTAGCCTACTCCCCTCCTTCCAGCCTCTACTGATTTTGAGTAATAAATCCTTCAAATCTCATGAGTGTCTCATTTGTTTGCATAGTAAAGTTTGGGTTCAATTAAAGTTTCAATTTTGGAATTAGGATTTTCTGAAGCTGTATAACCTGTTGAATCGATGAGCCCTTTATACCACTAACAGTAAACAAAGCAACAGTTGGCTAGGAATTGAAAACCATTGTCTTCCTTTTAACCCAAATTGTTATCTTTGGTATGTTGAAATTTTAATTTGTAGGTTGGGTTTTCTGAAAATTTCAAATTTTATGAAATATTATGAACCATTGTACCAATGGAACCTTCATTTTTTTAAAACATACCACGACTAACCACGATTTTGGTGAATTTTGGACTCAAAAAGTACGTATAAGTATATGTCCAATTGTTTAAAATAGCTTTTTATTTTAATATCAAAAATCAATATTTCGAATTTTTGGTTTTGCTCGACAGCTCTTGTTGATCATGCTTTTCTTTTTTCTTTTTTCTTTTTTTTTAGCCTTGAGAGCAGAGCTTTGGAACAATTATTTTCGGTGCATAAACAATGCTTCATGTTAATACTTCTGTTGCTAATGCGTGTGTAAAATCAAGGCCTTTTTAATCTTGTTTTCATGCTAGCTATGCATATAAGCATTATGCCAGTTATCTATGAGATGGAGAGCAAAGTTTGAAAATTATTTTACTGTCATACCATCTGACAATGACTTTTTTATAATTATGTATGTATGTATGTAATAACAATCCATTTTCCTCTTGCTCCCTCTGTTTACAATCATGTGGACAGCTACATATAAAATATGCTTTCATCTTGTGTTTAGTGGATATATGTGCTTATACTTGTTCCAGACCAGCGTAGCTACTGGCCATAGCAGTGTCTAGTTCTCTTTTATTCCTAACTTTTCAGTTATGTTAGCAGCTCTCATATTCTTTATCAGTATTATTTGCTGCTAGATATGATGAAAATAACTGGGCACCAAACACAGCTGGACATCAAAGAGCAGGGCTTTTCATGCGGTTCTGAAGCCAAAACCAGTCCATGGCAAAGACCCCGCAAATGTAGATGAAATAAGGGACATGTTTCAGCTCAACCCGAGAGATGGAAAACGACCATTTTAAGCCATCTCTACTATCCTTCGACAGTTACCACGGGCACCATCCCGGCCTTCTGCATTTCAAGCGAACAATGCGGTCATTGGGCAGATGTGAGCAAGAGCAAGGGCAGTGCAATCCATGCCATATGATTAGTGGAGAATGCGCTGCTACCATAGCTTTAACTTCTTTTTTCTGAAATTTTGTATATTTCACCAGACATCTACTTAAATGGTACTTTCTTTTTAATTTGCAGGCATCTGATTTTGCCTCAGATTAGATAAGTTTTATTGGGTTCGCCTATTCTTTCCAATTGCAGAAAACTGGATATGCAAATAATTAGATTTGAACTTGAGAAGTGATGCTGGCATTTTTATTCGCCTACAGTTTCATTAACCAATATGGCAGCAATTTGCAAATTTTTGTTATCCACCCAACTGACCCAAGTATTCATGCATGCCGTTTCCTAATAAGTCTAATGATCAAAGTAATCATGATTTTTGTTTTTGTCTTAACCCAAATCTTTTTATGTAGGCAAGAATAATTTATAAAACATGATTTTGCAGCGAACAAACAATAAGAAATTTTTTGGAATCCTAAATGTTATTTTGTCAGAAATACTTAACTATTATTACACAAATGTCATGAGATCGTGCATTGATGGACTCGGGTGATAAGAGAAAAATTGTTGATTGATATAATAATACTAATTTATCTTGTAAGTTTGATTTCTTCACTGGACCTAGAGTTTTGCAGGGTACATTACATCAATAAGTTTCTAGATAATATTATTTATCCAACGAGAATACTTAATTTCGGATCCGGAATGTAGTTTAACTTCCAACAGCACAGCTCTAGTTTCCTCGTTCAACATAGTGAACAAGGATGAACTTCGACAGGCTCTTCCTCCCGCAGGCATGGCAGCTCAGGCTTCAACTTCAGAAAAAAGATGTCCACAACT